>OZ037952.1:1200000-1800000 GCA_964035595.1 Somion occarium | reverse complement strand
AACTCTTCAAAGGTGCGTTTTCTCTCCCGTCTTTCCCACATCTACCCATGTTTCATGCTTTGTCCACCCACCTCCTTCCCCACCATCAGACGAAGTCCGAGCGCTAGGCCGTCTCCTCAACATCCCATCGCACCTAGTCCAACGCCATCCCTTCCCCGGGCCCGGACTCGCCATCCGAATCCTGGGCCCCGTCACCCGTTCACAAGTCAAGATCCTCCAAATAGCGGATAACATCTACATTGAAGAAATCCGAAAAGCGGGATTGTATAATGAGATCAGTCAAGCGTTCGCAGTATTGTTACCTGTGAAAGCTGTGGGCGTGATGGGGGATAAGAGAACCTATGAACAGGTTATTGCATTGAGGGCGGTCCAGTCTGAGGATTTCATGACTGCTGATTGGTGAGTCCTTTTTTCGGCTTTTAGGTCGATTTGATATGTATGTGTGGACGGGCGTTGACACGGAATTCGTCACGAATCTCTAGGTATGTCTTCCCTCCAGAAGTCCTACGCCGCATCTCTTCTCGAATCACAAACGAGGTTGAGGGTATCAACCGAGTCACATATGATATCTCTTCCAAGCCTCCTGCTGTAAGTCCCATTCTTTTACTATCGACAGAATCACCGTACTTATTCATCCCGAATCAAAGACCGTGGAATGGCTCTAAAGAGAATAAATGGCTGCTTGACGTATAGGTGCAATGGTGTTTGGGTACATATAAACAGACGTAGGATTGAATACACGGAACATATCACATTCCAACGATATGACTTACAAGCTTCTTCTGCTAATCATTACAGGGGCACTCCAGACAATCCGCGGGAATATCCGCAGACAAAGTCGCGTTTCCCGAGATTTTCCATGAGATGTTCAGCCAATGCGTTCGCTGAACATTCTCAGCTCTTACGCCCTCTTTTCCGCCAGCCTTTACACGGTCTGCCAACCTCCATGTACAGAGGTCTCTCTCTCTTGGCCATCGCTAGAGCTTCTCCGCCGTGACATCACGACGCTGTGGATATTGGGTCTCACATGTCGCGTCCGGTGCATGAAATTCTGGGAATCTGTTGCTTGTGAAGATCTTCCTTTGTTCCTCGCCAGAGGGTCCGAATCGACCTCTGGTGACGCTCCCACCGGTAGGTACGATTCAGGGAATAATCGCTCATGGTCTGCTTCAGCTTGATCTTGTATCCACCTCAATGGCAACTTCACGATCGAGAGTTTCGATTTGCTTTTGGTGGGTACTAATAGACCATGTTTTCTCTTTGATCGTAGACCGAATGTCAGATCGACCTGCGAATTGAGGGGAACAAAGAATTGCGTAGAGTCTCATCTTTGTGGGAAATCGACCTGCAGCCTCCGATGAGCCAGTCTTGAAGGAAACTCTGTACACACGGGATGTCTTCTTCAACGACTCAGGTGCGCCATAGGGTCTGTGTTTCAACCTTACTGGTTGTTTTGACATGGACGCCTGGCCATCTAAAACTCCCTGACGTCTTATCACCGTCATGTCAGTCCCGTTAGGGAACTGGAGTCGGAATCAAGTTTCGTTCTCGTCAGTCCTGTTGTCTGACGCATCAATGCATGATGATCATCTGTAGGTTCTTTTGTAGGGACTACGTGTCCTGGTAACCTACTTATGCCGAGATGTATACAGAGTGGCTGGGAGGCTGTGCCGGTGCGTGTGAGGTGCATGTATCGCGAGCGTCCAAAGATTGTTGATAAGGTATATATAGAGGGGTGGGGTCAATTGCCTGCGCGGATATTCTCTTCTCAACCAGCTCACCTCATCATTTTGAACTACTTTATGTGAAACTGTGATCATGTCATTGATGAGCAGACAAAGATGGCATCTTCCACTGCTGCCCTTGGAGATACAATTCAAAGTCATATACTGGGTCCATGTACTTGGTGTTACTTCTGGGGCTTTGGAACAAAGAGTGGATTGAATATGTATCTGTGACATTGACAATACAAAGATTTGATATGCTTTGTGCTTAATTATATAGCAGAGCATTTTAGCTGCATGTTGTCTCACTTGCCATGCCTGGTATTCACATGCATTGCCCTTTCTCTATAGGCATATAAGGCTGGATGCCAAGGTAGCTCAACATGCTAGTCAGCTATGGAAAATATATGCACATTATCATAGGTCATACTCTGCATATTTGAAGAGCCTTGCCATTTATTTTCCAGCAAAATGGCAGATTGGAATGGATAAAAAGGGCTGGTCTATGCCACTCTTTCCTATCAGATTTAATAATATCACCCATCTTGCTATATGGAATCTTGATCTTGCCTGGATTTATGTGGACTTCTTCAGAGGCCTGGCTCTTCTGCCAATATATACTCTGAGTCTATTGGATGCCACATTTTCAATTAAGCAGTTTCAAAGAGTGTTACATTCATGTTCTAGACTGCAACATCTGAGACTTTGGGAAATCCATATATCTTTCACAATTTTAGATATTGGCACAATTAATGCACATGGAGAATGGCTCAGACCTGACTTAAAATCACTGCAACTAGATATATCAAGTCCATCACTATTACAGTGGATATTTGACAGTGGCTATATCTCTAGCCTTGAACTTCTTCATATCTGGTTAAGTAGTGAAGATAAATTCAGATCTGAGCATGTACCAGCAATCAATCAAATTTTGTCAAGCTCTGGATCATCATTGTCAAAATGCCACATTGACTTACCCATAAATGCTGAAGGTGAGAACTGTATTACATCTTCATTTTCTGATTTTTAGTCTGACTTACTTTGATACTGTAGCTATTGATTTTCAGTATAATTTATGCTTGCAATATCTAAGTTTAAGAGCAGACAAAGAAAGGCTTCCATTTGTTTTAGCATCACTTTCATCTGTGCATTCAAAGATGCCAATCACTGTAAATCTTAGAATGCCATCTAGTGATAAAGAAGACTGCCAACAACTTGAATCAAGCTTATTGGCTATAAGTGCAGCTAGCCTCAATCTTGTTGGCCTGTCTTGGACAGATAAAGATGTCAACTGGTTTCAGCTATTTCCGAGGCTAGCAGATAAAAACAAATTGTATGTTGGAAATAAGTGTTATAAGATGTGTACTATAGATGAATATAGTGAAATTTAAACCAACTTTACAATCAGAAATACTATGACCTCACTGTTTGTCTCAATGTACTTGGCAGATGAGATATAACATACTATAAAGACAATGGGAAGTACTCCAATTAGAAGCATTGGCTATTCATTGTTGGCTATGCTGTAACTCATCTATATACTCAGTACCATTGATGATCAAGTGTTGCAATTTTGAATATTCTGCCTGCCACATTTCATTTGAGCTTCCCAGGAATTATCAGACATGTATATTACTAGTCTAAAGAATCTGTCTACAAAGTCCTATAGCAAACAATTGAGAGGAAAGGAAATGGGACCCAAAACATGCCTGAAGAGCTAGAACAGCGTCTGCAGGATGAAACGGGATAACGAATTCATGAAGATTTCTCCGCAGACACGAAGTCTCAACCATTTCCCTTCGGAATACCTGGAGTTCAAATAACAGAGAAAGTATGCCTGCGCTCCCTCCTGCTGCCGCTTCTCATTATGTATAGCTGACGATGTTATTTTGCTCGCTGTTGTAACAATCCGATCGTCACTTAAATAGGATTTCCTGTTCAACGTTCATGTCCGATCGCGAACTTGAATACCGCCACGGACACGATACTCACTCACTACATGTTTTGACTCACAAGGCCAACGAAATGTGCGAATGAATGCATTCCAGCGCTATACTAGCAAGTTACAGCGTAACACTACATAGTACAGTCCGAATCTCACTGATATACACCGAGACAAAGATAAAGGACCTTGAAGAGACCAAGAAAACGGAAAGCATGAAATGAGAATGAGAGTAACCTAGCCAATAAACCAAGGCCGAACAAATACACAACTTCCGAACCAACGTAGCGTTTAACGAACTAAGCACAAGATAAGCCCAGCCGAACCTGTCGAGAAACTGAACGGGGGATCGTCACAAGCTCTATACACGAAAACGAGCACTCCCGACGTCCCAAGTCCTCATCTGACCCCGCTCGAACCTCTGCTTGTCTTCTCAAGAGCGTATGGAAAGAAAGGTCGCCTTGGTTACAACTTGAATCCGCAGGTCCACCGTCTGGTTGGAACAGAGAGCGAAAGCGAATGAGAAGGGGGACGCAGATATGATATCCCGACCACGTCCATTGTCGTCCAGGAAAGTTAAGCCAATGTCCGCCAAGCCGCCGCATCCGAACTGCGCAGCCGATGTTGGCTGTGACTGGAATTAGAAAATACGATTCCGTGGTGACACCGGAAGTTTGACGACTATTGGATATTGGACAGGGGTAGAATGTGAACGCGTTTGGAGGTAGGCGTATCAACCCTCCCAGCCGAGACGATAAGCGGGTCCGAAACCTGCGGGAGTAGAACCTGCAGGCGAGACGAGGTGGATAAGAATACAAGATTATACAAATTGCGAGCATCGGAACCGAATCCGCTGTTATGCTGGTGGTACATTAGGTTTGAAACATGCTTGAGGCGTTTTAATGGCGATTGAGGAGACGATTGTATATGGAACGGTGCCTGTGACGATGGGTGGGAATGCACGAAAGAGCAGGCGAATAGACAAGGCCAAATATGCTGGATGTCGAGTGGCGAAGTGAGCAAGAAGGACGAAGCCAATCAGAACGATGTGTGATACATGCTGTCCGACGTGTGATCCGACCTCAATAGGTCTTCTCCATATTCGCAAGGATAGCATCCTTCCCCCAAGCCGTTCGCTCATCGAGCGAACTAGTTGAACCCATCAAAGTGCCCCTTGAGAATGCGCTCACCCATTGGGGATGGTGCCCTCGGAGGTCTTTGGGTTCCAGAAGCCATCGTATTCGCACGACGAGCCTTTCGTGGGCTTCCGTTGACATTACGAATGCCAGGGGCGGTGGTAGGAGGTGATGGGATCCTACGATCTGCTTCAGGCGAATTCGGAGGCGGTGAGCTTCCTCGGGTTCGCGTGGGGGGATTGGCGTTTGGGTTTGGTTGGGGGACTGGAGGCTAAAATCGTACGACAAGTCAGAACAGGTATGGAAAGGTTAGTAGTGGCACGACGTACCCTGAGCGCTGCACCTAAAGAGAGTCTCCTGAGAAGACCTGCAGCACGACCTTGCTGAGAGCCAGTGATAGGAGCTCCAGAAGTCGTTGTTTGGGTTTCCTGTTGTGGAGGAGAGACGAGACGTTCTGGCCATGCCCCAGCAATGCTCACGCTTCGGGCGTGCTTCACAGGGGGAGGAATGGTATCGGATTCTGTATCATCTGAATAGTAAATAACGGATACACAACAGTTTAGAGCTGGGCTCAGCAGCTTTGAACTGAGGTGCTTACCCTCTACGACAACTGGGCCAAAGGTTCGACGGAAGGGGAACGTCGAGGCATTTGTTGATTTGGGCGAGGTGCTGCTGAGAAAGTAGGAGAGGATGGGGGAGGTGGAGGGCGAAAGGGGTGCGCCGACGCGAGGTTGGTTGACGGGGTCGGTGGAAACGGGAGACGTGGGGGAATTCAAAGAAGAATCAGAGGAAGTGGAAGATGTCGGCGAGGAGTCATCGTACATGGAGCCCGCACGACGGCGGGCTGGACCGGTAGCAATGGGGATGGGCTGAGAGTGCTCGACTTTGGGAGTGGCCTTGTTGTCGGTGCGGTTGTCAATAATGGGAAAAGCCATGGTTGCAGAGAGTATGTGGGTGAAAGAAAGAGAGCGGCGATGGGAGGAGGAGACTAGGATAGATGCTTTATGAAGCCATGTCCAAGCTCCGCCCAAAACACGGTCTTCTCTTCTGGGAGTCGCCTCCAAATTCAATCACTGCAGCCTAGATCTCTTCCAGATCTCCCTCTGTCCTCCGGAATGTCGCGTCAAACACATGCTGGTTGCTGCAATAATAATATGCCTCTGTAACGTGTATGCACTCGCCGTCTAGAGTATTGTACGCGGCCTGACTCGAGCAGGGCATCCATGGCAGCACACTCGCCCCTTTACCCCGCATTTCTTTGCCAAACACGTGCCCTGGCGATGCTTCTTAAGCCGAGTGAGTTGCCGTTCGATCACCATCCGTTTTTGGATTACCCTTCCCGACTGAATGGCTCCGCCACTTTGCGGGTCCTCTAACCCTGGTCAGCCGATGCCTTGAGGCGCTTCCCTGAACTCTACCTGAGCAACATTGCAAGCAACCCTCTGTATACCAAGCCTACGTCACCTCATCCTTGCTACAGAATCTTCCATCCTCACGTACGTCCTCTCGCTCAACGCCGACAGCACACTACTGCTTCTGATAGTCACATACCCTCGCTTGTTAGCTATTTCCTATTCAACATCGCAACCGCACCACCCAGCTATCGTCTCGTCCTCGCCAGACCAGGCTGGCTCCAACAAGGCTAGCAAAGAACGTCTCTCTAACTACAGTCTCGAGTGCCATACCGTAATGTCACCTTTCGGACGTTGTTGACTTTACGGCCAACTGGTGCAGGTGAGTACCTTAATTGTCTCTCTTCTCTCAAAGGGTTATCCCTAGATCATCTATCTCATTCCAATCAGTTCATGCTCTACTACCGATCACGTCTTTTCTGTTCTTTGTTGTCGTTGTCACCGCCGACAATATCCCGTTGCTTTCACTTTGATGAGGACCAGAACAGATCCATTGGTAACCTTCTAATTGTCTATGGCCTTTCCGCACACCAGCATGCTTTGGACTTTCATATCTCTCAGCAAACATCAGCCTTGCATAGATCGTGACACCATGGAGTACGTATCCCCTCCGCCGAACACCGACGGTGATATGTGTATCCATTTTCCACTTTCTTGCCATCATTACTGCGTCGCAACCGTACCGCCCTTCTCATCCTCACCAGACCAGACCGCTCTAGCATATGAGCATAGAGCTGGCAGAATCCTACGACTGTGCCTCGCATGCAAACCATGCCATGTTTCGACGCTGTTGACTTTGTGATCAACTGGTTCAGGCGAGTGCCTTATTTATATCTCGTGCCCCAAATGGTTCACCCCTATATCGCCTATCTGAGATGTTCTAGCCATAGTAGTTCAAGCTCCAAATGCTGACGCCACACCGCCGATCAGGTTCCAAGTCTGAAGCCTATAGCATGCTAGCCGCAACTGAACGCGCACGCTCTCTTCACAGACCGAGTTCTGTACTCTTTAATCGTAAGATATATCTGGTGATCATGACTGTATTGTATTGTGAGCGTTTGCGCTGCATGCTGACGAACCATCCCATCATCACAAGGCAACTCTGGGAATATATCTCTGCTCACGAGTTCTACCTATTTCTTCACTTTGACATTCAGAGCACTTAGCCTTGAGGCATGTACGTCTCTGTCGCTATCTACCTTGGTATTGCGGTTCTTGCGTCCAGAACGGCGTCGCACGGATATACTGCATGAGCTACACAGGAAGTTTCAGTCTTTGGGGAAAATGGTCTGCTATGACCAAAGCACAACTCCCACGGACTTGCGTCACAGGTTCGGCGGAGTTCTGGATTTTCACGGAGACGGCAGGTCTTAGAAGTTCGAGGAAGTCTGCCATGAGAAGGGGTACCGATACCGATTCGAGCCTGCAATGCAACGGCCTGAGGAATGCAAGGGTTGTATGTCATAGCTTCTGCGTTCTAGATCGTTTCCTACTCATAGAAAGCTCAGCGCTGGGCAACGTATGCATATGTTCCCACTCTTTCATTCGCCAATCGGCTGTTACAACCTGGGCGGCGCACATTACGCTGAGTGGTTTGAACGTCATATTTACGTCCGGAGCATTAGCACCGTTGAACCTAATCGCTTATGTCGACCCTCACGAATGTGCTTCGAGCCTCATGCAACTGCTTATCTCGCACACGCCTGAAATATGCAGTTCGAGTCACACACAAGAAGCTCTCGTCAATTCTTCGATGGCCAGAACGGGGTCGCGCAGATCACTTTCCATATCCCACATTCTTCCTCCATTTTGCCATCAAACTCTGCTCCAGCTCAACGTTAACCTTAAAGTTGGTCTCCCCCGCTCCTAGTAGGCCACTCTCCATAATCTTTCCGCAATCTTTCCGCCTGACCTTTGTACCTCCTCCACCGAGTACCACTTCTGACTTTCTAGTCGTTTGTATGATGCACCAGCCCCACTTCCATCAAAAACACCGCTCGCCACTTATATGCTACTGCGTGCGCAGTCATCCTTCCCCATTCCACGCCTCTAACGCTTGCTTGACTGCCGGCCTACCTTCATTCTAGGCTTAACTGTATTCAGCTAACGCAGATCCCTTGCTGACGACACTGACCTGATGTATTAGGCTCACATCAGAAACCCCCTCTCGCATGGATCTCTCTAATCTGAGCTTCATTCACATCGGTTTGTTTGTTCACAGGTCACGCAGTCCTTTTTCTATTCATTACAACACTCCGTTCAGTCGTTTCTTATCACAAGATGACTCGGTGGGGGTGGGATTAGGGAGCACTTATATATCAAGACTCCCCTCTTTTAGCTTCGTATCCGAAGCGTTGGGTATCTCTCCACCACCTGTGTGACTCATTGACCTGGAAGGTTCGCACATCCCAGCTTGGGCATTCGGTTTGGGCCCTAAGGCTCATGGCCGAGGGTGCACTCTCAGCTTTGTATCCGTGCTTTCGGACTCTTTACACTGTACATACAGGTAACAGTGATACTTATATTGGGTGTACCTGTGCTTCGCTTCGCGGCTTCTGGAGGCTTCTGGCCGCGCAGTCCCCACGTCCGCTACCCCCCTGCCCCCAACTGTTTGTCTGCTGGTTTTCCAGTAGCCCTCTCTGCGGTGAGTCGCTAAGAATTTCGTTTCTCTGATGTTGGCTTGAGGTGGACTTCTTTCACGTTGGACGAAACCTGTGGGGAGGTGTGGGATGGCTTCATACAAGTATTCGCGTTCGTCGACGTCCGTGTGCGTCCTATCCTCACCTCAAGCTTAAAAGACTGTTGACAAGAATGGACTTCGATGTTTAGATGTCTTGGCAATCTGGATTATACGAGTGGGCTCATGTTGTGTTCTAGAGCAGTATGTATGTAACATCATGTCGAACGATCTGCAACATCGTTTAATAATTTCAGAGCAAATGACGTGATTCGGTTGAACTACAAAACTAGTGTCTCAAGTATGTCCAGGTCATTCGCGACTTCCGGATCCTTTGTCAATTCGGGAAAATAAATGGAGTGGAAATCAGGCGATGTAGTCTTGTATGTTATGCTTACGAGTCATTGCCATCCGGTTATGAACAACCGACAATGGCTATCACATTCACAATTGACAGGCCCATAGTTCATACGAAAGAACCTATGAATGTACATCACGCCTTGGTACGTGGCAACAATACGAACGAACGCAAGACTTGATTCCAGCTTCACTCCCTTGACGAGCCTGACATGGCGGTGATGATACATCAGGGAGCTGTGGAGAGGTTTCATAGTGCAATCATCAGTTTGATGATCTTACATAGATCCTATGGCGTACCTGAGTCGTCGAAGACATCCTGTGTGTATGGAATTTCCTTCAAGACAGGCTCGTCGGAGGCTGCAGGTGTGATTTCCCAAGAAGACTGGACTTTACGCAATCCCATGTTCCCCCCAGTTTCCAGGTCAATTCGACAAGAAGACTTGAAACCGGATGACAACATTTCGAGAATCGTGTCATGCTTCGTCGACTAGTGAAACGCTATTAATTCAGATCCAGCGCAGTGAACATATATGCTCAAGCCCAAAATCCGAAGCGATGTCAGGCTGCCCAGATCTCTAATTTGGTCCTAAAAATTGTTTATTTAGTCTACGATCAAAAGAAAAAGACGAACACGTTCCATCAGTACTCACCAAAAGTAGATTGAAACTCTTGACCGTGAAGTTACCATTAAGGTAGATACGAAGATCAAGCTGAAGCAAATCATGAGCGATCATTCCCTGAATCCTGTCTACCGGTGGGAGCGTCAGCACAGGTCGATTTGGACCCTCCGGCGAGTCTTCCTCACGTCCTTTTAGAATAACATATAACCAATTGGGCTTGCAGCATTGAATTATATCCTTGAATAAAGGAAGATCTTCACAATAAACAGATTCCCAGAATTTCAAGCATCGGACGCGACATGTGAGACCCAATGTCCACAGCGTCGTGACGTCACCGCAGAGGATCTCGAGCGATGGCCAAGAGACAGACTTCTGTGCATCGAGATTGGCAGACCGTTGAAATGCCCTATCTTCATCCGTTTCATCGTCAGTTAAGGTATAGGCATATAAACGTGAAATGTTTGGAAACGCTAAAATCAAAGATTCGATGTCGGCGTTGTGAGGCCATAAACCATGTAGTACCAGGAGGTCGAGTCGAGGTACGACGATATTGGAAGACCAGAGCTCCATGCAGATGTCACTGGCATCATGAATAGACAATTCGCGAAGGCTGTTTTGGAATGCTTCGATAAATGGCAAAGGTGAATAATTTTCAGATGAGATTTCTCCTAGCGTGAGGTTCGTAACGGGCGACTGCATCTTCTGCACCATACGATACGCGTTGTCTGAAGTGTACGTATCTTGGCTCTCAATATCCATCGAGGTGATAGAGGTTAGAGAAGCGATTGCTGTCACCATTTCTGGTACGTCAATGAGGAAATCTTCCAAGTTCCAGAAGCCCAGGCATTCCAAGCGGGTTGCGTGCCTCAGAATTGTTGCGAACAATTTGAAGTCTTCAGAAGATTTTGACCAATCCTTGTAGATATTGAACTCAATAGAGAGGCGGCGCAGGAATGAGCTGCGATATTCAACGTTTCCGTGCATAAACAGGCAGAATGAAGCGATCTGTTCAGGTGTCGTGAAGAAAACGAGATCATTGGCTTTGGTTGCCAGGTGGCGGATCCCTACTTGGTATAGATCGCGACAAGTCTGCATCATGCCTAGCAAAGAACAAACATCGGCATGGAATGTTATTACAAGAGCCAGGACGTCGAACGGAAGTTGCAAAGAGTCAAACCGACCGGAGATCATTCTCCTAACAACCATAAAGATATCGTCGTCGTATTCCTTGCCACAAGTGAGAAATGACGTTTGGTAGAGCTCACCTAGGGATGACACTTGTCATGGTAGTTTAGGAAGTGTTAATTTCTCACAAAGGAAGAAGCGTTCGTGATGACCAAGGACTATGAAAGACAGAGGCCCACTGAGAGGGACAATTACTGCGAAAGTGAGTGAGACTCAGCCATTGGCATGCAGCGTAAATCGAGCATGCATGAAATGCCAAACTCACATTCAATGCCGGTCGAAATCGTTGCGCTGGTATTTTCAAAGAAGTTTGAAAAGGGACAACTCGTCTTAATGAATGGATGATGGTAGTGGGCATGAAAGAACAGAGGCTGGGCGTCAAAAATTCTACTGTCAAGCTGATAATAAATTGGATTTCAGAAGCGCACATCAACACCAGGTCTATTTAAGTGTAGGGCACTAGCGGCGATGAGAACAGGTTGACAAGATGCTATCAGCCTGTTTCTACGACAGAAGATAATGAACGACTCAAGATGTAGGGTAACAAATAGGGTCGAGATTCAAAACCAGAAGCAGCGAAATTGCAAGCATAGTAAGAGGGAACCAAAACGGACACAGAGGAAGGACAGACTTCAATCGAGGCAATAACATATGGGAGGGTATACGTCAACTTGGAAAATGCAAAAGAGCGAAGACAGCGTGTAAGAGATATCAGGAGTTCTTCATCAAGTCAGAGAACGCTATCAGGAAAAGCCATTAGCGAAAAGAAAAGAAAACACCGAACCGATTAGATACAGACCTTTGTACAATTGAGATAACTTCGCATTTAGTAATACCTTCATTCTTCGTCAGGTATCTCGCCCGCAACGTCAATGTCTTCAGCAGCCTTCACATTCTTCTCAACATGAACCGAAGAGAACAGAGGCTTTGACTCGAGCATGTTCACGATGTCGTCCAAGTTATCGGCGGGTTTGACATAGGGTACAGGATCGGCGACGTGGGTGTCGTCCGTCTCGTCACCTCCTTCTGCAGTCGATGGCTCAGCCTCGACTACGGCCTCAGCCTCGACTGGCTCAGGTTCTGCAACAACAACTTCGTCCGCCTCGTGCTCATGGAACTCGAGGTCAGCGTCATGATGTGGCTCGTCGTGAATAACGTGCTCCTCAGCCTTCTCGAGGACAAGCTCATCATGCTCGGGCTCTTGAGTAATCTCGGCGGCAGATCCAGCAGCATCATGGTGCTCCACCAACGTAGCAGTAGTAGTAGCCGAGCCCTCCTGATCATGGACCACTTCGACTTCCTGATGTTCTTCTTCGTCCGCAACATGTGGATGATCGTCCGTTAAAGCAGGATACACGGGTTCTTGCGGAGAAGCTGCTGGTTTCTTTGTAGGAACAGTGGCTTTAGCATCCTTCGCCTTCGCACCGGGTGCTCCTCCGCGAGTCTTAGGAGCGGCGCCTCTTCCTCTTGTGGCAAGTGTCCCACGAGCAGGCGTAGAACTTCTAGCTAGGGTCTTATTCGTAGCTGTAGATACCTTCTGCTGAGGCAGTAAGGTCGGCGTCCTGGCCTTGGAAAGGCTCGCGGCCGTGGGTTTACTGAGTCTATCGGAAACCGTCGTGCTTGTCGTCTGCTTACGAATAGGCACCGCAGGCTGTTCTGGTGCATTTCGCGCACGCGCCAAAGAGGCAGCCGTAGGCGCAAACAAACCCGAAGAAGGTGTTTTGGTTGTAGAAGCGGGGCTTTTGGCACGTGCTGGGGTGGACGAAGATGGAGTCTTGGGGCGTGAACTGGACGGTGTCTTCGCACGAGCAGGCGTCACCGAAGGTCGATTTGAAGCACTCGAGGACGGACGTGGCCGAGCAGCTGCCTTGGAAGGCGGGCTTGAGACCGACGCCCTGAGTGATGGCGCAGACGGCGCGGACGTAGATGCTGGAAGTGCAGTATGATAGGAAGATGGAGGCGACTTGGCAGGTGTTCGACTGAATTTGGGAGCCGCCTTCGTTGGAATGGGCCTGGATTTTGAAGGCGTAGATGGTGCACGAATAGTGGTCTTAGCAGAGGCCTGAGTGCGCTCTGGCGAGGGAGGATCAGACGTGGCTTGGGGTTGTGGCTCTGGTGCCGATGGTGCTACATCCTTTTCATCTGGTATAATTTCACCAGGGACAACATCGTCCGCCTTTATGATAGGTTCAGACGAGGTTGGATGGGATACTGGCGCATCGACCGGGGAGGTTGGCTTTACATCCTCTACGTCCTTGACCGGCTCGGGTACATCCGCCGATGCGACTTTCGCTTTGGGTTGCAATTCTGTCTTCTCCTTGCTATTCTCCTTCCCCGCATCTCCTATATGATGCGACAGCGCACTTGGGGCCCTTGGGACTATCGGAATATTCAGTCCATTTGGGGGCGTAAGCGACTGACGTTTGGTCTGTTGCTCGAACCGTCCGATCAGATTCGCGACGCTTTGTCGGGGTCGTTCGTCCGGTAACGGCCTGCGATAGTACGTTTCTACATTGAGTAATAATTCATACAGCTGAAGGTTAGGTAACTCACATGAGATTAGGGTAGATTGGTACGAGTGTTTATAGGTTATCTTGGTTTCAGAGAGAGCTCTCGCCTGCGAGAGGGTTTGACGTGGACGTTGACGGATGAGACCTAATTGAACGATGCGAAATGACAGCAAAGAACAACACAGGAAACGTATGTCACGGATCAGTTGCGATGGTGAACGTAGGCAAAAGGCAAGTTGGTATTATAGAACTACAGAGCTATGCGTGGGAATTCTTCATTATCATTGCTCACGTTGAGCTTCTGTCCAGCAATGCAATTTTGTTGTGCTTCAAACACTCATCCATGTTGGCGACTCGAACGGTATTTGGCTTGCCCAACGAATTCATGAACCCTGTACCCACAGTCTGACGTGGGTGTAGGACGGGTGGAAAATGTATCCGCCACCTCCGTAATATTCTTCACATGATCCTCAAGGCACTGAAATGCCTGAGATAACAGGCATGGATAGCTTGGAGCTATCTTGACTTCTTAAATCTCACATCCCATGTCCCGCGTTACGAGTATTTGGAAGGACCTTGTCGCTGACAAGAGACGACGTCAAGCGGAAGCCATTCCTAAGGAATGGTTAATTGACCCGCCGCCGACTTCACAGCTCGACGTTACTCAGATCCCTGAGCAATGCGGGCTGTTAACATCCAGGGAACTTGAGATAACGAACACCATCGATGCAGCCGTCCTGCTGCATAAATTAGCTACTGCAGAATGGTCTGCTGTCGAGTCACCACCGCATTCTACAAGCGTGCCATCATTGCACACCAGCTCGTCAGTGTTTTTCTCTCCTCGCATCAACGCGTAACTTGAACTAATAGAAACACTCCCCTCATTGCTAACCTATCCAGGTCAACTGCTTGACCGAAATATTCGTAGATCGTGCACTAGCACGCGCAAAAGAGCTGGACGAATACTTAAAGAAGACTGGAAAGGTTATTGGACCCCTTCATGGCCTGCCTATTTCTTTAAAGGACCAAATCCGTATCAAAGGTCTAGAGACGACTATGGGTCAGTGAATTGTATTCCCCATGATTCCGCGTTTTGTTCAAGCAATGTATTAGGATATGTCTCTTGGATCGGCGATTACGCAGACAAAGACGCTGCACTAGTCGAGATTCTCCAGGAATGCGGCGCTGTGCCATTTGTGCAAACCAACGTACCGCAAACATTGATGGTAGGTTAGAATCCTCCCGGTTTAACTGTTCCTGTTGCTCACTATGTGATTAACACTAGTGGGCTGAGACCTATAACTCCATCTTCGGTCGTACGGTGAACCCGTACAATCGTAATCTGACTTCTGGCGGTTCATCTGGAGGTGAAGGCACCCTTATCGCACTGAAGGGCAGTCCACTTGGTGTGGGCTCCGACATCGGAGGGTAAGCTCTATCGCTTTTTATGACGGACATTCTGACTAAGCTATTGTAGATCTATCCGGATACCCTCGCTTTTCAATGGTCTATACGGTCTCCGTCCTTCTTACAACCGAGTTCCATACGCTGGAGTTGTGAACTCAATGGAAGGTCAAGATTCCATACCTTCTGTGCTCGGTCCTCTATCAAACAGCCTTAGTGGCATCAAACTGTTCATGCAAGCCGTCATATCCGCAAAACCTTGGCTCAAAGACCCACTTGCTATCCGTAAGAAGTGGGATGACGAGGCGTATGCACTTGTGGAGCATGGCGGTGGCCAGAAGCTTTGCTTCGGTCTATTGTGGAACGACGGAGAGACCGTACCTCATACCCCCGTAATTCGAGCGTTAGAGATCACGAAGGCTGCCTTACTTGCCGCTGGTCATACAGGTATATACCCCCCATATAGCTCGAACTTACATTCACCAAGAATTCCTAGTGATTGTTTGGAAGCCTTATAAGCATGTTGAATTATGCGGTACGGTGGTAAGTAGAGCACTATCAGTCAACCATTGGTCGAGCCTCTGAATATGGACTACAGTCGTACATTTGGTCCGCAGGTGCGACCGAAGACTTCAAGACAGTCGCAGCTATCTCAGGCGAGCCTGTCATCTCTACAATGGAATTAGCCGGAGAAGGTACCGTCGTTGACGCCGGCTTCCGACCATCTGGCGACAATGTCACTGTATCGGCTTATCAACTTTGGCAGCAACAGAAATTGAAGACGAAATTACGCCAGGAGTACCTTGCCCATTGGGAAGCGACAGCCAAGATTACTGGTACGGGAAGGCCTGTTGATGCCATTATTTCGCCCGGGGCGCCTTACACAGCCCCTCCTCATGGAAAGAATAGGTACGCTAGGATCTAAGGCTTTGGCGATAAATTTCTAACCTTATACCCCAGAGACGCGTCATATACTACCGTTTGGAACGCCTTGGATTATGTTGCATGTGTTTTCCCTGTGACTAAAGTCGACCCGTCGACCGACGTCAAGAAACCTGCTCATGCATTCTTATCGGATAGAGATAAAGCGAACTATGAAATGTGTACGTCGATCATGTCATTGGTGTTATCTTTCCGACTCTTTTGACCTCGTTCTGTAGATGACCCGAAGGTCTTTGCTAACGCACCCGTTGGGTTGCAACTTGTTGGACGAACTCAAGAAGAGGAAGCCGTTATTGCGATGACGGAAATTGTGGATGCTGCACTAAAGGCTAACAAGGCTCGGCTCGCGAAGCTCTGAGATATCTGTGAATCGAAGGCGAAATTCTATTGTACGCTATCGTAAACCCCGGACGGAAGAAACTGACACCAGCGAGTGCCCTACTAAACTACACATGACTTTGTTGGCCTTCTACGTTGTATAACCTGTATACCCAACATGATTATATTGCCGTTTTCCGAAGTGAGTGATTGACATTCATTACGTTCTCCTTTGGTCTGTGAAACTGTATCTTCGAATGGACATGCGATAAGTCCACTCTCCTTCCGCAAAGGATCGAGATGTTCAAAACTTACAGTGCACCAGCGTGATCCTAGAACCTGTGTGTAGTGCAGGCTACCGTTATTCTATTCTGAGCCAGTGTTAGCCGGTCACTCGTTGCCTTATGCTTTTTTACCTTATTTTATTGACGTCCTCTCGCCAGTCATGCGAATATACCTCAAAAGGCAACAATTATGCCAAATCGGGTATGTCGCATTCCTGACTGAGACCTCGGCTGTTGCCGAGTTTATCTCCAGACATTGTCTGGAGAGAAAGTTGGGGGTACTCTAAGAGTTAACCTTCCTACCCCGATATCAAGCTTTATAGATACATCTTGCGAACTGACATCAAAATGAGAAGAACATTCGTCAGGTGTCTAAACGAACAATATACAAATACACAAGAAGGTCCGAAGAGGTTGCCATCAAGTCCAAGTCCGGAGTCCACAATAGCCCGGTGAAGTTCTGTTACTAGAAATGAACTTCTTGTCTGGTGGGAGGTCACCAAACTCCCAACTATAACACTCCTGGATAAGGATCGACAGTCAGGCGAACGTGCTCTAAATAATGAAGGGGAAAACAGCGACATACCACACAGTCATCCTCCGTTACGAACTCGGGTACTTCCTTACCCTCTTCCTCACTCACTGCCCAAGGTTCACCAAGTAACTTCTCAATAATGGTCGATATAGTGTGAGTGCGGATGTCTACCGCCCAGGAGAGGTTAGACACCGTGTCGTAAATTATCGACTTGCCTAGATGGCATCTAAATAGGTACCATAGTAAGTAAAATGTTGAGAGTATACTGCAAGACCATCGTACCGAGTTTCCAGTGCATACCCGCCGAGGGCACAAGAAGACAACACGCCATTGCAAGTACCCATGGCAATCGGGTCGGCAGTGTGATAGACGTGCGTTACATGTTGAAGGGACGGCTGCAATAGAAGTTACATAAACTTCAGAACGGAGGAAACATTAAGGCAGACCCTTACTGGTAATAAAACGTGAAGTCGACTGGCAGCCAACCTCTCACCGGGAGATTCGAAGGCTACGGCAGGTGCGCCGAAGGTGACACCCATTAATGAGGCAAGTGTTCCGCCGAGCGAATGACCGATTACCCAGATGTTAGAGTCTGGGTACATATATGTCACATTATTGTACAAATTCTAGTAGCACAAGAACCGATCGGAATGAGTGAACGCAACCACGAATATAAAATATATGTACTCACCATTCCAAGAGGGTAAAATAAACTATCATCGATCAAAGCTTTCTCCAAACAGGCCTGGTCACATTTCCATCCACCTCGATAGCAATCACACACTGTGGTCCATGACCAATCAATCCTCGCGCAACAGCAGCTGAAGAGCAGGTTGTCATTGAACTTGTCCCTCTTGGACGTGGGGCCACCACCACCGATG
The DNA here is from genome assembly GCA_964035595.1 of Somion occarium. Classification (NCBI taxonomy): domain Eukaryota; kingdom Fungi; phylum Basidiomycota; class Agaricomycetes; order Polyporales; family Cerrenaceae; genus Somion; species Somion occarium. The sequence continues at coordinate 1,782,070 of OZ037952.1, read as the reverse complement.
AAAGATGCAGATGTGCCTTTAATAGACAAGACGACAGTAGAGTTGTCTGGAGTCGCAAAGATGTGGCCCCGGAACCCATCTTGGTCTTCTTCCCATCCGAAAGGATATGACTAGCAGTAGGGATTAGTAATAGTCAAGGTCAACAATTGCTAGAGAGTACTGCACGTACGACATTCCACTTGCCACCCAAATCATACCAACCCGACTCTCCTGGCTCGAGGTAGGCATTGTTCGTCATCTTAGCAAGCTCCAAGAGAGTCTCGCGGCTTTCCGTATCTGGTCCATCGATATCATCCTCCTCCCACTTGAATGCTTCATTGCCTTCGCCTTGGCTAGATCGTGAGCGAGCTAGTAGATATCCATCTATCGAAGACGGTCTACTAGATTTAATACGTCTAGTTTGCAAGACGTATGGTGGGTTGTTGAAGGTTTCGGAAGCCAATGACTGGTCGGAGTGATCGTGTGCGTCATGAAAGAGGACTTGAGCATCAGGTCCGACGCCATGATAATGGCGCAGCTCGAAGCGAAGAGGGGTTATTGGTTCCCTTGATCCATCATCAGTACTAAGAGGGAACTGTTGTTCTGCAGATAGGACGATGAGGAGGAGGGAGAGAAGGTGGAAGATCACTGTCAAGCGCAACATGGGCGGACGGTTCCTATTCGGGTGGTTATGGTTATCATTTATCCCGCTAGGCCGCTTTCCCCGTTTTAGCTATGTATCAACTTCCACTAAAGCTCCTCTTCTTCACAAATCCTCATTCGCACTTTGTTTGTCATGGCTACCGCAAAAAGTGTGTATGTCGGTGACGCGTATATGAGTCACCCGAATTCAAGTTGGAGACCATTCATTCATAAGGTACTTCGAAGCAAACGAACATTTAGATATTTTTGCTTGAGGACAGTTCATACCTATTTCAAGGACGCTTATCATCCATGTTTTGTTGCTCGGGGTTTCTCTGGGCTATTTATCCGCAGAAATGCTATCACCCGCCTCTTTGTCGTTACGAGGTCGTGGCCCAGGAAAATGGCTTTGTCTGTATCTCTTTCTGTTCCGCATTGATTCACAGCATCACGGAACGTGTCTCTTTATCAGAGAACTTCCTTTGACTGGGGTCAGGTATACAGTCCCCCTGATCAAACTTCCGATTTCCTCAGGTGCCGAAGAGTCTTGGGACTGTCATGGACAGCAAATGCAGTACACATCCTGTCGTGGCGCGCGAAAATACGTCGGCGATCTGTAATGCGACGAGACGAGGCTTAAGTTTTGAAGAAGCGCAGTTCCATTGCGTCGTCCGGAGATAATAGAGACGATGCCTCCGCACGCAAAAAGGCCGAGAAACATGTTTGTCTCTTTGTCCCCTTCTACTACCGAATGTTTGATTAATACTTTCCAATTTATTCTTTCTCACCAGATTTACCCACAGCTTCTTTCATCTCATATGAGGGTGGATCCGTTCCTTGCTGAGCGTTGTTGACTCTCCCGATCGTGCTCGGCTCGTTAAACGCGGTCGCTTAAGATTGCTATGTTCTTCAACCGCAATCGAGGTTACTTCGGCGACTATGAAAATTAGTGAGCAAGAAAATATCTAAGACTCAACCTAATTCTCTAAGCAACTGTTGTGCTGCTCTCAAATAGGAATCAATCTGATTTGGAGCGGCAGGTGATGACGACATGTCCGTCTGGTCGTAAGGATGCGGACAGTAGGCCATCAATACTCCGACCGGCCAACCCTATTGTCCTGGTCAATCGGAGCGCAGAATCAGAAGAGGAACCTTCTCGATAATACTCGGTCCGATACAGGATAGACTCGAATACGCTTGTCATTCGTAGCGTGATACTTCTGCTATGCTGGAAGACCACCTGCTGTACGTTGGATAAGTCTGGGCGAAAGTCTTGATCTCCTCAGAAACTATTCATCACTTCTGTTGCTCACAGCTAGTGGTGTCCTAAGTGCATCCGGCAATTTGAAAGTTTTTTTTGCAGTCAATGTGAAAGACTCCATACCCTCCAAAGGACCGCTATATCATGTGGAGCTCTATCGATGTAGCTCAGCATGTGAAGATTTCATAGCGCTTCAGATCAGCTTCAAACTTGCTAGACTCCGTATCATCTACATATGCTGAGCCTTTCGCATTCCTGTGAAGAGTGACTCAGCATACTTCTTATCATCTGATAGTTGTACCGTGCCCTTTCGGAGCCGACCTATGGCCTACATCATTTTTTTAAACTCTATCTTGTGATGGTGAGTTCGTTCCGTTCAAAACGTGACGCAGCTGTCACTGATGTTCTCCACTTGATCTCTCTCATATCGACCAGCGTTGCTCCATTTAGGGGGAATGCGTGTTCAATGCGATATATAAGGTGGAAGGTTAGTTGCGGATCTCGTGCCATTCATTGCTTCTCCTTTGAATCTTCCTTTGGCTGTCTCTAGAAGAGTCTTGTGAGATGTCCCAGACTATTGAAGTAACTTGGGATGATTATGAGTCCCTGTGAGTTTCCACTGGTAACAACAAATGTTACTTTTGCTTACGATCGTAGATTTATCTCTACCTCCTACGTGATGGTAGCAGCAGGTATCGCCCCTAAGTTTAATCTTGTGTATATACGGTATTTACGAGATTTACAGTCATCCCTAGTTACGATATTTTGCTCACCTTTTCTCGCGAAGTTGACTATATATGGAAGCGGCGATTCTCGGTGGTCACTGTGCTCTTTGTATTCAACCGGTATATAGCCGTCGGTAGGGGAATACTCAATGTGCTGCAGATACTTTGGGTGCCGCGAACAGTCTTGGTGAGTCCTAAAACCAATTCGTCTCTATGTCACCCTTGCCAACTATATTCAGAGGTAATATCAGGAAGTCTATGTCTCTAGCATGAGGTCTCAACTCTTGAGTTTAGCTGCGCGGTAATGTATCGAACAACGACCGTATTTGAAATATTGGGCTTTTTCCTAGTCGCTCGTGCGTTACATTCCTCCAATCTCGAGCATTTTACTAATGTATTGTTCTTCAGTTTTCTCTGCATTCCGAGTTTGGGCCATATGGGGCAGGAGATGGTTACCATTCTCCTTGGTTCTACTTGTGAGCTTAGTTGTCCCATGTGTAAACTTGGTGGGCCTCAAGTTCTCATCCGTTCGGAATCCCTACTGAATACAACTATGAAGTATCACTACAGCTCGCTGATTACCGTTACTGTGACACCTGCACTTCCGCCTCTACTTGGCGGCGGCTGTGGTATCTGGATGCGCGGAAAGCCTGACCCGAAAGCGTACGATATCGCATTCCTCCTATGTAGCATGGCTAATATTCATTTCATATAGTTGTGAGCATGATTGCATCTCACTACGACAACCATAAGTCTGAGACCTTTGTAGTACCAGTTGCCACGCGTATCATTGCAATAGTGGCAGATGCCCTGGTCCTTGCCATGACATGGGTTAAGACGGCCAGTCTTCTGAAACAAGCTCATGGAGTGAATGTCAGACCTCGCCTCATTACGATGTTTCTGCGAGATGGTAGGTCGTGCGGTAAATGATACACATAGTTTATTGACCCAATTACTTGTAGGAACTCTGTATTTTGTGTAAGGAGATGATCCTCCAAAGGTTTCGTGAATGATTGACCAGCTGTTCCCAGGTTTCTCATGGCTCTAAACGTGGTAACTTTAATTATTGACCTTGCCGGAAATGACAACGTGAGTGTCTGCAACAGTGCAACTACACCGAGACAACATACTAATGGCCTTCATTCAAAGACCACACAGTTTGTGTTTGTGAACGAGGCGTGAGTAACTGCATGTTCCTTACCCTCTTCGGCTGAAGAAACTTCACCAGAATTTCTACGGTCCTCATATCTCGATTCCTATTGGATCTCAGGGGTGTTTATGTGTCAGAACCAATCAACGACACCACCATTTCAGGCGGCACATCCACCATTCGCTTTTCTCCTCGACTGTTGGGCAACTTGGGCGCCCCTTTGGAACAGGAATCTGTCTGGATGTCAAATGCTGCAGGCGATGAAGGCGGCAGTCAGGACGAAATCGATTCTTCTGACACATTGTCTGCCGGACTATACCAGGGTGAGAATTAGACCAAAGCATGGATTGGGTCTCCGATCTTCTGAAAACTCTGGCGGGCAGTGGAGAAGCCGTCTGATGTCCAGAATACTCGAAGCTGACACTCGATTCCCAATAATCTACGTATAATGAGTTCTCATAGAACGGCAGTACCGTTATTCACCCGAAGGCGCTGGGCGGCGTCCATAAAACGGTGTATGGCAATAAGGTATGAAGGGTGGAATACTCTCTGAAAGCTCGTTCATTCCCGAGGTTCTCGCTCGTGACTCAAACGCCAGAACTGATCACTAAGATCTCCGCTACTGATATATCTGTTCAGGCCGCTCTCGATGAAAGCTAGAACAATCGCAACAGCATGGAAGTTGTACAGCCGCGATTGCCAGTGTTTTATGTCCTGGATTACTTCAGCCGCCTTCTGTCGTTTCCGGAAGTTGATCATCTGTCCTGACAGTTTGTCTTCGGCGCCGTCGTTGATGAAAGTAAGAGTGGAGAGGTAACGTCCTACATTGAAAGATACGGCAGTCAACCTTTGATCATCGCCATCTCAGCGAATGCGCCTACCGAAGAATGGAATGGCAGGTGGGGAAGCATCCTTCAGTGCAGACCAATAATTCTGAAAGTTCCTGTCGGGATTAAGGATAGATTCGCAATTGGTGAACTGCGCGAATGCCCGGGAGCCGACCAGTTCCCAAGAGCGCTTCAGACGTCGGATAGCGGGGTTATTCAGAGCAGAAACGATGGCTACCGTGGAAGAAAAGTTTTGCATGGAGCGACATCGCTTTACCGTCACCTATCAGTAACTGCGGCGTAGGGGAGGAACTTTAACCTACTTCTGCAACACTGATGAAATGTTTTATGACCGCTGCTCGTTTCTTCGGATCGGATTTGCTCAGGACGGATTCAATCACCCAATTGATCGTCTACGAGAGTCAGGACAATTCCAATAGATGTACAACATAATGACTTACCCGATTGCTGAATTGGATGAAAGTTGTGATGTTGTCCACCTTATCAGACTTTTGCTGGCGCGTCCTGGCCATACACTCTGCGGGACGAATCTTTCTGTACAGTGTCGATTCCATGAGCGTTATCTGTCTTGCCATCTCGAGTGGGTCTATATCCAGCAATTTGAGGTTTTTCCGTGAGTTTGGTACGATCGGAGAAGGAGGCGAAATAAGGCCAGGCATAGTCTTCTTGACTGGAGACTTTCCGCCCTTGAGCTATTTGCATGGAATGTAAAATGTGAACAATATGTAGTGTGTTTGCCTTTGGGTCTATAACCTCACCATGTGTTCCGTTGTACTTAGCAGCTGCTTGGCGATTGTCATAGACAGGACCTCAGGATCGGACAGGAACGACTTGATGCGATCCAGAATGTATAGATCCTCCTTCTCCAGTACGCTGTCGTCTGTCAGCATCGTCTTAAAAGTATTTAGAACGCTTTAGAATATGACACAAGCGTTAGTGAACCGGACGTCGCAAGTGATGGCCAAGATAACGCATACCGCATCCTGACAACATATTGCTTCATTTTTGTCCATTGATCCAGCTCGAAGGGGGTCAATCCTTCAGGCGGCTTGATGTGAAATCGCTCGACAAGGTGATCGAATAGCTCGTCTAATGTCATGAACGACTTGTAGGTCATCAGGAAATGCTTGACAAAGACAGGATCTGCAAGTATAGATTTCATTAGATACGCGAAAATTCATAAAGAAAGTCACATCCCTCCATGTTCATGACAAGTCAGTCTTTGTACTAAAGCCTTCATTGTCCCCGCCCGGATGGCACCATCGGGATCAGCCAGAATATCTGCGGAACTATAGTCTGGACGTAGGAACCAAGGCTTCAGGTCAGCATTCAGTTTGTCCAGGTAATACTTGGGTGCATCATTGCCGAGCATTTTGATCAGCTTTGAGCCCCTTGGAGGTGACGTATTCACTAACGATGATCAACCATATATGAGAAGACTGTGAAACAGAGATGAAAAGAAACACCAACTTTCTTGGACATTGAACGGGGGGGCAGACACAGATCTATCAGCATGTAATGGAGAATATAGCACATGCTTCGTAGACGATATTGGTACCCGAGCTTGATTGAGCTGTGTGAGAGATACCGAGGCAGGAGTAACAACCTCAACGGGGTCTTCCTGATCGGGACTGAAGGAATCAGAGTAATCCAAGGATGGCAATGAAGGGAATAGGGCTGAATGAGAGGACACGGGGTCCTCGGTATCTGAGTCCAGAGAGGTCCTGATACCAAGAGAAGGTCTCGTAAGAGCGGAAGCCATGTCAATAACATCGTCCTGTGATTCTGCAGACGGGATGCCTGATGAGTTAGACAACGGAGATGGAAACGTAGGACAGGTAGACGGCCTTCGTAACTCGCCTACGCTTGAGGTGGAAGGTCTGCTAGAACCGCTGCTGCTTGCAGTGGAAGGACGTTTCCCCCACGGATCGAACACAAACGATCTTCCTTGACGACTCTCGGTGGAGGACGAAGTAGACGGCCTAGGCCGTTCCGAGATAACGGGCGAGGCATCCCTGGCAGATGGATTCATGAAAGGTGCTGCCGCCTCCTGCGCCCAGGAGTGCTGCATGGGCGCAAGTGCGTGTAGAGCATCGAGCGTTGTCAGGACCAGATTCAGATTACCGACAATGCCAGTAGCAAGCATATCGAGATTTCGAGCAATTATATTGAACTCCCCGGAATCTGCCGAAGCAGCGCGAGAGGACATCTGGGTGGTGATAAAAAGCGTAGCGTTATCGTCCCGGAGGGATTGCACCGCATCCAAGAGTGTTCGCGAAAGCAATCTAGCTTTCGTTCGAACGTATCCTTCATCTTCTTGGCATAGCTTAATGTCTCGCATAATATCAATACCATCTATGAACCCAACTAGTGACGATAGGCGGGCAATTATACTTTGACCAGCAACTTGAAGTCGTACTGATAAAGAATAATTGCATTAGACATACGATTAGCGCTCTCAAAAGGGATTCATCTCACCCGCTTTTTGGTATGCATTATTTGAAGAGGATATCAAAGACAGCAATTTCCTCTCTACAACTGTCGCTGCACACTTCACTTCTGCGAGGGCGGCCTGATCCAACGCTCGTAGCGTTTTGATACTTGGCTCTCCTGCAGTATTCCCCTTGTCTGCTGAGGAAGTGAAGGTGCCATATAACCGCCTGGTCTCGCTTGCACCGTTTCCTAGCGCGTGGTCCTCGAATTCGCGCACTTCTGCGACGAATATTGATACAGTACGATCGACTTGCGCAGCTGCATCTTCTAGGTGGCTATGCTGCAGAGTCAATGTAGCGTCGTACTGTATCGTGAGGGAACTTGATACAAGGTTCGACAAAGCCTGTACTACATTCCAGTACAATGGCTGCATGTGTGCTTGGAGGGGATAAGTATGAGAAGTAAATTGTCGATCTCGACGCCCTGCTGGATACAGATGACTGGGAATCCCGTCTGTCGGTGTAGCAAAGACGTAGAGCAAAGCCCTCGTAGATGATAAGATATTCAATACATAGTCGTCAACCTCCCGTGTGTTGGGTAACTCGTCCGCCTCGGCGACCTGCATGAATGCCAGAAAAGCCCGTAAAGCCTGTTGTACAGGGTCGTAGAGATTGTCCACAGCACGATGCTCTGGTAACATAGACGATGCGGGAGAGGAAGGTGAAGAGGTAGAGTTCCTAAATTGGCAACCTTGGGCGGGTGCACGGTATTCTGGAACAGCCGGCAGCGGGCGTCCGACACGAGGAGAACTGATAGGAGGCCCAGTTACCTTTGAGGGTAACGCTGAAGCAGAACGATGACGCTGCACTGAAGGACCAGCCACACTCGGAGAGCCGGAAGCTGTATAACTCTGCGACCTCGTGAACTCCGTCGTAGACAGAAGTGTTCTTGTAACCTGCTGAGGAGGGATCGGTGGGAAAGGAGATAGGGTACTCAACGGCGACAGACCTGCCGACTGGGGACTCAAGGGAGACTGATCTGAATCGGTATAAGGTGGTGGTGCTTCTTCGCTTGCATTAAGCCAGGAGACCCGGCCATTAGCCCTATCCACGAAGTAGCAAGACAAACCATCATCTGTAATGTGTCGATCCCACGAGTCGGAAGCGGGGGTTTGAGGCGACAAGGGTGAATGGGATCCCTCGAGATTGAAGATGGGTGAACTCGTCTGACCGACTCGAGGACTTAAGGTTGCCTGTGGAGAGAGCCAGGCATCATTCTCATCATCAATAACACCATGCACATCCTGTGGAAGATCCTGCGAGGGATCACCACTTCCTGGGTAAATATAGGGTGCCTGTGCGAGAACAATGTTGAGCAACAGTGTGCAGACGCAGCATGAAAAGGAATCATTACCTCATTATCTCGTGCGAGCTGTGGCGGCCAAAATGCGTTAGGAGGAGATGGTGAAACAGTATCTACACCGATATCTCCATGAGCATCCAAATGCTGGGCAGTCGAGGCATACGGTTCTGGATCTTCACGAAGCCATGTCCGTGAATCGTTTCGGGAGGAAGAATAGAGCATGCAGGTAATTTTACTGAACTCAGCCAATCTCTGTCGAGGGGACTGCAACTACACCGAAGAGAGGAAGGACGGGAATATTTGGTCACTATCCAGAAGAGGTGCGAACATCCCTTATCTCTGAGCGAAAGATAAGTACCCAGCGTCAGGCTGTTCAGAAGCTGTCTTGTCAAGGAGTGTCAAAGTTTGAAAGTTGATGGGCCTGAAGCGCACGGTCGTGTGAACGGCGTTTGCGAGTTTAGGATGCATGGTACCCAGTGAACTTCGTTCACACAAATGATCAGGAGGAAACTTTGCATTGAGCATACCATCTGTGAGAAAGCTAGATAAAACGCTGGCCGCAAGTGATCATTGCGAAAGGACTGAAGAAGTAGTCACATCCAGGGGGAACGTCGGGCTAGGCACCTGCCCCTGTCAACGTTAACTGTCATGCAAGACCGGATTCATTGCCTTCGATGCGTGTCCGTGATATGCACTAGTCCGCTCACAGCGTAGAATCAGTGAAAATATTCAAAAACTCGTCAAAGTGTGGAGGGAAAGTTCAACCTCAACACAAGCTTGAAGTTGGCTATGAAAGCCACATGGCATACGGCATTCTCCGCTTTTCCCGTAAAGGGATGTGTGGTATGTCAACATGAGGTTGCGGAGTTGGTCGTCCGAATCCTTCAGAGCAAGAATTCAATGGAATCGAAGTCAACAGCCAGTTCCTGTTGCATGAATAACCTCATGAAGCATAATCAATTCTATACTGAACTTGAAAAGCCCATCGAGCGTCTGCAGCGTGGAAAAGGATGACACAGCCGCCGCCGTTTCACGCATGGAAAAGTTCCATTTGTATCATCTCGTCAAATTAGCCCCACGTAGGGATAACTGCCGATGTCAGCTCTAAATGCAAAGGCAATGCACGCAGTTCGATGCTATGGATTCTTATGAGTTCAACACCCTCCCCCTCCACCCATAGTCAGAGGACCCTCGGCCTTCCCCTCACACTGTTAGGTCTTTTATCCTTCGCTTATACACGTTTCCTGGACGATGTGTAGCCCATTCACTCAATCGGAACCTTGTCTACATAGGCAAAAGTCTGCGACAACCATTTACGTAAGTGCTGCCCGTATATATACTACCAATTAAACATCTCATATCGTTGTAGTCCTCGTCTACGTCACAACATTCACACACGACTCGTCGCCCTGAATCCGATACATCGAGCCACTTCCATTCATTAATAGTATGCACTTCTCAATGAACCTTATAGAGCATGTCAGATTCAGCTCTTACATTCCAGGGAGGTGGTTCTGATAATGAAACTGGCGTTAGCAAGGAACCAACTATGCCGGAGCGATGGTCGGCCTGTTCACGAGCGTTGAAACAATACGATGAAAGCATGATCAAGAATTGGAAGGAAGATATCGACACTGTACTTGTTTTCGTGAGTGTTTCAAGTCAGATTCTTTCAAATCCGAGTCTATATTTGTGGACAGGCTGGTCTCTTCTCGGCCGTTCTTACCGCGTTCATTGTTGAACTCTATCGACAGCTTCAATACGACCCAGCGGAAGCGACGGCGCTCCTTCTCCAACAGATTTCCACCCAAGTATCGCTCCTGGGGACGGATGCCATTCAGAACTTCACAGTTCAGACATATGCCGGGCCAGACGCTGTCTTCACACCTGATGCGGACTATGTCACTATCAATACGACTTGGTTCGCAGCTCTCGTCTTTAGCCTTCTCTCAGCACTCATCGGTCTAGTAGCCAAGCAATGGTTAAGGGCATACATAACTACGCTATCTTCATCTCCTCGTGAAAACGTCCGTCTACGTCAGTATCGCCATGACGGTCTTGTGAAATGGCGACTTGCCGAAATCGTTGGTGCGCTCCCTATCCTGCTAGAAATTGCTCTAGTGCTATTCCTTTATGGTCTTCTTGAGCTCCTCGCCAAGCTCAACTCCACGATATCCGGCGTCATCTCTGCGTTCGTCGCTATGACCTTCCTTTTCTACCTCAGCACCGCTGTCATTCCGGCCTTTTCATCCAGTAGCCCCTTCAAGTCACCACAATCATGGGCTATCTCGGTTTGTATCTGGAAAGTATTACGGCTCTTCAAACGTCTGAAACCAAAATGGAGCGCTGGAGACATCCTTGGAGCATCCATGGACGATGATTCAATTGGACCTTTACCGGGAAGTTGGAGGGATCGTGAAGTCGAATCGGTTCGTCTGCGAGCAGACAGGCTTGATCGACGGGCATTGGCTCGGACATACCAAAGTTCCCTAGATGAAGACTTCCTCGATCTCGTCACACCCTGCATCAATGATCTGAAGTCCGAAGACGCGACCACATTGATATTCGAGATCATCGCAAGGAGAGGCGAATGTACTGTCCCCACTCTACTCGATTCCGTTCGTACCAGTCCGTCTACATTGATCCTCAACAAGTTCATCTTGCGGGCAGGAGAAAGGGGGTCTGATCGGCTCGTTAGGATGTTTCTCGACGTTCTACCCAGGATGATGCACGACGCTGAGCGCTCGAAGATTACCGTCCTGGATATCCTGCATGTCTTGCGGAAGCTTATCACAGAAGCTGAACGGGCCGTGTGCAAGAATGCGACCCATAGGAAAGTGTTAGATACCCTGGCTCTACTCATTGACGAACGAGGAACGTATCATATTCAGAGAGCTTCATTACGGCTTCTCTGGGAAATGTCCCACTTTGGTTGTAACATGGATTATTGTCCTGATGGTATGTGCGGCTCCTTTCAGCGTGAAGCCAGGCTAATGAGCAGGAGACAGGCATCGGAAATGTTATCCTCACTGCGAGAGACGCTCTTTCTCGAAACGATCATGATACATTCGTTCGCGCCAGTAACGTCCTACTACTTCGTCTTCCCTCCCTTGAGGGCCACGACTCTTGGCATGGCCGCGAATGGCTTGATAGTTGGATTCGCGACCTTGAACGCTACTTCCGTACACGAAACCTCTTGGGCCTCCGGTATGATGTTCATGATATCAACACACAGTGGTGCTCCGGTTTGGTTGCTATCTCTACCAAGGAAAGAGAACTCCTCCGCGAGGGTCTCATTCTTGCCTTAGAAGAAGGCGCAATGCGTGGACTTGTAGATTGCGACTTTGAAGAGGGCGATGCGCTCAACCATTTGAGGGTTACCTATTTGACAGTGGAGCGTTTCTCGTTCGGTTTTCCTGTCTTCCGGTCACATTCCATGGCGTCACATTATGTCGAAGACAAGGGCGTCACAGAGGTGCAGATGGAAGAAGCGAAACAGGAATACGGTGAAGAAGACTAATACATCCACACGAGGGATTAGATGTAATAGGTGTCACCGCACCCAGACTTACGGCTCTGCCGTAAAGGTAGAGACTTCCAAGAATCGTTGCTTCCGCCGCCCCAAAGCTATTGCAACCAATTCTGTATAACCCTAACGAGTTTCCGCGAAGAATCGTCACGCCAGAAGTGTGTTGCCCCCTTGACTTTCGCAATCTCCAATGTGCCTCTTCCCTCGCCTTGAACTTCCTTGCGCAAAGCGTCGGCCCAACTGTCATAGCTCCCCACGCCAGTGAAATCATCTTGGTCACCGTAGATTATTAGAACGTTGGATCGTGGTTCATGGAGCAGAGAGTTGAGTGCCGCGGTGTATAACTTCCCATTGAAGGCCGTCAACCATGATCGAGGACCCAATGGGTAGGAGAGAATGATATGTGAGGTCTTTATCTGGTCAAGGAGGGGAAACGACGAGGCAATCAAAGACCCGTATGAATACCCCTAACGGCAGTAGGACAGTAACAATAGATATCATTAGCTAACCCATCCAGCTCTCAGTCTATACAGTTACACTTACAACAATTAGTACGGACTCTATGGAAGGTATCTGAGATAGGGCCCAATGTACCAGCTCGCGAAGGTCCTCTGCTTCGCGTGTGCCAGTAAATGAGGGCCAGCCAGATGATCGACCAACTCCACGAGAATTGTATCGCAAAACATAATATCCGGATTTCAGGAGCTGGTCTTCTACAGTATGAAGCACTCTGGGCTACGCTTAGCTTCCAGCAGATATACTGGGAAATAAACCTACGGGTCGTCCATTCTTCCGCCTAACCATGACCAGGGATGTAGACAAACTGCGACTTTCCGCTTTGGCTCGAATTGGCCATCATGGTGAGCTAGTATCTCAGCATGATCATCAGCTGGGCAAGAGAGGCTAGTTTCCAAAGTAACTCCGGAAGGCTTAATTTCAATAAGTTCATGCGAGAAAGGACGGATAGTCATAATCGTCTTTCGATTTAAGCCTGCACTGTCCTACAATATGAGAAGGTGATTGTCGCTGGTCGTGGTATCGGGTGAAGTTGTGCAAGCGCCGATGCCAGCCACAGACGCGTTTCGATCGCGTCGCGTCGCAAGTCTCCTCTAAGCCTCAATTGTTTCACTTTCTCCTTGAGATAATCCGCACCTACTAGCCACCTACCGAATCTTTGTCGACATGATAATACCGGTCAACCTGCCTATCGAACCCACATCATTCTCAACCGTGACTTTCCCTCCTGCCCTCGCACAATTTGGCTCGGATGAAATGGTTCTAATAGAACTACAAGGCTCATTAGAGGTGGAGGGGAACAACGTGGGTCAGACAGTTGGCAAGCTTAGCGTGGACAATACGACGGTACGTAGTATAACTATATCTCAAAGGATCTCAAACCAACTGCTGTTTGACGATGTCACAGAAAAAACCAACTCTTCTCATAGGATACCATTTACTTGAGGGCAAGCTTGTCAACCTCCCAAAACCGATTGCAATACTACACCGGCCACCACCGTTGGAAAGCTCATCAGCCAATGATGATTGCATACCAGACGATGGTGAGGACAAGACACCACCCACGAGCTGGGATATAGTTGCGGTGGTGAAAAGAAAAATGGTTTTCGCGAAGAGGCCGATGCCAATGGTTGGAAAGGTTTCTGATGTTGCAAGTGTCAGTCTTGGGAAGAACATTGGATGATGCTAGTGTATGTTGCAAGCAGCGAGATTCTGTGATGTTCACACAGTTTGAAAGATCGAGAACGGAATGATCATTCGAAAGGGAAGAACAGATGGTTGTAAGTATATGTAGCTCTTCTCTCGACCAAGATGCATCCTCCTTCCGACAACTCTTCGCCAACTCATGAGCGCCAGCCGAAGCGATGCCTCCAGGACGTAGAATGACCGGTCAAAACGGAGGATCTTCCTGAAAAAAAAAGAGATAGAGCAAGGATGTCCTCCTTGAAAGACACCCATGTAGATCTAGAGGACTGGAACGCGGACAAGGAGACAGAAGAAAAACAACCGAGCCCGAACTTTTATGTCCTCATGGATTTGTTCAAAGTTTTCAAAACGTTGCAAGCAGCCTTATAAAGTAATCCGGATATTTCGCACGGTCACGCCTACCGGTGAGGTACTCCGGTGCACGGACCATAGCAATCATAAGTCTCGATGAGCTCGGCCGACATTGACGACGACAACGACGACCACATCGCGGTTGACGACTCGCCTATCTCTTGAAAACGTTTCTAGGACAGGGCCATACCACCGTCATGTCTCGCTCGCAAAAAAATTCTACCTTATCTCAGTTGGAGGACACCATACTCGGTGTCTTCTCGCATGTGCCAAGCTCGGAAACACTCGACCATCTTGTGCGATATTTGAGTACATGGAGTGGTAGCGAGTTCAGTCATAACTTCCTGTCGTGACACCCATTTGCTTATCATGCGCTCCTATGACTTACAGCAAGCTCTTCATGGTAGGTTTTTCACCGCTTTCTGTAAAGCAACCATAATGAAGCCCGAATGCTAGATCATACAATATTCCCTCAAAATTATCGTGCCCTTCTTGCATCTACGTGCACGTCTTCAGCATCAAGCGGGCTTGCGAAAGGAGCCCATTAGTGCTGTAGCGCCTCATCTAGCGAAACTGGGGAATCTCGTTGGTGATGCTAGAATGCTCAACAATATATGGGGTGAGTTTAGCTCTGAAGCCCTGGTCCTGGAAGCCTTTCCTCTCCATAATTCACTATGTTGTTCTCAATAATTGCTTATAATTAAATAGGTTTGCTTCCCATAATTCGCTGGTTGATCAATTTGGAACGCAATCCTCCACCCACCCGCAACTTGCTTACCATTGAGCGGTTGCAAGGATGGGCCATGCTTGGATATTACCCCCTCGAGCATCTCTATTATTTAGTTTCCAATTCAGTCATCCCCGCCCAAGTCACCATACGTTCGCCTAGTTCGTTGGTGCCATTTGCGGGAACTGAAGGCAAGGAGAAACTAATCAATCTTGATGCCGGGGTTTTGTCGCGTGCCTCTACACGTCTTTGGGCCCTTTACGTCTTTCTTCAGCTCGCCCATTTACGTGAAGACCGTCGCTTACTCAATATCAGGCAGCGCGCTCTCAGCAAGACTAAGGTGAGACACCACTAGTCAAGTTGTTTTTTATCCTCTCTGATAGCTCATTAGACACCTGCTGCTCAGGCAGAAAAAGAGGAGTTGCGTCAACGCTGGGACGCCCTCTGGAGTGAGGTCATTGTTAATGTCAGCAATGTTCCGCTGACCATACACTGGTGCGTAACCGCGTTCTATTGTTTTTTCTCCCTTTTCTCCCAGTCTTTCTGTTCACATTGGCCAGGCTCTCGAACCTACCTGGCCATTGCATGCTCACGTTAGCACTTCGATGCTTGCTCCATGCATTATGCTCTCCGATCGGCGTATCAGCAGGCCCACATCCTCGTTGTTCTTCCCCATACCTGTGCTCAGCGTTTGTAGTGGGCTATGCAAAAACACGTCAAAAGCTGCCGATTTGCTCAACTTAGCTCGAGAGGCTCTGCCTCCGTTCCATATGGAACTCTTTTTGCTGCCTAATATGACGAGGCGGTGTGACCACGTGATAGAAGGAAGTTTGAACTCTCCCCGCAAGAGTAGTTTTAAGGGGATGCACGGAATTCGTCCCTCGATTCCGTGTGATGGGCAGGATTCAATGAGGGTCACATCTTGGGGGCTGTTCTCTCCGTTCCTTCTAGTCCTTCCTTAGGGTCACTTGGTCGACGGAGCCGCCTCTTCTCAGGGCAGCAGTAGCAGTTGGTCTCCGAAGAATGGGCTATTGGCCACTTCTGGTGGTGACAGGTTGCTGCGGAACCAGCAGTGGACCAGGCAGGCAGCGTTCTTACTCCCATGTTTGTCCACTGTGAGATAGCATGGGGCAAATGCGGCGACCGCATTTTACCCGTATGTCGCCTCTCGTGTACCCAGACGTGAAGGCGATACATTTTTTCTCATGTTCGACATGGCTGACGTGGCTGCCGAGAGTATACTATAATTCACCGTCTTGAGCGGGTGGGATGCAGCATTTTCCATATCTTCTGTCTCGTCATATCTACATGAGTTGCTAAGTACTATTCCCTCTCTTTTTTTAGGTCTTTGGAGAGAGGTCTCTTTGAGAATGAGGTGGGTCAATGTTTATACGGCGAGCGTTCCAAATTCGAAGTACGGCATCCTTACTGGTGCCGCACCTTTGCAATATTTCACATTCTCATTTCCGCCCGAACACACCTATCAACCTCATCTCCTCAACCTCGACAGTTGTGCATGGAGAGCTAATTCAATTTCACGATAGGTTTGGGTTGGAATCTTCGGTCTTGTGGCCGCCTTAGCGTCCTGGAGAAGCGGCTGGAAAGCTACGGCATTACCTGCTTCTGTTCCTAGGCCGGATGTCCAACCGTTCGATGTGGAGAAGCCCCCGCTAGAAGAGTCGTCTGAGAAGGTCCCTCCTGTGGACCTCGATTCCACTGAAGGAACTTTGTCTGGGTCGCTTGAAGACCTGTGATTGTTATATTATTAGTATCGTGAGTCTTGACCTCGATTCCGCTACTTCCGCGAATGAAATTAATTGATTTTCCTCAGTATCGATAGTGTCTAACAAGGAATACGAACTTCATCCACTAATGATATCACGCTATTCTGGGGTATGAGTGGCAGCTTGTGAAATGATGCATCGTCATGCACCTTACCTTCTTTAGTCTACCAAGAGGTACACACAGACATTATTTCTCAATCCACCCCAGAAATCGCGTTGTTTTACGCATACCCTCGTGTACTCTCGCCAGACTTCTTACTTCGCCATGGACCCTGAAGTGATCGGGCGAGCCATCAGCGCTCAGTCGCATGTCGATCGGGGACCCACAAACAAGCTCCACTTCAAAAGGTTCTCTTTCACAAGCGCTTGGCTCGTCTCTTCAACTGCTATTCTCTGCAGGACTGTAAGTGACGGCACTTGGCGTTATGTTCTTACCAGCGTTCAACATATCATTCTTGCACAGTGAGACTTCTTGTCTGTGAATACATACTCCCATGAATAATATTACTTGATTTGTAAAGATGTTGGTTCTCGGCAATTGCCGAAGGCGGTGTATCTGATGAGGCGCAAATTTAAGATAGATGTGTCTTCAAGTCGTTACTACTTTTCTATTCCTAAACTGCTCATTACTTAGCCTCTTACGTAGAATAGCAAAGTTCCCAGTAGGATTGCATGCGCCCAATGACTGCGTGAGCAGCCTCAGGCGGAGGCAGATTTCCGTGCACTGCCCACAACGCGTCGTGGTGCCACTAGGCTCCGCCCGCCCCACCTGGAGGAACACGTATGTGCCGAACAAATAGTCATCTCACTGTTAACTTAGGCACCGACGACGCCGCCGATCGAAGAGCCACAGACAGCCTTCTCTGCTGCGTCCTGTTCATGATCGAAAGTCGGCCCAAAGGTGTACGTGGCTCTGGTAGGTAGTCGCCAATTGGCTCCACCAGTCTGACCTGGGGGCTGTAATGCGTCTTATATTTGCATTTGTCGCTTTAGAGGAAGCCCTTCTCAGCAGGAACGCCATTGAACTGCCCCAAGGATCTTCAGTTCAATGGAGTCGGGTGTTGAGTTGGTCCGCTTACTTTTTGGTGAAGAAAAGAGTCAGGAGACTGGCTGTCCGTCAATCCGTTAGCTATTTGACATAATACGGGCTTCTAAATGCCATGAACTCTCGGTAGAAGCACATGCTGCTTATGCAGAGATGCGGCTGGTAGAACCGTAGAACACCCTCATTGACGTGCGACGTGCGTACCGCTTTGAAAATCTCACCCAGGCACTGGTGAGCCCTTCCCTGCTTCCCAAAAGCTTCGATAGTTTGTATGGTATACCACGGATGGAGCGCTGCTTTGTACTTGTTCGAGCGTTTCGACGGCGAGGTACGGGCTATCTTGAAATTTGTTCTCGCAATTTGCCATCATACATACGGAACCGCGGTCTACCTCGCCATGTCAGTCAGCAGATGCGTTGACTCCCTTGAATCTCACTGCTTTGCTTTGTTGTTACAGGATCTCATCTGCCGCCTGCAGGACATCATCCAAGGATCCTCATGCTTTCTCATGCTGTAGAGAACAGCTTCTCATTTATCACCCAGGAAAGCGGGGCGCGTATCCTGCATTCTACCGTGATACTTGGGAAGTCGAGAGAAAACTGTAATCATCTATCCATCACTGATTGCGTGTACAAATCCTATTGTGCTCTCGTTATGGATAAACAATGACTCATTTCTCTGACTCAAAGTTAGAGTAGGTGGGTTCTATCTCTGTTATCTATGCGTATCGTCTCACTTAGAACCTGTACGATGAGTCTGGAAGGCGATCCGCGCAGTAGTCTTGCCGAATTTCACCATTTCGCTGATCTTCAATTCTGGGCAAATGGTCACTTCTTTCGCGAAGGACATCTAACGCCCATCAAGTTAGCCCTGCACGCTTTGAATGGTCTATTATCGACCTCCCAAAGTGATAATTGAAGGTCCCAGCATTGGTAACTTTCCTGGTATCATTTTGAACGTTTTAACAACCATTTGTCCTGAACTGCTAGCGAGATGACCATTATTAAGTCATCAGAGTGACAGTTTTTGTACTAGACAACGAGGGACATGTCTACATAGCAACGGAGTAACGCCACGTTCAAAATTTCAAGCCCTCGACCTCAGGCCTCAAGGCTTCAGGGCTCAAGCAGACCCCTTGCAACCGTCCGATACGACCGAGACCCTTTTTCTTTCTGTTTGACCAATCAACTTGAATCGGTTGCTCTCCTAAGTACCAGCTGGGTGATGCAAACACTACAACTTCCGTAATTGTGCAATCCTAGCGGTCCTGCACAGCCTCAACTGAAAAACTTGGAGGGTTGTGACGGCGGAAACCGCAAGCCAAGAACGCCACAACGTGTATCGGTTGTTACCACAATGCAGGGGGCTGTTACGGTTGCTTGGCACGAATTCTGGGCGTATTTGGAAGATACAAAATGCATCATTTCTTGAGCAGAATTTCATGGATCAACCAGGAATGTACCTTGTACGTCGATACGAACGTCGGAATCATGTACTGTATGCGTCACATTCACTCGATGATTTTCAGGATCCAGAAAACTGCGCAGACTGTGCCTCCGCGGTCACCTGCAGCTGTCTCCTATCTGTTAGATTCGGAGGAGTACTACCGATATGTGTGGCAACCTTGAATAAGCATCGACATGAGAACACATAGATCATATCTTGCGATCATCAACTGAAAAGAGGATATATTTGTCAAACCTAATACAGCAGAAGCTCTGTAATGATACAGAGTACCGCACGATCTCTATTGAGGTTAGGCTCGTACAACATACTACATTCCAGGACATGAATTCACTCACGGGTTAAGGCGAGACCGTACCCGGCTTCAGCTTTGGGAGATGACCGAAAGCTGTATACCGCTATGCTCACCCTGCTTCCATCTGTCCCAAATTCGTGTTCCATCGCAATTCGGGGATCCGAGCAATGGAAGCTCTCAGACTTGAGAGACCCTGTCATCCTGACTGTTGAAGAGTCACTCTAGACAAGTTGGTAAATCTAGAGGCGCCGAGGTATGTGACTTGAAATTCATGAATGACAATCGAGCGTTGGATGTCGAAACGGCGTTCACCTATTTCAGAATGTGCGCCAGGCCGCCGCTACGTCGCACTGCAAAGTAGACATTTCCGCGATCGATCGGGGTTCAGTACGCAATTCGCCCACGGATATATCAGCTGGTGGGAAGGATAAAACGTCTCAACCGTCATGAAACTAGGAACGTTGCGTAGCCTAGGGAACAATGTGCCTTTAGAGTGGTAATGTTATTCGTGGCTGAAACCTTGAAGGGGATATTTGGCAGATTTTCCAGGGATATCGTCATAATAGATGAATTCGTATGCTATCGTTGACGGATGTTGACCAAGATGCGAGCGTCCAAGATTACGATACACTGCGGAGCTGTGTAACTGTTAGATAGGGAACCGGATTAGAGAACAGCGGAGAGAGCTTTGTTCGATGAATTGGTGCCAAGAATTCCAGAAGTGTGCGAAGGCAATGTCACCATCCTGGGATGAATCATTAGAGCGACTGAACCGAAGCTTAAAGTCTGAGATACGCGGACATGACCTGTGTTTGTGACTAACGTATTTATGCAGGGAACGCGGTGATCGGTTATTGTGAAGAGTTTTGGGCGAGCAGCGGCGATAATAGAATCAATTGACTGTGGCGTTTGTAGTGTGATCCTAGCGTCTGAGAACGGGACAAGGTCTTCACATCCATTTAGCGCCTGACATACAAATGCCAGGGGATTAAATGGATCGTAGGCTTAAAATGACATATAGGAGGATTCAACGGCACCGACATGATGTCAGTGAACGATGCAAAGTCCTAGAATGGTGGCTCGTAATAGTAACGCAAACTAGGCGTCGTCGGCTATTGAAAGGACCTCAGAATAAAGCATCACAGAACTGTTGACATCTGTGAGCGCCCAGGACCCAGTTAACATTGAGTAGACAACGAAATGAAAGGACAATCACGACTCAACAGTAAACCACAAGACTTTCCACAAATGATGAAAGAGGAAATCGAGGCGTAGTCAGGCCAACGCAGAGCACCAACGACTCTTTCATAATTCTGAAGACAACACTGTTGCAACGTGCGAGGCCCTTACAACGTATAATAGAGAGCTGTCAGGATATAAGTTTCGCGGGAAACCTCATGGTTTCAAGTATAGAATGGCATACTTGGGCTTCTTTGATATCGAAAAGACGATCAGAACGGGCCAGAGCCAAATAGTCAGGACTAACGTGGCCTAGGAGCTACAGTATCAGGTCCAACGAATGGATGACTGCCGTCGTCGGCCATGTAACGGACGTAGATGAACTTGATAACTCGCCGACTAGGTAGACCGATCTGCCTGAGGCGGGCCGAGGTGGAGGCAGTAGACTAGATTCCTCATGACGATCGTCGGTGGAGCGATTGAACGCTTTGTTGCTGCTCTGCGGAAATGAATCTCGAAAAAGAAAAACTGGGATGATAACTTGAAGGTGATGGTTTCGCCTTCAGATTTGTCGTCAGAAAAGAAACGTTAGTGTTTGGGTTTCTTTGACCGTGCCTGCTCAGGTAGCCCTGAATCCCGGTACATAATGAAATGGGGCATCTAAGACATGCACAGAGCACGCACGACATGATACCCTCGTATCGAAAGACGACGCATCATCCTGCAGGCAATCGAACTTACTACGCGCAATGTGACAGTCGAAAGCAACGTGTTTCAAGTTGTATCACTAAGTGCTATAAATGGTTATTCAAACTTGATGTTCATGACAACTGGTTGTGGAGGAGACAAAAAGGGGCGTTCCTCGAGCCGTAAAGGCAGACTTTTGAGGGGAGGATGTGCTGCATTTGTACGGTTGCGGAATACGCCAGAGAATTGAAAACGGAATATACTAGGACGGCTATGCCCAGAGTCTGAGGGCCTTGGCGCCTACCAAATTAGGACTCCCTGAGGCTGTGATTCTACATGGATCCTTCCATGAACAGCCCGTTGAGTTTATAACGAGCTCACTCCAGGTCAGCTCGTCCTTTTTCTCCCCTGCTCTCCGTGGCTATTCAACACGTTGTCCTCTCCATTCCTCACTTTTCCCATAGCATGTCCAACGATGACGAGGCTGTGATCAAACCTCCTGATTCCAGCGCACCAGATCTACCCTCCATTCAAGTTACAACCGACTTTTCCTCGCAGGATACTCCAGACGCTGCGCTTGGTGACGATGAGCGTTCTGTTCGGTCTGCTACACCGGAGTCGCCTTTTACTAGTTCCTATTCATCTCCCCATGTTAGGTCTCCTAGCGACCCGTCTTACCTGTCACCCGCACCTATTTTGCGGTCGAATCCCGCTAGACTCTCTCTAGAAGTGCCTACAACACCTTCTGTGTCCGCACACTCAGGCGACGGCCACTCTTCCGATGGTTCATCATTGCCGCCGCCCTCCCCTACCCTTTCTACACGATCGTCGATGGTGCATTTTGCATCATCGCTTCAACTCAGGGATAATAAGCCTGAAGAGAAGTCTGGCATGTCTTCTCTTCAACTTTTATCCCCAAGTAGCCAACACGCTCGTAAGGGCTCTGTTTCTTCCTATAACAGCAGCATTGAAGGCACCGAGCCTGACTCGCATACTATAGCTCTAACTCCTTTGAGCCCTAAACCGAGTACGTTGGCGCCTCCTTCACCTACCGCCACACAATTCGACACCTCTTCTGTAGGTGGTACAACCGTCCGCGAACCTTCGCCTTCGCCTGATGGCAAGCCAGGCAAGGATTCTGGCGACGGTAATGACGGTGAAGATAGTGGCGAGGGCGAGCCAGAAGCTCGCCCCACCCTTGATCTAGCCCAGGATGAGCACATCGATCCAGCTCCATTTGCTTTCAAGCCCTATCACCTCGCGTCTCTTGTTGACCCTAAGAATTTCGAGGAGTTGCGCAATATGGGCGGCATCAAAGGCTTACTTCGCGGTTTGGGTACCGATGCCAAACTCGGTCTCAGCAAGAAGGCTCTTGGTCATGCAGCGGATGCTGGGATGTCTCCTAGTCATCCTCATACGCCCCATCCTGATACCTCTAACGCAAGTGATGGAAGACCTGGAACAGGAACTATACTTGGCGCTGGTGATGGTGCGTCGCACAGGCACAGTCCTGAAGCGAAAGGCGGCGGAGGAGACTCAAAGGCGGTATCGGTGCCCGGGATTGTGGTCACAACGCCTGGAGGCGACGAAGAGTTAGAAGACGCTGAAGAAGGCGTTAGTGATGATTCTCATGGAGGTAAAGGCGGCGCTTACGATGCCCCACTGGAAGAACGACATCGAGTATACGGCGAGAATGTCCTTCCAACAAGGAAGACAAAGTCATTATTGCAACTTATGTGGCTCGCACTTAAAGACAAAGTTTTGGTAAAGCTGTCATTTGTTTTCTCATTTTCTTCAGACGACTTACTATGAATCCATAGGTACTGCTTTCTATTGCCGCTGTCGTGTCGCTCGCGCTGGGTTTCTTTCAGGACTTCGGCACGCCTCGACCGGAGGGCGAACCGCCCGTCGATTGGGTCGAAGGTGTCGCCATCGTGGTTGCGATCGCGATCGTTGTGAGTATTCGATCTTTCATCTTGAATCACCCGCCTCATTTCTCATCATATCTTTGACAGGTGATGGTCGGCTCTCTCAATGACTGGCAGAAGGAACGTCAATTCCAAGCGCTGAACGAGAAGAAGGAAGAGCGTGGAGTCAAGGTAATTCGAGACGGTGCTGAGCAAGTCATTGACGTGAAGCAAGTCGTCGTGGGTGACATCGCGATTCTCGAGCCCGGCGAAATCATTCCGTGCGATGGTGTCTTTCTTTCGGGGCACAATGTCAAATGCGACGAGTCTGGCGCGACAGGTGAATCGGATGCAATCAAGAAGGTCTCTTACGAGGAATGTCTTCGTGTATACAAGCGCGCTCTCAGTGCTCGTGACAATGAGGGAAGTTCCGATGCACACCAGAAGGCAGAAGTTAGATTGGAGGACGAGATGAAGCATACCGATTGCTTCATGATCAGTGGTAGTAAAGTCCTCGAGGGCTATGGTAGTTATGTCATCATCGCAGTGGGACCTAGGAGCTTCAATGGTCGAATCATGATGGGTTCGTACGTCGTTCATTTTTCCATGTTCTTGCATTGACACGTACCCCATTTAGCCTTGCGAGGCGATGCGGAAAATACGCCGTTGCAGTCGAAACTCAACAACCTCGCTGAACTCATTGCCAAGCTGGGAAGCTTGGCTGGTATCATCCTCTTCACAGCTCTCATGATTCGGTTCTTCGTACAAATCGGTACCAACGACCCACCTCGGACCGCTAATCAGAAGGGTATAGCCTTCGTCCAAATTCTCATTATTTCGGTTACTCTCGTCGTCGTCGCCGTTCCTGAAGGTTGGTTGTACTCATATTTCGTATGGTACATGATAGTTGACAAGCCCTATTGCAGGTCTTCCCTTGGCTGTAACACTTGCCCTGGCTTTTGCCACGAAGCGCATGACCGGGGAGAACCTTCTGGTTCGAGTTCTCAGTTCTTGCGAGACTATGGCCAACGCTTCCGTCGTCTGTACAGACAAGACTGGAACGTTAACTCAGAACGTTATGTCCGTCGTCGCTGGTTCTATTGGTATCAACTGCAAATTCGTTCATCATCTCAAGGAGAACCTCGCTCGCACGAACGCAGGCGAGGAAGCTGGAGTCAAAGCTGAGCTTCATCGCAGGCATGCTGAAGACTTCTCCGTTGATCAGACCGAGCTTGGGGAGGTTCTCAGCCCTGCTATAGTCGACTTGTTCAACGAGGCTATTGCTGTCAATTCGACCGCATTCGAGGATCATGATCCTATCACAAAGGAACTGGTTTTCGTAGGGAGCAAGACCGAGACCGCTTTGCTCAAGTTCGCAAAGCAGAACGGTTGGGAAGATTACAAAAAGACTCGCGAGTCTGCGGATATCATTCAGATGATTCCGTTTTCGAGTGAGCGGAAGGCCATGGGTGTCGTCATCAGACGCGGTCGTGGTTATCGACTGTACCTTAAGGGTGCTAGCGAAATCCTCACGAAGAAGTGCACGAAGCATATTGTTGTTTATCCCAGCGTCAAGGAATACCCTAGTGAGGACGAAATCGAGACAAAGGAAATCGACGAGCTCGCAAGCGACAACATGTCAAGGACGATCATTTTCTACGCTAACCAAAGTCTTCGCACAATCGGTGTATGCTACCGCGACTTTGATTCTTGGCCTCCGCCGGGAACTCACTTTGAATCGGAGGATGAGGTAGGTTTATTTACACAGGGCTCAAGCGATCATTCTGATTTTTGGCAGGTATCATACGACGACCTCGCTCAGGACATGACACTCATCGCCATCACTGGTATCGAAGACCCCCTGCGTGAGAGTGTCCGTCAGGCCGTGGCTGACTGCCGAAAGGCGGGCGTCGCCGTTAAGATGTGCACTGGTGATAATGTCCTCACTGCTCGTTCAATTGCTCTTCAGTGCGGTATCTACACCGAGGGCGGTATCATTATGGAAGGTCCCGTCTTCCGGCAGCTGAACGACGCCGATCTGCTTGAGGTTGTACCTCGTCTCCAGGTTCTGGCCCGTTCGTCACCGGAAGACAAGAAGATTCTCGTCGAAAAGCTCAAGTCTCTTGGCGAGATCGTCGGTGTTACTGGTGACGGTACAAATGACGGCCCTGCTCTCAAAACGGCCGACGTTGGATTCTCCATGGGTATCGCCGGAACTGAGGTCGCCAAGGAGGCTTCCGATATCATTCTCATGGATGACAATTTCGCTTCCATCGTCAAGGCTATTATGTGGGGACGTTGCGTGAACGACGCTGTCCGCAAATTTTTGCAGTTCCAGATTTCCGTGAATATCACCGCCGTTATCATCACGTTCGTATCAGCTGTGGCCTCAAATGAGGAGGAGTCCGTCCTCTCCGCAGTTCAGTTGCTTTGGGTCAACATTATCATGGACACGTTTGCTGCTCTCGCTCTCGCTACTGACCCGGCGTCGCCAGCACTCTTAGACCGTAAACCAGAGAAGAAAACGGCGCCACTCTTCTCTGTCGATATGTACAAGCAGATTATTGGCCAGTCTTTATACCAGACAGTAATCACTCTGGTCTTCCACTTCCTCGGCACCAAGATCCTTGGTTTCCACCACGAAAATGATTCTGATTTACAGAAGCAGCATGATGATACTGTTCAAACTCTCGTGTTCAACATTTTTGTCTTCGCTCAAATTTTCAACTCCATCAACTCTCGCCGTCTGGATAATAAACTGAATATTTTCGAAGGCGTCCTGCGTAATTACTACTTTATGGGCATTACATTAATTGGTTCGTTAATTTCTCAATCTCATGTTTGTCTCTTTTCGCTAACGTCGCCATAGAGGTTGGTATCCAAATTCTGATCGTCTTCGTCGGAGGCGCCGCTTTCCAAGTTACTCGCATCGGTGGACGTGAATGGGGTATCTCCATTGCTCTCGGCCTCGTCTCTATTCCCCTGGGCGCACTCATTCGCATGATACCCAATGGTCCAGTGGAACGTTTCTTCATCAAGATCCGATTGTTACCCAACCCCGAAGTCCTCCCCACCGCTAGTCCAGAAGCCGAATGGAATACTGCCATTCAAATGGTCCGTGATAACCTAAACACTTTTGCCCATGTAAGGGGAGGTCGCATGCGCGCATCGTCTTATGTGGGCAAGAGTAGAAAGGCCGTTCCTACTATTGCTCCTAAGTCTCAAGCTGCCATGTAAGTATTTCTAGTTTTTGTCTGTTGTTCCTAGTCGTTAATTTATCCATCCAGCCCTTCACTTATGACTATGGTGCCATCGTTGGTGGCCTCCTCCATCGGTGCGGGATGGTCGCCACAGCCACAATCACCAACTGCATTGTCGGATCCAGCACATTTTGACCCGTCCAAGTCCTCCGCCGCGTTGTGGGAAGGCAAAATTCAGATACATCCTGACACGAAACCTGACGATCCTGCATATAAGAAATGGGCATCACCTTCCAACAAACCGTAGATTCTGTTTTCATCGTCGATCCTTCGTCCACGTACACTGTCACCTCCTCTTTCGGTTGATATTTCTCTGCTTTCTGGATCCCCATCATTCTGCTATCGTAATACCTTTTTAGCCATAAACGATAATGCGGATCTTTACATTACCCTCATGCTTCACATGTCGCCTGGTCAGTGTACCTTACAAATACCTGTCCTTATTTTCAGAGCAGATTCGAGATCTGCGGACGCCTGAACCCCTCATGTGTATTATGATCATGTCATGCGATAACAATAGACACGCTCGTTTCCAAAGTTTATCTGTAGTATAATTGGCTTTACAACTCCACTTCAATACGATGATACAATTCAGCTTCGTTCCTCAACTGCTTGATACTCGCTGGTGGTGCCTCCTTCCCGTCCAGCCCAAACGCTTTGAGCCCTTTGTATTCGAACGGTGGGACCGCGTCGGGAATGCATTCTACGGCTTTCACACCATAATCATTGTAACCGAAGGGGTCACCAGGTACTTGAGGAGGCGTGAGCAAAATTGCATTGGTGGAGTCCATTGAGATATCAGAGTCGAAGTAGTTAAGTGGTGTCAGCAAGAAGCTGGCATGGGTGAATTAGCTTCGTGGTAATGGTGTCCCAACGATCGTACTAACCTGGATGCTGCAACATTGGTGCGAGTGTTGGGAGAATCTTCTGCTTGAGGCTAGGCAAACTGTCAGAAAGGCGACATTTTGAAACGTTTGTGAAACTTACCAGATGATGCATGCCAACATTAACCCACGCAACTAGGTCTTGCTGAGTGAGATTCTCTCCATCGAAGAACTTGTGGAAGTCGACCATAGGAGCACCAGGTAAGTTCAGGTTCCACATGCTGCTTGAGGTTGGCTCGGTATCCTTCCGACGTGATACAGCTAGATTGTACCGCGCCCAGTTAGCATTGTTCAGCAACCGCTTGGAGCCAACAACAGTCTACGAAGAACATCAGCCAATTGTTGTGCTTTGCAGCCTTTACTGAGAATCGGAACACCTACGTTGTGAATTGGAGAGTAGCCAGGGTGAATAGCATATCCACGAGGCGTGTTCCATCTGTTAGTCTTCTCTCGGTTCACAATTGAATATCCTCCTTGGAAATTGAGAGGGTACTTTAGGAGAGCATCGTCCTCTGATTCGATATAGTCACGGAGGATCTTCTGTTGTATCGCTTTGCTTCCCCAGTCCTCATCGAGCCATGGTTGCTCAACTTCCTCCTGTACAGTATGCGTGAACAACAAAGAGTTCTCGGACCCAGCGACATCCAAATCGACCTGCAAAACTGTTAGCTTCATTCATCGACGATTACTGAAACTCAGGAACCTTGAAGTTGATGACATGGTCATGAAGAGAACCCACTGCAACGTCCATCAATTTCGAATCTGTCTTCTAATGAAGGTAAAGAACGTACTCGAGGTGTCACGAATCGCGGTCCCGTACGCTTCTTGGGAACTTTCCCAATACCCACCTTGAAGGTAGCCGGATGCTGACAGGCGCACTTCGATGGTACCGTCCATATGGAACATATAGTCAAACTAGGGCAACCGTATAAGAAGCATTATCATTTTCATTGTCGGTACTGCTTACCACTGCCATCATCCCGAGAGCCCTGCATTAGTAGAGTTCACCCTTCGAAGATGTCAAACTCACAGTAGTCATAGCTTAGCGAAACTAAGTTAGAAGAGCTTCAGATACGAAGTATGCACGACTTACTTCCCAACTGTGGAAGTGCTTCGAATTGTCAGCACGTAACCACGAACTGCACCAAATTCCTCCTCGTCATATCCCGTATGTCTAGTAATGGGGCGACCCGTGTCCTGCTCGAAAATGCATATCGCTCTTTCTCTGATGATGGTTCCCATGTGTGTGAATGTAGTAGCTGGAAGGTAAACCGCCTCATGTGGACAATCATATCCCGGAAGCATATCGCGTACAGCAGATCCCTAGTGCGAGCTAATATAAGCCGTGATGAGTATGTTCCATGACTACATACGTACCATGCCGAAGTACCTATCAAGCCAAGCGGTAGTCGCTTGCATAGGGTCATTTCCGGCTGTGTGACGTTGTGTTAGACGGATAGGAACAATATCACAATTAATACGGAGCACCATATTGCGCGATTGCTTCCTGAGGAGATAGCTAGAGGAAAGAAGTCAGGCATTCATCATGACTTCGAGCAATATCTCTGCATCCGGCGAACCTCATAGATCAAACGTTCATCCCTGAATCGTATATCCCAGAGGGATAGACCCATATCTCGATCGAAGCCAAGGTACAAACCCCAACCCATCCAGCTGACATATTGCAAAGCACGGTCTACTCTGAATCGCAAACCACCGAATGACACAGAACGGGGACCGGGGAGATGATCTAAATCTCGTTGAGCACCAGGTCGCTTCCGAGTGCTCCAAGAAACATCTTCTTTTTGGTCTGGCCGGGAAGGAATGCGTTTTAAAGTTCCGTTACGAAAAGCATCGATGAAGGAATCGATATCTGTGAAGACTTGGTGATTGTAGACGATCTAGCACGCGATTATGGATTCTGAGCAATGTCCTCTCGAAAACTGCAATAAGTAGTTCTCACCTTGAGCAGTCTCCATTTGGATGGGTCGGGCCCACTGATATCGACATACTGAAAGAATCCGACAGGATGTAACCACGGACCGGAAACCTTCCGTCTCCACGATATCCACGAACGACGGAACGAACCATCAAAACTCATAGGTCCATTTGCAGCTGCAACCAATGTCACATTGCCAAAGAGTTCCTACGACGTTAAGCACATAAATTATAATTATTTCGCTCAGCAGCAGGAAATCCAGACCTTAACAATGTCCTCGATAGGTGCCATGATTTTAGACATCAACGGATTTAGTTCAGCAAACACGACAGCAGTATATCCGCGGGCATTGAAAGGGACCGGATTACGATGATATATCTCGGTCAGCTCTCTCATAGATGTCTTGTGGGTGATTGGAAGGGGTCCGACGAGATAATCCATAATGTAAGGCTCGTTCACTGATCCATGATGAATCGTAACTCTCGCAAATCTTTGTGGTACCTTCTCGTCCAAAGGCGACTCCAAATAAGCAAGCGCCTCTGCCTTGGATGGTCTATAGGCTTCAATATGATAGATAATATTATCACCAAGGGCTGCACGATCACTCAACGTCAAGTTGAGATCTCGTTCCGGCGCACTGAGCCAATCTGTGATCGCAACAGTCTCGTCCACAGTTAGGCCAGTCCATAAGTTCACCTGAGCAGGTGGCTTTGCCGGAGGCGGAAGTCCAGAGGGGCACTGTTTGAGAGGGACATCGTTCGCGTGAAACCCTTGAAGTTCGCTGGTCCTATCCGTCCACCTGGAGGCATAAAGAACCGAGGATGTAAGAAAGACAGTCGAGAATAGCGCGGCCCATGCCAGTCGTCGGCTGAAAGGAGGGCGATGAAAACCCTCGCCACCAACCGCTTCCTTCAACAGCTGGTATCCTTGCATCGTTTGACGCGATAATCAGGACGACGAGGAGTTGCAGGGTTGCGCGGGTGTCCGTTTATCTACTTATAGCCACTAAACTGTATTGATAAGAAGGTCGCACGAGATAGGGCGTGACTGTGAAATGACTCCCTCATGCAGCAGAAGAAGATAGTGTATCGTTCCGAAACTCTTGGCTTCAACCTAACTCCAATTAGTGGGCCAGATAGACAAAAAGGATAAGAATGCACTGATACTAAGTAGTCAGTAGTGAGCGTCGAGAAGTTCTACAGACGAGCGTTTAATAACAGAAAGAGCAGCCTTTAGAACGCTCACACGCCGCCCCTTTATCAGCAACTGCATGATAACGCGAGGGTGCCGCGATTACGCGAATAAGAGATACGTTGATCATGAGCAGAAACAGCGAATGGCCAGAGATAGGCGCTGGTGCTAATGGGAACGGGGAGAAATGAAAGTTAAAGCATGAGTCAAGGTTTTCGACTAAGGATGCCAGGATCATACAAATAGTAACCAGACAGACTCATTTCTATCCGGTACTCTAGAAATGGAACATTACACTCTAAAAAGACCACGGCTTCGATTAGACCAGAAGTTGGACGGTCGATTCAACGGTGTAGGGTTTGACTCGAAAGACTCGTCGGCGCTTGCGTATCCGTCGAACTGCAGAAAGAGGATCCTCCATGTCTATACGATGTTCTATCTGAAGATGCGTAACCGACCGAATCCCGACAACGCTACAGTGTGCCCCCAAATGCAGTTTGGACAAACGACAGAAGACCGCGATGGCTGGCCTCGATTGAGCTTGACGTAAATGTTAGTCAAGGATACAATGTTAGGAAACACTTCAGCCAGGCCTGCCAAGGTTAACAGTCCGACGAAATCGACTCCATTGAGTCGAGTAAGAAGCACTCCATGGGCGCTCCATGAAGAGTATCAATAATGTCGTTCAACCGCAGCGCACCGAAGCCGTGTGCCCTACTCATTCAAGTTTGAGATAGGTCAGGCGACAGGGTTTCCAGTATTAGCTGCCCGAAACCAGGCATTCAACCAGCAAAGTTCATAGTAAGAGATATTGGTGTAAGCCAATCGTTCAACCGTCTTGAATGGATCGATCACATCCGTGAAGGTTCGAGGAGGAAGGGAATTGAGCTTGCCTGGTCCATGAACGGTGAGGGTGTGTATGGCTGTCAAAGCAGAGACCAAGCACCATATTGCGAATCTTCACCTAAGGACAGGGTCAGACTGTAAACTGATCGAGATGGAAGCTGGCCATCGATGAAAGTAAGGCGAGATCGACTAATGTCAGGTATATGAAGTTTCGGCAATGAGATGATCGTTTCCATAACCTCGAGTGAAACGTTGAAAATTGGTCACAGTAAGTGAATAAACTTCCCGGGTTCTATGCTCTCCAGAAGAGGCTCGAAATGACGGTAACAACTGGTTCCGTCCTGCAGAATGTCGACGTTCAGTCGGTCCATATGCCAGGGTCCGCAGATACGAAGTTTCTGCAAATGCCTAAGGATGCCTGGGCAGTTGCAAAGATAATTTGCTTGGTCAAGGAATCTTATCCGAGCATGGGTAATTGCAGTAGCCATGCGATTTCTGCAGGCAATGGGATTTTCAAGGTATAAGTTGCAATCTAAAATCAATGAGCAAGTCTTGATTGCAGTAGCTGGTGTACTAGGAAACATGAAAAAATGACGAACTTGATAAACGTACGGTAGTGAAATTCTCTCTGAAAATCGACAAGTGAACGCGAGATTGGGAGTAGATTTCTCATCCGCGAGCTCCATGATACGATGAGCTGACTTCGGAGGCAAATCCTGGAAATAAGAGTATCTGAAAAACGGGGTCGGATGCGATGCTAATACATCAAACAACGTGTCCGCGAAAGTTTGTAGTTCAAAACTAACGACGAATAAATATATGAATCGGACTTGTCTGTGCCTTTGAACATTCCGTCTATCGTGAAGGACCTACGGTCCGTCAGCCATGTCATCCGGAACTCTTTTGATACGTCCTCTCCGACCGTAGGATGTTCACGAACCCGAATCACACTTTGCAGAAAGGGATTTTATCTCGCCATGAGAGATTCATATCTAGGCTAGTGTCTTCCAGTCAGGTTGAGACGACCCTATTACAATGGCAGCAATATCTCAGTAGCTTCAACTGAATAGTACGGTCGAAATGCATCACCTATAACATGGAAATTTGATCGTTTGGATGAATCGTGCTACACGAAACTTACCCATATAGTCATCGTCAGTGAGTTTCAATAGGTCATCAAAATTATACACTTTAAAAAGAGCAGAGAGAGCTCCTTCCCTTCTCTCTGCTTTCTGAAACAGTTTCTGTCCTGCCTATCTGTGCCAAAATGAGAAACGTCTCGAAGTGTAGGAAGTCTAAGGACGTACCATGAAGCAAATTGCCACCAAATATAGTCTCAGTGGCAGATTAGTGCAGTATATCCCGTTCGTTGTCTGAGTCCATGAAGAAGGGACAACGGGGGCGGGGAAAATGATGGCGTACGTGATAGGACTCAAATCAATTTAGAAATGAGCAGGTAAAACCATTCGAAACTTGGAGTTAATCCGAAGTTCGTCTGGCGTATATATACAACTATTATCTAAATACATGCGGTAACAATGTGTTCATATATACTTATGGTATCGGTCAGGTTCGAGCATGGATCAATGAGTGTGTTTGGGTAGGTTTTAATAAGTGGTTACAAATGAATAACGAGAGGAAAAGGTGTGTCCGTAGATCCGGAATGAATGTGATCGTAACATTACCCCCTCCTCTAGAATCGTGTCCTCACGATTAATTATGATAGAGTGTGAAATTGTTCAATCATACCATGATGATCCATTCTTCTGAATTTTCTTCTTCTCGAAGTCGCATTCGGTAGACGCAAAGACAGATGGTGATTATCACCAAGTAGGCGCTTCCTACAGAGATGAATATGATGACAGCGTCGTCGAGCATTTCTACCAAAGGGCTTTCATTGGTTGAGTGAATGATTGTTCTAGAATGGGAGAATCCATACTTGGGATTGATATTGGTTTGATGAGTTGGTAGAAGGAGAGAATGGGGTATTGCCATTCGAGTTTGACTTTCGTAGGCGCGGATGTGATTGCCACGTGTGTCAGTTTGAGCATCTGCTCATTGATGATCCATAACTCGCCGGCATTCAGGTAATGCTGATTAGATATGATTTGTGCTTTTCTTCGATTTTCGAATAATTTAATTGAATCTGGGTCTACGGATATCATTGCTTTTTCTTTCTTTCTTCGTTCTGCCCATCTCTGTACTTTCTGATCCCAATAATCCCATTCTTCTTGTGTCGCTTCTCTAGGAAATGACTGTTCCATAATTTGTGCCTTTAGCAATATTCTTGTGGGTGCTTTCGGCGCATCGGAATGATCTTTATGGAATTTGTCGATAATCTTTTTGTCTATATTTTTAATAATTTTATGACGAGGTTCCCATGTGTTCTCAGAATGTGGTTTTCCAGCCCACTTGATTAGGTATTGAAGGCCTCCACGTGCCATCTTGGAGTCTAGTACAGATTCAACTTTGTCTTCTAAGATATCAATAATTATTGGAATGTTTTTGTGTGTTTTCTGATTTGGAAATTCCGGTGCGTGATATGGCAATAATAAAGTTTCATTGAATACAGGATGTACGCCTTTCCATGATTTTGGTAATTTGAGCTTATATGCGCTAGCTCCAATTTTCTTGATAATTGGGAATGGTCCATATCTTTTATCATCTAATTTTCGATTTGATCTGTCCGTGCGTATATGCGTAGCTTCAAGCCACACTAAATCTCCGTCTTTATAATTTATGGCTTCGCCTTTATGTTTGTCGTATTGTCTTTTCATAACATCTTGTGCAAGTGTTAATGATGCCGATGCTTCCTCTTGGATTTTCTTCATTCGTGCTACAAACTGCTCTGCAGTTTCATTACGAATTTCCTTTTTGGTTTCTACACCAGTGTAGGCTTCTCGTCCGTGATTCATGTAGAATGGTGAAAATCCAGTCGCAGAGTGGACTCTATTTCGATATGCAAATGTTGCCAGTGGCAACCATTCTGGCCAGTCAGTTTGTCGATGATTGATGAATATTCGTAGATAGTTTTCAATTTCTTGATTGATTCGCTCTGTTTGTCCGTCTGTCTGTGGATGATATGCCGTACTAGGATTTCCCTGAATTCCTAGTTTCTTATATAAATCTTTTATGAAGCTGGATACGAATTGTGGTCCTCGATCTGATGTCATCCTTTTTGGTAATCCGTGCAGCGGATATACATTTTTGATATAAAGGTTAGCCCATCCTTCTGACGTCAATTGCTCTGTGGTTGGTATTTCAATGTAGTCTTTTGATTTCATGTCCACAACTACTATGATCGCATCATGCCCTTGCGATTCTGGTAAATGTGTAATCATGTCTACAGATTGATATTCCCAGTTGTGTTCCGGAATTGCATTTGGGTGCAATGGAGCATTCTTCGGTTGATGGTTAATCTTGGTTTTTTGACAAGTCTCGCAGCCTTTTACATATGTTTTTACATCTTTTTTGATCGAAGGCCACCAGTATGATCGATAGATTAGTTCTTGTGTTTTTGCTTGTCCAGGGTGACCAGCACTAATCGAATCATGATGTGAATGAATGATTTCTCCTCTAAGTTCCTTGTCGAAAGGGATAACAATTTTCCCCCTTCTCCAGATAAGACCGTCCTCGGTCTCATTGAAGTCGGCATCTTTTGTCAATAGTTTTAATTGTACATTGTTTTCATATTTATCAGTGTTTTTTATGATTTTCTCCCGTAAAGCTGATGATCCGAGGATTTCATTGGCTCGGAACCATTCTGGTTTTAACAACGTAATGTTTTCATTATGGCTATCTCCAATATCATGATGGGTCTGTCGTGATAAAGGGTCTCCCTTCGTCATTGTGTTTCCGGGTTTGTGGGTCAAATTGAAATCATATTGTTGTAATTCTTGGATCCATCGCGCCTGGCGATGATTCAACTTCTGGGGTTTTTTGAAATAGCCAAGGTTCTTGTGATCGGAATGAATTTCAAATTTCTGTGCAGCTCCCATCAAGAAGTGACGCCATTCTTCTAATGAGATCATGATGGCTAGCATCTCTCGATCGTAGATCTCATAGTTTCTTTCAGCCGGTGAAAGGCTTTTCGATAAGAAGGCGATGGTGCGCCATTGTCCATCTTGCTTCTGTGCAAGTTCTGCTCCAATAGCATATTTCGATGCGTCGCATTCGACTTTGAACTGATCTTCATTGTTCGGAATACCCAATACCGGTGCCGTGGTAATGGTTTTCTTTAGAAGTTCGAAAGCTTCCTGCTGTTCTGGACCCCAGGTCCATTCTACTTGTCCGGTTAATTTATTCAGAGGAGTGGCAATTTTAGAAAAGTCTTTGATGAATCGTCGATAGAAATTAGCGAATCCAAGGAATGACTGTAATTCCTTTTTGGCTTTTGGTGCTGGCCATTGCGTAACTCCATCGACTTTGGCAGGATCCATCTTTACAGTTCCTTGCGAAATGATATGTCCGAGATATTCTGTTTCTTGAGTTTCAAACTCGCATTTTTCTGGTTTGCAGGTTAACTTATTTTCTCGTAATATTTTAAGGACTTCTTTCACAATACGGCGATGTTCCTCCAGGGATTCAGAAAATATGAGTATATCGTCAAGATATATGATTACTTTTTCTTTGAGAATGAGATTACGGAAAATGTCATTCATCATCATCTGGAATGTAGCAGGACTATTTGTCAATCCGAAGAACATGACAGTTGGTTCATATAATCCTCTATTTGTGATGAATGCGGCTTTCTCTTCATCTCCTTCTTTCATGCGAATATTATTGTATCCCCAGCGAATATCCAGTTTCGTGAAATATTTAGCACCTTTGAGCTTATCAATAAGCTCCGAGATTAATGGTAAAGGATATTTGTTTTTCTTGGTCATATCATTGAGTTTTTGGTAGTCCTGTACCGGTTGCAATTTGCCATCTTTCTTTTTGACAAAGAAGAAGGGTGCTCCCCAGGGAGACTTTGATGGTCGGATTCTTCCCGTCTTTAGGTTTTCTTCAAGAAAACCATCTAGGATTTTTTGTTCTTCAACGGTCATAGAATACACCTTGCCTGCATATGGCGATGAGTCTGGTAGCAATTCTATTGCATGGTCCCATGGTTTTCTTTCTGGAAGGACATCGAAAGTATCCTCAGTGAATACGTCTGTGAATTCACGATACTGTTCGGGAACCATTTCTTCAAAGGTCTTTTTCTTTTTGTGTTTACTTTGTTCGATTGCTATGTCCATGGCTGTTACGCGCATTCGTTGAATATATTCTCCCCGTTCTTTATACCAAGCATTGGTATTGAGTAAATATACGGTATCTCCTTCTTCGATCTCTTGTTGTCTGATAGTGACGCACATGTGTGGGCATCGGTTAAAGTCAACAAGTTGCAATTTGAAGTCTATTGATGGATTATGGTATTCAATCCATTCATATCCGAGGAATATGTCTGACTTCCCCAGATCGGTAACTAGAAGCATGATCTTCTCTTGGTGATCGCCGATTCGAAGTGTAAGTCGGACATATTCTGTGATCGGTCCCTGAGAATTCTCGCTGTTATCGGTGTTATAGACTTGAATTGGTTGATCAAATCTGGAGGTTTCAATTCCGTGTCTTTTGATGAAATTATAATTTATGCATGATCCGGTACTACCGGTGTCGACTAATGCTACTGTATCATGGATTTTTTCTGTTTCTGGGATGATCACAGTGACCGGTAGGTCCATTTGTTTCCCTCTTCCGAGTCCTTTGACAACTCGGAGTAGTGGTGGTCCAACATCTGTGATACTTTTTTCCGACGCACTCGGTTTGTTTTCAAATTTTTTTGTATTTTGTTTAGAGGAATCAAGCACAGGTTCCGCCCTGCCGCGCTTCTTGGTAGAAGATGCCTCTGCGTTAGATGAAATATTTACAAAAGGGAACTGTCCAGTCTGAGTACTATATGCATGTGTCGAGGATGTTTTCATAGAACCCTCCAGGGGTTTATCCGAGTCATTGTTCTTATCCGGCAAGTTACTTTGTGCGTTTAAGCCTTGCCCGAGCCAAAATTCAGCTTCTTCGCCTTCTCCGGGTTCTTCTCCATCCATCGCCGAACCATGGCGATCATCTTGTCATCATCGTCATTATCTGAGTCGGAGATCTCCTCGATCTTGGACTCTGTCTTGGTTTCATTCTTTCGAACACGTTGAGTGTTCGTGGAAGGTCCCGATCGATTGGGGACATGCCATGCACTTCCGCAAGTGCCCTTCTCTGATTGCTTAGCCTTACACTTAAGGCAATTTCTGTCCAAGTCCATGGGCTGTCCACGCCCTGTGAACGTTGTCCCGGTTCCATCTTTCTTTTCTCCGTAGTCCTTCTTTGGACTCTGATTCTGGTTCTGACCCGATCCTTGGGTCTGCTGCTGATAACTAGGGTACTTCTGCCCATAGTTCTGGTTTGATCGGAAAGGTCGATATCCGATCTTCTTCAGACGCTTCTCTTCTTCCCGCTGCCTTCGCGAGGAATCAATATCAATGATCGCTTCCTTCCACTGTGCATAAGTGGTTGGTCGCGTGTCTCTGTCAAGAGCCCTATCTACTATGGACTCATTGCAGTTCAGTCGGACAAGGTCGATGGTGTGTTTATCTTCCCGTTGTCTGCCTGCCTGCGTGATGTACATTTCCAATTTCTGGAAATATTCTTGCGCCGTCCCATTGCCTTGGGTCAAGTTATCCATCTGGATAACTGCTTGTTCGATTCGATTTACATCGAGGAACGCTTCGTGTAGATCGAGTATCAGTTGACGAAAAGTTATTCTCCAGCTGTTTGCATCGATATCGAAATTATTGTCAAAATAATTGTTGACCCAGTTGTCAATCTTTGGACCCTTCATATACGAAAGAGTCATATCGACTTTCTGTTCATCAGTAAGACCGATATTCTTGGGTGTTCGGAACCATAATATCAATTGCCTTTTGAAAGCAAGGAATTTGTCTTTTGATCCGTCAAAATCTGAAGGTTTCGCTCCAGATGCCTTTGTGTTTGGTTGTGGTGGGACTGGTGGTGGTTGTCGGGGTGGGTTTGGATTTTGTTCAAGATCACCAGTTCCGGCTTCGGTGGAACCCATTTCTGACAATGGTGATGGTGGTGTGGAGTGTGTGAAGGATGAGTGTGATGGAGGTAAGAGAGGAGGTTGTGATCGGCGTTCGTAGAATTGGTAGATGGGTACGGAGTCAGGAAATTCAAATGAAGACGTGATGTGTGAACAATAGTGTCTTGTACCAGGCGCACGACCCTGTTCTGGTACTTAGACGAGTATAGATCCAAGGTAAAGGTACTCCTTCAAAGTGTTCCGGCCAATAGCCGATCCGGACACATGAGGTAGGTATATGTAGTAGCTACGTAAAATGTTTTGGCCTTTGAAGGCGCAAAAAGAGAAATTGATCTCTGCGGTAGTTGTCTTTCGACGTGCGAGAGGATCAAGAAATACCAGCGAGGTTCAAAACCTCCTGCCGTACACTCAGTCGTTTAGGTCTGAGCAGGGTAAATTCTGGTAGGATTTTTTCAACGGCCCCTCTGTCAAGAAGGTTGCAGCACCGCCTACTTCCTGGTTGCTTCAAGAGCGGACTACCAGGTGAGAGTAATGATTTATGTACAAAGGGAATACAAGGGTCGCAATCTACAGGTGTAGTCGCGTGATTACCCAGGTGGAGGAATGGAGTGCGATAGAAAAAGTAACTAGGAATGTGGAATTCGGATCCCTCCGAATGAGGTCTTGAGCGAGTAAGACTAAAGCAGAGTGGGATGAGGAACAAGGTGGTTGCCGTCGAGTACAACGGACTTTGAGTGAGGTGAAGAGTGGGTGGAGGACGAGGCAATGCCTGTCGAGAGAGTGCGAAGGGGCAAGTTTCGAATTATGATAGGACTCAAATCAATTTAGAAATGAGCAGGTAAAACCATTCGAAACTTGGAGTTAATCCGAAGTTCGTCTGGCGTATATATACAACTATTATCTAAATACATGCGGTAACAATGTGTTCATATATACTTATGGTATCGGTCAGGTTCGAGCATGGATCAATGAGTGTGTTTGGGTAGGTTTTAATAAGTGGTTACAAATGAATAACGAGAGGAAAAGGTGTGTCCGTAGATCCGGAATGAATGTGATCGTAACAGTACGGTCAAGTTGTACCGTGACGGTGGGTGCTTGGCTTGCACAGCCACATAATCTGTCAACGGCAACTCTGCTTTTTCTGGTTTTCAACTTTCTCCGTCTTCAGAGACATGTCTATATTCTTTTCAAAGAACTGTTACTGATGGCATAGAAAATAAAAACAAATGAACCGACTCCTCGATAAACCACCCTTAGCAACATCGAAAAGTTCGCACTCTTGTAGCGGACTTTCAGACTCATTCGTCGTTATAACTCGCATTACACCTCATTATGGTCGAAATGTCCTCATATTTCTCCTATACTTCATTTCTCACTACTACCTCGGATGCCTTCCCATACTCTCAACCTCCACTGACGGAGTTGCTGATCCTGTTATCCTTCATCTACCTCCTCAATCTTGTCAGAGTAGGGGCAGATTACTTCCTCCATGCCGGAATCGTGGCCATGATATGTCTTGGAATGATATATGGCGCACCGTTAGCGGGGATTTTGCCCCAGGTTTGGGAGGGTACGTTCACCGCGCTGGGATATCTAGGCTTGATAGGGATCGTTTTCGAAGGTAAGTAACACTGTCCAGCATTGAACAAATATTTCTCCATCGAGTTTCGTATCTCTAGGAGGCCTATCGACAAACCTTCCTCTACTTCTGTCGAACCTTCCGCTTTCCTTGTTGTGTGCAGTTGTGGGTATCACAATACCGGTTGCATTGTCCTTTGCACTTCTCACTGCGGGTTATGGCTATTCGCCTCTGGAAGCATTTGCTGCAGGTGCTGCACTCTCATCTACCAGCCTGGGTACAACCTTAGTGGCATTGAGAAACGTCAGCCAAACATCAGCGAACTCGCTGGTCCCACCCACTCAGCTAATTTCATCCGAAGGACCCAATGACGGCGTGCTTTTACCTCCTACAAGTGTCGTGGCAAGGAATAAGGACTCTTCCGCCGTCTCTGTTAGCTCTGCCGGTCAGTATTTTTTCTTATACAAATCAAGTTTCAAAGTTTTACTTAGGCCTCGATGTAGGCGCCGCAATGAATGTACCTCTTCAGCAAACAAGAATTGGCACCATTTTGATCAGTGCTGCAGTGATTGACGACGTCATTGGTCTTGT
This sequence comes from Somion occarium, assembly GCA_964035595.1. Classification (NCBI taxonomy): domain Eukaryota; kingdom Fungi; phylum Basidiomycota; class Agaricomycetes; order Polyporales; family Cerrenaceae; genus Somion; species Somion occarium. Next base: position 1,741,603 of record OZ037952.1, on the reverse strand, counting down.
GCTAGCTGCAATGATACCTGAATTATCCGCTTTAAATAATGGCGACTCTCATTCAAACCTCATCTGGACGATCATACATCCTCTAGTCTTCTCCTTCCTTATCACAGTCGTCACACCACTGGTAGCACGATACCTTCTTCGACCCATCTTCTGGTTCAGAGGATTTGGAGAACAATGGTGCGCTCCCGTGTGTCCTGGAAAACGTTGGGGCGCAAGGATATTCTTTGGAATTAGCTCCGAGAACCCCAGGAGCAGCGGGTGGGGAACAGAAGCTCATGCTGACGCTGCCAAGCTGTTCCTCATGGTAGGATTTGTCTCTGCCTTCTCCGCCATCGCTCACTGTAAGTTATGGAGATTATTTAATCTGTCTTCTCTGCTTACTGTGGTTCATAGATACGGGTAGCAGCGTGCTATTCGGTGCTTACCTCGCTGGGTGTGTTCTGCGCTATATCTCTCGTCCTTCGGATATCAAGATAGAAGACTTATCACCACAAGGATCTGACAACATCGAGGTCATTGTAAAGCGCAGACTCAAACAACTATCCTTTGAAGAGACGTTCATACGGATAGTAGGTCCCATTCAACAGTATGTCTTCGCACCACTCTTCTTCGCGAGCATTGGCTATGCAATAGTATGTCATTTCTCGCTGTACTGCATTACGGTACCCTAATCTAATCTGTTTCAGCCATTCATCTCACTCTGGCGACCGAAAGTCTTTTGGAGAGGCATGTTGTATTCCCTTCTCATGGCTGTCGGTAAACTCGCTGTCGGTTTACCTATCCTTGCATCGACTATATGGCCGCCAGATCCTAATATCACTCAGCCTGGCGAGAACTCTGGCGGCTTTTGGGCGTCGCACGTTCATAGGACTCTAGCCTGTTTCAGTCGAGAACGGACTGTTCACCCTACCCCACATAACCGACACGAGGATATAGAGCTTCCCCGTCTGACTTCGACTAGGCCGCTACCTACCTCGCCTTCGCCAGTATCTTTGACGGTTTCCAACGACGGAGTGTCTCAGCAAACTCTATCACCGGCACTTCCCGTCCATCTACGCCCACCTTTCGTTACCCGACTCAAGTTATCCCTTGCACCTGCGTTCTTCATAGGCTCTGCTATGATAGCTCGAGGAGAAATCGGATTGCTTATAGCTCAGATAGCTCGGAATGGAAGCAAGGCAGGTTCTAACGCGGGAGGAGCTTTACTCGGCGAAGAGGCGTTCCTGGTCTGCATTTGGGCGATCTTATTGTGCACTCTAGTTGGGCCGATTGGCGTCGGCTTTGTCGTGAGATGGTGGGGACCTTTTGTGAGTAGAGGGATTTGGCATTAAGACATGATGTATCGCCTGTCATGCCGCTCTTAGATGTAAGATGGCGGGAAGGGTCATTTGCTAGTGAGAGAGTCGCGCCGCGATGAGTCGCTTGACATAGACGGTCCGAGCACCGCCTAAGGGGAAACCTATTTCGCGGCAGAGTGAAAGGCGTTATTTTTTTGCAAGCAATTGCGGACATGTTGTAATTATTTCGATAGAAATGGAGGGAAACCGTTCAACATTTTGGAGCAGTTGGGAGGATTGTTTGCACATGTTAGGATATAAAGCAGTAGCCATATCAGATGGTCTCACTTCGAATATGGTAAAGTATCCATTCACATCGGCGAAAGAGCATGCCAACGTGCGTTCAATCAACATTGTAAATCATGGTTCGAAGTAATCAAATTCATTTTCCCCCCTCTATCCAACCCAAAACAATCCCAGCCCTCCCAGCCGTATGCATCACCTCTACAATGTCCTCCCACACTGACCCGTAAGACTAGGGTGCCCAAATAATAGTACAGTTAAGATAGACCGTTAGCGCATAGGCGCATAGTGCATTTATTGTATCGTATGTGCGAACAAAAACAAAGGAACTTGAAATTTGACATCCCAGAGAAGGTCGAAAAGGGTGGAGATGATAAATGAGCTGTCTGAAATGACTATTCAGTTTAACATCACAGAGAAAACAGACGGGAAACATACAGGTCCTCGCAAGCTTAAGCGATAGTGCACTGGGGAGAGCCATTGCTCCCTGATCCCTCATAATTGGTAGGGACTTGAGTCTCCTCTGCAGGAGTGATAGCAGCGATGGAGAAGAAAGAATCCATTTGTCCTCGTATAAGGATGAAAGTCCGAAGACAAAGTTGAAGGTTGGATGTGAAGAAGTAGGTTCAACGAAGAAGACTGGATCGACTTCTGAGGTCCTGGAGACTGTGAGAGCCAGTACTTATATAGCAGAGAGCATATTTCTTTTGACTCTAGACTCTGTCCAAGACCCATAAACACGATTGGTCCGACATTGACAATAGAGAATTGGATTTTATTCGGGACAGGCACGTCTGCTAGTGACGCCGCAGTTTTCTTGTTCGATAGGAAGATGAAAGCCGGTTGCGTGCCTGAAAAATCGGTGAGCGAGCGGGCACTATTGTCTGCAACAATTATGTCATGCTCGATGAAGGGGCTAAGTAGACGAGCACACACAGCGTCCCGTTTAGCGCACCCTCACCCCGCCTGTAAAGTAGCGAGTCCGCAGAAACTCGCACAAATTATCTGCTCAATGTCCTGCGGTGGCAAGGGAACACCATCGACTTGAAAACAACGCGGAGTGAGAGTTCTCGATATAATTTTTTTTAATCGCAGAAGCTCTTCAACGGCTCGGCGCTGGCATCCAAAGGATCTGAGTCGATGGGCAACGGATCCTATTCTAAATTTGATGCCCGATGGACGTCAAACAGAATCCTAGCCGGGAAAAGAGGGAGGGAAAGGACTGACATTATGCCGGTTACTGAAACATTCCAACTGAGTGCCCACAACATGTCCCGCACTCAGATACGGCCCGAAGTCTTGAGGACGCCGTCTTCCGTAGGATTCGAAGTTCACGGCCCCCTAATATGCAGATAGAAACAATAAGTCTGGAGACTAGTACATACTGGACATTGTACCGATTTCAAACTGTGACTTTACCTAAACAAAAACACCCGCGAGCGAACTTTACTATGGTGAGACATGTGTAAGTGTATATCGTATATGGTACACAACAATTCGGAAACTTTGAAATCCGACTAACCACTTTGGTGAAAGGTAACTTGCATGCTTTATTGTTCCTCAGGATGCGACTGCTTTGACTTGCTGAGTTCCGATAGAATATCAGGGTGCACGGGGCACGGGGCCCGGTGTACGGCGTATTAGTACTGTTCACCATCATGATTCTACCTCGAACTTCGATATTCGGGAGGCGGGTATTGTCTTGGGTTGTAGACGGTTAGTAAAATCTTGAAGTCTCTGAGACTTAGTATCCCAACAACTGCTCAGGAACTGGCTTGGAGTCCTAGCGTATAATTGTACAATTGAAAGGTCCATGCTGGAAACATACTTCAACTCTGCCAGTCGGAGTGTAACTTCGGCGAGGTATGGTGACCTTAATCTGACTAGTTGAGATTGGACTTGACCGTGACATTGTGAAATATTCGAGTTCGAACATTCCAAGTACTTCCAGACTTCTACCATGTGGCATTAGCGCTCAGCAATATACTTATCCTGCACAAAGTTCTACGAAATTATCGGTGGCCATAACTTGCCGACTCACATTACAATATTCTTATCCTTGCACTTTTCTGAACGGAATATAAAGTCCTTGCCTTGCGCCATTTTGCAGTAGTGCACCCAATCTAGCCATTGAGAGGCGACTATGTCAACTCAATTGATTACAAGCTACTACACTACTTATGTGCTAGATCTTTTTATCCAACCTGAAGGTGCCGTGACCTTATGCCGATGCATAGTGAGTTCAAGATACATGCGCGTCCCATTTTGTGTCTTACGCTTCACCTTCAGGGTTTTTTTGGCCGAGCCGGACTGACTTCTTCCTTTTCTTCAGAGTTATCGAGACGATTTTAAGACTCTGCAATCGCTAACGGTTAGCGATTGCGATACCCTCATATATGCTCGTCTCAACCATCACGAAAGTCTGATGAACGTTCTGGGCTGCGCGAGGAGGAACGTTGGCGTTCGAATGAAGATTTAGCTATCGTCTGCTGCTTCATTTCGCTCTGGTGCCGGCGAACTTCTGCATGCAGGTTGCGTTGCAAATTCTCGTCTCGTCTCAAACTACTTAGAATTTCCGAGGACTCCTCTCACTGAACTTTTATGCTCAATCGTGTCGGTTGCCTGTCCTTCCCAGGACTCCTTACATCGTATCACATCAATACCGAAGTGAGATGTCATCGTGGTAGTATCTGGGCAAAAGTAGAGTCTATAGCTTTGGAATTGGTACCACACGCTGCTGCTACAAAACGTCTGCGTCGCGAGGTCAGCTGTTTCGATCCCTTCATCGTTCTGTTCATGATGTTGCACCCTTTCCCGTTGCCAAGCTTCATGTTCACCTTGTCCATATGATGGGTCGCATTTCGCCTCTGCTATCACCTACGGTCTATACACGGAAGAAAGGAAGAAGGTGGCAACGCTCACACTCCTTCCCGCATGATTGCAAGATCATGCATATGACATCCAGCATTAATCGGGCTTGGCGGCTATCAGACAACGTTGAACAGAACTCTCGTCCACTGCCACACTTTCTGTCAAGATTCTGTCACTGTCAGTTGTGGAAATTCTGGTAACCGATGCTGTGCTCTGGATGGTGACCACCATCGCTGCACATTCAATCCATCCAGGGTCCTTTGGGCAGGGCGGACTTCTTTCGTATCGTGTCGTGTTCGCATCTGCTTCTGTAGATGCTCGACGAATATGGGAGTGATTACCGGTAAGGATTATTTGAAGGGAATTATGTGTATGAGAATCACTTTACAGTAGCAGTAAGTCACGCCGCAATAAGGGCTCGCCGTTTGAGAGCAACTCACCTGATGTTCCTTGACAGGGACATCAACGAGGAGGGATGTTGCATCCCTACAAGCGCACGTCCTTTACAACAGCTCATGCAGATTTACATCACCTTCACATTATATCCTGTGAACGTATCGCTGATACCACAGCCGAAACGACGCCAGATGTGTGTTCCTCGAAGCGTTCTTCGGCGACTGGACTATCGGCGGTCCTGCTTAACCCGCTAGTCCTTGATGGAGGACCTCTCCTTGACGATTCGTAGGTGGTTTTCGAGTTTCAATCAAATGACCGACATGACGTGCCCCTAGCTCTCAATCGTTTAAGCGTACAGGCTCGAATGTCTTGGCATTCGAATTTGCTTAAGAACCGCTCAATTTTCCCGGAGAATGTTCTTCAGTCCATTCGGTCTCATTATCCCAATTCCCTAAGTCGTGGTGCCGGTCGGTGAGTACCAATGTTCTCTTCTCCCTTCGATGTCACTTTAACATCTCTTCAACAGCCTGACTTTTTTCTTACTACACCCATTCCATTTCACGACACCGTATCCCTTACAACCCACTCGTTCTTTTGACTTCACGAACTTGAATTTACATCAGACTCACGAATTCGAATTTTCAACTCTACTGTCCCCTACTCTAATCCAGCATCGACATGCGTTCTTCTACTGTCCTCGCTATCGCCATCGCCTCAGCAGCCGTCCCTGCATTCGCAGCCCCTACTACTGCCATACCTCAGGACGAGAGTGGCGCGCTGAATTTCCAAGACGTCAAGGACTTCGGCCAGGGTTTCGTTGATGGTTTCACCAAAACACTTAGTGCGGTTGCACCTTTTGCTGGACTCCTTCTCCGTGAAGACGACGAGAGCGGTGCCCTCAGCTTTCAAGATGTCAAAGATTTCGGCAAGGGCGTAGTTGACGGTTTCACTCATACCGTCGAGGAAGTAACTCCCGCTATCCAGGCGGTCGGTGGCCTTGTTCAGACGGCTGCACCTCTGCTCAGTCATTTCCAAGGCAGAGAGTTAATTGCTCGTGCTATTATCGAGTATGTATCCCTAATTTACACTCATTCTGATCACATTCTAACGATGGACATTTTGGTGATGCAGGGCCAGGCAAGAACAAGGTCTCGATGAGAGCGGCGCCTTGAGCTTTGACGACATTACCAACGGTCTGAAGAAGGCCTGGGACACAGTCGGGCCAATTGTGAAGGCCGTTGCACCTATTGCTGAGGCGGCTGCTCCTCTCCTCTTGCGCGACGTAGATGAGAGTGGTGTTTTGAGCTGGCAGGACGTCAAAGACTTCGGCAAGGGCTTCGTCGATGGTTTCACTAACACCGTGGAATCAATTACGCCCGCTGTTCAGGCAGTTGGTGGTCTCGTCCAGACCGCAGCGCCTCTCCTAAGTCACAACCAAGGTAGAGAGTTAGTCGCTCGGGCTATCATACAGTGAGTAAATCTTTTCAATGACTCTGCTCACTGCTGATCATGTTCTTCGTACAGAGCGAGACATGAACAGGGTCTTGACGTATCTGGTGCTTTGAGCTTCCATGACATTACTGATGGACTCAAGAAGGCCTGGGATACTGTATCCCCCATCGTGAAGACCGTGGCACCTATCGCAGAAGCTGCCGCTCCCCTCCTTCTGCGGGACGTCAGCAGCCAACCTCCCCCTTCAACTTCTCCTTACCTCGATGAATCCGGCGCTTTGAGCTTCGACGACATTACCAACGGTATCAAGAAGGTCTTCGATACAGTCGCCCCTATCGTAAAGACTGTTGCACCCATCGTCGAAGCTGCTGCCCCGCTTTTCTTGCGAGATGTTGACGAAAGTGGTGCTCTGAGTTGGCAAGACGTCAAGGATTTCGGGAAGGGCTTTGTTGACGGGTTTACTGATACCCTTCAATCGGTCACTCCTGCTGTTCAGGCAGTCGGCGGTCTTATTGAGACTGCTGCTCCTTTGCTCAACCATGCTCAGGGTCGAGAGCTGGTCGCGAGGGGTATTATTGAGTGAGTCTTTCTTTCTTGGACCTATCATATCTGAGGACTTACGTTTTGAGCTCATTAGGGCACGACAAGAGCAGGGGCTCGATGACTCTGGCGCATTAAGCTTCCACGATATCACTGACGGACTCAAGAAGGCTTGGGACACCGTATCGCCCATTGTTCAGACAGTTGCGCCGATCGCTGAGGCTGCAGCACCCCTCTTCTTGCGCGACGTCAACGGTAATGCTCTACCACCCACCTTCAAAGCTCATGTTCGTCCTCGTCCCAAGAGGAGCTTGAACGACCTTGATTAGACTGCAATTCTGGGGATCTATTCAATTCATTTTTTTGGGTTATAAGGCGGTCAATATTCGCATCTGTTTCATATTTGGGTTATCGAAAGAAACAGTCATGCAATCTCACTTCACGCAATTCAATCTTGTACTAATGTGCTAACAGTGTTAACGTACCATTGTATGTACTGCAGAGACTCGGTTGTATTTCAAATAGGGATCTATCTGGGAATGAAATGGGTCTTTTGGCTTTTAGCTGAGCGATCGAACGAGATTGGTACCACATACGCATTGAGCTTCAAGACATCTACATAAACTTGCGCATGCGCGCGTCCAGCGAAGTATACCGTACACCGAAATCAAAGAGCGTTAAAACAGAAGGCATGTAAAAGCAATGTTAACTAGAGTACGACTATAGTCCGTTAGCGAACATGATCGAGCGCGCCGCACGTATCACATAAAATAGGTATGAGTAGCAATGAACCCCTCAACACATCCAGTAGCCATCCTCATCTATAATATAACAAAGTCCACTGCGAACTATAAAAACAACTGAGTATAAGCACTATGGCGAGGGGGATTGGGGTATAACAGCGAAGTACAATGGGGATAGGAATGTGTGAACGGGGTTATACACAAGAGGTGGCAAAAGCGAAAGACATGGCAAAGCGTTTCAAATCGTACGTCGACCGTATGAAGGCGGGAAAAAATCTAGAGTGGTAAGGAGGAGCGACGCTATCCAGCAGGCGCAAGCGCAGCAAGCGCTCGTTGCTGCTGCATAGAAGCTCGTTTTTGTTTCTTGAGTAGCTTTGTGTGTCGCTCCTCCTCCCTAGCAGTGCCTTCTAGACGAGTTTTCGAGGATGGCAATGTCCGACTGCGTGAAATCGTTGTTGCTGTTCGAAGACTTGAAGATCTTGACGGAGGTGACTCCATTACTGGCGATAAATCTGGACCTTCCCTGCCTTTGCCCGCCGAATCTGTCACAGAAGTAGCAACAGGTAAGAAGACACATCGATGAAGCCCGATACTGCGACAGGACATACCGCCAGAGCGCTCCGTTGTCGTTCTCCTTCTCGATATCCGCCGGCTCCCAAGTGTATCTTTATCGATCAACTTCCATCCACCTGGCTGATCTTCATCTGAACTTGGCATGAAGTCGACCGCCTCAGCCATTCCCGAAGACAATGGGGCTCCGGTACTACTCTGAGCCGCCACCGGAGCTGGTGGTATGTCAAGCATAAACCAATCTTGATGGTGAATCAAGAACTCCAATACATCCTGGCTCAGCTGATGTTCTCTGGGCGACAGTTCGTGCGATGGGTGGGAAAGCAATGCTGGCCGAAAGATGACGGCCAAGTCTAAAGGATTACAAGTCGTATTAATGTCATTATTTGGGGGAAGTAATGTTGGACAGACTCTTTGCATCCATGAGGTTCTTGTCCGCTTTACGTGAGAAGACGTGAAGCAGATCGAGGACATACAGCAAGAGGTACTGATTTGCTCGAGGTAATGAGCGAATGAGCCGCTTGTAGGTAGCAATGACCTCGTCTTGATTATACGGCTTCTTAGCTAGGGCGCTGGATACGTCGATACTGTCGTGCACGCATAGAATGATCAAATATACACACCTAGAGCATCGCGAAACTAATAAGAAGTCAGGAACTATTTAAAGAGGAAGGAAAATTTCACGCACGCTATGGTACATGTCATAAGGAATTACTGGTTCCTGCGGACCATGAGTATTTACATAGTAATTCTCGAAACGTACATACAGGCATTTGCGTCAGGTATCGTCTAAACACACTTGCGACGTCATGAGCCGTGTAATGCTCCTTCTTCCAGTCGAGGTTCTTGCCATACTACATGTCCGTCAGCCTTATCGGGTGAAATATGAGCAGTTACTCACCCTTGGTGGCTTTTCGAATTCTGCCTGCAGATCTCGCATGCGCTTGGCAGAACCGCTTATCCGGAATGTACCTTGTACCTCAGTCGCTGCGATCACAGCGTATGAGCACATGGCATCGTGTACTTTCTGAATGCTAGGAACATACCGTTCTCCTTCAGGTACAAACCACTGAGGACGCATGTAAATATGCGCACATTGAGCATGAGTAGAAACACAGCGTACCATTTCGCAACAACTACTGGTACGTAGCCCCACACGTACAGGTCGCCGTTTGAGTTCGCGGTAGAAATCTGCACACTGGCATACCTCAAGCTCTCCTTCAAGGGTTTGCCAAACACCACGTTCTGGCCTGTCATACGACATAGTTAGACTTGACTTTCCACAACATGACAACCCTCTCTGCACTAGCCTTTCTTCTCTTCGGCCTCCTTCTTTGCTTTCTGTGCAAAGTTGAAGTGGTTCCACCAGGCCTTGAGATTGACCTTGGAGGGAGGTATAGGATGAAGACCAGCCGAATCCATGGTAGAAACTCTGCCAGGCGGGGCAGGACGAGAAACGATAGTAAACTCGCGGGCCGACGCAAGATCGTCGGAAGTGACTGCGGGGGTCGTATTTGCACGAAGACGAGAGTTGCGGTCTCTGTGATTACTACCTCGTTTGTTGTGATTGCGACGCTGGCCGAGCTGCTGTAACCGTTCCTTCCACATACACCCCCGCCTAGGCAATGAAACAGGTTGTAAAGCAAAGGGTGAAGTGGTAGATATGTTCCGTTGTAGCTGGATAGACAGCTGCTTATTCGGAACAGCCTGGTCCGCAGTTGGTGGTTACGGGTCGCCGGCAGACCGTTTTAGCAGGCCGAGGAATGGATAGGTCTGAGATGTAGCGTGCAGGCCGTGCTTAGCAGAACGTGACGCAGTGATCGACGGCAACAGCGACGGTGACCGACGGATGGCGGCGACGGGAGGTGCGTCCAGGACGTTCAGGAGTTTCTCTCTGCCGTCGTCTGCGTCGTCCCCACCTTCCCATTTAGTGAGGTACGTGTTACGTAATAGTCTCTTTTCATGACACTGCCCCGTGATGCTGTCACATTTCCTACTCAACGCTTGCCAGCTTTCCTTTTCCGTCGACCACAATGTTGCCGACGACGACTCACTCGTCTTGAAATATTCAACATTTACATCTCTACGGGCATTGATATTAGTCTACAATGTAGGAACAACGATGTCTCGTCGCACTTTAGTCTATCAGCGTAATTCGCAATCCACCTTCAAGTCCAATGGCGGAAACCACAAACTGGTGACGGGATCGCCGGAAATTTCATTCTAACAGCTCCGAAGCAAATAAAGCCACACAGTATACGCCGAGTTAACTGCTCTATCTTCCCAACTTTTCACCTGCACCATGGATTCTGAGGACGAGCGCATACTTCGAGACGCAGATGAGCGTGGCGGCATATCCGGCCTGCATCGTAAGGACTCTCCCAATAGTATTCCTTCTTGCGGAATCAGTGGCTCACTATTCATGATAGTCATCGATCCAGATGTAGAATTTCGTTTGTATGAGAACAAGGAGGGAAGGCTCGTCAGAAAGAGACTAAGAGGTTCGAAGCACGGATTGGATTCGGCTGAGCCAGATCCCGCGTTTGTCATTAGATTGCATCGATTCTTTCATACTCTCCGTGGTTTCCACAAGGTAGGCTTGTTTTCATCAATGCTGAATGCTTGTATGACTGTTTCTGTTTACTCCGTCATCTACTGTTATGTAGGGAAAGCTGGACCTCAGCGGCCGTCACGAGCAAAGGTACAGGTCCCTCTGGATTCGCTGGAAAACCTTTTATTTCGGCATCAGGAAGCTTTCTGTGCACGCCGTACCTTATCAATACCCTTTGCGAGATGAGAAGAATCATCCTGTTATCAAGAATGGTCAGCCGGTATACATTCAAGACTTGACGATCGATCCGCCCGAGCTTTTGGAAGAATTCCGGAAGAAGTGGAAAATTGATGAGAGGTATTCTCTTGTAGATCTGTTCAAGGAGACAGGTGAGCGTAGCCCATTCTCCTGTTCAAGAACAGACCTCTAGAATAATCCTTTGTAGAGGAAACATGGGACGTCATTCTCAAGCATCCCCAGCCGAAGTTTCAGAAGCTCTGCCTTCAAGATCTTCCGGTCGAACTGCTCCACGCGATCATGAAGCATGCCAGTATATATGATGTTCGAAGACTTGGAGCGACTTCTCACCTCTTCCATGATATCTCTATTTCATATGTCTTTGAGGTAAATCAATGTTACATCATAAGCTATGTTTTTGGGTTTAGTTCTTACTCTTTCCACCAGTCTCGGAATTTACGACTACAGTGTGCGCGCCCCATCGACGAAGCAAACATTCTCGCCCTTCCAATGGACCAAAGGCGACGCTACCGTACTAACTTGATGAAGACTGCGCGGAAAGTGTTCCTCGAGGAAGTCAAGTTCCTGATCTCGCGCGAGGACATACTGTCCAGACTTCGGAAGCTGAAGCTCTCAGACGAATGGACCGATTACATTCCTCTAACAACCTTCATTGATGATGTGGACGGAAAGGCAACATTCTACGAGCCTATCATCCGCGCTATCGGCGATCTGCTCGTTTGTGCACCCAACATCAGCGAAGTGGTATTATCGCCTTGGATCATTACCTCATCGTTATGCAAATGTCTTGCCGTCTCCAAGCTTGAGACCCTGACTATTTCACATTGCATTGCAGACTTGACATTCGAGGATCAAATCCACGACCTCCCGCTCTCCATGAGCGTGCGCAGTGTCACCTTCACCCTCTCAACTATGAGCCACCTTGGCTCATGGCGGGTTCTCTCTCTTCTTCCATTCGTTGAAAACTTGTCTATTCGAGGGGTCAACGAGTTACGATTCCTGGGGAACACTACCGAGCCAATCGCAGTTCCTGTGCTCGAGATCCGCCCAACGCTGAATCCCTGGCAGCAATTACGCAAGTTTTCAATGTCTACGGTGTCATCTATGGAGGTGCAGACGTTGGCATCGTGGATTCAGGTCATCCGGGAAACGGCCCCTCTGCCATTCACCCTTCAGCTGACCCATTTCAAGTTGGCGGTGGAATGTGGCATTGAGCCTGATGACTTGTTCGACTTGCTGCGCCAACTACACGGTGCTCCGTTACAATATCTTGTGTTGGACGGCTTGCGTTACGCACACCCTGACCTCCTAGACCGCATTGCTCAAGCTTTCCCCAATCTGATCTCATTGTCTCTCTTGTATCGGGAGAGTCCTATCCAGTACAAGTCGGGATTCGCAAATTGGCCTCACGCGTCATGGGAGTATGCTCCCCGTCTTGCCAATTTCAACCATTTGCGTTACCTTGGATGGAACTTCAGGATAGGAATCAGAGCATCGACAACCTATGTGCTTCACTTCTTCGAGAACGGTTTCCCAACGAAGCGTGAATGGAAGGACAAGTATCAGTCTCAACATCTGGATGTCTTCCGAGATGGCGATTCGATTGCGCGACTTCTTCATGCGCATTGCCCGACGTTGGAGACGATTGCATTATTGCCTGGTCGAGGAGTCCCTCCGATTGTGTACAGAAACGATGTTGTAGGTGGCGTTTGTGCGTTCAAGGAGGTGGACTGGGCTGTCGCTGTTGAGGTGGCGGCCGAACATGGCTCTGTTTCTTCCGATCCATGGCCTGCTTCCTAGCATACAGAGTAGGTCAACCTGTTACATGTATGGACTTCACACCATCAATCATAGCTCCACAAAAACTTGTTTCGACTACCCATTCGGCATGATGAGGCAGGCTCTGCGAACAAATGGATGTGAAGCTGAACATCGAGAATAAACAATCTAAATATAGTCGTGCTATATTTAGGGTCAGAGGCGAATATTCAACGTAGTTACCTTTGGAGATAAATAAGCATGGATAATTATCGTGGGTATTGTGGCACTGGCAGACAGGCTGAGAGCCTCAGCCCGTGCCTGCCCGTTTTGACCTTGCATACGCGTTTGTTTCTTCTACAACTCTACTAACGACGCTTGTTACGATCTTTACTGATATATAACGACTGCAAAAACTGACACGCCAAAATATGCAAAGTTACCATGACTTGCCTACAGCCGCGGGCGCCTCTACACCGGATTTGCAGGATTATTATGATAACGGAATTCCAGTGAGTTTTGCCGTCTCGACCGTGTCCGCGGCCATCTTGGCTCCAACCAGACTTTCTTGAACTCGTCCATCGTCCTGGCGACTCTCCTAATCTTGTCCCTCCTTTCAACCACCAACATTACAATCAAACGTTGACTTTGAACTGCTGCGCAGCCCCCTCATAGACTTTCGGGCATTGACGATCCCTACGTCTCCAGCTCCGTGATCCGTAGCACACCGGACTCTGCTGCCCGTGGAAGTTATTATTCGACGGACAATATGCCTCTCAGCACTTCAGGCTACTCCAACATGGAGACCAATGCACCCTACCGGAATCCTGAGTATAGCAGCAGCCAGTGGCTGGAAAAGCAACAGTCCTCCAGCCGCAGGTCCAAGTTCATAGTACGCATTGGATCTTGTTCTACCAATTGCTGTCTGAAATTGCCGTTCAGGTTATTGGATCTATTGTCACCGTTCTTGTGCTCATTGCCGTTGGTGTCGCTGTCGGCGTGGTTGTCTCGAAGAACAACTCTTCGAATAAGTCTAGCTCGTCCTCGTCTTCGAGTGATACGAGTGGTGCCGTCAAACCGACTGATCCCTCTGACCCGAGCACGTTTGTTAAGAATGACAAGCTCAAGCACTCGTTCTACGGCCTTGCGTACACTCCTAGTGGGTCCCAGATGCCCGCCTGCGGCAATTCTCTTGGTATGTTCTTAGGTCTTCTTAGAATGCTTGTAGCTGATTCGGGGAACAGATGCCGTTATCGAGGACATTCAGCTTCTTTCTCAACTCACCTCGGTATGATTGCCTTTTTTTATCTATCATTATTTTATCAACATGTGCGCGAGACTGACAGTGCATTTCCAGCGGATTCGTCTGTACGGTGCTGACTGCAACCAAACTGCCCTTGTGGTACGTGCATCACATGGTTGTAGTACCCCTGAAGCTCACAATCCACTAGTTGGATGCCATCAGTAGGACAAAGGTCAACATGACCGTGTATCTGGGAAATTACAACATTCCCACCGACAGCGCACCTTACGAGCGACAACGTGACGCGATTATGGACGCGATTAAGACGTACGGCGCAGATCATGTCGCTGGTGTCACGGTGGGTAATGAGTACATGCTCAAGTGCGTATTTCACACGTGTTGCCTTGCAATTTGAGGCTTACACGAACCTGCAGTTTCCTGACCGGCCAGGGCGCAGAAGACCCGAATAGCGCCATTGGCAACGCTGGTGCACAATTGTTGATTCCCAACATCACGGACACCCGCAATGCGCTGACTGCTCTCAGTCTCGACAAGACCATTCCCGTTGGAACCGCCGATGCTGGAAGCTTCTTCAATAACGAGGTCCTGGCAGCAGTTGACTACGGCGTACGTATTTTTTTCTCTCATGTTCGGCTTATCTTATTCATATGCGTTTCAGATGTCGAATGTCCACCCGTGGTTCGCCAATGTCTCGATCGACCAAGCGGCTGATTGGACAAATCAATTCTTCCAAGAGAACAATGTCATCGTGGCGAACTCGCTTCCCAATAAGCCACAAATGTTCATCGCTGAGACCGGTTGGCCAACAAAGTCTAGCGATGCTGGAAATGCGAGCAACGGGCCTTCGACAGCATCTGTAGAGAACCTACAGAAGTTCTTGGATACGTTTGTTTGCCAGGCAAATCAGAATGGCACTGGGTACTTCTACTTTGAGGTACGTATACAAGCATGAATACTTCAGCTGGAGCAAACGCTAAATTCATGGTGTGCAGTACTTCGATGAACAGTGGAAGGACGATCAGTTCGGCGGTGTAGAGGGCTGGTGGGGCCTGTTTAACAAAGAGTGAGTTCGTTTTCGCATTCTTTGCCTATCGCAACTAGACATATATTCTGTTCTAGCAAAACACTGAAGGACATCACTATCCCTGATTGTTTAATTGACTAAGTGAATAATTCGATACCATTCGGATAGTTCGCATGCGATACCTCCTTGCACCCGTACTCTATTCCCCTCGACATTTCCCTACTTTCACCCGCCTTCCTTTTACTCGTCTACCTTTACCTGTATTCCAACCGGACTGTGGTATACTTGGACACATATCTACTTTGCACTGACACTGGACACTCCTTTTTTTTTCCTTTCGCTCGTTTGTTGTCTTTCTTCGCCTTGCATTCCCTCACCCCCTTGATTGGACTCTCTTTGTTACAATCTAATGCTGGTTTCCGTTTGATGGGAATC
Organism: Somion occarium; assembly: GCA_964035595.1. Classification (NCBI taxonomy): domain Eukaryota; kingdom Fungi; phylum Basidiomycota; class Agaricomycetes; order Polyporales; family Cerrenaceae; genus Somion; species Somion occarium. The sequence continues at coordinate 1,726,161 of OZ037952.1, read as the reverse complement.
TGATATTGTACGAACTTTTCCCCCTCGTTGCACGCCTGGAACAGCTTCCTTGTGGTATCCTCGGTTCCGAGCAGTGATCTGGTGGTTAATCGTGCTAACTTTAGTCCTATTGTAGGGTGAATTAGCGAGGATATCAGGTACGTCAGGTGAACCTCGAAGATCACATTTCCTTCCATGTCACTATGTCCCGACCATTCAGATGACCGATATACAACTTCTCTACCAACGGATGCTATTTCTATCCCTCCCAAGGTATCCTAATAATAGGTCTTCTCCGCCTGCTCGTTGGTGTGCGCTCTGACAATGCGCTTCATGTCACGCACTAATCCGACGTTCTTCCTTATATTCCACTTTCATATGGTCATATTTCACGCCGACATTCGGCCGCTGTTCTGCACGCCATGATACGCATTGCCATAATAGGCGTTCCGGCTACTCGCACAGTCGCAACGGTGCATTCTTGACAGCAACGCAAACCAGGTGTCTAGGATAGTGTCCAGAAGCTTCATGTGAACATGTCCAGGAGGCCCAATGTTTCAGCGACGAAGTCCCGCCGCGTTTCTGCCATGCTGTCAATAAGGTCTGACGGCAGTATAAGAACTACAACTGCTGACATCGGATTCCCTCAGTACTGATCTGAAAGCTCTCCTTGACTCGCAGCTCTTCGAAACCTCGCCTTCTAGCAATGGCGAAGCTCACTGCTATTCTTGCTGCGCTCGTTGCGCTTATTCCTTTGGCGTCCGCTCAGTCTCAAGAATGGGGTCAATGTAAGTCTGTACCGCCGTCAATTTCGAGACATGGGTTCTGAATAAACATCTGGAATCTCCAGGTGGCGGTGTTGTACGTTCTAATTTGTGGAATGGTAGCTTGGGTCTCCGACTCATTCTCTTTTCGCTGCAGGGTTGGACTGGTCCGACTACTTGTGTCACTGGTACATTCTGCATGGAATACAGCGAATACTACTCGCAGTGCATTCCAGGGGTATCTCACTTCTCCTTTCGTCTGCTCGTATCATTTTCGACTTACGAGCTCAATTCTCTTTGCAGACCGCAACCACTGCACCCCCAGCTACTACTGCACCACCAACCAGCAGCAGTTCCTCGTCAGCTCCTTCGTCCACTGCTACTGGCGGTCTTCACACCATTGCTAAAGCAAATGGAAAGCTTTACTTTGGATCTGCTACCGACAACCCTGAGCTTAGCGATACACCCTACGTTGCTATCTTGGATGACAACACTATGTTTGGTCAGATCACGCCAGGTAACAGTATGAAATGGGTGAGTAGCTTTTCCGGTCTCACCAGCTTCAATACGTGATTCTGAATGTTTGTTACCAATTTAGGATGCGACTGAACCATCTCGTGGAACGTTCACCTTCTCTGGAGGCGACGTCATCGCCAACTTGGCTAAACAGAACGGGCAACTTCTTCGTGGTATGTTCGAAACTTACCTGTGGGGTCATGTACAGTTCTTTTACTAGATGTCTTTTGCTAGGTCACAACTGTGTCTGGTACAGCCAGCTCCCGTCATGGGTCTCGTCTGGCAACTTCGATGCCGCAACTCTTACATCCATCATTCAAACTCACTGCAGTACTTTGGTTGGCCACTACAAGGGTCAAATGTGAGTGATTGGTTTGTTCCTATTGAATGCCAACTTAGGCTGACACCTCTGTTTTACAGTTGTATGTATATCATCACTTTCAATCGTGAACAACATTCTGATTAGATTTTCTACGCATTGCAGACAGTTGGGATGTCGTTAACGGTACGTTTGTGAAGCCTCTATGTCCAGTCATATACTTATATCGATTGCCAGAGCCCTTCAATGATGATGGAACTTATCGTCAAGACGTCTTCTACAACACTCTCAACACCAACTACATTTCAATTGCTCTCCAAGCGGCTCGAGCTGCCGACCCTGATGCCAAACTCTACATCAATGACTACAACGTTGAAGGTCCCGGTGCCAAGTCAACTGCCCTTCAAAACCTCGTTAAGCAGCTCAAGGCCGACAATGTCCCAATCGATGGCGTCGGTCTCCAAGGTCACTTTATCGTTGGCGAACTGCCTGGTAACATCCAACAAAACATCGAAGCTTTCACTGCTCTGGGCGTCGAGGTCGCCATTACGGAACTGGACATTAGGATGACACTTCCCTCCACCCCTACTCTCCTAGCCCAACAACAGAAGGATTATCAAACTGTCATCACGGCTTGCAAGAACGTCGAGGGATGTGTTGGCGTTACGATCTGGGATTATACCGATAAGTACTCCTGGGTGCCTCAGACGTTCTCTGGTCAAGGTGCTGCGTGCCCTTGGGACGCGGTGGGTCTGCTGTCTCCGCGTATTAAACAGCCTATCCTGATGGTTTTTGTCATTCCAGAACCTTGCGAAGAAGCCTGCTTACGATGGCATTGTGGCGGGTCTCCAGGCATAGACTGTTGTATCTATAGCTGTAGACGGGGTCTCCAAAATGTATTATTATCTCTTGATTGTCGAGTTGCGTTGGCCTAGCTGAGTGTCTTCGATACCACCCTATCCAGTGGAGTGGATCCAATCGTAAGTGAATGCAAAATGACCCGTTGCTCGAGCATATCCTAAATGAGAGCACAAACACGCTATGGATAACGCTTAGAAGGTACCCTGCCCCGTGGTGGAGAACGTGAGCGCGAGTCTCTGCGACGCGCTTTGTGAGCCCCGGGATCGTCTGATTCACGATGGCGGTGAGCACGAGCTTCTCGTCTACCGGCTTGCTCTTCAGATAGTGCAGATTCTGCAATATCAGTGACGTGCAGTTCCTCCGACGGATCCTGTGCCGAAGCTCTCTCTCCTTCCTTCTCCTTCTCCTTATTCCGTTTCCACATCAACTTCTTGCAGCATTTGTCGCATAATACGACCTTTACAAGTGCAAATTTGCTTTCCCCGTTCTCCACATATGAAAAGGGGAGCTCCAGTGTCTTCAGAGAGGGATGGGCTTCTTCCACATTGTGGGCGGAGTGGAAATGACAACGAGTATTGCCGCAGGTTGTCTCTCCAGCACCAGATAGTACTTCATCTTCCGTTCGCCATCGTATAGAGAACTACGAATCCGTGAAGTGAGCGAAGCAAAGCAGCGTCAGGATCGATCACATACGTTTCCAGACTTGTAATGCTTGAGATCACAGACTGCATATTCGCGGTATAGATTGTCATAGTACTTCTTTGCAAGCTGCTCCTCCCAAGTCAATGGTTCTTTGCCATTGTCATTGCGCAAAAATCTGTTCACAACCGGCTCAATTTACCGCGTTCCAACCTGCCAGTAAGCGAAGAGTAATGATAGCGTACCTGTGGGTCGATTTCAATATCTCAAACTCGGTTCTACCACTCAAATGTGACGAACTTGCGGCATTTCCATACTTCTCCAACGCCATTGCATAAAGGTATGGCTTATGATGTTTCGCCGATCGAAAGGCCGAAAAGAAAGCAGCGAAGCCAAGAGATATGGATAACGGAATACGGTCACACGAACTGTCGGGGAGAAAACAAGGACAGCTTGATGGTGGAACATAGACCTTTCCTTTCTTGTCCTTTCTTCATCACAACTTCGGCCTCTCAATAGCCCAGCCCAAGGCACCCGAGGCCTATAGGGCTTGAGCTTGAACATGCATCTTGACCTGCGACCTTGCCCTCAGGTTTCGCCAATATGGATTCAGACGACGAAAGAGATATCCAAGAGTTCAATGTTGCCTCCGTGCAACTGCCAATGAGCGAGGGTTTGTGTTGACATATCTGTTCAATTCCTTCTCCATGTTGAACCTAGTTATTCACGTAGCTGAACGTCAAGACAGTCTATTTGATGGTCCAGAGCTGAAGCCGTTCCAACGAGAGCAGAAAGCCACTAGATACCGAGCGATCTATGATAGGATGTGCGAGCTTGGGTTCACACGACAACTCTCCAATCGCGACCACAATGACGATGACTTTACGGGTCCAATTCGTCTGCGGCGGTTCTTTCAGACCGTCAGAGGGTTTCATTCCGTGAGTGGAAATATTGCACAGCCGGAGTGTGTGCTCAACCACTGACGTTGACCATCAAGGGCTCTCTTGATCTAACTGGAAGGCATGAACCGAGATACAGATCTATTTTCGGGCGATGGATCAAGTTTTTACAAGACCTTTACCAAATTCGTCAATATACGATTTCAAGTGGAGCCGCAAGGAAAGCAAACGGAGTAGTATCCTCCGCAGAAATCAATATGAAATCGTCCGAGATTCTTTTCAACTTCCAAAGCAAATGGCATACAGGTCGGAGGTTCTTTTCTCTTGCTGGACTGCTGAAAGATACAGGCAAGTCCGTTAAGAGACATTAGTACCTGGTTCCTCAACCCTGAGCGAACTCCACAAATTTACAGATGAGCTCTTGAATTTCCTCACAAAACATCCATCCCCGTTGCTACAACGGCGATGTTTGCACGATCTACCTCCGGAGCTGATCCACCATATCATGGAACTTTCGGACCCAGTTAACGCCCGTCGACTTGGCTATACTTCGCGTTTCTTTCGGTCTATATCTTTGCGCTACATCTATGATGTCAGTTCATTTGTTTTTGAGACACCGCTTATCCTCACAACGTTCCATTCGTTAGGAATATTGGCTGATTTTGGATCCGAGGGTCGGTGACTTCGTAACTAGCGACGGCGACGTGGATGCTCCTCCCGAACTACTCACTGAGTATGTACTCAAAGCGCAGACGACATTCCTGACACGTGCGGGTTTCATCTGCGATAATCCCTATGTCTGGAAGAATCTACGAACCCTACATATTTCTGGCTGCTGGCGTTTGCCGCAGCTCCAGGTTGAAGTTATGCAGAATGACACTATTCGCCAACTTTACTATCAACCTATCTTTGAGGGTATCTGTGCCGTGCTCTCGAGGACCGCCGAACTTCGTGCTCTAAATATGGCTAACTTCAAAATACCTCTGGAAGTGGCAAACACCATCACCTCTTTACCCAATTTGCGGACACTTGATCTCAGTGGTTGCCAGCCGTTGTTTGGTGATGTTCTCACTCCGTCGCAGTCTGCAACCAATCTGGTCATTTTTATGCAGGACAATCTTGACTCCTGGCGTATCCTTTTCGGCATGAAGAACATTCGTGTACTCCATGTTCATACTTGTATGGACTCTCAGACCTCCTCCCTACCTTTCGCTTTATCAGACGCCGCCAATCCTTTCAAGACTGTGGAGCGCCTGATCTACGTCAACCTCTCCCACGTTGACGTCTTTCGACTATGTAGCTGGATTCGGGAAGCCAACCCCGGCCAGCATTCTCGATTGACGCATGTAAAGCTCACGTACCCAGGCGACAGGCGGTTTGATGCCGTGGAATTGGCAGAAATCCTCAACGCTCTCCGTGGCGCGCCTATGGAATACTTTATTTTGGATGGCGTAGGCTTTGCTGAGGCATCACTACTGGAGTGGATCGCCGCAGCGTTCCCCAACTTGTATTCCCTCACACTCTTCTACATCCGCAATGTCCGCGACTTCTGCGACATTTATTGGCCAAGCACTGACCGAGAATACGCTCGAGCGATGTCGGGATTCACTCGCTTGAAGTATTTCAAGTGGAATCAGTGTTTCGAATACTGGCCAGATGCTTACATTTCCGCCATTCCGTTCTTATTCAGCGATGACAGAGGTACGGATGAATCGGATGAAGATGACGATGAGTCGGACGTGTACATGGGTGCGGCTTCGCAGAACACAGTCAAGCTCTTCGCCACGTATTGTCGTACCCTGGAGTACGTTGCATTTATGCAGCGCAATTGGGCCAGAGCGGAGTATCATATCTCACGCAGTGCAGCGGACTTCATTACACTTACGGCGGAGGATGCGGACCAACGATCATACGACCGTAGGATTTCGTGGCATAATCCGGAGCATGGCGACGACTCCTGGAACTTGTAATACAAGGCCAGTTCCTTGTGGGGTGAACTTGATCCTCTTGCCTTGCTATTTCATCGTGTTTCATGCGATCCTTGGCTTATCATGCGTGGTGATAATGCCTAATTTCTAACATGCCTGATTATGCTTGCTGTCGTTGAAAGCCGAACTAGAAGGGTGGATTTTTGTACTATGCATGTAAACAAGTTGTACGCAAACCATACCAAAGAGCTTCAAGATTTGGCTGGATGCAAGCACAACGCACAGTGCATATAATGACGGTATCGAGCCCATTCACGTAGCAAGATGGGCGGGCTCATCTAGCCAGCGGGCCATAGACCAGAAGAAACATAACTACGTTGTTGTTCCGCCGCCTTGACGGCGTCAGCCACTTCAAATGCCTGAACGTGCGAATCCACGCTGTCCTTAAGCTTCCCATACACAATCCTGGATCGTCATCATAAGTAACAGCCTCCGACTTCAGGACTCAGCAACGCTGGGTCCGGATGAATGGTGCACTCGAATAGCTATGCTAGTTGGGTATGTGAGTCTAATAGTGCAGTGGTCCTTGAAATCGAGCTTTGTTCAAAGTAATCCAATTTGCAGTAAAATTTAGAAAAAAGTACGTTGTCGATACGCTCAACCATTTCAAATCCTCTGTGCTTGGTTCGCTTCCAGCCTCTAGATACTCTGGGAAGACAGTCGTTCCTTCATTATATAGGCCTCTCTGTTACGGCATGGAGAAACATAAGGACGAATTCGAACTTCACGATTAAAGAAGCACAGCGGCCCGGGGTCGCGGGGTATCATGTAGTGTACAGGGCAAAACTCGTTTCGGTCAGGTTTCGCCGGCTTGCCAGGCAAAACGGCAATTGCCAGGTTTGGCGAAATTGGCGAATGTTTTTTTCGCATCTTTGAACACGGTGCAAGTAGAATCACGAAGGGCAGAAGTACAGTAATTACATACACACTAGCAAATAGAATCTTATGTGAAAGGCCCTATACGCCATCTATCAGAGCATCCACTGTCCACTCTGGTTGCTCAGCAGTCGAATCATGACCCACTAATTCTTCTACGAAAGTGGGGGGAGCCATACCATTGTCAATAGCATCCAGCAAATTGAAATTGTACACCTTGTTGACATCGGCAGCAGCATCGAGAAGCTCTGGATCAATAGCTCCGTCCATATCCTCTGCAGCTGCTTCCTCAACCCGTTCTTTCTCCCATTCATCCCATGCGGCACTCAACGCATCCAGCGACATACCCTCCGGACCTTCCAAAGCTGGATCACTATACGTCCCCAAAGCATTGGGCTCTGCCGCCACGGTAAGGGGACCATGGAAGGTGAAAGTTGTGTCGATATCAGCCGCCAGCTCCATATCAATCCCAGGTGATAGGACTCAAATCAATTTAGAAATGAGCAGGTAAAACCATTCAAAACTTGGAGTTAATATGAAGTTCATCTGGTGTATATATACAACTATTATCTAAATACATGTGGTAACAATGTGTTCATATATACTTATGGTATCGGTCAGGTTCGAGCATGGATCAATGAATGTGTTTGGGCAGGTTTTAATAAGTGGTTACAAATGAATAACGAGAGGGAAAGGTGTGTTCGTAGATCCAAAATGAAAGTGATCGTAACATTACCCCCTCCTCTAGAATCGTGTCCTCACGATTAATTTATGATAGATATGGAATTGTTCAATCATACCATGATGATCCATTCTTCCGAGTTTTCTCTCTCCCATTCTCGTAGGCATACAACCCAGAGTATCACTCCAACAGTGCATAGGATTATGCCGCCAAAGATGCTAAGGACGATGATTCCGTCTTTGTCCATTTCTACCAAAGAGCTTTCATTGGTTGAGTGAATGAGTGTTCTAAGATAGGGGAATCCATACTTGGGATTGATGTTGGTTCGACGAGTTGATAGAAGGAAAGAATGGGGTATTGCCATTCAAGTTTGACTTTTGTAGGCATGGATGTGATTGCCACGTGTGTCAGTTTGAGTGTCTGTTCATTGATGATCCATAACTCGCCAGCATTCGGGTAGTGTTGATTAGATATGATTTGTGCTTTTCTTCGATTTTTGAATAATTTAATTGAATCTGGGTCTACGGATATCATTGCTTTTTCTTTCTTTCTACGTTCTGCCCATCTCTGTACTTTCTGATCCCAATAATCCCATTCTTCTTGTGACGCTTCTCTAGGAAATGATTGTTCCATGATCTGTGCTTTTAGCAATATTCTTGTGGGTGCTTTCAGAGCATCGGGATGATCTTTATGGAATTTGTTGATAATCTTTTTGTCTATATTTTTAATAATTTTATGACGAGGTTTCTATGTATTCTCAGAACGTGGTTTTCCATCCCACTTGATTAGATATTGAAGACCCCCACGTGCCATCTTGGAGTCTAATATGGATTCGGCTTTGTCTTCTAAGATATCAATAATTATTGGAATGTTTTTGTGTGTTTTCTGATTAGGGAATTCTGGTGCGTGATATGGCAACAATAAAGTTTCATTGAATACGGGATGTACACCTTTCCACGATTTTGGTAATTTGAGCTTGTATGCGCTAGCTCCAATTTTCTTGATAATCGGGAATGGTCCATATCTTTTATCATCTAATTTTTGATTTGATCTGTCCATTCATATATGTGTAGCTTCAAGCCACACTAAATCTCCATCTTTATAATTTATGGCTTCACCTTTATGTTTATCATATTGTCTTTTCATAACATCCTGTGCTAGTGTCAACAATGCTGATGCCTCTTCTTGGATTTTCTTCATTCGTGCTACAAACTGTTCAGCAGTTTCATTACAAATCTCCTTTTTGGTTTCTACACCAGTGTAGGCTTCTCGTCCGTGATTCATGTAGAATGGTGAAAATCCAGTCGCAGAGTGGACTCTATTTTGATATGCAAATGTTGCCAGTGGCAACCATTCTGGCCAGTCAGTTTGTCGATGATTGATGAATATTCGTAAATAGTTTTCAATTTCCTGATTGATTTGTTCAGTTTGTCCATCTGTCTGTGGATGATATGCCGTACTAGGATTTCCCTGAATTCCTAGTTTTTTATATAAGTCTTTTATGAAGCTGGATACAAATTGCGGTCCACAGTCTGATGTCATCTTTTTTGGTAATCCATGCAATGGATATACATTTTTGATATAGAGATTAGCCCATCCTTCTGACGTCAATTGCTTCGTGTTTGGTATTTCAATGTAGTCTTTTGATTTCATGTCCACAACTACTATGATCGCATCATGTCCTTGCGATTCTGGTAAATGTGTAATCATGTCTACAGATTGATATTCCCAGTTGTGTTCCGGAATTGCATTTGGGTGCAATGGAGCATTCTTCGGTTGATGGTTAATCTTGGTTTTTTGACAAGTCTCGCAGTCTTTTACATATGTTTTTACATCTTTTTTGATCGAGGGCCATCAGTATGATCGATAGATTAGTTCTTGTGTTTTTGCTTGTCCAGGGTGACCGGCACTAATCGAATCGTGATGCGAATAAATGATTTCTCCTCTAAGTTCCTTGTCAAAAGGGATAACAATTTTCCCCCTTCTCCAGATAAGACCATCCTCGGTCTCATTGAAGTCGGCATCTTTTGTCAATAGTTTTAATCGTACATTGTTTTCATATTTATCAGTGTTTTTTATGATTTTCTCCCGTAAAGCTGATAATCTGAGGATTTCATTGGCTCGGAACCATTCTGGTTTTAACAACGTAATGTTTTCATTATGACTATCTCCAATATCATGATGGGTCTGTCGCGATAAAGGGTCTCCCTTCATCATTGTGTTTCCGGGTTTGTGAGTCAAATTGAAATCATATTGTTGTAATTCTTGAATCCATCATGCCTGGCGATGATTCAACTTCTGAGGTTTTTTGAAATAGCCAAGGTTCTTGTGATCGGAATGAATTTCAAATTTCTGGGCAGCTCCCATCAAGAAGTGATGCCATTCTTCTAATAAGATCATGATGGCTAGCATCTCTCGATCGTAGATTTCATAGTTTCTTTCAGCCGGTGAAAGGCTTTTTGATAAGAAAGCGATAGTTCGCCATTGTCCATCTTGCTTCTGTGCAAGTTCTGCTCCAATAGCATATTTCGATGCGTCGCATTCTACTTTGAACTGATCTTCATTGTTCGGAATACCCAATGGTGATTTTGGAAAAGTCTTTGATGAATCGTCGATAGAAGTTAGCGAATCCAAGAAATGATTGTAATTCTTTTTTGGCTTTTGGTACTGGCCATTGCGTAACTCCATCGACTTTGGCAGGATCCATCTTTACAGTTCCTTGCGAAATAATATGTCCGAGATATTCTGTTTCTTGAGTTTCAAACTCGCATTTTTCTGGTTTGCAGGTTAACTTATTTTCTCATAATATTTTAAGGACTTCTTTCACAATACGGCGATGTTCCTCCAGGGATTCAGAAAATATGAGTATATCATCAAGATATATGATTACTTTTCCTTTGAGAATGAGATTACGGAAAATGTCATTCATCATCATCTGGAATGTAGCAGGACTATTTGTCAATCCGAAGAACATGACAGTTGGTTCGTATAGTCCTCTATTTGTGATAAATGCGGCTTTCTCTTCATCTCCTTCTTTCATGCGAATATTATTGTATCCCCAGTGAATATCCAGTTTCATGAAATATTTAGCACCTTTGAGCTTATCAATAAGCTCCGAGATTAATGGTAATGGATATTTATTTTTCTTGGTCATATCATTGAGTTTTCGGTAATCTTGTACCGGTCTCAGTTTGCCATCTTTCTTTTTGACAAAGAAGAAAGGTGCTCCCCAGGGAGACTTTGATGGTCGAATTCTACCCGTCTTTAGGTTTTCTTCAAGAAAGCCATCTAGAATTTTTTGTTCTTCAATGGTCATGGAGTACACCTTGCCTGCATATGGTGATGAGTCTGGTAATAGTTCTATTGCATGATCCCATGGTTTCCTTTCTGGAAGGACATCAAAAGTATCCTCAGTGAATACGTCTGTGAATTCTCGATACTGTTCAGGAACCATTTCTTCGAAGGTCTTTTTCTTTTTTTGTTTACTTTGTTCAATTGCTATATCCATGGCTGTTACATGCATTTGCTGAATATATTCTCCTCTTTCTTTATACCAAGCATTGATATTGAGTAAATATACGGTATCTCCTTCTTCGATCTCTTGTTGTCTTATAGTGACGCACATATGTGGGCATCGGTTAAAGTCAACAAGTTGCAATTTGAAGTCTATTGATGGATTATGGTATTCAATCTATTCATATCTGAGAAATATGTCTGACTTTCCCAGATCGGTAACTAGAAGCATGATGTTCTCTTGGTGATTGCCGATTCGAAGTGTGAGTCAGACATATTCTGTGATCGGTCCCTGAGAATTCTCGCTGTTATCCGTGTTATAGACTTGGATCGGTTGATCAAATCTAGAGGTTTCAATTCCATGCCTTTTTACGAAATTATAATTTATGCATGATCCGGTACTTCCGGTGTCAACTAATGCTATTGTATCATGAATTCTTTCTGTTTCTGGGATGATCACGGTGATTGGTAGGTCCATTTGTTTCCCTCTTCCAAGTCCTTTGACAACTCGGAGTAGTGGTGGTCCGATGTCTGTGATGCTTTTATCTGACACACTCAGTTTATTTTCAAATTTTTTTGTATTTTTTTTAGAGGAATCAAGCACAGGTTCCGCCCTGCCACACTTCTTGGTAGAAGATGCCTCTGCGTTAGATGAAATATTTACAAAAGGGGACTGTCCAGTCTGAGTACTACATGCATGTGTCGAAGATGTTTTCATAGAACCCTCCAGGGGTTTATCCGAGTCATTGATCTTATCCGGCAAGTCACTTTGTGTGTTTAAGCCTTGCCCGAGCCAAAATTCAGCTTCTTCGCCTTCTCCGGGTTCTTCTCCATCCATCGCTGAACCATGGCGATCATCTTGTCATCGTCATCATTATCTGAGTCGGGGATCTCCTCGATCTTTGACTCTGTCTTTGTTTCATTTTTACGAACACGTTGAGTGTTCGTGGATGGTCCCGATCAATTGGGGACATGCCATGCACTTCTGCAAGTGCCCTTCTCTGATTGCTTGGCCTTACACTTAAGGCAATTCCTGTCCAAGTCCATGGGCTGTCCACGCCCTGTGAACATTGTTTCGGTTCCATCTTTCTTTTCTCCATAGTCCTTCTTCGGACTCTGATTCTGGTTCTGACCCGATCCTTGGGTCTGCTGCTGATAGGCAGGATACTTCTGCCCATAGTTCTGGTTCGATCGGTATGGTCGATATCCGATCTTCTTCAGACGCTTCTCTTCTTCCCACTGCCTTCGTGAGGAATCAATGTCAATGATCGCTTCCTTCCACTGTGTATATGTGGTTGGTCGCGTATCTCTGTCAAGAGCCCTATCTACTATGGACTCATTGCAGTTTAGTCGGACAAGGTCGATAGTGTGTTTATCTTCCCTTTGCCTGCCTGCCTGCGTGATGTATATTTCCAACTTCTGGAAATATTCCTGCACCGTCCCATTGCCTTGGGTCAAGTTATCCATCTGGATAACTGCTTGTTCGACTCAATTTACATCAAGGAACACTTCGTGTAGGTCGAGTATTAGCTGTCGAAAATTAATCTTCCAGCTATTTGTGTCAATATCGAAATTGTTGTCAAAGTAATTATTGACTCAATTATCAACCTTCGGATCCTTCATGTATGAAAGAGTCATATCGACCTTCTGTTCATCAGTGAGGCCAATATTCTTGGGTGTTTGGAACTATAGTATCAATTGCCTTTTGAAAGAAAGAAATTTGTCTTTGCTTCCATCAAAATCTGAAGGTTTCGCTCCAGACGCCTTTGTGTTTGGCTGTGGTGGTACTGGTGGCAGTTGTCTCGGTGGGTTTGGGTTTTGTTCCAGATCACCAGTGTCAGCTTGTGTAGAACCCATTGGTGATATCGGTGATGGTAGTGTGAAGTATATGAGCGATGAGTGTGGTGATAATACAAGCGGAGGTGGAGATCGGCGTGCATAGAATTGGTAGATAGGTACAGAGTCAGGGAATATGAATGAAGATGTGATATGTGAACAATAGTGTCTTGTACCGGGCGCACGACCCTGTTCTGGTACTTAGACGAGTATAGATCCGAGGTAAAGGTACTCCTTCAAAGTGTTCCAGCCAATAGCCGATCCGGACACACGAAGTAGGTAGGTATAGTGGCTACATAAAATGATTTGGCCTTAGAAGGCGCAAAAAAAAGGAAATTGATCTCTGCGGTAGTTGTCTTTCGACGTGCAAGAGAGTCAAGGAATACCAGCGAGGTTCGAAACCTCCTGCCATACACTCAGTTGTTTAGGTCTGAGCAGGGTAAATTCTGGTAGGATTTTTCAACGGCCCCTCTGTCAAGAAGGTTGCAACACTGCCTACTTCCTGGTTGCTTCAAGAGCAGACTACCAGGTGAGAGTAATGGTTTATGTACTAAGGGAATACAAGGGTCGCAATCTACAGGTGTAGTCACGTGATTACCCAGGTGGAGGAATGGAGTGCGATATGAAAAGTAACTAGGAGTGTGGAATTCGGATCCCTCTGAATGAGGTCTTGAGCGAGTAAGAGTAAAGTAGAGTGGGATGAGGAATGAGGTGGTTGCTGTCGAGTACAACAGACTTTTGAGTGAGGTGAAGAGTGGGTGAAGGACGAGGCAATGCCTGTCGAGAAAGTGCGAAGGGACAAGTTTCGAATTATGATAGGACTCAAATCAATTTAGAAATGAGCAGGTAAAACCATTCGAAACTTGGAGTTAATCTGAAGTTCATCTGGTGTATATATACAACTATTATCTAAATACATGTGGTAACAATGTGTTCGTATATACTTATGGTATCGGTCAGGTTCGAGCATAGATCAATGAATGTGTTTGGGCAGGTTTTAATAAGTGGTTACAAATGAATAATAAGAGGGAAAGGTGTGTTCGTAGATCCAAAATGAAAGTGATTGTAACACCAGGGGCATCATGAGTATGCATGTGAGCGTGTCTGCGATGAAGAGGTTTTCCATTCCTTCAGTTTCACTCATAGAGGTGATAGGCATAGTTCGATCGCATCTTCCCTCGACGCTCGAAGTTGTCAACAGTGAGGTTGACGCTTTTCTGACCTTGTACACCACTCAATGTTGAAAACAGACATTCGACCTCGGCAGCGTGGAGAACGATTGAGTGAAGTTTCACAGCAAGTATCCGAATTGGATACTTTTCAGATGGTAAATCAAGATCCAGCCACCAAGTCCTAGCATCGGCGACAGCACCAACAAAGGGCCCTTTGGAGTGGTAGTATTCCCAGATATTCTCGCACAGGAGGTGAGCCTGTACTTCTGTCCATCTCCATTGTTTCGCTATCTCTAGTGCTGCCTTGGTGATATCCGTTAGCTTTCTAGACTTTGCCGCCTGACCAACTGCAATCTTCTGACACATTGGGTGTAAAAATAGTGCGAGGTTGTGAGAATCCGTGTTCATTCGATGGAACTCAGTATTGAATACTGATTTAGCATGCATCCAGAAGCCAACATCATCTCCTTGAGCCAGTGGAATGCGATACATCTCTCGAGCACATCGGATTAATTCCAACATGCAGTCTGCGAGCGTCGTCTGCTGGGACTCCAGATTTCTGATCATGTCCACGAGTGGCTTCAAGATCTTGACTAGCTGTTGGAGAAGGGGCCAATACTCTCCGTCAAGATTGAGGACAGCCTTGCACACATCTGGGTTCACAGGAGTCAGACCGTTTATCTTGTGATGACCATCTTGCCTTGCGCAAACTGCTGCAAGAGGTTCACTGTGATATCCATGTCGTTCGAAGATGGGGTGAGAGGTTAGAAAGTGATGACATTTTACGGTCTCACGTATGTGTATTTATACTCTAGCGTAGGTACGAAATTTGTAAGAAAAATAAACTCAAACTTTGTAAGATGGAAGTATATCTACTGAGTGAGACTGAGCATGAAAAACTACTACTGTAAGTATGTTAGTTGCCTAATCTGGTCTTCCGTTCTATAGCTACTAACGACACTCCCCTTCAACTCGCTGACATTCCAATTTTGTCAAGTTGTTGCTCGTGCGTCGGTCGAGCAAGAGCCTTGGTCAGTATGTCAGCGCAGTTGTCTTCGGATGCGCAGTGGTTGACTTGTATCTCATTGGAGATAATGCATTTGCAAATGAAATGGTATCATATATCGATATATTTTGAGCATGCGTGAAATTGATCATCATGAGTGAAAGCGATTGCAGATTGATTGTCTGTATAGAGTGTAGTGGGATCGGTAACATTTTGTCCTAAATCGGAGATGAGTGATCGGAGCCAGATGGTTTCTTTAGCGGCATGAGCTAAAGCCATGTATTTGGCTTCCATGCTCGATAAGGCAACTGTAGGCTGCTTCTTTGAGCTCCAGCTGACGACTCCCCCTGAGATCAGGTATGCATATCCGGAAATTGATCGGCGATCAATGTGGTCCACTCCCCAATCAGCGTCACTATATCCTCTGACTTTTGTCATCTTCTCAAGGCCGTAGGTAATCCCTAAATTATGAGTTCCATTTAGGTATCATAGGACTCTCTTTACTGCAGTCCAATGGGCTTGAGAGGGACGGGATGTGAATTGGCTGAGGATTTGCACAGCGTAGGAGATATCTGGCCGCGTGGCAACAGAAGCATACATCAAAGATCTGATAGCGGCGGCATAAGAGACATCAGGAATTGGTTCCTGATCTTGTGGCGTGATGGTGAGATGAATATTGGAGTCAAGCGGTGTGCGAACTGGGGTGCTATCCTGCATATGGAAACATTCTAGAACAGTTTTGATGTATCTGCTTTGGCGGATAATAATAGTTTGGTTTTCTCAATTGCATTCCACTTCTAATCCAATAAAGCGGCGCAATTCCCCAAGGTCGGTAACATCTACCTTAGAGCTAATTTCAGCTTTTATTTGGGCCATAAGCCACTTGCCCAAAGTAATGAGTGTCATGTCATCCACATGAATAATGATGAAAATATAGCCGTGTGCTTCTTGCCGGTGATAAATGCAAGTGTCTGCCTTCATGCATGTGAAACTGAGTTCTTCGCAGAATATTCTATTGATCTTTTGGTTCCATACACATCCGGCCTGCTTTAGTCCGTAAAGTGCCTTGTGGAGTTGGCACATGCATCCAAATCCATCATTGAATTCCAGTGGCTGGGCCATGTATAGTTCCTCCGATAGATCACCATTAAGATAAGCACCAACAACGTCCATTTGATGGACTTCTAGGTCATTGACAGTGGCGAAAGTGAGTAATGTTCGGAAAGATTCTAATCGCATGACGGGAGCGTAAGTGTCAAGAAAATCTTGTCCAGGGATTTGAGAAAAGCCTTGTGCAACTAAGCGGGCTTTGTATTTTAGGATGTTGCCTTGCGTATCACGCTTGATGAGAAATACCCATCGGCAACCAATCACCTTTCAGCCATCAGGTACAGCCACGAGGCTGTAAGTACCCAGTCATTGGAGTTGATCAATCTCTGATTTCATTGCCTTCTCCCATTCCGGCCAGTCGGGATGACGCTCTACCTCTGCCAAGGTTCTAGGTTTGTCCGACATTTCCTCACCTAAAAATACATACTCCACTAGATTGGTGTCTTCTTCAGGCTGAGGGATCTTGGCGTGTTCTCACTCTCATGCGCGTGAGAGTATATTACTCAGTCATTGCACTTCTGGAGACTTTTCAATTGACGGAGTGAGTATGGCAGGTTTGCAAGCTTGTGGATTGTTAAGTAACTTGTAGTCCAGTCATAAATTGGAGCGCATTTGGCGTCCTTGCGGAATTTCATCTGGTGATGATGTCAATGATGTCGTCACATTTCCAGGTTGGTCCAAGGAAGGTTCTTTCTCTTTTTCTCCCTCTTTCTCCCCCTCAGGCTGGAAAGATGGCATAAGTTCCAAATCTGGAAGTTCCGGCGGAGTGCAGTCAGAGGGCTTGAATATGATGTTGCATGAAGTAATGATACTATGTGTCTTCAGGTTGTAACAATGCCAGGCACGGCCATGTTCGCCAAGGCCAACAAAAATATGTTGGACGGACTTGGGTTCTAATTTGTTCTGCTGGATCTTCGGCTTCAGGACCCAGCATTCAGTGCCAAATTCTTGGAGATCCGAGAGATCAGGATGCTTGCTCCACATGGCCTCATGTGACGTCTTCCCTGGTAAGGCATGTGTGGGTGATCTGTTCTTAAGATAGCATGCATAGTGCAGTGCTTCTTCCCATAGGTACTTTGGTAAATTCTGAGTGAACAGCATGGCACGAATGTGCCCGAGTAAAGTGCCATTGAGTCACTCCGCAATGCCATTTTGAGGGGGGGAATAAGGTGCCGTGGTCTCGAGGAAAATGCCATTCGCATTGAGGTATTGTTTGAATTTCCCTTCAGTAAACTCCTTTGCATTGTCGACATGAATGTGTTTGATTTTCTTCCCGGTCTGCATTTCAAAAAGTGTTTTGAAAGTGACGAAATATTTGAGTGCAGTATCATGCGTCTTCTGCCCAAAAACCATGGACTAACGTTCTCCGACGTCGGTCATGGAAATGAAATATACATTTCCAGTAAGTGATCGAGTGCAGGCAGGTCCCCAAATGTCGATCACGATAAGATCTCTGGCCTCATATTGAGTGTCAGATTTCTGAGGGAAAGGGCATACAGATTGTTTTGCCTGTGTGCAAAAATCACAGTCCCAGTCGAGGGAACTGCTAGTATCGATGTTCATGCCGTCGACCATATTTTTGTCCTTTAACTCTTTAAGTTGGGCCTTGTTAAGATGTCCCAAAGCGCAATGCCATTGGTACCACGTGCGTTCAGTCTGGGCAGCATTGATGCGAGCATACCTGGGAACCGTATCAAGATGATACAAATTGCTGACCTTTCGGCCTCAGCCAATGATTCGATCTCGATCGAAAATGGTCAGGATGCTTCCAACTCCAGTAAATCTGAGTTGTTTGGAATTAGTCAGGCGACCAAGGGAGATGAGGTTGTACGGCATAGTCGGTACATACATAGCATCTTTGAGGATAATCTTGGTATGTTTCCCATTTGCATTGAAGGTAACTGTGGCATCGCCACAGCCAGGGGAATCACATTTCCTCATGCCAACTACTCCCCCATTAGGTGTATCATAGAAAGTGGTGAA
Organism: Somion occarium; assembly: GCA_964035595.1. Lineage (NCBI taxonomy): Eukaryota > Fungi > Basidiomycota > Agaricomycetes > Polyporales > Cerrenaceae > Somion > Somion occarium. Next base: position 1,708,018 of record OZ037952.1, on the reverse strand, counting down.
TAACTTTTTGTCTACAACAACATGGGAGGAGGCGGCACAGTCGCCCAACCATAAGTTTTTGTGCGTGACGAAAATGGACTCGGTAGCGATGTTGGCTTCCAGAACAGTGAACGCATATTCACTTTCTTCCTCGGCCTGATGGACTTTGTCCTTTCCTTTATTGGAATCCTTGGCGGGAGAGCGGCATTCAGGTTTGATATGGCCTTCTTTTCCGCAATTGTGGCAAAAGACTCCCTTCCTGAACTTCAATTTCTCCCCCTTCTGATTCCCGCCCTTCTTCTTCTGCTGAAAAGCAAAAGCCATTTCAGTCTCAGATTGAGACTTGCGGCAAGAAGCCTCAGAAAGAATTCAGCTGATGATGTCAGCCAATTTGATATTGTCCTTTTGGGTTTGATTGTTAGGATCGACTGATGCAGCAATGTCGATTGAGGAAATGAAGGGATCCCAAGAGTCCGGTAATGCCGTAAGGATCGTAAGGGCAAAATCATGATCGGTGAGCAGGTGGCCCATCACTTTCAATTGTTGTTGATGGCCTCGCATGATCCTGATCTGTTCCTCTATATCGGTTCCTTCTTCTATTACGTGGCGCAATAGTTTTCATCGAGTGAGGACCGTTGCAATGGGTCCCTTTGACATGAAGATGTTTGCTAGTGAGTCCCAAGCTTCTCTTGAGTTCTGGGCAGACATCACATAGCTGAAAATATCCTTGGATACTCTGAGATGAATAGCGATGAGCGCTCGTCTATCTTTATTTCCCCACTCTACTCTTTCAGCGGCATCAGCCGGTTCAGTCTTAACTCCATTTACGTACTCAAGAAGACTGAGCTCGGACAGTATGTCTTGCATCTGGACACTCCAGATGCCATATGTCTCTTCGCCCGTGAGTGGATCGATTCGGTAGTGGCCTGAAGTCGCCGTCGCCATACTGGCGTATTCTCACTGAATAACCTTACTGGTGCGTGACTTTTGGCTTTGCTCGTACTGAGCTAAAAATAAGAATTTTGATTGATCCAAAAATTTGTTATGCTGATACTCGATGGTAGTGAAGTAGGCGATGAGCGATTTGATTGGTCAGTGTCTAGTTAGGCAGCGGGGCCCATAACCTGTTGTTCGAAGATGGGGTGAGAGGTTAAAAAGTGATGACATTTTACGGTCTCGCATACGTGTATTTATACTCTAGCGTAGGTACGAAAATTGTAAGAAAAATAAACTCAAACCTTGTAAGATGGAAGTATATCTACTGAGTGGGACTGAGCATGGAAAACTACTACTGTAAGTATGTTAGTTGCCTAATCCAGTCTTCCATTCTATAGCTACTAATGACAATCCAAGATATGAAAAATAACATTATGGGATGACTTCGAGGCTAGTAACCCACCTATAGGTCAATACAGACAATGCCATAAGAATGAGACTGTACCAGCGAGAATCTGTGTGCATTTTTAGTGCTTGCTTGATTCCCATTCATTTCGCTTGCTCATCAAGCTGCCCACCCCAGTAGTGCGAACTGTTGAAGAAGGTGACAATGCATGTCGTTTGCGAGATAACCACCTTAATGGCTCGATATCCAACGATATGTCCAATGATGGTGTTTACCTTGTGTAGGAAGCACCAAAATACCTGACGAAAGGTGAAGGTCAGTTAATTTCAGATATTGATAAAGAAGCTTACCAATATCCACCAGAAATCTTGTTGATAGATACGGCAAGATGCTTGCATAGTAGTCGGGTTATCAGTTGTACATGCAATGAAGTTATTTTCATCGCCAACTTCATTACGCTGCATTGACAGCTTGGCAACATCAAGCAGTCTCTTTGCAGTTGCACGTTGGCCGGTCAAGTCTTCCAATGCAAGAACCTGTGGAAATTTGTTGACACCTGCTGCCACTGTGCCATACAAGCTCCGTCTTCGAAGATCTTCCCATCCATCCATCAAAAGAGTAAGCTCTGTACGTGACTTCAATCGCTTCAGCTCCTGTACTTGAACACGAGCATATTCTGCATCCATTACTGTGTGAGATAACACATAACGGCTACTCGGAGTATAGGACGGCCAGATTGCGTGTACGAATTCAAGGAAGTATGCATCCTCAGAATGTGAAAATGTGCTGTTCGTATATATGAGGTACCTGTTTTAATTGTCCATGTCATGTTCTAATTAAATATTTCACTTCAAATCAGATCTTACCGAAGCAACTTCATGTTGGCTTCATCTTTGGCCAGCTTGCTCATTGCATGGTCAACATAACCATCTAGATTAGTTGCCCTCCGCTTCTTGACAGGTCTCACGGTGACAGATTCCTGAGCCTCTCCGCTTTCCATTGGGGTAGCTGCTTTTTCTGCGAATGGCTGAGAGGCTTCAGTGATGCCGTTCTTGTCCATGAGGCTCTTGAGAGCATCTTGCCGAACATTGTCAGGTGCATTTGGGCACTTAGCATGGTCACTAAGGTGCTGGAGGAGTCGGTTGTCCCGGTGTTCAATAGCATGTTCAGAGCTATCATCATCGGGATGACAGTGCTTGCAGATGTAGTACTTCCGATGTGACCTATTTTCGACGTGACCTGCCTCGCGGAAGTTTTGAATAATGAGTCTGTTGGGCGGCCGCCCACCCCTGGCACTCATTGGATACAAGCTGAGTGGGGAGGTGAATTCTTGAGATGTTCAGAACAAAAAAACCATTGTATTGTAATTCCGGCTATAGTAACTACCTATTCCCAATCATGCTCGAACGGTAGAACACTTTTAGGATTTGCCAAAATTCGCCACCTCTATTCTCGGACCTCCCTGGCGATCGCCGGCAATTGCCATATTTGCCAGGTCAAATGGCAGAAGTATTGCCATGTGCCAACAACACTAGCACGCCGCCGGCGCTTTCAATTTCCACATTAGTATACACCTCCCCAGTCACCCCCTCACCTAGTCTCGCTGAGGCAGAGTACTTACACAGAGACACGTTAACCTTTGTGCTTCAAGGGCATAGAGTCACTGGTTCAAATTCTCCATGGATTCCGAAGACGAGAGAGAGATGGAGAAGCAGGATACAGTTTACAGTATGTCCTACCCTGTCATTCTAGTACACATACTCATTGACGTCTTTGGTGAGGCTTTTCTGGTCTGGAGATGCGCATCCACCAGAACGAAGAACGAGAATGTCTACGGGATGCTCGAATCGCGCGCAAGGATCCGGAACGCGATGAGACAATTACGATGAACATTGCCAGGGCTTATCGTGTTATGCGCTTCTTTGAAACTATACAAGGATTCCATAAGGTGAGCGTGATGCTTTCGCACGCCCAGCAGCTTGTACTGGTGTTTTGACGCAACTGCTTTTATTATGGGCAGGGCTCTCTAGATCTCACTGGTCGTCATCGAAGGCGATATGATTCGATTCTATCCCGCTGGAAAGATTTCTCTACTGAGCTAGGGGGTGTATTAAGGAATGCGCAAACGTCTGTTACTGCTGTCGAAATCGGAGGGAAGCCGTTCATTGTGAGCGGTGAGCCGATCTTACGCACAGAATTGGAACCAGAATCGCCGGAAAGACTCGATACGTTTCTTACAAAGTGGCATGCTCATGATTGTCTCTCTCTGCATGAGTTATCTACTCGCAGAGGTATGCCCTGTCCATCTTTACTTAACAACTGCCTTTTTAATTCATTTCTGTTCTCACTTCCAGAGGATACACTGAAATGTCTAGCATTACACCCCACTCCCAAGTTTCAATTGTTGTGCCTGCGAGATCTTCCTCCGGAGCTTATTCATTATATCATGGACATTGCTGGCGTAGACGGAGCACGAAGGTTGGGTGCGACATGTCGCTTGCTGAGGGAGATCTCTTCATCCTACATCTTTGAGGTACTGCTGCGGCCTTATCAAGCACATGACTATCTATTGACTTGGTATGTTTTAGCATCGGTCGTTCCGCCTGGATTTTATGCCAGACTGGGATCAGGTCCGCTCCATGGAGTCCATTGACGAGAAGACCGCATATATGGACTCTCTAATCACTCAAAGGAGCACGAAGCTCATCAGTGGAATTGACTTTATCAAGCCTCGTTCCGACATCCTTACGGCAGTGCGTACGCTGTATGTGAGCGATGAGTGGCAATCATTCAATGCTTGGGAGAGGACAACTGTCGCCGCCGATGAAAATTCTCGACATTCCTTCTATGCTCCGCTCTACGACGGTATCTCTGACCTGCTTCCTCGCCTTTCGAATCTCCAGACTTCAATATTGGCATACTGGCACATTACGGAGGAGATGATATCAAATTTTGGGTGTCTCAAACAGCTTCATACCTTGAAGTTGTTCTCGTGCACCTCTGCGGTCCGCTTCCCATACGCTATCCCGAAAATCCCCTCGCTCTTAAACTTCCAGATAGGTTGGTCCGAGGAACACTGTGACTCTTGGCTTTTTCTTGGAATGTGCCCCAACATTCAGAACCTGTTCATTTGGCCCGCTCGTGGCGGCCAGCCTGACCCAGACATCACGATGCCATCTATTCAACTCATGGCAGCGTTCAACCCTTTCAAGACGCTCCAGAGGTTTAATATGTCCCACGTTCAACCAGAGTGGCTTCCGCTACTCAGCGCCTGGATCAGGTCAGCTCGTGATAGTAATGAGCCCGCCGGTCTTCATCTCACGCATTTCAAACTGGACATTGAGGGTGGCTTGCATCGACGAGAGATTTTCTCCCTCCTTGATTCGTTGAGTGGTGCTCCTATACAATTCTTTGTTTTGGACGGCTTGCGCTACGCAGCACCTGACCTCTTCGACCGAATCGCTGGCGCGCTACCCCAACTGGAATACTTGACGCTTTGCTACAGAGAGAGCGACATCCAATTCCGCACGAAGGACGCTAGTTGGCCTTTTGCTACCTGGGAATACGCCCCGCATTTTGCCAATTTTCACCATCTCCGTCGCTTCTCATGGAACTACAGGACGGATATCAACGAATGTGGACCCTCGATACTTCAATACTTTGAACAAGGGTTTCCGGACGAACAAGAATTATGGAGGATGAGAGCCGATGAAAATGATAGTTTCCACGATTGGGAGTGTATTGCCAAGCTTTTTGCAGTATTCTGCCCGTCTCTTGAGACTCTTGGTTTCGATTGTATGTGGCTAGGGATACGCAAAGAGCTTCGTGAGGACGGTCAGGTCGCTTTTGTGAGGGACGACAACAACATGGAGGCGGAACTTTCCTTGAGGTGCAACCCTTCTCACGAGTCCTGGCCACTGTGCTTGCCTGCTTCCCACGGCGTTTGATACTCTCAACGAAGTTTCGAATGTCGCGTTTCTGGTCGCTGTGATGCTGCCTGTCGTTCAACATTAAACATCGCGGGGTCTATATATCACATGGTGACCGCCGCGGCGTCCAAGCTATTGCACAAGATCTACCGTGGCTCATACCGACTCCTCGACAGTCTAAGTACGAGCATCAAGAAATGGAGAGGTTGAGGTCGACCCATCAACTTTCAGTATCGTAAAGCCCTACTCTAAACCACCTATTTTTGAACGTTACCTCAAATCCATAAAGATTCATTCCTCTAGCAAATACCGAACGAGCTGCAGTCCTCCGAGAAATCGTTCAATACAGTTTCTTTTTGATAATTTTCAAACTTCACAGCAGAGTAACTTCCTCCACCTCGGGCTTGATGTTGTATTGTATTCTTGGCCCCCCAACCTATCGATCGACCCCCGATTCACGCGGCAGCGAGAGTAGTTATAAGCCCACCATGAAGCTATAGGCTGATACTGTAATGAACACATTCTGGATCGGGATCGGGATCGTTTCGCTTATTGGCACACCGATTCTCTCGGAGTTTGTTCCTTCCCGCTGAACTCCAATCTTTCGCTTTCAACTTGGCGGTTTTTGGAGGGCCAGTGGAGCATTTCCAAGGACCTCTTTAAGCTCCCCTATGGCCAAAGAGCTACAGGTCGTAATTCCTTGATTTTGAGTCACTGATAGCTCATCTAGCCTTCTACTTAATGGTGTGTCAGAGGCCCCCACAAAGCTGTTCGCATATGATTCAGCAGTATCATAGGATACTTGGTATGAGCCAGATTGATCGAACCTATTTGCTCGTACGAATAATTCTCCCAACGAGGATGCTTCAACAACCCGCCATGGGTTCAAAAGCTCCATGATGTACATCAGGACGGGCATCAGGATTTGGAGCACGCACGATGATTGGCAATGTCAAAGGTTACATCCAAGTCGGAATCTTCAGAGGTGCCCGACTGAGGGCTACTGGAATCAAACTCATCGGAGATCCTCCTTACATTTACCCTCATCACCCAATCCAGCCTGTCTATCAGCCGATCGCCAACACCTTTGATGACGCGTCTATTAAACCAGTCGCCCTCAACCCCTTCCATCTCGGCCGCAGCGCCAGGAAGTGCCCAGTTGTCATATGGCTTGCCGTGAGATCCGCTTGTCGTCCACAACATACGAGTGCTGTCATTGAATGCATTGATCCACAACGTGCAACAAAGGCAGCTCCGTTTGCTGCAACCAATTGGCAGTTGTCTTTTCCGGAGATCCGTGCGCGATCCCGATAGCAATGATTGGCTAAGGCGAAGAATTATACGAAGTTCGGTGTGAATGCATGTATTGATGGTTCGCCACCGCGCCCAGTTCTCCCTCAAGTGAGGAAAATGTTCACTGATGGTGCCGATATCCCATTTCTGCTCACCCTCCCCCTCTGCCCGTTCCACAGCCTCCATCGGGGTCCGCACAAACCTCAGATGTTCCCTCTCCCGTGTCAGTGAACTTGTCCGCAACCCAATGAATCGGAATACTTCGCAATCGCCTTACCCTCTTTAGAAGGTCCCCGATTCTCATGTATTGACAAACCTTGCCCAGCCGTCACTCCAGTCTCTCTGCACGACATTTGATCGCCAGGTAGCGACTACTACTGGTGAGCTCGCGTAAATAAAGAGAGCGCTGTAGAATGGTGGCGGAAAGGGTAAGTTGAACATGATGGATGAACGATGTCTCCTCATCTTGCACTTCGAATGCGGATTTATCCATGCAGGTACGGATAAGGTCGTTGAGTATGCGATCGACTGTCGGTTGCCCGTCCGGGTATTTGAATTCGAGATAACGACGTGACTGGGGAAACTCCTCTTCCACCGCCCTGAAGGAGTATTTCTCAGCTGCCGACTCTAAAAGAAGTGTGTAATAGATTCATGTAGATTCCTGATTCGCTTGTCCAAGTTTTCCTTGCCGTGTCTAGCTAGGAACGGGAGGAGGTCTGACCAACCTCTGGCCGCCACCCAGTCCGAAAAGAATGTCTGTGCGGCCGCATAGTCTGCAGGGAGGACATCCCCGTTCTTTGCTAGAACGAGACTGACATGCTCGCGTTTGTCGAATGCAGCAGCAACAACGTCGCCAGGTTTTCCAGTGGTTAAACAAACTGCGATGAGGTCGAGGATGCGCATGTCGTCACGCGTCTCGCAGTGGCGGTTGTCCTTCTTACTATGAATCCCAACGTACCGGTAGGACATGGAAAGATCTGAGGAGCAAAGCTCATCCAAAAGACGCAGTTGCTCTGAAAGGTGTGTTTGGATTATGGATATTCCAGGCATGATGAGGGTAAGCTTCGAAGTGAATCTGAACACGTACATTGAACTGTCAACCTGAGAGACGAACTTTCTGCTGAGGTATATAGGCGGCGGATCCGAGAATGATCGATCGTTGGATCCTCTATGTATTTTACCGCTGGCGGATTTCACGTTTACCGTCAATATTAAATCCAGTCATACAAGATGGCGCAAAAGTCTGCACTTACCGTACTCATCCTGGGACAGTCCCACCGCTCAGTACCTCAATCCGATCGGCTCAGCTCCCTGGCGGCGGCTTGTTATTGACTCACCTTGACGGAGGTTTTCCTCGACATCATACATTTGACTTCCTCGACGCAGTGAACGGGCGTGCCTATTCAGTATCTCGCCCTGGACGGCTTGCGCTATGCCTAATAGGATATCCTCGACAAGATTGGCCCAGAACTCGTCGACGTGCTCTCTCCTATGCTACTTTACCGAGAGACACTCAGTTCTAAGAAACTGCCTTATTTCACTTGGGACTTCAAGATGGAGTTTTTCTGTTCCACACCATGCAAGTTGCTCGGGTTCGAGGTTGGGTTCTTGGAAGACTCGATGTCGGCGTGACCGTCGTTGTCAAATAAGCTTTTCTGGATTCCTTGTCCCTCGTTGGAGTCCATGATGTTCATGACGTATGGGCCTTCGACGGCGAAGACGGACAAAATGATTTCAAGATCGCCCTGTAGACGTGATGAACGAATTTTATGATTGATGCAATCTTAACGAAGTTTGACCATTCTGTCCTCTACCTTCCACTCATAACCAATAGGCAAATGGCGTCTGGATTGCGATACTCTTACGCTGCATGATCGTGCGGTGCCTTTGGCCGATTGGAGTTGCTTTGAAGAATCTGGTGTGTTACACTGCCTGTGTTCAATGCTGGATACTTGCGATAATGCTCTCTCTTCTGGCTGACGAGTGGATGCAAGACTTTCAACCCAGTTTGCCTTCGGTCACGCCTTTTCCTTTGCAGAATACTTCACGAGCCGAATGGGGTTGGCCATATCTTAACTACATCACCGTACGAGGGCGATGCCCATGCGATATCTATGCAATTCAAAGTCCTTTCAGACTTATCAGTCTCACGTGGTTTCAAAGGTTCGTATACAGGTGAAGGCTGTGGCTCTGGAACCACTAGGTCAGCGTTTAGACTCGGCTTTCAACGAATTGTGGTAATTGAGCCCGCGCCTGTACCTGTCATGAGTATCGCCCTCACAGCCTATTTCTCACATATGGGCACACGTTGATCTTCCCCATGGATACAAAGGCTGAACCTCTTTGGGTAAAGCATTGCAGCATGTAGCCAGCTTCCTTGCCCCAAACCCCTCCACTGTATACACTCACATGTCGTTCGCATTCTCCTTCGGTTCCTTTGGGGATATCCTTGCCCTCATCGAGCTCGCTGCCAAGGTCGCTCATATCTTGACCAGCACATCTGGCGCATCCGAGAGTTATCAGGCTCTAATCTTGGACGTCACCCGACTGCAGCACTTTCTACAACAGTTAAACAGTTTCTCCCGTCACCGCAATGTCACGATTCTGAAGAGTCAACTTCTTTCTCCCGAGGATGTTGCTTCGGCGATCAAAGAATGTACTCGTAGTCTAGAGCGGATTCTGCAAAGGGTGACTTACTACAGGTCTTTTGTTGAATCTCGATGTGGTTCTTCTGTTCATAACTCCTGGAGACGGACATGGATGACATCTGGATGGATGCTTTTGAAGAGTAGGGAGATTGCAGAATTCCGAGCCGAGTTGTTGCAACACAACACGTTGCTTGCTAGGATACTGTCTGCCATGAGCTGGTGTGTTCACCCTTGAATTTACTCTTCGTGACGGTGTTCATTAATAGCTTCTACGTCGTTAGCGAATCCATACAAGTTGTCCAGAATGTTGCAATGGAGACAAGTAGTCATGTTGGAGACGTCTTGAGCAACACTACGATGATTAACTCCAACTTGAACGTCGCATTGCAGATCCTCCATAACCTTGACCAGAATATTTCGGCCACGATCGTACGAAACTGGACTGCAGATGGTGCATCACCCGTTCGAGTCCAAGACTACTTTGGAAAGATGTCTGTGCTACCCAGGCAAACGTGTTTCACACCAGAAGTAACTACTCTCAGTTCCAATTACCCTTCCCCCTTGCTCATGTCTTGTTGTCTATGCAGGAACTCTGCCAATTCATCATACACTGTAACAACACTTCACCAGAGAACACAGGTGGATGTCATGCACTCGGCTCAGCGATATCGGGATGTTGGGGTCATTGCGATGAATGTGGTCATGTCTCACACGACTGGTTCATGCTACAAGATTACTTAACCTACCATCCAAACGCGCCATTACTGCTGGAGATTTACTTCCGTGCGAGTGAATGCAGACACGAAGGGTTTGTTTTACTTTATTAATTGCCACGCAAGTGGTTCGTTTCGGCTGATGATACTATCATTTAGGCCTCTCCTTGCCAAACCGCCCAGTGAACTAGGCTGGAGGTTATCAAGTACCGACAGCCACTCACTTGGATTCCTCCGAGACTACCGTGGTCCTGTCGTGGAGCTAGGATTCTATGGCGATTAAGATCGATATCGCCCTACCGTCATTCAATACAGAGTCCGATTGAGACTTCCACCGAGGCGATATTGGTCTTCTTAGATCCAGAAGGAACACTGCTCCGAAGGCTATGTTCTGTCTCTCAAACTGCTACGTTGGAGGTTGCCTTCGAGAATGTGGACATTGTCCGGATGTGGAAGTAAGCATTGTAGAACAGGCTACTTATGCCGCCCTGCAAGGATGATCATAATTAATGGTACTGCGATAGTATCCATTAGGCTTTAGTATGATAGATAGAGTAGCTAGTGAGACATATGAAGGATATCATTTCATTTGGGTTCCATATACTTCTACATGAAATCGTCAGGGCCTTCACCAAAGTCATCTAAAGCCTCGTCATAGATGCTGGTATCAAGCCTGAAAAGAAAAAAAATCGACATTAACGGAGAACACATATGTAATGGAAACAAACAACGTACTTGCTCGAAGGTTTCGCAGCTCCCAGGGCAGGCTTTGCCGTAGTCTTTGGCTTTTTCTTACCAGAAGCCTTGTCCCTTTGCTCCCTCTGCTTCTCGTTTGCTAGCGTCGTTAGACCGCTCGCAGCCTTGCGAACCTCGACATCACGCAGAGGCATGGCAAGTTCTCTAACATGGTGCTCTACGAAGGAAGCGTACAGAGGCTGGTCCTGGTGACGCTTGATGATGTAGGCGATGATGTTATTCGAGAAATTGATGAAGTCCTCCTTGGTTCTCGGTTGTGCTGATATGAGGGAGTCAAGTTCGGACGAAGATGTGCCTGAGGTAAAGGATAAGAAGGTGTCCAATAAACATGCAAAAGACTCAAGAAAAGACACACCTCCTAACGCCGCAGCACCTAGAAGATCTGCAGCATTACTCAGATCTGCCTTGAGTTCCTTCTCCCTGTCTCTACGTGCTTTCTCTCGAGGGTCAAGGACGGCATCCTCATCGTATTCGTCCTCTTCATCCTCCTCCTCATCATTTCCTTGCTTTGCTTTCAAAGCCGACTTTTCGGCAAGCTTAGCTTTCAGTGTTCCCTTCTTCTTCGGAGGTGCAACAGGTGCAGCCTTGGGTTTCTCTTCCTCTTCGGAAGACTCTTCCCAGTCGCTCTGATGATTCCGATGAGCATTAGGTGCGAGAATTTGGGGATTATTATATCTAGAACATACCACAGGGCCATCGCCATCTTCGTCTTCTCCCTCCCACTTGCTCTTCTTCAGTACGATCGGTTTCCGTGCAGCAGGTGCAGATGGCGCGGCAGCGGCTGATTCAGATTCGTTTTCTTCTACAATCTTTCATCCATGAGCTGGTTCATTGAAAAATCAAGGAAAACACATTACCCCAGTCAGACATGGCTACAGAATAAACGGAAGCTAAGGATACAAGGAGATACACTGAAGGATAGAACTCAAGCGAGATGGTTAAGGGCAAAGTTCTGGCCGGTAAATTCCGGCCAAATTGATTTATAACACGTGACCTTGGCGCGTCCAAGTCGCGTCCAAGTCTCCTTTGCTTGATTGGTTGCTCCCCTTGTCTTTCGACATTGACTATATGGCAGGTGTAAGGTATATTCTACGCCTTTATCCATGATTTGAATTCAGAACTTACACGATGATAGAACGCGTCTGCTACAACTCACCCTACCTTTAGTGAGGTCCCACGGCTTCACCCGACATGCGCTAGCACAATCAGTGCTGGCTTTGCCTGCTCCACATCCTGAACCTCTCTCAGATACAGCTGTCTCAGCTCTGTTTGGAGAAGGTGACGAGGCAAGGCGAACACTCATTGAAGCATGGCTGGACGAAGGACGGAAGCAAATGAGACATGCACCATCTCGGAGCATCAAAGATGTCCTCGCAGCTAGGTTGAGATACAATGAGTCTGTTGTTGATCTGCTTCCCGAGGTGCTATATTTGAGGATCGTATAATTCTGCTTTTCTACTTACTTAAGGTGGTACTATAGGCCTTCGCGACTCTTGTAACTCCTGAAGGCATTCCATTCGTCGACCCCAGGCCCGCTTTAAGTCATGCTGCCAAAGTGGCAGATGAGGCTTGTAATGTCGTAAATGACCAATCTGTTGGCGTAAGTACTTGATTAATACCTTCGAAGAGCTGTCATAATCAATACTTTTTAGCCGTCATGGTATGCCCGACGAACGTCGATAGCTGCAATCTACACTGCCGCAGGTGTGTGCTCAGTGTCTTTATATACAGCTAAACTCCGATCATAATGGCCTGATCCCTTCCCTTTGTAGAACTACACCAACTAACGTCACCAAAGACAGCAGAGGATTTCCTTAGCAGCCTCCTGGAATCATCCACTAAGGTGGAGTCTGCAGTGAGCGAAGCGTCCCAGTTCACAGACTATATAGCCAAAAGTTGGGCAGGTATTATTAAGAGTCGTGGTATCATTTAAGCACTCCGTACCCCGGAATATGTGCTCGGAATATTGCGTATTGTACATGCTAATACACAAGACAAGACCAAGACCAAGGCTTGATAAGATCGAACATTCGTAGCCCCACCGGTTCTCTAGCAGTGACCTGTGCTTCCAGAGAGACAAGGGTTCTCCCTGTTTCGTTAAGTCTGCTTGACGGCAGCTTTGATGAGGTCCGCAGCCTTTTCAGCAATAGCGATAACAGGGGCAGCCTGTCCAATCGCTTTAGCATCATCTATACCTATACTACACAGTATTCTCCACTCACCGTATGGCCGGAAATGATCGTAGGGAACACACTTGCATCAGCAATCCTCAAGTTCGGAATACCGTATACCCTCAACTGTGGGTCAACGACACCTCCATCTTCGAGAGGCGCCATGCGCGCGCTGCAGCAAGGATGGTACAGCGTCTCTGCTCGCTCGAGGATGAGCTTCTCCAGTTCTTTGTCAGTGACAGTATGCAAGTGATGGTGAGTGCCTGGTGAACCATCCCCTGTATGGTCTACGACCGAAGCCAAAGGTTCAACCTTGACGAGGTCTTGGACTAGTCGGGCACCACGAATGAGAGTCTTCACATCATTGGGGTCGGTGAAGTAGCTATAACATAGTTTGTCAACGTCAACCGCGAATCACACAAAAATGACAACAGCATACTTAGGATCAATGATGGGCGGATCCTCAGGATTCGTCGATCTCAGCCTAATCTGGCCAGTGCTCTTAGGTCTGTAGTCCAATAAATTCTCAGTAAAAAAAACCTTGCCTTCGCTCATGATATTTATTCACCTGAGCAAGACCGTGTGCAATCCGAAGTGCGATTCAAGAGGGGTCCAACCGAAGCCAAAGTCCTCATAAATCATAGGACTGCCGAAGATTTCGAGGTGAGGTGCGTTCTTGCCGGACGACGTATCCTCAGGTAGCGCCGTTTGGGAATACTTGTTCTCCGGAAACACTCTGGGATCGTCCGCACGTACAAAGGCCGCCACTTCTGCGATCTTGATTTTAAGTCAGATACGTCAGTAAGTATTCCCAAGTCATTCATAACACAGAACTGACATTCGAGGTCAGAGGTCCTTTCCTCGTCAACTTATATTGCACCAATGCTGTGGTCAACTGGACCTTCTGAGAGAAATTCTTGGCTCGCAAGAAGTTAATTCCGGTCTTAGACTTGTCTTTGAAGTGCCAATCGACGACAAGGTGATCCATGAGGTGTGAACCGACGCCTGGCAAGTCTGCGACGACCGGAATTCGGAAGTCCGAAAGGTGCTCTGCAAGCCCGACTCCAGACAGCATCAGAATCTAGTCAATTTGTGCTCAGAAAGTATTTCTTTGAAGGCGAGAGACTCATATACCTGAGGTGTACTGACAGCTCCTGCGCTGAAATAGATTCAGTCAGGAAAGATCAGTATTTACATGCTAAACACGACGAAGACACTCACGCGACAACCACTTCCTTCCTGGCCTTCACTTGGTATTTAGCACCTGTTGAATCTGCGAATTCCACACCAACCGCACGAGGCTTGGATGCATCCTTAGTGTCAAACAGGACTCGGGTGACATATGCCTTCGTCGCTACAGTGAGGTTAGGGCGTGCCAACACCGTTGGTGTAAGGTAAGCTGTCTCAGTTGTCACTCGTTGACCCTTAGAATCGATGTAGGTCACTGGTTCATCACGATCAGTGATCTGGAAATGTACTGCGCCAAGAACTACGCACTGAGCTGCAAGATGAACTGTATCAATGGCACGGCATTTAGTATAAATTAGCACGAGAACCTCACCTTCGTAACACCAAGCGTTCCTTGTGCAGTGTTAACATCAGGATTATGAGGTATACCAGCATTGATACAAGCCTTGATGAATGCCCCGGGCGAATGAGAAAGATGGCCAAAGTAGCCAACTATACACAGTGAAGATACGCGTGAATACAGTAGAAAGGATCAACATACTGTCGACGGGTCCCGAGGATCCTCGTTGAGACGCATCAACTCCAGGGTAGTCCTTGCTCGGAGTAAACTTCTCGAACTTCCCGAAGTACCTGAAGTAACGATAAGGATAACGTATGGAAGATTGCTTCGTAGACTGACGGGAGGAATTCCTTGTACGACCAAGCTTCGGCACCCTCCTGATTCTTCTGCAGTTGAGCCCATTCGTCGTAGTCAGAAGGAGCACCGAAATGATAACTTCAATGGACATGAATACTTGTAATCGTATCGTCAAACTGAAAACAATATATTACTTACCAATTTGCATTGGTATTGGTGCCTTCACACGATTGATAGTCAATAACATGGTTAGACCAAACTGAAAAACATTGATACTTACATCCACCCAGGATCTTTGCTAAACAAATATATGAGCAAAGGCGATTACCAGCTGGGACTGAAACAAACCTCGAGGCCAATACCGCTTTCTACCATCTGCGTTCTTCTGTTCCTCAGTCCAGAAATTGAAGTCAAGAGGGGTACGGAAAGTCCTGGTTCCGACGGCAGGAACGAGTGCAACTGGGTCGTCTAGATTGCTGTGTACAGATATTCACAACGGAACTTCAGATGGGGATACCGTATGTTAACACACCTCCTTCCGGCTTCCAGAAGTAAGACACGGATGGTAGGGTCCTCTGAAAGGCGTGCGGCCAATACGCAGCCACCAGTGCCTTTAATCACAACGTATATGTTCTCTGTTAGTCTGCGCACGGGTCTACGCGAAAGTTTGCGTAACATACCCCCGCCCACAATAACGACGTCGTACTCGTCTGGGTCGTAGCCATACTCATCTTGTTTCACTCGACGTCCAACTTTGCTCAAGTCCGTCACGAGCTTGGATTCTAGCTTCTTCGCCTTTTTCGGGTCTTTCTTGTGCCAGAACGTCAGAAAGAACCATAAGCCAGCAAGAAGACCGGCCGTTCGAAAGGCCTTCAGCGCTGCAGGAGAACGAGCCAACGCAACCACCGATGCAAAGCCGGGTTGCGAGACAATACTCGACGTGCTTGAACCACCAGCCATGATAGTGGGGTAAGGGTAACAGAGTTGACACGGGGAGCCGAATCACTCATGCTGAATGAACTATGGGGTTCTTATGAAGGGGCTGCGCCAAAGAACGACGTCCAGGTGACCAGGATCAAGGGAGACTAGTTCAACAAAATAATTTGATCAATCACAAGCATTCCCTGACGAGCTGGTCGGATTGCTACACATGCCGGAACTTCACAAGCTGAGGACTAACTCAGGACGGTAGTGCCTTAGTCTGCGGTGTCTTTACTCCCAGGCAGCAGCACCCCTATCTCTAACCTTCCCACTGCGAATGTACGGTACCGTACGCAGTATGGATAGTAGGATCTTTGTTGAAAATAACTTAGTATCTCAAGTGCAGTCGTTATAATGTACCATCAGACTGGAAGCGAATGAAGTTGGTTGTTGCGAATAAAACTCGGAACTGTAGGTCCGTTTTGACAAAGCATCAATTGGACATAGAACCCCGCCTACGTAAAATGGAAGATTGTGAAGTCCATCGTGCTATGTATTCGAATCGTTATGAAACAGTACATACTATAATGAACGAAAGAAAACAGCATACAACAATTTATGAACGTCATAAACACGAGGGTATGTATATCAGTACACGGCGTAAGTAAAAGGGTCATTATATCATCAAGAAAATGGAAAACATATGAACATCATAAGGACGAAGACGATAAATGAGAGGCATTGATGTCATCGTATGAAGAGAGGAAGAAATCGAAATGGATTGGCGAAAGCAAGGAATAAGTCAAGACCCGGAAGAAACATCTAACCTTCTCACAACAAGCTCCGTATGAAGCGTTGTTAAATTATATATCTATTTGCGGTTTTCTTTATTATCAGGTCTTCACTTTCCTTCGAGTTTTGTGCCTCCTACGGTCCCATTCCGAACATAGGTGTGACTTTCCTCGGAGTAGGAAGTTGAGGCAGTGAAGGGGTGCCAATCACAGCATTGCGCTTCGTAGGCGATCCTCCTACTGAAGAAGTGGTAGTCGTGTTCGCTGAGCTCGGGCTCCGACCACTTCGACTTGATGACCCAGGCTTTCGCATAGCAGTTGGAGGTGAACCTATGATTCTCGCAACGGACCAAGGTAATTCGTATCCTGCTCGGCCAGCGGCGGTTACATATCTAGCGATTTCAAGGTGAAGAGTTGGGTAGTAAGTGGTCGATGCTTTACGTGCAATCTAGGAGATAACGCGGACGGTTGAGTAAGAAGGTTTAGATAGAAGTAGCTGGCAAGATAAGCTCACCAAAAGAATTCGATCGATGCCTGAGAGGAAGAAGTCTGAGTGGAGTCTGTGTGGCGATAACTCATGCTCCTTTGGCAGGTTCAATTCTTGTGCAGCGTTAGCAATCGCATTGATCAACCTGAACTGAATAGTCTAAAGAAGAGGCTCTCGTCAGCACGGGAAACCACAAGCGACCAAAGGAATGTCCTACCATATAGGACATGGCTTCGAATTCGACGCCTCCTGTCATCCCTCCGGGTGCTCTTGGTCGCTCCACCTTCCCTTCATCTGTCTCGTCTAGGTTCCATATCGTGTTGTTCGGATGACAGAATACCCAGAAGTAATCCCGACACAGATCACTCAGTTCCTGGAGGTATGTCTTATAAATTCTCGGGATATGCAATTCCTCGATGAATTGGTGGGGAGAAACGGGTATCCGGGGGTCTTCTGTAGGTGGGGGAGCAGGTGTAAGTAGGACTGAACGTATGAATGAGAAGAACGTGGTGTGCGAAGGCGGAAGAGTGATAACATTGCTTGTGGATGGTGCGACCCCCCAGGGGATGGATTGTGAACGATGAGTTGGGTATCCATTATTCGGGCTACCGAGTGAAGGTAGTGATGAGGGAGGATACAAATCAAAGAGTGCTAGCAGGAGTTCGACGATGAGTTGGCGTGTAGCGACTTCACCAGGCTTCTTGTCCGAGTAAAGTAGAGCGATCAGTTGTGTGTATGGAGTAGGAGCACGGCTCCGGAGCGCGTTGCATCCTACGGCAGAGGTCGAAAGGGCCTTGAAGCACCGGAGGAGTTCATGAAGTATTTGATCATCATGTTGCTCTTCTCTAAAAGCACTTTCGTATCGATTTAATTTCAAGTGCGTTATTTTGAACTCACCGCCACTCCACCTCCAAAATCTCACTCAGTCTTGTGAGGAGCGCTGAGTAGCCTCCGGCATTGACGAAGTCTAACGTCCAACTGCAGTAGCAATGTAAGGACCATCATTTCTATGATATAATAACGCGTAAGCTTACCTAGCTGCTTCGTTTCGCAGAAGAAGCCTAAGCTTCTTCACAGTCTCCACGTCAAGTTGAGTAGTCGAACTCCCAGTAAGGATACTGCAATAACGAGAAGCCGATATCGCCGCTGCTTTCAACTCTTTCTTCTCCTTTCCTGGATTGATTGCTGAAGTTGCAAGAGACACAGTCGACTGGCTCGCAAATGCGTTCTTGCGCAAACTTAGCGACACGCCTCGAGCATGCCCGGCAGTAGCAAACGGTCGTTGCGGTTTCGGATATCTAGTTGAAGGAGCCAGTTCAAATGGAGGTACACCAGACATTGAAGTAGGTGCTCGGAATACGTCGTAAGTACTGCTGTCGATGGGAAGCATTCTTGGTGAAGAGAGTGATTCACTGCTATGCGACTTGCGCAGTCCTCCCGACGGCGAGTTAGGTCCTTTACGAGCCAATGTGTGTGAAGACTTCAGCATAGCTGCCTTCACAGAGGGCTCCATGGTAGCCAACTTGGGCCTGATTGTCGAAGGAATCTGGAGTTCATCCTAGTGAAAAGTTGTAATTGTTGCACAATCCGAACCAACCAAAGTAACCTACTAGCAATTGACTGAAAGCCTGCTCGGTATCTGGAGAGTCCGTCCCTTCCTCCTTCGAATTATGCTTGACCTTTACCTTCTTGGCTCGCTTCTCTGTTGGTGGCTTTGCGGTGTTGGTCATGGTTGCTAAAGCGGGATAGTTTTCTTTGCCATTTGGCGCAGTGTCACCAAGGTCAGTGACCATGGTGAATTCAGAGGAATGAATCCTCCTCAGTGGTAGAATGCTCTTGAACATTTTCAGTGAGTTGTCTGTTTGAGTCGGAGGAACTGGTAACGAAATGAACTGCGCTGCTCAAACGACGCGATTCCAACTGAGGACAAATACTCGTAAATTATGACCACGCGCGATGGCGACGCGTCGCGGTCACGTGTAGATATAAACCCTAGATCGTGGTTATCTTTCTCTTCTTTAGCCTGAGGATTTCGGAAAACAGGATGACTTTGACAAAGTAACAGGAGAATATACATGCAGAAATGCAGTGATACGAAGGACCATAGTCGAGGTGACGTCTAATAGTTGGTATGGACTCCTCACGCTCGAAAGCAATGGCGGCAATATCAGGTACTGTCTCGGCACAAGCAATGAGAGATATATGAACAAGTAGGATAGGGATGAACAGTGGTACCTCCGTGAATGTCATCAAGCTGGAAAGCAGCCGTCACACATGTGTCCATGGAGTCGAATCAGGACTAACTTTTACGCTCGGCTTTGCACGGTTATGTTGTACAGTCGTGCTAACTCCGGGATAGTAATGTATGGAACTGCACATGATCACATATAGGACATTACGGGTAAATTCCATTTGCTTGGCCTTTATAAGTACCAGACTGCGCAACCCAGTCGACAAGCAACTTGATGAAATGTTGTGTGAGGCGTAGGCGTCTCGTCAAAGAGCTTGACAGTATCCGTCACAGAAGTGATACAGAGGCGGAATCGGCTCTCCTCATAGTTTGTGTCCATGGTTCCATTATGAATTATTGGAGTATTGCACCGATGAGCGACCGAGACGGCAAAGGAGTCCGATCGAATAATTTCAAAGACCTCAGAGGGTGGTCAGCGAGCCGCCCCATGAGCAGGAAGTGGTAGATGCGGAACGATGGCTCCGAAAAAAGCCTCTCAAGAGGCCGTTGAACACCGAACAAGAGGCGTAGTCCAGGGCGTTGTCTTGAGAGATGAAAAAACAACGCGCTATGCTGATGGTGAGCCGCCCACAGCAACGACCTAAAGATATGTCAAGAGAAGCAGATGTGAGAAGGCTGACTCCTGCGCAAACCCGTATGCTGAATATATCGTTGAGGGAACTCCGCTGAGGTGGGTGAGTCAGTAAACCAGTACGCCAATGAGATATGTAAGGTCCTCAACATTGTAATGATCGACAGGCGTTATGATGTCCAATTACAAGGTAAGGTACTGACGCTGAGACGGGTTTGACAACGACCGCAGTTATCGGAGAAACTCCAGAAGTATGTCCAGAACCGCTTTACGGTGTTAAGCATTCTGCTGGGAGTGTGCGCCGCAGTGGTTCCAATTCATTGCATGGCAACTACACACGATGGCTAGCACTCACCTTGTTATTCGCATGTCACATAATTTGCTGCGACTCTACATTGGAATGTACAGTAAGTATCTCCCGGCGATAGGCGTCTGATCATGGATCATATGTTTCCGGAGATGGACCTTGTGAGTGCACTAAAAGAACAATCTCTTGGAGATCGTGTAGCTTGGGCGTCGTGATATAGCATCAAAATTGCTTCAACCTCAGGGTAACAAAACTTCTCTTCAAGAACACACCAGCACGGATGTCGACGAGTGGCCGTGAAGGACGAGAGTGCTTCCTGTCGCTGTCAAACGTTGGCGGTGCGGAGAAACGCGTTGGAAGAAAGAGCAAAATCGGTCTACACGTGAGCTAAACGCCCGGGGCGTGTATCAATCCGCGGGAGGCGCCCAGAAAACAGCACTGCCCATCAATCTTGCCGCCCACTCATTGGCTGGATCCATTGACCGAGCAGTCGGTATATAGTCGCTGCAATACCGCCAAGGCGCCTCCAAATTCCTCCCTCCTCCCCCTCTCCAACCCTTGCTCAAACTCACTCTCTCCTGGCCGTCGGGCTCAAAAGATGTAGAATTCGCCTTCTAACTTTGTAAGAATCAGTTCCGATAGATTTTGCTCTTGTCCGAGGAGTCTGAGCTGACAACGTTCGCAATAGACACGTCTTCCCCGTGGGTCTCAACAATGTAATCATTGAGTTCGACTCTGAGGTTACTGTGCAATCTCATTCCCGCGGCTTCAATCGTAGATAGGACTCTATGATCTATTCGCAGCATCGCTAGTGTTTTACCCTGACGAACGTGGGCATTGTCTTTCAGTGGCACCCCCTTGTTGTCGAAAGACTGTCAAGAACCTCAGCCACATGGGAAGCTAAGTGCCACACCTCGTCCCCGATTCTATTGACTCTTGCTCCATGGTTCTGCTCTGGTTTCCGTTCCGCAACGGACTTCCTTGTCACTCCTCTTCCACGGTTGCCCTTTTGTCCTCACCACTTCGGCCGCCTCTGCAAACGAACGCATCAAGGACATTCCTCAAACATAAAAAGTACATTAAATAAACAATCATTTATCAAAGGTGTGCATTTGTTACAAAGTTATCTACTTGAGTACCTAATATAAGTGCTAATGCACTATCGACACAGAAAGGGCAATCATAAACATTGGTATATATCACAACATGAGAACCAAACTCTATAGGTATAGGTAAGGATTACACAAAAAAAGATATCCTGACAGCATTCCAATGAGAGCTGCGAGGGGACCGTGACTGGCGTTGCTTATAGCAACAACAGGTGCGACCAACGGTCGCGCAACACTCCTCTCCAATTAATTGGGTCCATTCGATGGTTCATACTGACGGCTGCAGCACGTCGGTTCCATACAGTTTCCATAAAGGTGCGTGCTTGATAAAGATTCCCAACGTAATCGTCATTATGAGCCATACAGCGTGTCTTGAGGAAGTCGTGAAGCAAAGGGTCGTCACTCATGCTACCAGCGAGGCACATGGGGAACATCACGGCGCGATCAAAGTCTGATGCTGGAAGCCTCTGAAACAGATCGGAGAGCACGGTTACAGAGTTTGAAATTTCTGGCACCCCTGGGGAAAACGACAGATTGCAATCAGTGGGTGTGCATGGGCGCGACGTTTCAAAAAACGAACGTACCGGGGTGTCCATCGTTCAGAACGGTGTGCAAGTAGAGCACCGCGGTCTCGCGGTAGACTTTCGCCACCAGCTGGCGGACCTCTTCCGTTGGTGATGCCCCGTCTTGGTTTGTGCATCGTGATGGCGAAGTCATGGCTGCTGGTAATCCCGCGGCCAAAGACAACGTCGAGTCCACCATGAATTGTTGCTCTGGAGTTGTTTGGCCTTCTGAGAGTATTCGCGTGGAGTTGAATTGTCGGAGACCCTGTTCAATTTGGTCCCCTCGACGAACGAGGTCTCGCACGCTGAGAGTTCCCTTATGCTGCTCGCTAGCCTTCCAGTAAGCAAGATTGGCTGTTTCTGCTAATGCTAGCATCGCCTCGTCGGGACAACCTGTAAGTCTGTCCATTCTAACATCGAACTGCTCGTTTGCGCTAGCCCAGTACCCTGCACCGCTCCCGAACAATTTGCGATACAACGAAAGGAAACGCGGCGAGCGCAGGAGTGTGATGCTTGACATGACCTCTACCCACTAGAAAGAAGTTAATTGTAAGCAATGGACTTCAGCTGAATCAACGAGCGTGTGTCGCCTTACCATTGTCGCTTGCGCCGCGAACCTGGACATGTCGCTCATGTTCCTTAAGGTTAGTTTGGGGTTCTGTTCGTCCTGTATCCCAGTTTCTGAGAGCCATTCACATGCGATGTCGAGCATCGTCAGCCAGTTCGTACTCCCTCCGGAGAGCATCGAGAATCCGACCAAGTATAGAGCGGCGATCGCATCCTTTTCGGAGTAATGCCCGCCCATCGTCTTCGACGTCATAAGTTGCATTGCAGCTTGGTCGTAGAAGTACTTTGGTATAGAACGCTCTGGATGAGGGTTGGGCACCTCCAACCCCCGCGAAATACGCAGACGGGCCGAGTGTAGACTAGATAGAGCACAAATGGCATGAGTGACCGCGCCTTGTGGTTCCGACAGCAGAATCTACGATCGACGCTTCTTAGAATGATTGTCAACAATGTCATCGATCGAATAAAGACGTACGCTGTAGAGCAAGTTCCCTAACGCACTGCCTGCGAAGACGAACTGGAGGTTTCGGACCTCTTGGAAGTAGTAAAGTATATAATTATCTTGAGATATTGAGGGAGAGATGGATGGTGAGAGTGAGGGCTCTATAAGAGTGGCCATGCCAGTGTGTGGTGCCAAGTCGTTGGAAGGTAGCAATGTGTCATAAGGTAAGGTATCATTACTTGTCATGGATATAGTAGGACCGCCGAAGAACATAGCATCCGATGATAGAGAGCTATCGACGAAGGAGTTCATGGGTGTTAAGTCGTTTGTATTAGGAGTAGAACCTGAACGGTGAGGCATAAGTTGAACGATCGTACTGAAGATCAAAGCGCCTTGAGACTTACTTGGTACAACGGGGAGCATTGGGGAGCCTTGCGAAAACGATGGAGAGCCTCCATAGGACCGTCGATACGAGAAATCGGCCGTACTACCGCTCCCACTACGTTGAAGGCTAGTCGTACTGGGTCCAGGTCCAGCAGGGGGTGTCGTTGATTGTGTCGGTACAACAGTACTGTTCGCATGTTGCAGGTACGCAGCTCGGGGCTGTCCACGGATCAAGCCTGCTCTCGAAAGTTGGTCCTTGATGCTAGCTTTGTAT
This sequence comes from Somion occarium, assembly GCA_964035595.1. Taxonomy (NCBI): domain Eukaryota; kingdom Fungi; phylum Basidiomycota; class Agaricomycetes; order Polyporales; family Cerrenaceae; genus Somion; species Somion occarium. The sequence continues at coordinate 1,684,695 of OZ037952.1, read as the reverse complement.
TCAGCCACCTTATCTTTATCCTGCAGAACAATCAATCAGTAAGCTAGAAGCTCAGGCTAGCAAGTAATGTACGTACACGCATCCATTCAGGACGTTTTGGACCCCAGCCTAGGCATTTGATCCTAAGGCGGAGACACGTTTTACAGGAGTCGCCCTCGCGCTCCTCATCGCATTTCTAGGGTGACACATGTGAGAACGTGACCGTCGAAGGTGAGGCACACAACAAACCTTTCGTCGAACCCGACATGTCCTGCAAAATCAGAACTGATTAGCAAAAAGATACGTCAAAACAACCGCTATACCTACCAGCATCCGCCCTTGCCAGCAGAATAGGAACGTGTCAGCTCAGGTCGTGCAGTAGAGCTGCTCGTTGTGGCACGTTCTGAATCGCCCTCTTCTGAACGCGACAAGTTTGAAGGCATGGACATCGGTGACACGTTGCCTGAGGCACTGGGAGAAGGAACTTCGGGTGAGGGCGAGTGACTAGGAGTGGTTTTCAAAAAAGCCTGCGCCATCTTGGAATGGTATATGTCGTAGTTCTGGACGGGAACGGGGACAGGCATGTAATATACGAGAGGAAACACGAGCGAGGCAGTGGGGGAACAGGCAAACAATTGTGGCTGGAGAAGCAGGGATCTCTTTTAGCTATGTCGGCAAAATCGCATGCACCGAGATTCCATTGGTGGGTGATGGCTAGATCGTCACCAAGGCTTTCTACATATGCCCCGACAGAGCATCTGCGAAAACGCGCAAAAGGGATGCCGCATCATTGGGTCAGTAAAAATGGAGGAAAATATGGCATTCCTGTGCGTCCAATGTAGCGCAGAAAGCGAAACATATGTTGGAAATTGCCAAATCGGGGTGGTTCTCACAACTCCGATCCACTGACCGACCGAGGCGTCTTGCGGCATGGACAGTCCTCCGATGCATTCTAACAGCCCTTGCACATCGGCATTCTCAAAGCTGCGAGCGGATGGCTCTCCTGTCCGTCAGATAGTGCACACACCCTTTGGCACGACAGACAGCTCTTCAGTACTAATCTACCCACCCCAGCCGTCATCGGCATCAGTTGATCTCTTGTAATCGACCGTGCTTGCAGGACATGGCAAGTCGACATCCAAGCTCTATCTTTTGCGAGCCTAATCCTCCAGCATCTCCAGCCTAAGACCGCCTGGCAACCCGAAAATGCTTCAGACAAACAGGCTTCAATTTCCTTTTGATTTTCAGTCTAGAAGTGCAGCTTCACGAACAGCGGCGTGCCTTGGGATAGCCCTTCTTGGCTATGACAGGTCGATCGGCGTGAGAGCCGTCTCCAGGTCTCCCCGCTTTGGAAGTCATGGTATTCACGAACTCCACCAATTCACATTTTGAGACTGCCCTTTGCAACGTGCATCACCTTGCAAAGTGTTCAAACATCCCCTGCTTCGGACAGCGTTGAATTATTTTCAGGATTATTTTCGGTCTGTCTCAGGATGATGGCAGGAAGCCCTGCGGTGATGAGTCGGTGGCACAGCCCGAAACCGGTACAGTTTAAAGCCTCATAGAACTAGCTAATTCGGTGCATCCAGTACTCAGCGACGTCTGCAACTGACTCAAAACCTACTAAGGCACTACTGAACACATCATGAGAGTCATCACGATTCAAGATAACTCGTATCTATGTACAAGGTATAGAGTCATAGGTATGTCGCTGGAGTCGACTTTCAGACGTCAGGACAGCTGTATTAATACGGCGTGCTCGGATTCGTACTGCCCCTACCTGTGTGCTCCACCGGCTTTACCGAGGGTGGTTGAGATGCGTCCACCCTGCCTCTTCGCTTACCGCGAAGAAGCTCCGAAAGCGTTCGTAAGCACCTTCCTTCTCCGGTTTTATCGCACTATAACTGTGAATCGGTATTTGTTCAATTAAAAGCGAAAGTCTCTGTTACAGGCTAACATCTTGCTTTGTGCCTCCTTAGAACACGCTTGAATCTTGAAGCATGCAATCTACTATGTATGTCTCGTTCGAGTGGGCGGAGTTGACCGTATTCGCATTGCATTGATGCTGATCTGGGTCTTTCACAGAACCCGTCGCCGTTCAAAGCCGCCCCGAACCCCAAACCTTTTGCACGCTTTCCTTCCATGGTTATCCATACTCCCTTAAAGTCGCTTGTTATCGTCGTCCTTTTTCACTGCTCCAGCTGCCCCATTCACGTATCTTCAAGTCGGAATATTGCGGGGCAACAGTACAGCGTCATCTTTGTGCCGTCTGGTAATGATGGTGTCTAAATATGGCAAGTTTGATGGAACACCCGAATGCCACGCCGTCAAGTCAAGGCGTCCCCGATACCGATATCTCTCGGACGGTTGAGATGCCGAAGGGACAGTGCGCAGTCCGACGGCCTTTTCACTCTCGTTCTTGGGCAGCGATGCTCCCTGCTGGCTCAATCGTATGACCGCATGACAAACAAAGTTGTCGTCAATTCTTCAATCGCCACAATCAGCATATTATCTTTCCGCTTTGTCCATTTCACCTGAAGCTGTTCACCGACTTGCCCTAATATCATTGTCAAGAACCTTGAATCCTTGATCATGTGCTTATCGAGCTCTTGGACCTTGAACATGGCCTACGGGTTTCGTTTCATGATTCAGCTTCTCAGGTTCTTACATTCTTTCGACTCCGCATCTACAATCTCCGCGCAACCATGGATACCTTGCTTGTTAAATGGCGGAATGACAGAACTCTAATACATTACTACGTCCTGTCAACCCAAGACAACCGTGAGGATCTTCGTCGTCGGGAAAATCGGGTGACTTCTTTGCCAGACTCGGAAGACATTCCAAATCATCAATGATCTGAACTACTTACTCACTGATCATGATGGTGGAGATCGTATTGACCGTCATACTGATACCTCCGTCTGTCGCTTTGTTAGCGTCCGACATTGCATGACGGTGCCACTAAAGTTGGAGTTAATGTCCGGTATGCCCTTCTTTTTCATCGTCTGAACATTGCACTTACCGAGACAGCTTGCGACTAGACACCCTCTCGCAGAGTTTTGTGCCCGCTTTGGCCCTCATCTTTTGTTTCTTCCAAGCCTCTCTTGACACATGCGAATCACGGCCACCAACAAACCGGATGTACACGTCAGACTCAAAGACGCATGTGCAGAGGATAAACGGTGCAGTGCGTCTGTTTCACTCATTAGATGGCCTCCGGCGACCAAAGATTGTGGTACACTTAGTCTTGGTCTGGCACACCTTGTTCATATGTACATCACAGCGATGTATATAGTTCTTCCCGTGTCCCAGTGCCTCGATCATGATTTGTCTAGTCGGAACATAGCAAGCGACGAGGTCTTGGTTTTGATTGTCTGAGATATACAGATACTCGCGGGGTGATTGTTGTTTCTTTTTTTCAAGTCCAGCTTAACTCCTTCAAGTCAACAACCCGTGGTCATGAAGGCTCCCATCTCTTCACAGTATCCCATTCAAAAATTTCGTACCATTCTTCTATACATCTCAATCGTACATCTTTTGGGCCTCGTGTGGGTACAATGCATATATGAGGCGTTGATGAGTGTTGAGAAACCTCCGAATCGGACGGATGCTTTGAGTGAAAGAAGCAAGGCTAAGAGAAATTATTGAGGACGGAGCACATGGAACCCAATCGCATGTGTCCTCGTCAAAATTGGTGTACGTATACGCCACGATGATGTCGATGACGACGGGGGTGAGAAGTCTGCTAGTGTCCAAGTCGTGTCAAAAATGTTCAATGTTAGCACGGAAAACGTACTGTGTATTGATGATGATAATCTAAGGGGGTTGTATCCGAGGCTGCTACAAGTACAAGTACATATTACTGTACAAGTCGAGGAAACTGCGACGAGAAGCAAAGCTGGCAAGTATACGCGTACGAGATACAAAGAAAACAAGCGGAAGCGATAATGGACTACGAGAGCAGGGGCAAATGGGACTAAGAAGGAACGAGGATGGAAGCAAGGATAAAAGCGGAAGCAGATACAAGAGAAATGGAGACGAGGATGAGGAAGATCGAGCAATGAAGAGTGCATATCCATAGTGTCAAGACGAATTTTTGAGCATGAGCAGACTGAAAGAAGGCCGGAAAAGGGGATCATAAACCGGAAGAGGCATAGACCTAGCCAGAGGTATCGTGGTATGTCATGAGAGTGATATATGATTAGGGTAATGGGGTGGAGTTGGAAGGTATGAGCGATAGACAAGATGGTGGAGTGGGGGTTTTTTTTTTGAAGATGAGGAACGAAATACAGACGGTCGAAACCAAGAAAGGACCAGAGAAATGAAAGATGGAGCACGGAGACCAGATCCAAACCAAGAACAGCAAAAAAAAAACAAAGACAAATCCAAACCCAGACATTTGAACGTGAAAAGGAACCAGAAAGCGGAAGCGAGTAGAAGAAAGGTCAACAAGGAAGTGATGTGAAGATGGCACGATAGGAGAATCGAACGCTCCGATGTTGAGAACAACACGAGATAATGAGACGACTTGAAGACGACCGGTGGAACGATTGGGGACAATACTGAACCGAGGATGGAAAGACGAACCCGACCGCAAATCCTATGACCACAGGAAAATCACAGTCGGGTATGAAGGGGGGGAGGGGGGAGGTGAAGAAAAGGTGACGAACAGGGAACGGGAAAAGAGTGGAGGAGCCCAAATCTCAGATAGAGTTAGAGAGGATAGAGGGATAGATAGAGGGATAGATATCAAAAGGCAGGCAGGCAGAGTCCGGGGAATTTTCGATAGATACGATGAAAACGGAAGAGCCCATGAGCGCGGAGGGAAGGAATTGGCGATTTGACCGTAGCGCACGAAGTTACTGTATGTAGGGTTTCTCTTTTTTTTTTGTTTTGTTTTCTTTGCCAATTGATTGGGAGGGAGTGAGAAGGAAGTCGAGATTGAGATCGAGACTAAATTATTGGATTGAAAGGTGAAACGCAGAAACCGGATCCTCCCCTTGCCCTTGTCAAAGCGCGAAAAAAAAAAAGACATCCAGCAACAAATTGCGCACGATTTTCTCTGTGTCCTATCGTCTGTCCGACGACGCCCAAGGTGCCGCCGCCACCGTGCAAGAATAGCCATTGCCATGTGCCAGCCAGATGACGGGACCGTTCCTTGGCGGTGACCTGCCAAAGCAACGAGGAACACAACAATTCAGCAGCAAACCCATAAGACTCCAAACCACGGAGAGAGAAAGACGACGAGATTCCGACAGATAGAGAGAGGGGCACAGAGAGGGATTCAAACAAGCAAAAGCAATTCCTTCTGCCCCTCCCTCATAACCTCCCTCCAATTAACAGGCCCCCTCTTATCCCCCCGTCTCTGCCAAACCTCCTCCATCAAACACCTAACCTCCGAAACGTTCCCCACCGTCTCCTTCTGCTGACTATCCAACAAATCCAACAAAAACTTGCGCTGCCTCTGATCATCCGTCAAGCACCCACAAATACAAATCCCAAAGACCACACTGCGTACGACGCCTCGATGGACTGAAGGCGTATCCCGCGGGACGCGTGAAAGACATTCGATCGTGTCTGCCACTGCTTTCATGATTTCGGGACAGGAGGGGAAGTCCCCGCTGAGGACGGTGTGGAGGTAGACTCGAGCTGATGCGCGGAATATGTCGTTGGTTAGTCTTCGTCTGTGGGCGACTGCGATATCACTTTCGTTCTGGTGCAAATTGGCGGTGGTGGTAGTAGTGGTAGTGGTAGGGGTAGGAGGAGGACGATGGGCGGCGCCGCCGTTAACGCCATTATGTCCATTGACACCGTTGACACCATTGATCCCGTTCACGTTCACGTTAACACCATTAGCATGATGCCTGGCGCCATTCTGAGATCCCAAGCCCAAACTTCCGAAATTGGTTTCTATATGTGCTGGGAGGGAAGGAGGACTGGGAAACGGCGATGCCGTCGCCTTCAACCATTTCTCCTCGATATCCAACCCGCGAGCGACCAAGTCAGGCATGCTCAAAGATCCTCTTTGTTGTTGCACGCTTTTCCAGTATGCGAGATTCGAAATCTCCGCGATGGCAAGAACGATATGGTTCTCACAACCCATCACAGGTAACATTGAGATTTCCGGTGCAGGATCATCGATGTACGCGCCCGTGCGTCCGAATAATTCACGATAGACCTTGAGGAAGGTGGGTACTTGTTGTGTGGTGACCGACGCCAAAACGTCGAACCACATCGTCGTCTTGATTATGAACCGCGTACTCTCGGAGCAAGTCTTGAGAACGTCCTCCGGTCCAAAGAACTTTGGGTTACTTAGCACGTCCCGCACGTACTGACTAGCAATCCCGAGGTATACGTTCCACGGGCCTCTACCACCTGAAAACAAGTATGTAGAAACGACATGAAGACCCGCCATCGCATCACCTTCCGCGTAGCTTTGTTTATTCGCCAGGCTACCTCTCAAACGTTCAAAGAACGCAGGCACCAAGGATTGAGAATTATTGCTACTGCTGCGCATAGAGTGCACATGGAACGCTGCTAGCATACATGCAGCGTCTCGCGCAGATGCACTGGATTGCAACAGGTTGTACATCAAATCCGAGATTGAAGCATCGGCGAGCATGTACTGCATGGGCATCACGTTTTGGAGGTAGTGGCGTAAAAGTGGAGTCTGGTCGGAAGGAATCGAGGGGCCCATGATGGACCAGTCGTAGATAGAGGGAGAGATGGATTCTGTAACAGGGTTGGTCGGCTCAAGCTCATCGTCATCAGCAGAGAAATGATAAGGTGGGTTGTAAAGGGAAGAAAAGGAACTGATCACCGCAGGGTTTGTAGGTCGATGATATTGCTGTTGCTGTTGATGATGATGATGAGTATATGAGGGGACCAGTGAGGATGTTGGCAAAGATGAATATGTTCCATTAGGCCCTGCCAAACAAGGAGGGCTTGAGCACAATACATTCCAAGAATACACTAATGACGGTACGAAGAAGGATTCTTACAAGACGTAGAAGAAGGAGGCACTAGACTAAGGGACGGTAACATAGGATCGGTGGGATGATGAGAGTAAGGGAAGGCAACGGGCTGCAGCATGCCAGTGCCCCGAGGAGGATTCATGCCAGTATCAGGATGATTGCCTAACTCTGGTACACCACCTGGCCAGCCTGGTAGCCGTACCCGTTACTACTGAATGGCGGATGAGGATACACGGGATAGTACATACTTGGAGGAGGTGGGGGAGGTGCGGTATAAGAAGCCTCCGGCGACATTGGAGCGTAGTGATGAGGCGGTTGATGAGGGCCGTCCCTTACGTACGGCATCTGAGAGGGGTGCTGCTGAGGCGGACGTTGATGATGCTGAGGGCCATCACTGGAGGTGGTGGAGAGCGTAGGCGTGGGTGGACTAGAGGGGTTACCGTGGGGGTGAAGATTGTCGACGAGGACGAGAACGGGAGGGTCACCGTCAGTAGTACGAGGACCGGAGCCCGAGTGACCCTTGATCATGCCCTGGGAGGCGAGGAAAGTCTTAATCTTCTCTCGCAGTTCAGTCACGCTATTGTTCTCCTGGAAGCGACGCGTATAAGCAAAGTGTGGCGCAAGAGAAAATAGAATAGAAAAATTTACCCTCATCCACTCGGGGCGTTTTGCACCGAAACCAAGGCATTGGAGCCTAAGACGAACGCAAGTCTCGCAAGCACCGGCCTCATTGGGCTTCTCGTCGCATTTCTGAGGGAAGAGAGGTTAGTGGTTGAGATTGGGGATGGAATTGCGCCACAGATGGGAGAGGGGGGTTCGCAGGGTTGATGAGTCATCATTTGTGACCCCTAGGCAACGACCCCCGCTGGCCATGGTGAACGACGAGCACAGTACGCACCTTTCGACGAATCCTGCAAGTATAGCAGCCCGACTTTGCTCTGACGGCGCCTTTTGGCTTGGGCGCTCCGGGTTTCTTTTGCGGCTGCGATCTGGCGTTTGCAGAGGCAGAAGAAATGGATTTTCGAGGACTGGAAGGGAGATCGGGCATGATTGGAGGAGGGCCGGGCAGAGGGGGAGGAGGCTGAGTGTTTAGCACGGGCTGGATAGCAGGAGTGGCGAACTCGCACGACGATGAACGGGGCATAGGCGATGGAGGACGAGGAGGACAGGTATATGTACTCTGGGCGCTGGGTTGGTCGTGCGAAGAGAAGAAACACTACCCCTCCTTGGGCGGCAACCCTCCCCCCATATACGGAGAATGAATCTTTCCCTCGGGCCCCCTGCCACCCCTCCCTCCACCGACCCCAGTCACCAGCACCCGGGGTCGCACTCGGGTCCAGCCATCAGCCGACTCGACGTGGGAAGCGCCGTCCTAACGCCCGCACCACCGGCACTCTCTCCTGCAGCAGCGTCGATACTCTAGTAAAGCATGCATGCACTCCCGGTCCTGGCAGCCATAGCACTGTGCAGGCCAGGTATGCCTCCGAACAGGCCACCTACGCACGCACAGCCGCTATCACCAGATCGCAGCCCAGATTATTCCAAGGCACCCGCATCGGTCGGAATTTCTCAGCATCTCGCCTCAACACCTACTTGCCCTTTCCTGGCCTCGTCCCCTTTGGTCGCCGCATCTCCTTCTGTCCCTCACCAAGCTCCTCGGCCGCACGCTCAGATGACCTTGACGCCTCTCAAACAACATCAAACTCCCTACCTATAATCCCTCCACTCTCCATTGCTTGCTGACGCTAGTCCCAGCCCTCCGTGATTCTATCAACAACTCTAATCTACTCTATCGCATGCTATAGTTCCAGCCTGCTTCTTCAACTCCATTCGTCCACTCCTTGCTTGCAAATCCCTTGACCTATCCCCGCTCTAGAACGCGTCACCCGTACTTGTCACGTCTACGCTTGTTTGTACACTCTATTTGCTATACACATGCCATTAGTGCACAATAACCCATCCTGTCATTGCTTGCTTCCGGGTTATTCGCCTCCAGAACACACATGTGTCGGACGATTGTCCTGTCCAATAGAACCTCTCGATAACCACAACTTCGGATCCAACAACAACTACAATCTCTCTCGTCCCCCTTTCCTTGCGGCAGCGGATAGCCTTGCCTGCCTCAAGGCCGCATGTCGCGATGGAAGCCTTCAAGAAGAATCACAGGAATTCGAATACAACAGCAACAATACCACGTTACTTCGAAGGTTCAGTACCTTCTTTCCATTCATAGAACGTCTCCCGTTTGTTTCGAGTCCTCTTGTCACGCATGATCAGCAGATACAATAATGATGGCTTGCATGCACCAACCAAATCGAACTCGCTATCCTCCCGCTCCTTCCCCGATCGCGACTTGCGTACTGCGCACTTATGCTAAGATAACCATAGTCCATCTTCTGTCTCTCTTGTTCCCCTAGCTAGTCTGCCTAGTTTCCCGACTCCCGTCTTCACATCTCCCGATTCCCGACCCTTACTCATTCAATATCCTCATAATCCACAATCCTGATCCAACAAACCCAAAAACAGCATCGATACCTTTACACTTCTTTGATTATGATTATCGCGAACTGCCAAAAACCCAAAACCCACCTTACCTAAACTTACGATTTCAATCGGACCATCTTTTTGTCACTGCCCCTTGGGCCTTCGCTGAGTTGGAGTCAGTCACTGGGTATACCGGTCCTCACATTTGATCAAACAACAACAGCAACAAAGTCATACCACCTTTCTGTCAAACTTTCTGAACTGTCCCTTGATTCGTGTTTCGAAACTTGAAGCTTGAAAGTTGACGGGTTGATGGGTGAGTGGGGGCGTCTTTGACAGATTCCGAACCTCTAGATTCTTGTCAATAGATCTGTGTCATGATCTTGACTTGTACTTCCAAGTTCCTTCCTGAAGCTTGTCCTAAAGTTCAAGTTCGAGCTCGAGCTCGAGCTATACGATATGCGGTCACTGAGCATGATTGTGCCTACGTACGTTTCATATCCCCATATAAGTATATGTACTCATCATCAATGTTTCGCTCGCATTTTCAATATGTTCGTTCTGATATAGAAGATTAACATACAAGGCAACGTAGTAACGTAGTCGTAGAAACCGACTCCACCGTCCTCACAACTGATATCCATATAATACTTATAACAGGTTTTCTTTCATTGTGCCGAGGAGTCGAGACTACGACGCGAGCGTGGTTATGTTACACTCTGCTTTCCTCACAGGAATGATAGCGCAGTCAAAGAGCACCCCGGGAGACCCAGGGCATAACCTGGTGATATCTCGTACGCTTTTTTTCCGCATTCAAAAGATGTTGATCAACGCATGCAGGTTAATTACAACCCAACCGACAATCACGTCCCAAATCCTCGTATGTATCTCCGTCCTCCTTCCCGTACCTGCCCATATGCATTTTGCTCTGAATCCCGGTAACGTCTGGGTTCTCAGTCTCAGTCTTCGGGGACACTACTCTCACTAGGTCATTCTAACCCGGAGTGTGTCAACAAGATCACAAAAGGAACCTTCATCGGCCATACGTGGATAAGTACGCTGACTACACCAAAACTCCAAACGGGAAAGGACGGCTGCAGACTTTCGTAAGAGCTTACACACTCATCGTGGTTCTTCGCGAGCCCTGGACCGAAGCCCCAAAATAGGACTTAGTATTTAATTAGTAGTGACGATTTGCCATCGGCGTCGCACAATGTTAATGTAGACTGTACCCACATTTTGATGCGAGACGTGCAAGTCCGAGCTTCAGAAGGAAAATGAGGAGGAAGAATGCGACCATTGAACGTTGGAACACGTAGTAATGTACATTTATTTCTTTGTTTCGGTATGAGCCAGCAAACCGGGGGATATACGCGAAATGGATTCAGAATGAGCATGGGCCGAGACCCACTAGGACTAAAAGCTCAGTATACTTAGTACCGCAGCAGTTTGACGTTCCGTGTTCCGTGCGGGTTTCAATAACACACCCTTCCTCGCACGAGGAAACCGAAGACAGAAGTAACAAAAAAAAAGCGAAGACACAGGATATAACAACCAATGACGGAACCGGGAAGATGTCGCACATGAACTCCTTTCAATGACTCGATGAGTTATTGGCAATTGAAGGAGATAAGACGGCGGGGAAAGGATGCGGGGTGTGGAGGTGACATGACGGAGGACCGAGCGCTGAGTATCGAGTATGGCGAAGTGCTAGAGAAGAATTCGAAGTCAACGTCGGTGCCGTACGTGCGTTCCGAATCCGCAGGAGGAAGGAGTTCCTTGCAAACAATCGGAACGAATGCGAAAGATACATACACGGTTCATTGACTTTGTGACCTCAGGACTTCAGACGGGCAAGTCGACAGTGGGATGCAAGAGTAAAAGAAAAGGAATAGACAAGACAGAAGCTATAAATGACGAATTGACGAAAAACATAGCAAACGGTAGGCAAAACGCAAAACGGGGTAACACGGCGTCTGGTGGGAAAGAAACGAGAAGCAGAAGAAAGTAATGAAGAAGATAATAGACTTACACAGACACGAAAAAAACAAAACAGGATCCACGTTTTCGAAAGACAAGCATGGGAGACAAGCCGGGCAAAACGAATCAAGATTGACGCTCCTACGCCATCTCCTGGTGAGGCAAGCTGGGAGAAGGAGCAGGAGATCCGCTGGACGCGAATCCTCCCCCTCCGCTCAAACTCAGCCGTCTCGCAATAGAATCTCTCCGTTTGCCCGTAACAGTAATCCCACTCGTCCCGGAAACGCCGGCCTCGTTCCCACCCATCCCCTGCGCAGGAGGCGCAGATTTCGAAGATGAGGCAGGCACTGACGTCGCACCATTCTCTCCTGGTATACCTCCCGCACCCGATCGGCGAGCAATCAGCGCCCTGACCGCACTCAGCCACTTGATTTCCTCTTCCTCGCTCGGTGCGCAGAGCAAAAGAGTTTTCTTGGGTGTGATGATTTTGAACGTATGGGTCTGGGCTCCTTCCGGTCCGTTTATCGGGAATGTCGTGCTTTGAGGGTGCGGGGAAGATGCGGGTGGGGAGCTGACGATGGAGCTTGGTCCATGCCTGTGAGCGGGCAAGTCATATTCCAGGGCATCCAGGATCTGCGATAGTGGAATTTGGCGATGCGGTTTTGTGTCCTACACAAACGATATCAACATGTGTTCGGCGTTAATAAAGCCAATCTTGGACAGACAAGGGTACGGAAGGCGAAAGAAGCCAACTGGACTCAATAAGCCAGACAAGCCGAGTTCGCGCTCCCCCACACCTGTTGGACAGGAAAGGCTAGAGCCATGTCAAGAAGAGGCGTACCATGTGACTACGACAGTATAGCAGCTTATCCGCACTGAGAACAAACCACCGATTATGCCAGGTATGCCGCCTGGAACCACACTTCATGAGATAGCCTGACAGGATCACCTTCGGAGCTTCTTTCGCTGCCCCTGGCTGCTTCGATGGTGACGCCATGTCCGTATGCGGAATGACGGGTGTCTCGACAGTCGAGTATGACCGGGGGCCGCTTGGCGAGGCATCTTCTGAATCGGACGAGGTAAAGTGGTAGTTCATGGGTGAATGAGATGACGGCGATGCGGACATGGGTCCAGCTTGATAGCTTCTCTGGTTGGTGGGCGTAGGAATAGGGATAGGTGCACTTGCGGAACTTTGAGTCGAGGTCGCCAAGAGAGTATTCTTCGCATTTGTGATGGCCTTCACCCATTCTTGCATGCCCTGCGCGGTTTCTGCCTGTAGATAAAATGTACGCGTCGGCGACACCAGCCCAAACGTGTTTGCATGCTTCTTGAGGGCCACAGGAGTGCACGAGTGGATATCAGAGAGGTCGAGTAGGCGCAAAAGCTTGTACTCTGCAGATGTCTTGTAGAACGCTAGATGGGCGGGTCGCAGCACGAACCACCGTTTCTTCCACGTCTATTATATTATGGGGATTAACGCGCACGGCGATCAGAGCTTCATGAACGCACATACCTTCCGACGCTCGCCTTTCTTCCAGAGATAGCCGGTCTTGAGCACAGTCTCTTCGAGGGCGCTGCGTTCTATAGCGTCATTCGTTTGCACGTGCCAACCACCTTCTTCCTCTTCCTCGTCTTCTTCAGACTCTTCACCGCTTCCCGAACGAGCTTCTGCGATTGACGACAACGGCGGTTGAGAAGAGCTTGCAAGAATTGGTGTTCCGCTGATGGAAGTGGGCAGAGGAGAGGCAGAGACGATATCTGGAGAGAACACCGAGTCTGAGTCAGATTCCGTGCCAGATACTGGTGCAGTAGAAACAGTCGGTTTCTTCTGACGCGTCAGTAGAGAGCGAGACAGGTTAGCGCACAAGATCTACAGACTGAGATATGGTAGAATACTGACCTTGACTATGGGTTTCACGACACTGTGTACGGAAAGTTTCCGTTGTATTTCCTGCTGAGACGGCGGCGGTACCGAGCGAGACATCATCGGCAGCGATGGGTAGGAAATTGTAGATGGTGGTGGTTAGAGGACAAGAGAATGCAAAATGAAAAGGGTAGAGGGCTGGAGGTATCGAGGGTATGAACACCTCGAGCTGGTTGCTGGTGGTCGATTCGATCGTTGTGGCAGAAGCGGCGGAGTTGAACGGAGTTTGTTTACCGCCCGCCTGCACTGACCATGTCTATTGAGCCCTCCATAGCCCGCAACGTCCGTGAACGCAAAATGGGCGTTCATGGCGGGCTCGAGGACGCTGAGTAAGGCGGTGACACTGAAGATCTCTGCGCTTGAAGTTGAATTTTTGACGATATATATTCATGACAGACGAGGGTGAGTTGGTTGACGCCGCCCGCTTTGACGAGCAGCTGCCATCAGGACCCACTCGTCAGTTCACATCGAATCTGCATGCATCTCAGCGCGCTCTCGCCTGGCAGCTCCATCACAGATCCAGCATAGTCTATCTTACTGTAAATCTGGTTTATTTGACGCGGTCGACGACAATGTTGAACGCATTCTTCGTTGTCCTGGCATTGGCGGAGCCTGAGGCCCTGAGCCTGGGCGGGAGTTGCCGCGTGATATCGCTGCAATCGTTGCTTGCACCGGCGATCCTGATTCCCAACCGTTGGGGGAGAGTTGCACCATACATATACCTTCTCCTCGCTGATCGTCATCTATCGTTACTCCCACCATGTCCAAGTCCAAGTTCGATAAGGCCGTCGAGATTGTCCAGTCCCTCCCCAAGGAGGGGCCCATCAAGCCTACTCAGGACGATCAGCTCTTCGTGAGTATCATGAACGATTCTGCGCCATTCACAGATATTGATTGATTTTGTCAACAGTTCTACAAGTACTACAAGCAAGGTGCGAGTTGCATCTTGTTGTTCCGATCTGAGAGGATCTGAGCATCTGTTATGGACCCTTAGCTACTATCGGCGATGTGAATACTCCCAGACCTGGGCTTTTGGACTTCACGGGCAAGGCCAAGTGGTGCGCATGGACATCTGCTTCTCTGTTCTCACCGCTCACTTCTTTGGCTTGCCGGCGGTTTAGGGATGCTTGGAAATCCGTTGAGGGAACCTCAAAGGAAGAAGCGTACACGAAGTATGTCGAGAGACTCATCGAGGTATGGGTCCCGCCCGCGCTCGCAGAGCGGCTACGATCGATCGTCTCAATTACCCGCTCATTCATTCTTGCAGGTCCTCAAAACTGCTGGCACTGAGGAAGCCAACGCATTCATCGCGCAGATCGAGGCAGCGTAAAGTTCGGATGATCAAGAACATGCAGACAATCATCATGTATAGATGTACAATATGTTTCATAGCGGCGATGTACAATTGACGAAGAATGTTCTCTGACACGACATCCTGGCCTGCATCGCACCAACATTAGGGAAGATTCTACTCCTGCATCACTTCTAGGGCATGCGCATAGCTTAAGGTATCGTGCTAACCAATCGTCACTCCGCAGTTGTCCATCATGTTCCTTTGCTCAACTTTGCCCTGGTCCAGATGACAACACCCCTTGATGTGGCTGCTGGCCAAAAGTCAGGCCATGTCCTTCGGCCAGAATGCAATGCAACTCCGTTGGGCAAGGCTTGGAACGTTACGGCACATATCACGTCTATTGAAAGCTACTGATGGATACTAATTCATTCCAGTAGCACGGCCTTTTGATCGCAAGTCAGGCCCGTAACCCTCTGGTGACGAGAGAATTGCTTCTTGAGAGCGCTCCGATTCATAGGGGAGGAGTCGGGAGAAGCAATCTGTCAAAGTCGCTTAGGGATTAGTCCAGTTTCCAGGCAGCGTTTTCGAAATTCTATTCTGCATGTGACGACTATTCGAAGGGGCCCAACGCAATACAATGCGTAGCGATTCAACGTGCATCTATTGTTGCAAAGCAGGTGGGAGGAATACAAACAAGACACAAGGCTTCGGGGATTGCAAGCCTTCAGACCGATCTAGACAACAATATACTCAACTATTGAGACAGAACACAAATGATCCAAGTGGAAATGGCCTTCAGACCTGTCTATCTCTGACGATTGGTCTCCTTGGCTTCCATGCTAAGCTCAGGGGCATTGCTGGCCCAAAGTTTTCAATGCTTGCATGAATGTTTCCAAATGCATTCCCCCCGTGCTGATAGTTGTATCTTTTTAGTAAAACCAAATGGGCGGCTAATCGCTTTTCCGTATTTGACTTTGCAGCCACAACAAGGACCCCGGAAAGTCCCATTTAAAAATTGAGAGTTGCCTCATTGCGTTAGCCGCTGTACATAATTGATGTTTCACCTAGCGGTGGCGCTCAGTTTCCCCGGAGGATAAGGAAGCATGTCAATTATAACGTCGGTATCGACGTCCTCGTCGTGCAGAATGAACAAGGACCGGTGAACTTTGCAAGCTTCGGATCCTGGAAGATTGTAAATGAGTGATTGGGATGGCTTGAGGATCAAGCAACGTGCGTACTTTTCATTATAACTCGCATTGCTTCAGGCCCTTGAACTTATGACCAGGCGACTGTGTGCTTGGTGACTGACGATGCGATCGAGGGCGCCAGCAAACTCGATCTCAGCGATCTTCCTCTTTCCTCTTTCACCGAATCTTCAGCGTCCCGTATCGAAGCACCCGGCATTCAAAGGCATTCCTGTGCGTCTTGCTCCCAAGTGAACGTGAACATTCGTTCACAATATGTAGGCCAATATTGCAACCAGCATCTGGTCACAACGCTTGGGCGCGTACTTACCTCCATCTAGTAGTTCAATCCATCAACTTGAATCGAAGTAGGAACACTTATGCTGTGCAGGCGGTACACTTCTACGCATTGATTGCCAAATATCCGTACCATGCGTATCACTACACGTCTCGTGAAGTGTTGGACACACACAGTCTATTTTGAAGATCCGTTTCTAGATTGGCCGACATGAAATTGCTGTTCGCTGCGCGACGAAGGGACCCCAAAGCGCGGAGAAGTATGTCCTACGAGACACATACAATACTCGGCCCCGCACTCCTCACTATCTGGAGATAACATACAAAACGTATTTATGCCCGATGACCAGAAGGATATATACATCCGTAAGTTCGCCTTGGTGTCCGATGGGCCATCGCGATTGATCAGCAACAAATGGTCCGACACCCACCCGGAGGCAAGATCATCTTTTTCTACAGTCCGGTACTGTACTGACATTGCAATGAGTGATGACAAGCAGGGCCGACGGCATGGCATCATGTAAGTTATGGTATGTATTTCACGTTCTTCCAAGGTACCAGGCGCCGCAGCACTGCCCGAAGAATTTTGAGTTGCAGCGTGGTGGGATGATTTGCAGCAACGATAGGAAGGGTCCAAGTTAATCTTGTGCGCGTCGAGAGGTCAGAGACTATGGCCAGACAGGGAACGCGCAGTCTTTGCCTTCGTTTTTTCCTTCCCCACGGAGAAGATCTGAGTAATGTGCGAGTGTGAATGGCGCCTAAGGAATCGGATCGTCACTCATCTTCAAAGGGAAGTCAATGCAGCTTGAAAATAACGGCGTCTGCTTCACTCAGCCGCTCACTCAGCAGGAAGGTCCAATGATCACATCCTATTGAACTTCCTTGCATTAAAACCCCGTCTTACACATTCATGTTGAATTCCCCGTATAGTGGACAGGAGCTGACACAGCAAACGTGGTGGCATCGACTCGGGCAGTGGAGATATCTTCTGGGGTACACGAGCTCTTCTTCGCCGCGTCCGGTGGAAAACTCAGAAAGACAAGACAAATGTAAGCAGAACAGCAAGGGGTATTCATGGAAGGACATGAGGGCCCGTTATCCAGCGGGTCTGCCTGGCCCTCGTGTGATGAATGCTATTTAACTTTGATCGTGCATGGCGGGTTGACGGCGTGGGGATTGTAACAGAAATACCCGCTTGATAGGCTTTAGTCAAAGACATGTCGTGGACGGCGCAAAGAAAGCACCGATACATCACTTCGTCCAAGAAGGCTTTGTTGCTACCAATTTACCTTGTGTATGAGCCAACGAACTGCAGAAGAAATAGGACAGTATCAGTGCCTGTAACAATGATCGACGTATATAGCGACGTCGGAGTCTGTGCCGACTCACCGCGACTGCGCATACGTCGGCCACGGAGGCATACGTATGATGACCAGACACGAGTTTGGACTCTGGAGCCTGGTGATGTTCTTGGCTAACCTTCCAATGAGAAGGACCGAGCCTAGGCACACAGATCATCTTTCTGCTGGATGAAATACTGTAGGTTCAGAATATACAAGACACATTCCTGTTCGAATCATGAATACCTCTTCTGCCTGGTACTCACTTGAACAATTTGTTTCTGAGAACAATGTAATGGATATCGTTTAGCCTTGACATTGGAAAAAAAAAAGGGAAGGAAGTACCGGTCCTCGACCAGAGGCCACAACTCCATTTGTGCAAATGAAGCCGACAAAGTACGATCAGCTGCACACTAGAAGGCGAGGTTGGCAGATACTTAGCTTTCGGCACGGGTAAGGATCATTCAAAGGGATGGAACATAGCTTCGAGCTTTCTATACGTTGAAGAACACTGCTTTAGCGTCAACCAGTGTATTCTTGTGAAGATGGAGCTGCCATACTGATGCCGGACTCTTAAATCTGCAGGAAAATGTCGCATAATGGTATTTAGCTCCAAAATCTTAAAGGGTTCAACGAGCTAAAATAGTCTCCCGTCTCACATGAAGTGTGAGACTGATACCATGATCTTCGGGGCGGGTTCGCTCACCTGGAGGGTTCTCGTTCTGCACTCACTTGATCATCTTGTGAGATGACATTAGAATTATGGCTATGATACGGACATCAACCGCCCCCCGCCCAGAAGGTGATTAATGGACTTGCATGACTTACAGCGGTCACCGCCCACCGTGACTGAATAACAAAATCAAGTGAGCTACGAACGGACGCCGGGATGAAGCGAGTGTGAACATGCTGAAATAGATAGATGATAAGCGTAACCCACGGCCGGATGTTAGTGGAGGGGAAAGCATGTGAGCTGGAAGACCAGCAAGTCAGGATTACGAGCTCAACTACGTCAGGGAGAGTGAGGGACACACACATGAAAGACATTGGTCATGAGCTTGCAAATTAATATGACATACCAGAGACGATTGAGATGCCGCGTGATTGCTTTGTAGCAATGTGGTGTCACTAGGAGGTGTACCGATATCAGGACTGCTAGATAATGACAGCTCCTAACCTCACACGACATCAATCTGTCCAAGCTGCCAACTTCTTCAGCGTTACCGAGTGTAGTGACCAAAAAGGCAAAGACTTTGGATTGACTCTTGCAAGAGCGACTCTTGGAGTGAGTTGAAGAGTGAAGCATCTTGAGATTCTTGACCATCTGAAGCCCGCTATGTGAAGGCTATTCCGGTGAATTTGACGACAGAAGCGCTCCAGGAACCGATCGTATAAATGCGGTGAATAACCTTGGCGCCTCAATTGTCGATGAGCGACTCCGGAAAATGCATCTGGCCATCGACGTCGATCGTATTCGAGTGGCGCCAACCCCGTCGATCGCAATCGAGTTGGCGTCTACAACACGGGAGTCAAAGCGAGCAGGTCGAAAGAGTAGACACAGGTATCATATATGCACAACGCATCGTGTCACTCCAAACTCCAAAGAAAGTCAAGTAAGTCAAGAAAATATTAGCGTTAACTGGGGAACCCAAAGCTGACCTTAATCATCATGCTCGAAGAAGGCTGGCGTGCCAAACAGGTTGACGGGCATGCAAACGAGAACAAATGAGGTGAATTTGAGAAGTCGACGTGAATACCTCACGCATACACATTCCCATGGCTTATCGAAACTACCATCATAGGGTACATGCCGGACACAGGCAACCAGTGAAAGTGTGTTATTTGCTGCTTTGTGACCATAGGTATGGATAGAAGCGTAAGAAATTACCGGGTCACCTCACCGTCCCAAAGCAAGGCGTCTGAGTATTGAACGATGCTTTAATGATAACCTGAATGTAAGATATATCAGCCCGAATATTTTGCAAAGATAGTGAATACACGCACCCTCAGTGAGTTAGGCCAAAGTATTTTGGCAGCTTTTCGAAAGTAACCTTCCGATCAATTTCTGGCAGTTTGGTGAAATGCTCCACACACTTCCTGCAAAGATGCTTATTTTTCAGCTGGTATCCATCAGCCGTGATCCCCAGAGGATCAGGATTGATGAATTCCTTTGCGGATATACAGATATCCACCATTTGGTCTAGAATATTTGCGCAATCACCGCCGAAACAAGCAGTTTCTTCATCATTGAAAGTGTTTGCTGAATGAATGGAGTCACAGATGAGTTCTTCCCTCCCCTTCAAACACCTGACAAGATCATCCTCGCTGAGCTTCTCCTTTTGTCCACGAGGTGTAATTACTCCTTGAACCAAGGTCTCCCATGAAAGCTGAGCGCATGCATAAAGGCACCAAGGTAAGATGTCGGTGAGGTTATGCTCTCGCGCGAGATTTAGAATCGCAATGTATTTTCCCCCGGTGTTAAATTCTTCAATCGCCGGCTGCGGAAGACCTCGCATTTTCTTGAATTTGGTGAATGAGGTTGGGCAGTCAATTTCCAAACGACGCAGAGCCTCTTCAACGAGGTACTGAACATCATATTTTCGACCTAAGTTGAGAAAGGCTGCGACTTGATCAAGAGGTGCGGAACAACCTGTCCTAAAGTAGGGCCTGTAACGAGACGCCTCAGCATCGGAGAAAGCAAAGAGAGGAAGTTGCCTGACTCATTTCAGCCAGAATACAACGCTGTGATGAAATATGTCAGATCATGAACAGAATCTGGCATATGAACAATTGGGCATCCTTCAATGATATCCGTGCTAGTCGCCTGGGCGAGCTCGAACATATCGCGGAAGACTGTAGATTGTTGAGAAAGTATCGGCCGGTGCACCCGGAGGGGGGAGCCCTCTACAACGAGCACAACATTGCCATCTTCGTACCAAAGCGGCGGACAACCGTTATAATTGGCGATATCAAGCGGTTCTTCTGTACGAGCCCTTTACGAGAGGGGTCGTTTGAACGTGTCTGTGACATCTTTCACGATGAGGTTCAGAAGCAGAAGCAGAAAGGTACTGTCTCGCTGGAAGACAGGCTGGAAGCACTCAGCACCGCGGGTATTGCCGACGGAAAGGTGTCATGCCTTTTGTGGTAACACATTTTGGGTAAAGGCATGCAGAGTTTCACGAATCAGTAGTTAACATGGCGCGCAAAGGGCATACAGCAGTGTCCTGGGTATACTTATTATAAGCCGATTTCTATCCTGCCATTACCACGAATTCTCCATCGCAATCGCCTCTCCACACAAGCAACGGGCGAAATGCGTCCAATTGACCTGTGTTACGCCAACGCATCAACCTTAATAAAGTAGAATGCAAGTGAAAACACAAACGTTTGTGATGTACTTGAGACTACACTCCCCGATGGCCCATCAATTGAATCAAAGATGATGTACACAAGTATGGACATCGTGATTATTGTATCGCCGTGTGCTTCTAAGTAATCTTGAAGCATCAACCAATCAGTTGATCCAACCTCTTTGTTTTGGTAATACGGCCAAATATAAGTGCACTCTGAGTAATATTTTCCTCTGGGACGTAAGATCCATGAAGCAATATCACGAAACATCTGACGAGTGTACGTCAATTGTTGAAGAAACCGCGCGAGAAAATACCAACCTCCATACTAAAGCATAGCTCTCTTGGTATAATGAACTTACGGCCATAAACGTCTTCAAATCCTTGGGCATGTTCAGTATTCCATGGGTGACCCAATTCGTCTGGTATCGTCATGCGTCCATCGATACTCTGTAGGAGTTGCAAAGCCAAGATCACGTTGCAATTAATTGCCGCTGTCTGAGACGAGATGTCCTCCGTGTCATTTCCTGCGCGTACCACGGCATGGCGAACTATTCTCAAGCAATCCCTGACCACGAAATCCTCAGTGGGACGAAACGGAAAGCGAAGGACCCAGAAATACCCGTTCATTGTAGCCAAAATCGTACCTAGCTTTGCATTATGATCACGCAGCTCCGCCCTGTACTGTTCGATCTCTGCATGTTTGAACAACATCCAGCCAACCTTCAGCCATGTCGTTCTCCAAGACGCACGTCCCGCATCCCGAGTCTCAATCAGAGACTGATAATAAGAAACACGACGCAAGATCCGGCCCAAGCTAAGCCTGCATTGTGTAACCCATGCAGATAGATCGGCGTTTGAAAGAATTCGCTCTCGCTGATCATTCGCAGGGTCATTTGAGACTGCTCGATCCAGCTGTGGCAGAACGTCTAACAAGCGCGTGACATCCAACACGAGTCCCTGATAACTCTCTGAGGCGCCAGCAGTACTCGTGAGCGCGCGAACCAGGCTAGTGGCGACTTGAACGAGCGAGACGATGTCGCCGAAGGAACCAAAAGTGAGTGCAACAGACATGATGAAAGCGCGTGGCCTTCGGATAGGCAAAATCTTCAAGAAGGTCTGGACTTCTATACATTCTAAGACCTCACTGGCACCGGAGATGAGAATCCTAGTACAACGCAGAAAGCGCCCACATAAGTGTGTATCTGCAATGCATAAGTTATAATCGCGAAGAGAAGACAGAACCTTATATAGGAGAAGACACTGCCAAGCAGAATTCAAGCCTGATGGGGGGTGTGCAACGCGGGTCTTGTGACAGCGAAGGCACTGATATTGAAGAACGTGTTGTGCCACATCTGACCTTGGATCATGATATCAAGGGACATCCGAGTACGACGTGAAGTGTTGAGAAGTATTAAGATAGCACAATTTGACGTCGCATCATAGAACAATCATTATCATGAACTAAAGCCGTTTACGATACCAGTGAAGGCAGGCTTCAAAGCCAAATTCTACGAGACAAGGATAGCCCTTCAATTCCGTTGAAGCTTTCATCAGAAGATGAAAACCACTTACCTCATCCCAAGGACATGCCGCGCCTTGACCAGCGAACGTTCCAGGAACCCACGAGAACTTATCCGTAAAGTCCCAAAGCGTGACTCCAATACACCCTGGAACCTCATTGCAAGCCTGGATCACAGTCTGATAATCCTTCTCCTGCTGCGCGAGCAAAGCGGCTGTTGCAGGAAGGGTCATTCGAACGTCCAACTCGGTGATCGCGACCTCGACTCCGAGGTTAACGAAGTCTTGGATGTTCTGCTTGATGTTTGCCGGCAACTCGCCAACGATGAAATGAGATTGCATGCCAATACCATCGATAGGTACACCTTGAGACTTGAGTGTCCTAATTAGGTTCTGGTATGCAGTCGCCTTTACGCCTGGACCTTCGATGTTGAAGTCGTTTGCGTAGAGTTTGGCATTCGGGTCTGCCGCGCGGGCAGCACGGAAGGCGGTGGCAATGAAGTCCATGCCTGTTGTCTGACTAAAGACGTCCTGGCGAATGGTACCATCGTCGTTGAAGATCTCTGCGCATACGAGGAAGGATTAGCATGCAAGTGGAGCGTGCATGATTCAGCTATTGCTCGCCATTGACGACATCCCAGGCAACTGCGAATGATTCGTCAGTAATGAAATTAGTGTACACAGCGTATGTAATGACGTACTACTGAATGGAACAAGAAAGCATGAATTAGTAAAGGAAAGTTGTTTACTTCCAATGAAGTATGACGTACACTTGACCCTTAAAATGACCAACAAGAGTTCCACAGTGAGTCCCGACAATAGAGAGAAGGTCGGCTTTGCTGAAACCCCCGTTCGAGACCCAGCTTGGGAGTTGCTGATGCCATACACAGTTGTGCCCTAAAACAGAGACGACAGGTCAATTATCAATGTCAATAGAGCGGAAGCGATTAGTGCGATTAAGTTACAACGAAAGAAAAGAAAAGGCGAGAGGTAATGAAGAGATGACTCACCCCGTAGCAGTTGACCGTTAGTCTTTGCCAGATTGGCAATCACATCACCGGCAGCGAATGTAAACTGCCCACGAGCCGGCTCGGTTGCATCCTGAAAGCCGTACCAAAGTTGGTCTGCCTGGCGGATATGAACGACGGAAGTGGAGCAGAAATACCTACCCATTTCATGCTATTGGCAGCGGTAATTTGACCAAACATATTCCTGTCATTGAGAATAGCGGTGTAAGCCGCGTCGGTGAGCTCAGGGTTGTCTGTGGCAGTCCCGAAGTAGAGTTTTCCAAGCTGTTGAGCGATGGCATTAAGCTCTGTTGCTGCAACAGCCTGAGGGGCGGCGGCCGCAAGAGATATCGTAGAAAGGAGAATTGCAAGACGACTGAGGTAACACATTGTCAAACCGATGATGTCTCGCAGGTTGCAGTAGATGAGGCGGACACGTACGACCATGTAGGCAATTTATAGCAACCGCAACAACGACCATAATATCATATCCATCGTTTGAAAAAGGATGACAGGAATACTTCCAATGCCCCGGAATAGCTCAGAGTCGCCGCAAGGTCCGCATATTTGCTGCCGAAATTGTATCCATTGAGCCTAAAACACTGAGAATACGTTCATGTGTTCGTTGCCTGAGGACGAAACAGGAAGATTGCTCTCGTCGTTCCTTGACCATGTCAATGAGACGGAGTACGTGGAGTTCCACCTGACTGAAAGCAAATATAAATGCTCCATTCATGCCAGTTGATGAGAGCTCAAATGGCGGACCGTGGCAACTCATGTTACCCGAGTATTGAAATTGTAACGAGGCGGAGAGAATCAGGGACGAAGGATGGTCAATCCAGCACTGTTGAACCTCCTTGTTTCACTTTCCAGATTGGTGCAAGATCTTAGTATACGGTTCGCGCAGTGAGTTCAATACACCTAGAAGTGCCGGATGAATGTAAATCATCGACTAACTAGCATGGAGTGGGAACTGCGGCCAAAAATAGCCGAGAAAACTCACATCGTAGTCAATACCGAAAGCTCGCATCTTTATATCCAAGGGAACGGCGTCCAGCTTGTTGGCGCTTGAGGTGGATGGATTCGCTACAAGGCGAGACTATAACGTGCATTTATGGATTCTTTTCGTGTAGACCACATACAGCACCAAGGTTATGCATTAACAAGGAAGAAACGGGGAGAAGCAGGAGAACTCGTTTCCCCCGTGAGACCTGAACATTGTTGCAACTTTGTACGACAACGAGGGTTCGTTCGACCTAATGGAGTAGGCGAGAAGACTTCCCAGTAAGTACGTTGCAAAAGGAGACATGTATCATCATGTATTAAGAAGTAGGGCCGTATGCTTCAAGCAGTCGCACAGTATATATCTACTCACCCGTAGTATCAATTCAAATTATGGTGACGTTGGTACCACGTCTTAAGAGGTGCTGAATTGGAATAAGGGATATGCCAAGTATGTGCGAATGAATGTTGAGTCCATTCGTGATCCTGGCATTCGTTCCATTACAGACCGCTACGTAGGGTCGAGATGAGCCGAATAGCAGTACCCATTGGTCACCGGCATCAGTCTGGTGATACTATTCATTGTAAGGTGTTCAGGAAATGGGAACATACATGCCATACCAGTCGTCGAAGATTAGTCACCAGATGACTCACTGCAGCAAAGAATTGCGAACTGTGGCTCTTGTTTGACAGGCGACAGGATCTTCGTTCGCCACCGTGTTTTATTCCTTGTCGTATCGAGCATCGAGAAAGAAATGGCCATATAGCCCATTGGACTCGGAGTACGCTAGAGGCAAGGAAAGATCGAGGGAAAAACGTTGGAAAGGCCTCAGAGATGAACTGACCCCGAGAATATCGGGATCGGTTTACAAGCGAAATGATCCAGACTTGAACCTTAATTTTGGAGAGCTGGCCAAGTGACGTACTCTCTCCACTCTCATTGAATTGCACAACTCAATGTGGATCTCCCAGTCGAACTTCTTCGATTCGACGCGGTATAAAATGAGAGGTTCCCTACTCGTTGAGTAAATATCTTCTGGACCCCGACATCGACAACGAGCACAACTGCAATGTCGGAATCGCATACTTCTATCTTCCTCACTGGTGCTACTGGTAAGTACATGTCGCCCTAACGTGCATGTGGATCGTTGTGTTGACATGATTCGTCTCTCTAGGCTACATTGGCGGGTCTGTTCTCGCTCGCCTGTTAGCTCATCCAAGCGCAGAGACCTTCAATATTACAGTCGTTTCTCGTCAGGCAGAGAAGGCGAAGAAACTCGAATCCTTCGGCGTGAACGCTGTTGTCGGTTCTATGGATGACTATGCTTTGGTTGAGGAACTCGCATCGAAAGCACACGTAGTCATCGACTGTGTAAGTTTCGATCATTCCTGCATCATCTTCCTTATATGCTCCAAGTCAAATATTGACCGTAACATCATTGCTCCAGGCCGACGCCGATAACCTCCCAGCCGTGGAAGCCATCCTGCGCGGCTTGAGGAAAAGGCATGCTACAGTTGGTGATCTGTCCACCTTAATCCACACCGTACGTTCGGAAGATTCTCTTGATTTTGTGTCATGCTGAAATGAAGTTCAGTCTGGCACTGGCGTGTTGACCGACACCGCAAAGGGACTTTATGCTAGCGACGTCATCTGCGACGATCTAAACGCTGACCAGATTGAGGCCATTCCCGACACTGCTCTTCACCGAGACGTTGACCTCGCCGTTGTCAACGCTGATAAGCAGGGTATTTCGAACTTTTGCCTTTTGATCGCATGATTGCATCCTTATTCGATTATGTCTCTTTAGGATACCTGAAGTCATACATTATTATACCTAGTACTATTTACGGAATCGCCAAGAACCCCCTTGTCGAAGCTGGCATCCAAAACCCTCACTCCATCCAGATCCCCCAGATAATCAAACCTTCTCTAGGTCGCAAACAAGCTGCTGTCGTCGGGAAGGGTGTTTCCTTCTGGCCTGACGTCTCCATAGATGACGGTAAGTGCCTCTACTACACTCTCATTTAGAAACTAGTTTGAGATGCTGATGCGCTTCCGTACTGTAGTCTCCGAGCTCTACATCGTCCTCTTTGATTCCATCGTCTCCAACCCCGACAAGACCGGCCACGGCCGCGAAGGGTACTACTTTGGTGAGAACGGTGAACACCGGTGGTACGACATCTCTCGTGCCGTTGGTGAAGCACTCGTCGAGCTCGGAATCAGCAAGGATCCGGAGCCTACGTCGTTCACTGACGAGGAGCTTATCAAGTACTTCGGTTCAGTGGTATGTTAATTTCTATTAAAGCCACTTCAGGTGTTACACGGAGAGTTGTGACTGATAACAGTGTACATATAACTAGGATGCAGGTAACTACGCCGGAAGTAACTCCCGCTGCCGCGCAAATCGTGGCCGCTCGATTGGTTGGAACCCGAAACACACTACCAAGGATATGTTGGCTAGCATTAAGCCGGAGGTCGAAGCTATCCTCAAGCAGCAGGGTGGGAAGTAAAGGACTCTGTGAAGTCGGGCGGAAACAAAGGAAAAGAAAACCGTAGAAATCGAATGCAACTTGTATGAGTATAATATGGTTCTCTGGGCAAATGCAATGTGTGCCGGGTAGATATTTGAAGGATTTACCTAGATGGAAGCAGGTGTGCATGGCGGCCAAGCCTGTTGAAGTGGATGGCACATTTGGCAAAGTATTGTGTCTGTGCTCACATCATTCGTCACAAATGCGATTTCACCTTTGGCATGAACCTTCTTATGCGTTCCTCCCAATGAAGGTTTTAAATCGACACCTTCAAGTGATGGGCAGGATGCTGAGAAAAGCTTGGCAATACTCTCCGATTTATCGATATTCGTCCTGTGGTTCCAGAAGAACCAACGAAGAAGAGTGAAATTGGCAAAGTGTGGGGCATATTCCGAAGTGGCAAATGGCCAAGAAGCTGCGATTGTACGAGGGACAGTGTCGCTTTCTTTGTAGTGAAGCGATAAATATTCAAGTTGGGGCATTGCGCTGGCGATTCGGTCGAGGAGGTCAGGTGCTGCGTAGCGTAGGCCATCTAAGACCAGGAATCTTATTGATGCGCCATTCAATGCGTCAAGGAGCGTGAAAAGGTTTTGTCTATCCAAGCCGTCACTGATCTCCAGCTTAAAATGCGTAAGCTGGAGACCCGTGGACTTGTGACCATCACGGACTGATTGTATCGAGGCGTTGAGCTGTAAAAGCCACTCTTGTGGGACTCGCAACACACTTAATCTTTGGAGTGTATTGAAAGGGTTGAAGGCTGTCGCCAGTTCAAAGGGAAGCAGAGGCATTATCAAATCTGGATCATCTCCGAGTCGGTTGCCGCCTGATGACAGGACGAAGAGGTCCTTAATATTCGGGCACATTCCGAGGAAAAGCCAGCAATCACGTTGTTCCTTGGTGAACATCAGCAACTGGAGGTTTAGGAGCGAGGGAAGCTTCGCAATAGCATGCGGGAAGCGCACTGCCGAAGTGCACGCGGACATCATCAAAGTATGAAGTTGCTTGAGACACCGAAAGCTTCGTGTCAACTCCTCTGTGATGTCCCAGGATGTAAGTGTTAAAGACTGCAGATTTGGTAGACAAGGTAGTAGATTGTTGATGCTCGCGTATACCGGAGCATAGAAGGAATGCCGACTCTCATCATCTACAAGGTTTGTCTGTACGCGCCAGTCGCCATGCACGGACAGATTACGCAGTGCTGTGAGGATATCCGGACGCGCCTTAACAAAGTCGACATCGCTTAGGAATTTCAAACGCGCCTGGGCGACCAGGGGCTCCAAGTATGCCACCTGTGCGTCGAACGAATCTAGAGAGTTGTACTGATGATCCCTATCAAGATTGCATGATAGGTTGAAAGTGTGATCCTGATACAGAACAGATTAGTAAAATTGACATGTCTGGTATGTCACGACAGTACCTTGAACACGTATGGAAACGATATGTCTCTGAGCAAGCGACACGTAGTTCCCAGCTTCTGTGCCAGGTCAACGCCAGCGATCTCCACGATATAAAGGAGAAGCTCCGGAGGTAGATGATGTAGGCACAACGTTTGGAATTTGGGATTACGGTTTTCTCTGAAGCAGTCTACTACACGATCTAGAACGATTTCCGGCGACAAGAGGGATCAGAAAGCCTTTGACTAAATGAACAATGTTAGGAACATACCTCTCCAGGTAGAAAATTTGTACAATGAAAAGGTGTCATGAGCGTGCCACTTGACCAGAAACTGGTCCCATTTGTGGGGAGACTCTGGTTCTAGTTTTGGTTCCAAGGCTGCTTTACCGCCAAGTTGACTGTCTCCGATGTTCATAGGAGTGAAAGATAATTTTGCGTTAGACAACACGTCTTCAAGGTCTGAAGAGAACGCATTCCAACGCCGGATGATCGAATCATATCGTGGTCGATGTCGACCTGTGAGATCCAATGAGCCCTATAGAGGGACAACGGTCGCATCATTCGATCGCGACTCGAAGCATCGGAAGAGCTATGCTCACCTTATGAAAGCCCTCCACCGTCTGGTAGAATCGCATTATGCGATAAATCCTGGCAGTATTCACGATGCGTCTATATTCATCCTGGTCCTGGTCCTCGTCGGAATCGTCATCATCGTCACCATAATCCTCGTCGGAATCGTCATCGTCATCCTCGTTCTCGTCCTTGTCCGAATCGCTACCCTCGTATATCAAGAGGTTCAATCGACGTAGGCATTCTCGTTCTTTACTTTGATGCAGACGCATCTCCAACTGATATGAATCTAATGACAGATGTCGAGCATTGAGTGCAAGATAGCGCATGAAGACAGTACTAGTATACATACTGCCCCGCAGCTCATTGTCTTGCTCTAGCTCTCGCTCGTCCTCGGAGTCCATTCTCGATTTGAGTGTTTGTTGGTGGTGGTATGAAAAGTGAATAAAAATGCAACCGAAAGCCTACTTCACCTGTTTGAACAAAAGGTCTTTGATAACCTGGTGTCCAGGTGAAAGTCGTCTAATCGAATAGCATCTTGATTAAATAGAATCTATCAGGCTACTATCGATGCACCACCAACGCAACCCGATTGTACTTACTGTACAACTGTCTCAAATGTACCCTGTTTGCCTTCGGATCAGCCGGGAAATCTTTGACATGACCTTCTCAGGGACATTCATAGAATGTTAGATTTTTTATATCTTTCGTGTACAGTACCAAGTATCCAATCGCCAGAGCCCGAAGTAAGTTAGGCGCCTTCTCCAAATACAGCCACGGGTGTTGGCGTCTATGTCAATTCTTCTTTCTTTCGTCATTAGAAGGAAATGCTCCAAACATACTGTATATGCAACTCTTCACGTAGATTTGGTGCATCGTTTGGCGTGGGACGTCATATGTCGCTGATGTCCGAATTGGGGAAGCATAAAAGCCGGGATGTCTTCTAGTCCTTGAGAAGACATTCTTTGAACCCATACCTTGACAAACGTATAATGTCAGAAGATCAACGTACTCCCATCTTTCTTACAGGTGCTACAGGTAATGACCTGTTCTACGTGATTTCTACAACTGATTTCGACAAACTTAATTGTACGTTAACGCAGGCTATATCGGGGGGTCTGTCCTCGCTCGCCTGTTGGCCCACCCGAGCGCAAAGAGCTTTGATATTACAGTTGTGTCTCGTCGGCAAGAAAAGGCTGACAAGCTTGCGTATTTCGGTGTCAAGGCGGTTGTGTCCTCTATGGATTACTATGCTTTGCTCGAGGATTACGTTGCCAAAGCCCACATTGTTATTGACTGCGTATGTGATCCACTGTTCTTGTGATGGGGCCAATACTCACATTATTTATGATTCTTTTAGGCTGATGCTGATAACATAGATGCTGTACAAGCAATTATACGGGGTTTGAAGAAGAGGCATGAATTGGTGGGCGATACGCCAATCTTTATCCATACGGTATGTCCAATGAGATGCATTATACATTTCAAGGACTGACGGGAAGGTCAGTCTGGCACAGCTGTATTGAGCGATAACGCCAAAGGACTGCATCCATCCGACACTGTCTATGACGACATGAACCCGGACCAGATTGCGGGTATTCCGCCTTCTGCGC
This sequence comes from Somion occarium, assembly GCA_964035595.1. Taxonomy (NCBI): domain Eukaryota; kingdom Fungi; phylum Basidiomycota; class Agaricomycetes; order Polyporales; family Cerrenaceae; genus Somion; species Somion occarium. Next base: position 1,654,249 of record OZ037952.1, on the reverse strand, counting down.
CTCATAGAAACGTGGATAACGCGATATTTGATGCTGACAAGCAAGGTGTATCCGCTTGTCTCGCTGAGTTTATTTCAACACCGTGCTCATCAGGATTCTCATCACTGTAGGCTATCTCAAAGCGTATTTTATTGCTCCTGGTACCATTTACGGCATCGCACATAACCCTCTTGTCGACGCCGGAATCCAGAACTCTCGTTCGCAGCAGATCCCTCAGCTTGTCAAGGCTTCGTTGGACAGAGGACAAGCCGGTGTAGTTGGAAAAGGTGCATCCTTGTGGCCAAATGTGCATATCGACGATGGTAGGTTTCTTTTCCTTCAGTCTATTCCACTTGGTCCAGGCGGTCCTAATCCTTATCATTTATCCAGTCTCTGACCTCTACATTATCCTTTTCGATGCCGTTACCGCCAACTCTGACAAGCTTGGTCATGGACTTAACGGCTTCCATTTCGGCGAGAACGGCGAGCATAGATGGTATGACATTTCGAGAGCCATCGGCCAAGCCTTCGTCGAGTTCGGGATCAGTGGAGACCCCGAGCCTACTTCCTTCACTGAGGAGGAACTCGACAAGTATTTTGGTTCTGAGGTATGTTTTGATTCAGGTTTTCTATCCTACGGGGCTAGTTGATTTTCATTGATGCTATAGGAGTTGGCCAACGCCAACGTCGGATCCAACTCTCGGTGCCGAAGCAATCGCGGTCGCTCTATTGGTTGGAAGCCTAAGTATGTCACGAAGGACATGTTGGCTAGCGTCAATGCTGAAGTTGAGGCCGCTCTGAAGCTCAACGGCAAGAAGTAGCAATAGATTATCGAGTTTTATCTCCTAATCATGTCTCACGACCGTTTACTGGGGCAATCTTGAAGTGTGGACACTAAACGCACGGAACTACGTATCTGATCCCAAATATGAAGTGATATTCGCTAAAGAGATGTTTGACCGATCTCTTGGATATACTACAGGACTATCACTGGAAGGAAGAAATACGGTTTCGAATTCAATGAAGCGTGAACTGATAGACAACGAAACCGAAACCTGCTTTAAGTGGTTCAACCACTTAAGGTCGACCTGTCGATGCTTGTCTAGGAACGCGTTAACCGTTTGAATCTATTAGACTGTGAAGTGGCTCAAACCTGTTCAGCAACGTACGGTACGATATTGGATACTGCACAAAGGATTGCATGTTTGTTTTCTCTGCCTCAGTCAGTCAGACAGAGATATCCTGAGGTACGAAGGTTGAACCTCCGTCTGTACTGCCTGTGGGAGACTAGTTATGGTATATATATATTCAGTGTTGGTGCTGACTCCAGAGAATTCTAGTTTCTTTCGGTCACTTGGAAAGCATAGCAGACGAGGTATAGCACCATCCAACGTACCACTCAAAGCTGAATGAACTCAAGGAGAGACTGATTGGAAGGCTTGGCTGACGGGTACAATTTTTGTAAAGTTTTTGAAAGAGAATGATTCATGTTCGCCATACGCCCACTACTTGACTACTTACAATTAGGTAACGACATTTGGGTAGCCTGCCGCAATGCAAATGCATGCATTTCACCCGAGCCCATAGGTACAAGTTCTCTAGGGCGCTTTCATTCGAATGACAAAGCGATCCTGCTGAATCTACGCTGCACGCTATGTACCTCGTTTCAGTGGTGTGAGATGTAGCTATCATGCGAGTACATAAGAGGAACACGACGCTAGCCATCGGATGTCGCGGCGCCGGCTTTCCGTAGGAATCAGGGGTGTAGAGTTGGCGTGTCGAGTAGAGCCCACTGACGGGTTGACAAGTCGCACAAGAGTGCGCATTCATGCAAGGAACATGAACGAGACGACAGAAATGCAAAAGTGCCGAACCCACTCCGGGGTCTACGTATACCTAAGATTGTGATCCTTGGATCTTCACTTCAAAGGATGAAAAAGCAGAATGCATAGGGTATGGGGTAAGCAATGCTTGCCTTGGAAGACCGCACCTTTGAGATACGTCCTCGACGATGACAACATACTGGATGTTCCGTGTGCCGTATGAATCGCAAGTGATGGGCAATGCGTGAAGAAGCTCTCTCTATGCCTGGGGACTATATATGTGAGCCATGACATCGGATGGTGATATTTACGTTACCAGTGCGTCGAGGCATTTTTTGTAGTCCGACAAATGCATTATCCGCCTTTACGTCAATTCCGGCTCATGCAACGAGGTGAGGATGTCTAGTCTCGTCTACGATGCCGTAGTAGGCTTCGCGACGTGCCCATTGTTGTCCTTGCGTCAAGAGAGGCGCATCATCTTTATGCTCTTCGCCCTGTCTGAAACGGAGACGAAGCGTAAAGAACGGTCTACGTTGAACCTTATCGGCAAAAGCCGCTCTCAGTGAGATGGCCCAGAAAGGCGGTTGAGTAGAGTCTGGTTCCTTCGACGACAATCCTCCAAACTGCGTATTCTCGGTGTCATGTCGCATTAAAGGATAAATCATAGCTGTCAATGCTAACGATAACGATATCTAGAGGTTAGCATTGCATGACGACCATAGGGATCGACAGGTCCACCGGACGGATTCCGAAGGGCCATCAGGATTATACCTCAATTGAAGCCTTTTCATTCAGGCTCCGGATTTACAGGGCATCAGAACTACCCAAAGTAAACTGTTTACTATCTGCATTGTGGGGTATGCGTGAGTTGAGGCTGTGGGTTGCCGGTGACGGAAGCATACCTCACAAGCCGAAGCAACATAGTGCCACCCGTCCACACTTCACCTTCGGAAGCCCCGGACAGCCATCTCGCTCTAGTTATCATGGTTGCTCTGCACCTGAGGTATCGAGTCTGTGGGCAATGACCGCTGATCATGCAAGATGAAAGAGAAAGAGACCGTAATCAGCATGTTAAACACGAGGCATGAGCAGAGGCTGGATTTACTCGTTTCGTCCATCGCCAATTCATGATCTGGCACAGTGCTTTCCGTAGTCGAGGGATCTCATGATGTAGCCACGCTTCGCCTCGTTGTAGATTACTTCAAGCACATATAATCGCTTCTATGGTGAGTGTCTCGACTCGAATCAACAACCACTTGACGTCCTCCCACGTCCTATACCTTTGTTTACTGCGATACCCTTTGAATGATGCCTATCCATTCCAGCGAAAAGAACTACTACACTGTCCTCGATCTTCCTAAAGGTGCTTCAGAGGAAGAGATTAGAGCGGCGTACAAGAAACTTGTCAGTCCTCGCCATCGGCTGTGAGGTGTTTTTGCTTTATTGACTTTATATGCTTTTCTCCCTCGTTCAGGCTCTAAAGTGGCATCCAGATCGTCATATGGACGACAAGGAGGATGCACAGGAAAAGTTCATTGAAGTATGTGACATTTTTAGCCAACCACTCATGCAGTACCTGACTTCGCACTTTAGATCAGTCATGCGTATAACTCTTTGTTGGATGCCTTGCACCATCCTCGGAAACACAAGCACCGGGATCGAGACAAAAAGAACGACACCCCCGTACCCCCTCCACCACCTCCGTCAAGTTCAGGTTCTTCCGAAAGCCACTCGAGCAGCTCCGATTCGCCCTCGTCGAAACATAAGGAAGATCGGGACGGGAAAGATAAGTAAGTGAATGCTTGAGTCGATATTAAGTTCGTATCTCATGATAAACTTTCATTATTGTTTTGTAGACGTTCCGAGGAACGGAATGCTCGACAGCGTGACCCGATGCCTAAAGCCTCTTCAAGCTCTTCATCTCGGAAACCTTCCGTGAGAACCAAGGCTCACCATCCTCGAACAACCTTCTTCCCACACTTTCACTCGGATTCATCTTCAGATGAATCCGATGAGTGCGTTTCGGTTCTTTTAATATCTGTTGACGGACATTGACTTTCATTTCCTGCAGTGACAGTATACATCATCACCGTGGGACTCGTCTGAAGAAGCCCCGGCATCTTGAGGATGAAGACTACGAGTTTGTGGACTTAGGGTCGCCTTTACAGCCCTTAAGCTCACCGAAGTCTACCCCTGACATATCAAAGGATTGGGTGTTCCCTCTTCCATTGTCTCTCGAGGACCTCTGCAGTGGTGCTTCTCATCGTTATCGGGTCACACGTACCCTTCGATCTGGAAAAGCGCAGAATGTGAAGATCGACATCAAGGTTTCGCCTGGATGGAGGAAAGGTACTCGGGTCCGAGTGCCTGGTGTTGGAAATGAACGCAAAGACGGGACATTCCAGGACATCGTGTTCGTCGTCGAAGAACAGTCACACTCCCGTTTCACTCGTGTCGACAATGATTTACTTATCACCGTACAAGTCCCTTGGGCAGATTCGTCCTCGAGACCATACTCGTGGTCTTCAGTTGACTCGGATCTTAATGGAGAACTTAGACCACCACGAGAAGAGATGGCGTTTGTGAAAGGGGTGGACGGGGAAGAATTTGCGCTTCCGATACCGAGATCGTTGGTAGAAGGTGCAGATGGAAGTCGGATTGTGGGTGCTGGCATGCCAATCCGAAGTCATGGCCGAGTGGATGGTCGAGGTGATCTGGTTGTGCGGTAAGTCCATCTTTCCCCTTCCGTGATGAAGTATCAGCTGACCTATCATCTACTCAGATGGGAGTTCGTGTTTCCTGAGACTGATAAAGCTCAGCAATCACGATGGCAGGCTCTGACAAAGGCGATGAAGTGGAAGTAGCCCTCTCTTTTCATATATCACTCCTTTCTTGATTCGTACTTTTTGAGCTTTGGACTCAGTGGTATTTGTACCCTAAAAAATTTCCTGCCACTCTTTTGGTATTCGCAGGGTTCTATACTCCGGTGTATTCACGTGTAATATACTTTCCTTCATGTTATCTGCAATATAAGCATGTTATACACGCTTGGAAGTTGAGTGAAGGTCCGATCTATTTCTTCTCAGCAGAATACAAGTATAACGGGTCAGTACAACAAGAGGCGGTACTATATGGTCCACTAAGTAACGTGTAGATGTGAATAATAAACAAGAGGTCGTGAAAAGGTCGTGAATGGTCGTGAATGTATAAGATAAGGAGGTATCGCAAAGAAAGAAAGAAAGATCAAGGCTACAAGGAGAATGGAAAAAAAGGTGTCCGTCAGAATCTAGTACTACAGTAACATATAATGAAGCAACAAAGTCAGTCCAAAATCAATTCAACAAAAAGGAAAGCACTGTGGAAGTGAGGTCTACGAATCGGTCGATGAATTACGACTTCGATCTGGGTTCGCAACGAAAAGCGAGGGTTTGGGAACGACGCCGTACGATATGCGTTTGGTCGACCAAGCGGGTGGAGGAGACTTAATTGGTTCCTCCTGAGACATCCGGCGTTCAAACGCTTGTACACGTTCTGCAACCTTGCCGCCTAACGTTGGTCGATTTGATGGTGACCGAGACTGACGCGGTGGAGATGGCGATTTGCCCCGAACAGTGACATTGGGCCATGAAGCATTGTGTGGCAACTGCTCAGGCGATTGAACCAATAACGAGTCTGGCTCTGCCGTCAAGGAGGCTTTCGACCCACTGCTAGTAACAATGGATAGAGGTTTCGTTATAGGAGCACCATCAGCTCTATCTTCTTCAACGCTGCTCGTGCTCAGGCCACTACCATGCGAACTCATAGTGCCTTTTTGAACAATATCCATGGTATGACCCATCCGTTCGATCATCTCCGAGTTTGCAGTCTTCTTGGACTGCAAAGATGACGCAGATCGACCATGTTGGTGAGACGAATACACGTGGACACGTCCAGTAACTCCATCACTACTTTTCCTGCTACCAGGTTTCGAAGGACTCTCAGGTGAGTTAGCTTCTTCGATAGGTACCAGTCGTGACGGGGGAGGATTAGGGTCTCGGAAGTCTAAAGGCTGAGTACGTCTACTAGTGTCGCTTGGCCGTCTGTCAAGGAGGGGAGTCTTGGAAAATCGCGTCCACCAACTGTTGGAACGACGCATAGGCATGGAGGGAGAAGAAGGGTTTGCATCGATGATGGAAGACGGTCGACGGGGAGAACGAGGAGGCTCATGTGAGTTAGAAGATGTACTCGGGACCGCTCCGAACTGACTTAGCTGCATCGACTGATTTGAGTCGCTGGGTGTAGTTGATTGTTCGGTGACCGTAGAGAGCGACGGTCGTTCAGAGATAGGTGTTGGATGGGCAAGGTCAAGCTCAGCCCGAGGAACAACAAGGTGAAGGTATGGTCGTGGCGGAGGATCGCTCAAAGACGGGAAGCCCGAGTTGGGCTCATCTAAAGGTTCGTCTTGGTATGTGGGAATATCCTCGGACTTGAGCGATTCCACCTCGTAGTCCTCGAAAGGATCAGCGTATGTGTACGAAGACGTTTGTCTGCCGCCTCTGGGTCGTGTCGATGAAACACCCTTGACCAGACCCCAATTATCAGAGAAGGGACCACTAGCTTCCTTGTCATGCCGCCAAGTCGACCGCGAACCGCCGCTTCCCTCCTTCTTTATAGACCCCGCGGCATAATCCAACACCGCACCCCCGACCGTACGTAAAGACACCAAGGAGTCATGCACACGGTCGCCGAACGTCGGTCGCATGAACGACGAGCGTCCGCTGCTTGTATCCCGATGTAATCCACCATCCCACCATCCTTGTTCTTCGAACACTCTTGTATCTTCATCGGCCAACATGTCCCGTCTGTCTTGTGGAGACGGAACATGCTGTCCCGGAACTAGGGTGCTCAATCTGTCCTTCACATTCCTGACAATGGGAGGGATAGGCCGACCCTTCTCGCGCACAGTACTCAGGCCAGCGACAGGAAGGATTGGACCGTCATGCGGACTGTCCTCGTCATCTCCAGAATTTGCAAGTAGATGGAAGCTCTCTTGTGAATGTCGGCGACGCATATACCAGGTAGTAGCAGCGGCGCCGACCATGAGAGCAAGTACACCGAAGACAGTGCCTACTGCGATAGCGGTGGCATGGGACTTTTCATCTTTCGCACCCGTCGGGTTATCTGGGTTACTTGGATCGCTGGGTGAGCCGTTGCCGTTGTTGTTGCCGGTATTACCGGTCGATGTTGGGTAAGGGAACTCCGCTGACCCTGGCTGTGACCCTGGTGAGGTGCCGGAGGGAGAAGAACCGGGTGGTTGAGAACCTGAAGGATTAAGAGCGGAGGTGGTCGGTGATGTCCCGGGAAGCGTAGTCATGGATGGAGGAGGGCTCGGAGGGTTGAAGGTGGAGAGGAAGGTGGATGATGAGGTATCAAATACCGAAAGCGTCGACGGTGCAGGACCATCTCGTGCATATCCTGTTCAAAACTGTTAGGAGGGATAGAGCGATAACGGTATACAACCTACCAAAACCAAAAATAACTGTCTGTCCACTGGCAACTGCAAAATGATCTCGCCTAGGGCCCAATTGAGACAGCGAGTCAACAGAGGTCCACACTACAGGTTTTTGGGTTGTGTCAAGAATCCAACCGTCACTGAAGGTCGACTGAAGTTCAGCGTCAGCACCTCCGTGTATCAGAACCTTTCCGTTGTTGAGGCTTGTGGCAGCAAATCCGCGCCTTGGAGATGGCAGACTGGCGTTTGAGACCGATAAAGTCGTCCACCCTAAGCCCGGACGCGCTGTGTCAAGGGCCCAAATACTAGTAAACGGTAACAACGAGTTCTGAGAAGGAGAGTAGCCGCCAAAGACCAGTAACCAGCCGTTCGGCAAAACGACGGACTGGTGGCCATAAATATCTGGAGGAGCGTTTGTCGATGACAGTTGAGTAAAAGACGGTGTTTGAGGGTCAAAAACGAGGTGTTCCGAGAACGCTGAATCAGAACCATCAGCCTTCGACCCGCCTACTATCCAGATTTTGCCATTGGATGAGGAAGCAGAGTGGTAAATACGGCGCAGAGGTTCATTTGCCCAGGACGAGGTTTGGAAATCCCATGTAGGCAATTCACGGTCACTAACGTCAAGTAATGCAGCAGAGTCTGCTTGTGCGGGTAGAGAGATAGGCGAGTTGGGACCGGGATCTCCGCCAAAGAGTAGTAGGTGGGTGGTATTGAATGTTGACAGTGTATGCCATGCTACAGCAGGCCCCTGGTCCGACGAACAGTCGGAGCAGCCGCTTAAGTACTGCCAGGGTGGCGAAGACGTATTGAAGGACGACGCGAGGGACAGAGAGAAGAAGTCATTTGTGACCGGAGCAGCGCTATACGAGTAGGAATTGAACTGATCGGTACGACCACCATGGACGTATAGTATGTCCTGCACGAGGGATGCAGCCTGTCCCCATCTATGCTTCCAAGTCAACTCCACAAAGCTTAGTTCTAGGTGGTTCTACTGACCTGGAAGCAGTAGGCGACTGAGCCGCAACAAAGTCCTGTAATAGCCATAATAATATCGGCGCATGCAGTAGTTTCATGGTCATATTTACGAGTTTTCGATAGGGTCCAAGTCAAAGAGTGCACATAGAGCAGTAATCGTGGTATTCGTCGTGAGAGTTCGTGAAGATATTAGAGCAGTAAATGACGGTGAGGAGTAGGAGGCCTGGAGCACTTTCGGAGTCCTGCATGTGCTTAGGGCAAGATGAGACGCGCGCGGGAAGTGCACTGCCTGAAAGTTTATACATACTGCACATACAAAACAAGTAACAAACGTTTGTAACGAGCTTACAAAAGGTTGCTAGTTACAGTAGAGGTCGCCGTTGTGGGCGTACAATCTATGATCCAACCATGTTCAGCAGCTCGATATTCGCTTCGGGGAATGACTATCTTTCCTTATAGAGGCTAAGCTAAGCCTAGATGTCAAGTTGCATATGAACCAAGTGAGTCAAAGATCTAGCTACATCATGCAAAGCCCTCATTCATGCCCGGCCTCATCGCCACTACTATCCTCATCGTCCGTGGCAACACCAATGACACCGCCGCTCTGCTTCTCCTTGACCATGCGTCCCGCAGCAGCAGCCTTGGGGCCGAGAACTTTTCGGGCACCGGCATTTGCACCGACTTCCCAAACTTGTAACTTCGCCTTCGAACCGGCCGCAGCAAGAGTGAGAGGGTCATCCGGTGACCAGGCGACTGAGAATACCTTGCCCTGCAATACAAATGAACAATAAGCTTACGAAATAACGATGACAATTTAGTAGATACATACCACTCCAAGGTCTCTTGAAGTGACCAGGCTGACTTGACGCTTTTTAAAGTCTGCATCTTCAACGATATTCCAGATCTTGACAACTTTGTCTGTGCCACCAGTAGCGATGCATCCAGGTATATGAGGATTCACGTCTAAGGCTGAGACAGCGCCGTCGTGAGCAGACAGGGTGAATCGTGCAGGCGAAGGAGTTGCAGCGTTTGTGGGAAGCGTTCGTGCATCGAAGTTGAGCACGATGCCGTTCTCCAACGAAACCTAGTGAGAATGACCATGAGAAGATAATAAGAAAAAATTTCATTGGATGAGACTTACATAGAATGAGTGTGCTTCCCATGGGTCCCAGCGGAGAGCCTCGACATCTGCACCTACAAGCGCACCCACACCTGCCTCGGGCGCTCTTGTGTCGAACGTCCTGACGGTTCGATCGTAACTGCCGGTCAAAAGCACGGTGGGCTCCTTGTCATTCCATTGAACCGACTGGACTTTATCCTTGTGAACTGAGAAGCTGCGCAATGCCCCTTCTCCCTCGCCACCTTCACCATTAATTGTAGGATCGCGACTGAGGTCCCATAGCTTGACAGTTCGATCGGCAGAAGCACTGGCCAGGAGATTACGATGTGTTTTGTTCCATGATAATGACAGCACCGCATCGACGTGGTACGCGTCGGAAACCTCACGATGCTTGGTCTTCTTGCGCTTTTTCTTACCCGTACCTAGCGGTGTAGGGACATGAGCGGCAGTCTTATCAGGACGACCAAGGACCATATCCGGATACATGGCCTCAACAACATCCAAAGACCAGATTTCAATTTCAGGTTCCAGAGTACCCACAGCGATGTAGTTGCCAAATTGTCTTAGTTGGCCATCTGGTGTTTTTGCGGTAGGTGAGGATATAGGTGGGAAGTCGAGCCATTCGAGGCAGAGGGGGAAAGAAGGGAGCATAAGGTCGTGGTGGACATAGAGGTTGTCTTCAGACTCGTCATAGACATATATCTCCAGTTGTGAGATCTCGTCTTCAGTTTTTGCGGCAACAAGAAGGTTGTCGGAAGGAAGGATCTGGAGCTCCTCACGCTCATTGTCCTCTTCCTGAATAAATCGTTAGCGACAAATTCGATTAGTTGGAATAACCGAAGCTCACGTCTTCCTTCAGTGTGATATATGGATCCTCGTCGTTATTTCGGTAGTATGTTAGCCCTTTGATATTGCTGAATGGACCCATCGCTGAGAATATTCAGAGTTAGTGGATGAGTGATAAAATTCAAAGTGAGCAACCCACCAGGCATATCGTCCTCCTCATCGTAATTGTCCAAATTGTATTTTGCGAGGTCCTCGCCGTCTGGCTTACCGGCAATTGCCTCGCTTGAAGGAGCAGGCTCCTCATCCATGGGTACATCCTCATCCATCGCGTTGTCGTCAGTATCCTTGACGTTTTCAATCTCATCTTCACTTCAACGTCTTTGGCTCAGCAAACGATCTAGAAACGCAATGAGAATAGAGTACTCACTCTACCCATTCATCTTCATCCTCATCGGCATCATCTGCTTCATCGCCCTCAGCTCCTCTTCCCATAGACGCAGAAGCCTTCTGTGCACGCTCAAGTTCCTTCTTGGCATCTTCGAGCTCTATTCGAGCAAGTGCACTGACGCGCTCCAGCTCTTGTTCGTCGAGAACATATTTTGTCGGTTGTTCTACTGCAATACCTCGTTTCACCCTGAAATTAGACATTAGGACCAAATGATATTAAAGTATATAGAAAACACACCAAGCAACGGATGATATTAAGCTGGCCATCCTCCTCGACTTACCGAAGGATACCGTCCAAGATGTTCTGCTCAAGCGTCAAGCGTCTGCAATAATTTCAAGGACCTTCCAAATGCAGTTTCCCACGTGGCCGGGCAAAGGACGTCCGTATTTCCGGAGCTTCATGACTTCCTTCTCTGAGAGTCACTTCTCTTCGTCCGCAACCACATCTTGCACTTCCGCCAGCCATGCCTACGGCGACGACGACGACGAACACCACACAGGATGTTACTGATGGACCGTTAAGCAGCATTCCTCTAAAGGGTACGCCCAACGGCACAGCGACAACGAGCGCGACTGCGGCCACTTTACGTTCACTCTATCCCCGTGCAGCGACTGCATTTCTACACCGAAATGTCGCATTGACTCAGTCACTGTTGTCTTCTGCATCCTCTATCCTACATCCTCCATCTTCCTTGGCAGATGACGGACTCACTTCTCATCGGAAGAAATGGGACATCCTACAAATAACGTTTGAGACTACCGTGTACGCTTCGCCACCGGAGACAGAAGACCCGGAGGCATTCCCTACGTCTCTCAGGGCGAACCAGATGCTCTCACCGCAAAGCCTTGTTACCAATTTACACTCTAGATCACTCCACCTCTTTACACCAACGTCTCAAAAAGCAAACGCTGCGTTCCTACCATCCCAGATCCTTATTACTTTGGTCCTGGCCAGTCTCAAGCTTGGATGCCCCGAAGTAGGACGTGGCATTATCGAAGACTGGCTAGCTCGTAGAAGTCTAAGTAATTCGGCTGAGGACTTGGAGGGGTATGCCAAGGTTCTTGAGCTGTATTGTCTCCAAATACTGCCAAGGCTAGAGGAATGGGACTACGCCTCGGATTTCCTGCAGTATGAAAGAGAACTCCCGCAGGACACGAGAGATGTAAGTAACTTATTGAATCAACGTATCTTTGTATGATGTAGTCGATGGGGTACCGGGCAGGTCAGCCCAGAATTTCACATGCATCGTCTGTCGGCGGTTCGTCCATGAGGATGATAGACCTCCTCATAGGCGAACCTTCGACAGAAATAAATGTGGCCTTCAGCTGACATGCTGCGCGCCCCGTAAGAATTCTGCAGTCTGTGCAGTAATGATTCTGATTTCTGTTATTCAAGCTCCCTTCGCACCCAGAAAGCTAATTTATTGTCTCCCTAGCGAGTGCTTTCTTCTCTTCAGTCATTGCATGAGCAAGCCATCTCACAACAAAGACCAATATCCCCGGTCTCAAGTCCCGTGATTGCGCCGCCTTCCGCTACTTCCTCTCGCTCCGTGTCACCTTCACCATCTCTTTCCGCCTCCTCCGAGTCCAGTAATTCCACACATACTGCTACTCCACGTTCACCACGTCTGAATTCCGCACGGCCAAGTGGGAAGGGAAAGACGCGTTTGCATTCCATGACTCGTTTGACGCCTTCTTCATCAGCTTCTGCTTCTTCACAATCGGTCTCGTCCGTAGCCACGGCGAAAACGGTTACTCCCGCATCTCTTCGTCGTGTGGGACGTAGAAATGATAGTCGAGGACGGAAGACGGTTCACCAAAATTCTCCAGACGACAGTCAAACTTCCGCAACTCCCGTACCTCGTGCGCCACGCTCACGATCATTACAACCTACGGATTCTATCACTGCGCGTCCTCCGTCTACCCTAGCCATCATTCGATCGTATCTAAACTTATCCTCTATCCAAACAAGCAAGTCTAAGTTGATCACGCTCTTTCTTTTATTCGTTGTCTTCCCGGTTCTATCGTTCCTTTTCCGACTACGGAGGAGAAGGGTCACGAGCGTGAATGCGGGAACTGCGGAGCAAGTTCGAAGACGATTGAGGGCCGCTGAGGGCAAGAGCACTTTAGTCACAATCTGGGAGGAAGTCGTTAGGGCCGTTATGGATACCGTGCGAATGGGTGGGAGAGGACTTGTATGAAGAAAACATTTAGAGCATGGGATTTGGATACCTTGAAGTGTGTTCGTCTATATTATGGCAAGTCTTCCTGAGCCTGCCATACCTCGCCTTACTCATTTGTATAGTGTACTTATCTATAGTTGTTCAGTTTTGCTGTATTTGTTCTTTTTTATGGAAGATATCACATCGCACATTTGTCGCTACTTGTCTCCAGCGAATTGCTTTGGCAATCCCCTAATAAGCGTCTTTACCAGCCGCGTCGGATGCTGACTTATGCTGAGTCTGTGCTCCTTAGTTGATGAAGCACCATTGCCAGCGCTGTTCACCTTCTTGGATATTTATCAAGCTCATATATACGTTGACCACAAGAGGTATGCTTCTTATGTCCACTCCTACATGAATTGTGCTATACCTGGAAAGACCCTTCTTCTGCACAGTTTTCAGTAGGTCTCTCTGCTCACTGAACCATTCTGCACCGTAACTGATATATCTATCCAAATCATAGTTCTGCCTGCTATGACACTAAAGAACTCCCCGCCATTCGACTTCGAACTATATGATCGCCCTGGCAGGCACTGGACAGCGTCTCAACGGACTATGTTCGTCAATGAGCTACGTGCTCTAGCTTCCCAGTGTCTCTATCCCCTCCCGGATTACCAGTGTCTTTCTTCCGCAACGGGTGCCCTGGACGACAAGTTGATCGTTATCGCTCGTCGCCCTTCCGACTCTGAGATAGTGGCTTTCGTCTCATCTGTCTTTCTACCTATGCCAGCTGCTGCTGGCTATGCATCACCATTTACCGTCTTCCATACAGGATTGACGTGCATATCACCCAAGATCCGTCGGACGGGGATGACTATAGAGCTGTTCGCTCGTATCTTTTTCTACATGACTTCCCGTCATCCAGAAGGATTCTGGTTGACAAGTCTTGCAGAGGTTCCCAGTAGTCTCGTCAGCATCTCACATTACGCCACCAATGTCTTCCCTTCGCCCTATATTACAGAACCAACCTCTATGCATCTCCACATTGCGGAAACCATTTCCAGACAATATCGAGATGTTCTTCTCATTTCTCCGGCGGCGGTTTTCGACGCGGATCGTTTCGTTTTCGAAGGTTCGAACGATCTTGGGTCATGTTTCAGAAAGGATCGTGACGATAAACAACTACATCACAGAAGGACTGATGTAAACGAATACTATCGAGACCTACTGGGAAAGGGTGAAGGGGACGAAGTGTTGCAGGTTGGATATGTGACACGAGAACGGATCGTCCAGGCTAACAATGAAGAAGCTCGCCTGCAGCGGTCAGTCACACCATTAAAGGTGGATACTCTCTTCAGGAGTTCCGCGCAGTACTAGCTCTAACTATATTAATGATTTACTAGGCGAAACTGTGACTGGTGACCTCGAGGATGTTGCAGTCAGATATCGCATTCAGGTCACCTAGGCCTGGTAGGCAATCCAGGGCAACTTGATGAGCAGGATGTTAAGAAAACAGCCAATGTTGCAAGATACATACCCCGCTATGCTCCTACAAAACCTATCTCCACAAGCGGACCAGAATAGTCCAACGAATCTGTAAACGCTACCGTCTGGGTGCTTCCCAGCCTCCAACCAAGACGCGTTGCATGAGTAAGGTCCACATATCTGATTGTCTTATGATTAGTTGCAGCTACCACTATGAAATGAATATCACGAACTCATGATGCCCGCATTTCGATGTTGAGTGGTAACAGATAAGGGATACGGGAATGTGTGGGTGATGCTTCAAGTAAGTCTGTAGCATGCCCCATTCATGGGAAATAATGCCGCATGCCTCGCAGCCGTTGTCCCAACATCTGTTATTTTTGAGATCGCTGCGGTAGGGATCAATGGTCTCCCAGTCTCCAGAGCAGTTGACTTGGCAAAGTCCACTTTCCGTTCGATTGATGATGTACTGTTGAAGTTGCTATGATGAAAGAAAGAAATTCAATGTAACATAACGAGGAATCTACGACGATGCAGCTTACATTAGGGGTGAGAACTGCTTGCCTTGGTAGGACCGACAGTTGTCCTATCCAATCATGTACTCGAAGAGGAGATGCACCGTCTGGAGCCCAATCTCGCACCAGACTGGCGGAAATCTTTAGATCGACATTGTGGAGAAGTTGGAGTGCAACATTCAGGTTGGCATCAATGGCCAGAGATCTGCTTGCGACCTCCGAAACATATCCGTTGGTTTGCGTAGTGACCTGTTGAACGACCTGTATCGACTCGCTAGGAAAATGACATGAGAATGAGTCTTAGGACAACTATGCAAGTAGACCGAGCATACCAACTCATGGCTGACAGTATCCTGGCAAGTAATGTATTATGTTCCACCAGCTCAGATCGGAACTGCTCGATTTCTCTACTTTTCAAAAGCATCCAGCCAGATGTTATCCAAGTTCGATGCCAGGAATGGCGTCCAGATTTGCCACATCGGGTCTCGACATAAGATCGGTAATAAGTCACTCGCTGCAGGATTCGCTCTAAGCTTCGCGAGCACTCCCGGATAGCAGTAGCAATGTCATCAGAGGTGAGTAGGTGGCTCTTGAGGATCGTCACGTTGCGTTGACGTGAGAAACTGTGTACTTGTTGCAGAAAATGTTGCAATCGAGTAACATCAAGAATCAAGCCTTGAAAGCTTTCGGATGCACCAGAAGTGCTCGTGAGAATTTGGATGACTTTAGTCGTCAGATCGATAAGAGTGACGATGTCTCCGAATGAACCGAAGCTGAAGGCTAGAGACATTACAAAATCAGCACTTAGAGGGTTGAAGACGGGGAAAAATGTGCGCTGCCAGTTGTACTGAGGTCGCCGAGGTAATATAGCCATCAAATGACGCGCCTAGATAGATGGCAGTGAACGTTTCCCATGAGTAACAGCATGAGTTCCTAGAAGTCATAGACCTGTGCGCTACGCGATGTCATGTAGATCATAGCCCACACATAAACCTTTGACAGGTACTCGGCAGTGGCAACACTGTAGAACATAGGATTGCGGCCGACACAAAAGCATTGCCCTAGTTATAGCTTCATCATATACAAGGACACTGATAAGGCCTAACCAACGTACCTTAGTATGGCAATCATTGACCGGTGTTTGGATATCTGCAGAAACTCCGCCCTACTGAGCCATATAGCACAATTCCTGAAGCGTAAGGGGCGGAATGACTCAGTACCTTCCACATCGTTGGTGGCTACTAAACATCTAGGATGAACGGAGAGCATATGTGTGACGTGATGAAGAGCATGAGAACATGAACTATCAAAACATTGTTGAGCTCCGACACGAGCTAGGTGAATATATAGGAACACACTCACTATGGATATTTATTGGTAGGAGCGGAAACGTTTGTGCTGAATGAGTCGAAACTTGCACTGAAGAAAAGACTATTGACGAGAGGGGACACAGCTTGTTGTCCCCGAAGAAATACCATGATGCTGATATGGCACACACTGCACGTCATAGCACACACCTACTATATTAGCCCTGCTGCATGATGGATATTCAAAAAACTCGACACAACAAGCATTCAGAGCACTCACAAGGTGAAATATCTGGGGTAAGGCCTCCAAAGTCTTTTTACATGCATCTATTATAGCCTTTCGGTAAACTGGCTCACCCTCACAATTCGCGTTACTAACTAGAGTGAAACGTGAGAGGCCACAGCGTAGAAGATCGCAATAATGAAACATGTCTTCAGAATCCATTACATTGAGGATTGATTCCGCATTTCGAATGCAATCGTCGTCGTCGGCATGTAGGAGTGTCGATTCTCATTAGCGGAATTTAATGGCCAAATCAAGCGTAGCATCAAGGAGCTTCTTTTTATCTTGTAGAAATCGGATGAAATCATCATTTGACAAGCGGTCGCAGGATCCATCATCATGGGTAATACCACGAACAAGCCTGTCGGGGCAGTAAACATACGGAGACCAAAGGAGTAGGTGACGCAGATCAAAGGTGCGTGCCCGAGGGTCACAATGCAAACGTGCATGCCGCCGTCTGGATAGTCTTCAACAACTTGTTCCGTAAGAGTACGAGGACATTCCATCTTTGAACGTCTTATAGTTCCTCGGTAACGAAAGAGACTTGATATTCTCGGCCTCGTTTTCTGCATGGCAACGACACGGTCCATAGAGGCAGATTAAGACATCCTGAAATATGGGCTAAAATAACATCAGTGTCATGCTGCGCAACGAGGCGATTAGACTCACTCGCAGCTGACGAGATGTAATACGTTTAGAAAGAAGAACAACATTTGACTGAATCAGAGACGTGTACGACAGGACATCAATCCAAAACATCTGAACTGTCCGTTTTGGATTGGACAAGCTGGAACATGTCACGAAATACTTCAAGGCAGCGAGAGAAAACGATTGAAATGGTGTACTCGAAAGGCGGCACGTCTGAACTAAGATGACGTTTTCATCCTTATACTGGACTCAAGTCAAACACAGTTCCAGACGTTTCCTCGGTAAGGCACCCAGTTCTAGCTAAGGTCGGACAAGATTGAATCACAACAGAAGCGAATGCAGTTTACGTTTGGAGTCTGGATAGGCAATGGCATCGAGTATGAGGACTAGGAAAGATAATTAGGCGCTTTCCGTTTCTACATTCTGATATTCAGCTTCAAGTTCGCCACAATGTGACAAGCCACAGAATAACTATGTGAAATCATTTCACACTACCTATTGACTTGAGTATTATATGATGCCTTCTTTCCCCTGAAGGTATTTTGGGAGTACAAATACTTCGGGTCAGAGGTGGGAGACGATCCTTTTGTTTAAGACGTCGAATGAGAAGTCTAAGGTTTATCTACTAACATGTAGTCATCTGCAGATCGGAAGAAATTTCTGTGGACCAAACGTGTGCTGTCGTGCAAGTCGTTCACGTAGCCTTGTTTACCTATAAGCTACATCCCGGACGGATGAGGAGCTCCTTCAGCAAGCTCGTGCAGTTCAAGTTGCCACGACCGTTGCTGAAGGAACAGACAAGGATATGCTTACTAGCATCAGATCCGAAGTTGAGATGCAGTAATCGCCCTGTAGATATGCATCAATAGAGGTGAATAGATAATCGATCATTGCAAGAATTCGAACATGCGCAGCGAGCAAACGAGCAGTGCAATTGAAGGGTATCCATTCTACACTACTATATTAGAAAAAGTGATGCTGATAATACAAATACAAAAGATGCTATGCGAAAAAAAAAAATAAGAGTCCTCTCATGATAGATGAAGAAACAAGCCAATATCACTGGTCTTACATTCAAACTAACACCTTCCTGATACCTTCCTTCTGTGCAGGTGTCAACCGATCAGGGAAGACAATGTCCCACTTAACGATGATATCACCCTTCTTCTTGAAACTGCCCTCCTTTCGGATAGGCATACCTTCCCCTGAGACAACGGTCTGCGCATTGGGTTTCACGACGCTTGGTGGGACGTTGACTTGCAATTTCCTTCCATCAAGCGCCTCGACCGTCCGCTTTCCGCCGCCTCCTGCAAGAGCCTCTACGAGTGGTAGTTTCTCATGACATATGATGTCATTGCCTTCACGGACAAAGCGTCCATGAGGCTTCTCCTCAATGACGAAGACCAGATCTTGAGCTTCGCCATCAGCTTGCTCGTTACCCGCCTTCGGGAATCGAATCTTGGTACCGCTCTTCCATCCAGGGAGTACCTGAATTTCAAGCACCTTGTCTTCTGTTTGTCCATTGAGGAGCTTTCGACCGACTTTCAGACGTTTCGTCGCGCCATTGTAGAGGTCCTCTAATGTGACTTTGAGTGGTCGTGTGATTTCAGAGGGTTGTGAAGGTCGTTGTGGTGCAGGGGATGCCGCTCGACGCGGACCTGCACCAGAGGGTGCCTTAGCGTGTGCTCGTGCACCAGGCATACCTCCTGGCATGCCGCCGAACGATGAGAATGGTGAGCCGCCACCCATCATGTCCTCGTCCTCGTCTCCAAACATGCCACCCATCCCTGCGCCCCTCCTACCACCACCCATACCACCACCCATACCACCGAAGCCACCGAGGCCGCCCATGCCAAATATTGACCTAAAGGTAGTAAAATATTGAGTACACTTTGAGGAATCATAGGATCAATATGAATACTTACTCGAATATCTTGTTTGGGTCAGTTGGCGAGAAGCCACCACGGCCCCCACCAGTGCCGAAACTTCCTCCAGGGCCGGTGGTGAAGGTAAACGTCTGACCTCCGCCTCCAGGCATTCCAGCGAAGCCAGGGAATCCTCCAGGACCAGCGCCAGCCCCTGGTGGAGGTGCGCCTCCACCTTTGAGACCCTCTTCGCCGAATTGATCATAAATGGTGCGCTTTTGTTTATCGCTGAGCACTTCAAATGCCTCGGAGATCTATCAGAAAAGGAGAGGTCAATATAGAGTAACATGTAGCATCTAAGTACCTACTTACCTCTTTGAACTTCTTGGAAGCTTCCTCCGATCCCTGATTACGATCCGGATGCCATTTCATGGCCTATGAAGCAGAAATGAAGAGTCAGCACGATTCTGTGAGGTGAAACGAACGATGCCAGTATCCTTACCATTTTCTTGTAGGCCTTTTTGATCTCATCCTCGCTTGCGCTCTTGTCTATACCAAGGAGCTTGTAATAGTCTGTACCCATTGTAACTTAACGGGAGAAAGACTGAGAAAAGAGAAATAGAAAGAGATATAAAGCAGAAAGGGTAATAGTAGAGATTTCTTGTGACGAACGTCGGGAGCAGAGAGTTATATGGACTCGGCATGGCGGGCTTGCCTGGACGTCCCGCCCCCATTACAGACGTTACGAGAACTTGCTGGAATATACCTCTGACGTAAGCCAGACCGTGCTCCAGTCCCCGGCAATGCGTGAGAACATTTGGTGCTCCGCTTCCCTTTTCGGCAACCGTTCCCAGACCTAGTCTGGTAGGGTCTGCCTGAGCTCCTACATGCACGGCAGGCACGAACATTCTTGCCAATGGCCACCACCACCATGACGCCTGATAACAGTCCCAGGTCGCCGCCTCTCAATGGCGGGGACCACGACGACGACGACCACCGGAACTCTATCATTCGACGGTCATGGCATGCAATGTCAGACTTGTTATATCCTTTCTCGCCTTCTGCACTTGCTTCGCTTCCAAAGAGGACATTTCGACGAAGGGCACGATATACCCGTGCTGATCATGTACCAGAAGCCGGTGTTGACGAGCACGGGCAAATGCCAACTGTTCGGGACTACCATGCAATTACCTCAGTACCTCCCCAAGTACGAGTTCCCAAGAAGATTGCCACACCGATCAAAGTTGAAGGGAAGGTCTGGTTCGCCAACGAGCGAAGTGTGTACACACTTCTTCTTCGTGTCTGTAGTAGGATTAACACATGTTCAGCTTGGGTATCCTATATGAATATCGCTATCCTCATTGGAGCCCTATCGCTCGCACTCTTTAATGCCTCAAAGGATCAGATAGCTCGTAACTTCGCATACACTTATGCTTGCATCAGTATCGGCGTTCTTGTAAGCCGAGCAACCTACAGAGAGAGCAAGGACCCTGATCTCCGCCGTGAATTGTTTAGATTTACGGTTATGCCGTTTACCAACATCGAATCACCATGATTCGGAGACGAGATCCAGGGCATTTCGGTCAGTAGATCTGCTCACAGGGATTCTTCTGATGTTCCTTGTTTACTTGACTATTTCTTCGCAGACCACGTCGTTGGACCCATTATTATTAGCGCTCTCCTGTTCATTGCGGTCCTGGCTAATTTTGTCATACGAGGTCCGTATTCAATTATTAGATTCCTTTCTTCTTACTGACACGATGTTATTGTTCTGGTCTTCTAGTACGCGAGTTGTAAGTTCATATGTTCGCTGAAGGAATCAACG
This sequence comes from Somion occarium, assembly GCA_964035595.1. NCBI lineage: Eukaryota > Fungi > Basidiomycota > Agaricomycetes > Polyporales > Cerrenaceae > Somion > Somion occarium. The sequence goes on along the minus strand of OZ037952.1, from coordinate 1,633,535 downwards.
GAGTTAATCATCTGTTTCTACAGAAGGCAGAAGCAGCTGCCAATACCGGGACAGTCGTTATTCACCAAATGGTTGTCGTGATATCTACCCCCTTATTTCACATACGAATATAGGTCTGGATTTTGCTGTCTCAAATCCAATTGTATCATGATTCAGCGTTATTTGACCTAACTTCTATTCGGCTGCCTCGCAATGGTCTGGGTCGAGCCTGGGTACAAGTGAACTTACGGCACTCTGGGATGCTTGGGGGTGCACTAATAAGTGTTGTGGGTCCCCTCGCAGAGTACGGTTCGTTCTATATCAATGCAATTACTATTCTCAAGAGCTCTGCATTCTTCACTGATAATGTCGGTTGAGGCACTCGACGCAGACCCATCTTGTTCCCCCTACATCAGTGATACTTCCGGCTATCCAAGTCTTCCACTCTTCAGGTATGTTTGCTTAGATATGTTTGTTTTCTGATGCTCCGCGTTACGTTCCTTAGATGTGCCGATCTGTCAGTCATCCCGGCTTGATTCTGCCGACATTCATAAGCAAATACCCACCGCATGTCTTTCCTTTCACCAGACCCTGCCTTCTCGGCGGGCTTGACTTCGAGACTTTCGCTTTCGACATGTACGCACCAACCCTATCTGTCCAAGTGGCTTCTAGCACACTCGCAGTCTTTTGCTCCTCTTACGACACTCACTGTTCATCAGATGCAACGTGTTGTACCTACTTTTGGCAAGGCCCTTGTGGCGGGGTAGGTTAACCCACATGCAAAATTCTCTCCGTCCCCCACCCCCTCCGCCGATGCCACGAAGAATCATCACTCAGCGCTGAGCTTTATCTCACCCATGACATTTGCCTTTCCGGATATGTTTTCATGGACCCTAGCGGAGCTCCCCTTGTTCTCCGCATCCCAATTACTGGAGATGGGTAAATCGTTACCTCTTTGCTACAGGGTGCGAATGGAAGGTACCTTAAACATAACTATGTTGGACATCCGCCAGCAATTCGACAAATTGTGGTATTTCGCGCTTTCGAATCACTGCTGAATCCCCCACGACGAGTCAGCATACGGCTAGGCCTGAACGACAATTGATTAACGCTGCTTTAGCTGCACTCCGCGGTTGTCAATGAGCCTCTCTTGATACATATCACACGTTCATTCTAATCCTGTCTCTGCTCAAGCTCACAGTTCCCCCACACGACCCTCCGTCAAATAACCATATTCCAATATCCCGTTTCTCCGATGTACGGTATGGTCTGATCTGTCATACCAGAAAATGGGAACCTAATGGAACAAACTGGGCTTACGGCACCGACTGATCTTCAGAGTTATCAAGTGTTCTCAGCTACGCTGTTTTCCGTATTCAAATGTATTTTTGGTACCCCCACTCTCCCCCTTGATGTCGTTCTGTGTGAACTAACGTGGTCGTACACAGACTTGAACTCAATGGGCATCAGCGCGATAAGTCAAGAGTGTTCCCATGCTGTTAGAGGTGTCATTCACGCTTCGCGGGAGTGAACTTTGCTCAGAGCGTTCATGCAGACTCGTGCGAGAGCTACGTTGATGGAGATGCTTGAATTGCGGGTTTTCCCAAGTACTCAGTGAGTATTTTTGGCGTCTCTCTCGAACCCCCTGACAAGTCTCTTTATCGTTGGTTTCAGTAGAGGTTTGGACATACGCTTTTGCACCATAGACTCTAATCACTTGCTCCATTTGGGAGGTTGAGACACATCTGCTTCTATGTAATGTATGTCATAGTTCTACTCTAGCTGCTTTCGCAGCGATGACCTGGGTTACGGCTTGCGAGAGGCGGTCTACGAGAATGGTCTCATTAGCCCCTCTGTGGTGGTCGAGGTATTAGTAGGAGGGGCTAGAATCGCCTGGTGTTGAGACCAGAAATGGCAATTGTTTAGTTGGTTGGTATGCGATTTAGACTGTTGGATTCACAGCATTCTTGCTAGCAATCCACGCATAGTTGGCCATACATCCACGCTCTAAGTCTGTAACTCTAGCTGAAGTCCTTTTCTTGTCCCCTAAATATCCCCTGAATATCTCTGGACATCACACTCAGGTCCAAATGAACCTTCGCAAAATCGAAACGGGTGAGCCCCTAAAGATCCCTGAAGGCAAGTTCGATCGCTCGTGCGCAAATCGACCTCAATGTATGTGAGAATTCAACCCATTTCATGTATACTGACCTTAAGAAGCACTGCAGGCAACGTCTCTACCGTCGGAGGCAACCCGGTGAAGTTCTTCACTTGTGCAGGTTGCAAATGTGAATTCTACTGTGTACGTCACGCAAGCTGTTCCACTTGAGGCCGTTTCAATCTAACATGTCAACCTTTATAACATCAGAGTAAAGCATGTCAGAAGGAGCATTGGCCAATCCATAAAGTTCGCTGCAAACAAACCCAGGAAGAAATTTCGAGGCTAAAGCGTGTCAACCCCGCTGTAATGCGGTCCGACGTGACCCCAGCACAGATGTATGAAGAGCTTCCATCGTTCCGCAAACACTTTGATATGGCGATATTCGCATGTGGAATCAACGCTTTGCGTTCTCAACTCGGTGACAACCCGAAGAAATGGCACACCTACTACTTGCTCATTCAACTCAGGCGATTAGTCGGAGACCTTAGTGACCGCCCCCGTTGGGCTCGCTTCGCTGTGGCACGTGTCCACGTTCGTCCTGCGACAGACCTCGGAATTCGATCCTTCAAGTCACTCATTGGCAATGTGATCATTCAGCAGGATAGAGATAGTAATAATGGTGGAGAAGTGGTTGAATGGCAGAAGTATGAGAACAAATATGGGCACTTCTTCTGCTCGATCGGGATCCCGGCCGTGGATAGACCGGGTATTAATGGCCTTGTCAGCCTTGTCACTGGACAATCTTGCGACATTTGTTTCACAAAAGAGGAATTTGATGGAGTTGAGAAGATTTCGAATTGGGAAGGGTTCCTTATTGCTGCTGTCGAGTCCAAGTCTCAAAAAGCCCGGAAGGCTGGCTAGAGGTCCTCCCCGCGATAGGTTCTATTTCCTCACCCCTGACTTGTGATGCTCAGCGTACATTATTGGTGACGAATGCTTCGTTCTTGAATTGTATTCTAAAGTCAGGATTGCTTATATAATCTAACCAATATTTCATTTGTTTTCCGATTTTACGTCATGCTCGTTGACGACATCTCTGCCACAGTGTTCATTAAGTTTCCCGAAAGGTACCTACAAAGAAGCACCGGCTGTGGTAAAAACCAGGGTAATAATCAAGGTCGGCCTAGAATGGCCAATAGTGATCGTTCACCTGATATGCATCTCACCGGGCGAGGATGAGGATATAATTTTGGTGCTTTTGCAGAGCTCTTATGCCAAGAAGTATTATGACGGGGTCGATAACTATCATGAATGAGTGAGATTCTTGCGGGACGCCGTAGGATGTGTTTCCAAACAAAGACGGGTAAAGCCAAAAAAAACCGTACCTAGATTGAACTGTAAATATTACTTCAAAGGAAAAGTGTACGCACTGCTCCCGGTCTTTTGTGCAATTAGCACTCACACCCAGTTGGCTAGCGAAGTGCATTCAAGTTGAACGCAAGTTGAGACTTCTAGGTGAATGATCGATCAATCGGTGATTGCCGCTCGTTGTGAACAAGTTGGCCTAGGTTCTCAGATGATGAGTCCAAATAGCGGGCATGCCAACTGAGTACGTACTTCACACCAGCCGAGGTCAATGCAACATGCGTCAGAAACAGCATTGAGATGCATGACTGTCTGACTCGGACCGCATGCTCAACACCCAGGTTAAAAGGCCAGAACATACCAAGGCTCTTCGACAACTCAGTGGACTTCCGACTCGGAGTCCATCCTTCTGTCAATACTTTATCGTACATATTGGTATTACGGACCGTGAAATCTGTCAAGCCATGGTCCGGTGACCAGTTGTATTCCGTGCATGCTAGCCTTGAGTGCGAAGCCTTGAATCGTTGCGTACTAAGCCACATGGATGGAAGATGCAGTGAGCGATAGATGCTTGTGATTCAAAAGTACTCCGCGCCGCTTATACGCCAGATTCCTGACTGGTACTTTTTCAACTATCATTGTTCCATGTGAGGTCGGCCGATGAATGTCGAAGGACGAATTGAATGCCTTCCATCAATAGACTGGTTTGAGTATAATTCAACTGGAAGCACAGACACAAGGCCTGTTTTTCGAAAGTCCTATTTTCGATTATTTGAAAATAATCTCGAAACATTCGGTATCAGTGTCATGTATGACTGACTTTATTCGAAACGACACTCACGGTTAATGGTACGAGTGACTTACAATAATCAACGACATCTCGTTCGCTCACGAGCCCTGAGGGTGGGAATATGAATGCTGCTGCTGCTCTGGTAATACGAAGCAAAAATAAATGGAAAGGTCTCGGTCTTGCCTTGTAGAAGGCATCATCGGGCTCCCGAGACGCGCAGTTGAATTAGAGTAGGCCAAGAGGCCAGAAGAGAAGCATTGCCAAGTGTTCGAGTCTAATCGTGTACCAAATAGGATGTGAGAAAAATGTCGTCAAGGGATCCATTAGAGGATGGGTGAGCTTCCGCAGCAATTCACACAACTCGAATGACCTACCAAACATATGTATACGCTAAATCGTCCGAACATGTCCATGTGAGGTAGTTTGGATAGAAATGTCCAAAGCTGACCAACCCCGAAAGTGTGGTACGACTCACCTCACGAAACGTGGAGTCGTCAGCCCATGGAAGGGTAGAGCCAGTTGGAAGGTGGTGAAGAATGATGAATGTAGTGCCCTTCTACTGGCAATAGCCACCGAACGTACCTAACAGAAACCTAGAAAGAGAAGGTCACTCACAGGGCATGTGCATCATTGGCATAGAACTTCAACAAATCATAAGCCTCTCTGTCAAAGCCGACTTCATCCGTGCATGGTTAGTAATGCGCCATTTCATATGGGAAGTTCATACCACCCTCATGCGAATCGTCCGTATCCACAACATTGTGGCTCAGGTCAAAGCAGCGATCGAGTCATCACTGTTGTCTTGGGAGAATTGAGACGCCCATCTGGTAAGTTACTCTCTCCGTTCCCTCGTAGTCATGTCCGAAGACATTCTAACATCTGCTTCCTAAACAAAGCTCTTTTGCTGGATGGAAGTCAGTCTGACAATCATACGTAACTCTGATGTAGAAAGGAAGACTTTAAGTTGCAGGACTTAGACCGTCGGGCTTCCATGGTTCTGTGGCATCTCTCTGCAGAAGTCAGTATTGCTGCCCTTGTCTTCGGGCTCCGAAGCAATCCGAGGGCAGAATCCGGATCCTGAATGGATACCCCTTGATTGTGTGGTTCTTGCTTGTCTTTTCTCAGAATCCCACAGCACCGCACAAGATCGGTGGACCCAGCCCAGTAGGCTGGTAGGTCTAATCTGTAAGGAGAAGTACGCGAGTCTATTTCTATCGTTGTCATGTGCTATACTAAATGCGTGCAAAGTTTGCAATCCCTATGGGCTGGTGCTATCCATCGGAACTGATGCAGAAGTTTATCGGAAACTCTCTTTTTGAATGAAGACAAGGAACCAGCCGAGCCCAAATAGAAATGGATGCGCCAATGACGGTTGGCATCACTGCATGAAAGAGGAAGTGAAGTAACGTAAGATCGTAAGGTGGTGATGAGAAGGGTATGTTGGGATGAATAGGTACGACGATAAGGTAAAGTTCAGGACGCTTGCGGACCGAAAGGCTGACGAGAAGGGTATGTTAAGAAACAGGTTTATCCATTGCTGTCAGCGAGAGTTTGACAATTCGTCGACTATCGATTCTGTCATTCGCAGACTCAGACTCGATGCTATTCTTATTGTGAGTTTCGCTTGGCATTGTTTTGAAATTAGGTGATTACTCACACGACGTTGACAAACTTATGTCGCTCATAGCGGGCAGAAGGCGTAACTCCTGGTCCAGGTTTTCGGACGTTGCGGATGATATAGTATCCACCAAGAGCACCATCCTGCGAGGACACTGTCAGAAGCAAGCCCATGTTGGCAAAGAGGTCACCTACTCGATTCGATGCATCTCGTGGAACTTCCACGGCATTCTGCCATGAGACGTTCAAGCGGAAGCCTGACGTCTTCACCATCGTCAGAACAAATTTTTGAAGCTCTATCCTGGACAGCTCTTTTCCATTGACGGAGACGTCGATGTGATGAGAGAAAGTGTCTTCGATCGCTCTTAGACACTCGTCTTCCGACTTGGCTTCGAAGACGTGTTTGATATGGTCAATAGACCATGAGTAGATGGAGGTAAATGCCATTGAATGGGGGGTGAAAAGTATGGGATGGAGAGCACTGAGCAGTGGTACTCTTTGTGAGTATCCTGTTGGGTTTTTATACCTCTCGTTCTCCGGGTCTCATTACGCCCTAGGGGGTGTGCTCCCATGTAAAAACTTGTGCTTGTTATTAAATCTGAGACAGATCTAGGGTTTCGTTAATTTGACTTTGGTTTGACGATCAAACTGGCGACGAACGCAGGTGGTAAAGTTCGTCTCCGCTCCCTTCTGATCCTCGCCTGGTTCATGTATATCACGCACACTCCCATAACCTCGTGAGATTCTGGGAGGATCCACGATCTGGTGAGGTCGGGAACCTCCTTGAGTTTGGCAGATGTTGCCCATGATCTGAATTGACCTTGTGGCGCATAACCATCTTCTCCATGTAGATTCTCAAGATCTACAGTCGCCGCAGCGGTGCGAGAACCAACTCTGAGGAATCTCTCATATTGTTAGGACCCGAAGGTCCAAGGATAGGGGTATATAACGTACAAGATACAGCCAAGTGAATAGAGAACAAGAGCTCCCGATCGCCCACAATTTCAGCTGGAAGAAACCATTACGGTTTATAGCGAGGCTACGTACCTTTGGGACGATCTATCTATTTTCTTTCTCGACACCGTTGATTGGGCTTTGAGATTGGATCTCAACCTTATGACAGCGGGATTTTCTTCGGTGTGCGTGGGTTAATCTATGTGCTACAGAATACGGCACGTTCAATAAATTGCCTCATCAACCTGTACTTAAACGAAACGAGCAGGCATCTACCGCACGCGAGCAACCTGCATACATGCATAGCTGTCATTGATACTGGACTGAAACCAGTCATGTTTTGCCATAATATGCGCTAAGGTCAACTTAAATACGTCCTTGCATTTCATTCCTGCGCGCTCCTCGTGTAGGCATTACACTCCGCTTGACAGTCGGGCAAAGGCAGACCCTGCGTCGCCGGTGACGTGAGACTGTACAGGTCGTTCATTCGTTATCCTGAAAGGAGTGCATGTGCAGGAGCCTGAGTGCAAGCATGAGGAGCAAGCTCGAGGGGGACGAATTGATCGAGGAACCCTAGCCTCGGTGTGAGACTATAGCCCTACTAGAGAAGCGGGCTCGTTGGGAAGTGAAAGTCGTGTAAACGTCGGGAAGGGAAAATTTGGGACAAGTTAGCAATTATCCTACCAACTTGGCAGTTGCGCAGCGCGGCTCGCGGCTGGCAGTTGCCGATCTAACTCTGCTGTATCTCCTCCGAAAGCTGGTAAAGAAAGGTCCAGAGTTCGCGATATATACTTCCATCTGACGTACAGCGTGTTCTGACCGCACTTGAGTGAATCATGCAACAGTGACGCTGCTCGGAGTACCCTTAGGTGTGCGCGCCACCTCTTTGAGTACAGTTTAGGACATCTTTGATATGAATGTAGATTAACAGAATCCGAGGGCACTTTTCTTGAATTGGACGCGGATGCCGAGAAAGGGGTTTTGGAGCCAAGGTGGGCCTCTCGAACCTGTCACTGCGAATCAGACAGAGAAGAACGTCATCCGTAAACAGTCTATATCGACAATTGCGCCACCAACGAGGGAGACACGCGGCACAAATCAAATAGGCATTACCGTGATGTACGGGAAGTGAGAGTACGAGTGTAGAGAGCCTGTTGAATTATAGACTTTGTTAATCTGAACGATATAAACATATCAACTGTCGGGGTCTTTTTGTGACAATGGGTGGAATAAACAGGGCAATCCAGGTCGGAGGAACCCCGGAATAGTACAAAAGTGAAGTACAACAAGGAGAAACGCAATCAATGAGGCCTTGAGAGCCTGGAATCATCGAACTACTTCAAAGCCTTCTTCATTTGCTAAAAAGTAAAACCATGGAGTTAGCTTTCCGCCGAGGAAAAAGGGTAGAAGATCTCCTAAGGGAGATTGAGTGCACATACCTCTTCCATCGTATCCAGATCAGTAGTCTGGATTCGAACGATATGTTTTCCAGTCGCCTGTTCAATCTGTTCCATCTGTGACCATGTTCGCTTATCGTGAACGAAATTGACTGAAATTCCTTTCCGTCCAAAGCGTCCCGTACGTCCTGAAAGGTGGAATGGAAGTGTTAGCATGAGTAATTCATTCGAAAATACTCCGGAGAGTGCCTTGAAGGCAGAAGCTCACCGATTCGATGGATGTAGGTCTCAATATCGGGCCGTACATCATTCCTGTTACCATGGTCCCGCTCGTTCAGAAGAGGAAGGTCATAATTGACCACCATGTTGACTTGCAAGATATCGATACCGCGAGCGATGACATTGGTGGTGATCAGCACCTTTTCCTTACCCTCCCGGAAACGATCGATTATCGTGTCACGTTCCTGCGCGTCCTTCGCACCATGCAGCGATGCAACTTTGTGGCCTTCTGCTGTCATTCGTTGTGAAATTCGGTCCGCAGTATGTCGATGCTACAAACGGATTAGACTAATCAGAAAACGGCCGTTCAAGAGGAAGACGCGGTGTAAATGCGCTCACCTGACAGAAGATAATACTTTGACCAATAACCAATAGATGGTAGAGCGAAACGAGAACATCATACTTGTGCTCCTCGCTCTTGCAGTCCATATAGAACTGTCGGATATTGGTCACTGATAATTCATTCCTCTTCAACTCGATCTTATTTGCATTTGGAGCAAACTTATTTGCGAAATTGCGCACGTTGTCCGGGAACGTGGCGGAGAAGAGGATAATCTGAACGGGGTGTGAACGTGGTAGCATGCTGATTTACAACAAATGAACCAATCAGATTAAATGCGTGGTATATGCAATGAATAATACGTACTTTTTGACGCGAAGGGTCTGTTCGCCGAGACCGTCCTGGTCCAGCATGTTATCCGCCTCATCTAGAACGAAAACCTTCACCTCCGAGACATCTATGACCTTCCTCCTGATTAGGTCCGTCATGGTCCCTGGTGTACCCACGATTATGTGTGCGGTGACGTTTGTAGTGCCTCTAGGCAGGTTGTCTTTGATAGCGTACTCGGTTTGCACAGGTGTGAATTTGCCCATAGCTACGACAACGGACATGATTTGTCGAGCAAGTTCCCGAGATGGCGCGAGGCAGATAGCCTGAAATCGGCGGAGGTCAATCAGGAACTCTTGCAATCACATCAATACTTCAAGCCAGGCGAGACATAACGTACCTGTGGCTTGTTCAATGAAAAGTCAACTCGACTCAACATAGTAAGCACGAACGCCGCCGTCTTCCCTGTTCCCGATTGTGACTGCCCGATCATGTTTTGAGGGCTGTGGAGCGAGTGTCATTAGTGTCAACGAAACTTCCAAACCACACATCAGATGATATGATAAATACACACGGGTTGGCTAGGAGAAGAGGGAGTGCACGTTCCTGGATCTTAGAAGGCTTCGAGAAACCCATATCGTAAATGCCCTTCAGGAGGTCTTGGTGTCTATGGAAAGCCTTGAGTGACAATCCATGTTCTCTCCTAAAACGAGACTCACAAGCCAAGTTCCTCAAACGTTTTCACACTATGCAGAGGAGAAGTCGGGTTGGCTTGCTGATCTGCCAATGTCACCTAGACGAGACATCTGTAACTATCGGGTCCAGTTGCAATACACCACAACGAATGGGCGACTTACGGAAACATCAAAGGTTGACTTGATCAGATCGGTCGTTGCCTCTGTTACTAACACGTCCGTTAGACGATTGATACGAGAACATCAAGTAAACAGCTCACCAGTCACTTCCGTCTTTGCAGTTGTAAGCTCTGCTGCAGGTGGCGGTGGCGGAGTACTGGAACTCGCTTCTGGTGCTAGAAATTACTCAGCACATATGCATTCAAGATGTGCAACAGAACTCACCTGCTGGTGCAGGCGCGTAGAATCCTTCAGCGTCCTTCTCCATTGTGTATGTAGGAGAATGTCGATTGTGGTGGATGTGGTTGAGAGTCAAGATTGTGAAGAGCAAAGAGTCAATGAGCTCAGCTTGTTAATCGGACTCGGTCCAGATCTAAGATCGTAATCGGCTTATCTTATCTCCCTTCTCCTTTACTTACAACGACCATCGTCATCGTCCTCAACTCATCATATTGACTTGTGTATTCGCTTTGAGTACGCAGAAAGAGCCTTTAGTTACAGGTTGTATTCTGTGGCAGGATAGCTAAGCGCAGCGTCGCTTGTGAGTGTCATATATCGTCGCACAGTCCTGGTATCCATCGACGTTCATTTCAGTGTATGCGCTTCCAACTCTAGATCTGTGTATGACATTCCCGTATAGACTTCTCCGCATGTCCAGTCAATTCGAAGGTCACCTAAATCGCCTCCGTCGAGGGGTTTCCACTGTTGAGGTCGTACATGCACCTCATGACAGATGGCCGCTTCGAAATCGGACATTTCCATCCTGTTCGCACATAAACATCTCCGTCCTCGATTCCTCCTTCGATCCTCCGACCTTAGCCCACCTGGCGCTCGCTAATATACCCCTCTCCAAAGCGTTCCGATGCACCCATACGCATCAAACATCGGACTGTTGCGCATTCCATGCCAAGCTCCTTTTGCTCTCGGTGAGAAACGCCGACAAGTCTCTCAAGCCCGGGGATGCAACATATGAGCAACGCATGGACATGATGATACGTCTCTCAGAAGACGTAAAACCTGATATTTCTGCCAAGAGTGACGTGGACGAACGGTTGAGCGTGGAAGATTCCAACACTGCGGTGGCTATAATCGACGAGCCGACGTTTGTCGGTAAGGCCCGCCTTCTATTGGAATACTTTCGCGAGAAGCTCTCTTCTTTCTCTGACTCTGACGGCATTTTTCATGATCCCCAAAATGGAACGGAGTCGAGAACGTTAGAGCCCCAGCTTACATTCATTGTGGGGATGGATACACTGGAGCGTCTTTGCGCCCCTCGATACTATTCTTCCGAGGAAGACATGAACCGCCGTCTTACACAATTCCTCTCGCCTGATGGAGATAACTGCCGCGTGATATGCGCTAGACGAATAACTCCTGGACTACCCGTCTCTGAGGACGAGCGAGAGCGCAGTGTAATTGAAAGAACAAAGACGTTCATCTCCTCGAATCGTATCGCCATCGTTGATATAGGTGATGGTCTGCGATCGTTCAGTTCAAGCGAGACTAGGGCGACTGTACATTCCGGTTCTCCACTCTGGAAGACGATGGTGACGCCGAAAGTTGCAGAGTACATTGCCCAGCATCATCTGTATTCTCAAGCCTCGAGCTGATAATCACACGAAGTGTAGTGGAGAGAATGGAATTTCTATTGAATCGTTATTACAGAGTCGGAAGAGATAGAGAACCAGAGCATGAAAATCGTGTAGTCTAAGAACGAACGTCTAACCCGTAAAACTATCCGAAACGAAGAAAGCGTGTACATCATGAAGGTCCGTGAAGATGATCAGGAAGAAATTGCTTGAGCGAATGCAATAGCGACCGTCTGATTGAGCGCGAATTAGTACATTAGTATATGAATCAAAAGGCGTCGAAAAACTTACCTCGGAGTGGCTGAGTGAGATGTGAACTTTAGAGACACCCTTGCTGTCCGCAGCAGCCTTCGCGTCACCATGCAAGGTGACGGTTGGAGCACCGGCCTCGTTGGGGAGGATCTCGATATCTTTCATAGCAGCGGAAGCACCCTTGGATGAAACTCCGAGAGACTTGAAGACGGCTTCTTTACCGGTCCAGCGAGCAGCGAATGATGCTTCCGGGGATGGTTGGGAACGGCAGTATGCAATCTCGGCATCAGTGAAGTTGCGAGCGAGGAACGTCGGGTTTGAAGAAGGGACAGATGAGATGAGTTCTGGCGGATAATGATAAGCATCGCAACTGTCAGATATAATTAAAAGAACATACCTTGGTCGACACCAACTCCAGCGGTAGCTTGATGTGCGGCGATCTCTGTGAGTGCAGGAGCATTGGAGATGTCGAACGTTGGCTTGGTATTTAGGTGCTTCGCCGAGTACGCGTAGCTACCAGTCTTGGGGTCGTAAACCGTTCGAGCTAGTGAATTCATCAAGACAGGAGCTTCCAGCTCCTTCGAGTACGGGGGTCCATCCTTGACCTTCACCAACGAGTTGTTGATCATCATCTCGCTCATTGCCTTGTACGAGAGACGGGCTCGGACTTGGTTCTTAGCCTTGTATGTCGAGTACACCGATGGCTCTATAGCGGCGAACACATAGCGAGGATGAAGGACCATGCAAGTGCCGCCGACTTGACCGAAACCGAACGACGACTATGGGGCCAATTAGTCAAAGACAGGAATATTTAGTCACGAGTCACTTACCATAATTCCAGCGCGAATACCGTCCGTGTGGATGGTCTTGGAGGGGAACATCAGATGACTGTACTGCTTGAAAGCCGCATCGACATTACTGCAAGTAAAGTCAAGACCTGTTCAGCATCAAACTCCATAAACAATGATGTATTAACTTACTCTGCATTGCGATTGCCAGGAACAATACCATGGTAGACACTCTGGAGGAGACCAATCAATTGCCATGCAGCCGATCCACCCTTCGCATGCCCACATAGGCTCTTCTGCGCCATAATAGGTACAGCATTGCCTGTCGTACGGGATAGGTTGGTGAAGACGTCATTCCAAAGGTGAGTCTCGTTCGCCTCCTGCAAATGCCCACCGTTGTTAGTATACTGAGGTATGGATGAACAAGATACACATACGTTCGCTCCAGTGCTGGTACCATGAATTGATAAAACGCCGATGTCGTCGGGGGTCAGGCCCCAGACAGCAAGTGCCCGACGAAGAGGAGCAACGCGAGGATCGGTTCCCTGGAGCATGCCGTAGGTTGCTAACGCATCCTTCTCTTGACGTGCTGCTTCGGCCTCAATGTCCGCAACACGAGAAGCAAAGTAGTTGTCGTTCAACTTCTCGCCTTGACTCTTTCGGAATTCGAGCTCATCGCGAAGTAGATCCTGCTCATTAGTAAGCCATTGTGAGATCTGCTTGCGACGGAAGGAGAGTTGTCGGGAGCGGTATTGAAGATCCAAAATGGGAAGAGGATGTTCCGATTTAACTTCGCGAGCGATTGAGAGAGCACCAGCACCAGGCGCTGGAATAGAACGGCCGGCTTTGTCCGTAGACGTAGACGTGAAGGCGACAATACCACGGATTGGTGCACCTAGCTCTAAAGCTGTCTTAGCGGACATCAGAACCTGTACACCAGAGCCTTGCGACTCCATGAACTACGCAATTATAGAATCAAAATAATGATCTGAGCATTTAGACGGTATCACATACCCCTGATCTAGTGGATGTAGTTGGTCTTGACATCTCAGTAGGTTCTCGGCCCATGGCGAACTCCGTTTCGGAGTTGCTGGTTGCCTTCATGTTTGCAAACTCGTACGAGCCTTCCTCGCTCAAGTCGTCGAAGCCTCCTGCAAGCATCACTTTCGCCTTACCGCTGAGCAAAGTGTCGCAAGCGATCTCGACTGATTGCAAAGCAGTGGCACTATGTGTAACATGTTAGTAGAGGTCACACAATTAATGTAGCCTACCACATACCAAGCACCGACAGGAATTTTGATAGGACCGCTCGACGAGAGCAAAAGCAGGTTTACCCAACCGGCCACCGTGTTGATGAACCTGTTGTAAAATAAGCAGGGAATTGATAGCGATGCTAAACACTGAACTTACGTCTCCTGGAGCACATCGTTCTGGACGTCCTTCTCTTCGCGACGATCCTTGAACATAGCAGCCATACTCTCCACGCCACCCATACCGCTACCAATACTCGTTCCAACCTCAGATGGGTGCACGTGTTGATACAGCTCATACGGATCAGTGATACCTGACATGTTCAACGCTTCAGCGGCGGACACAAGGGTCCACAGAGCACAACGGTCGGTCTGGGCGATAATGTCAGCGGGAATTCCGTAGCGACCAGCGTCCCAGCCAGTAGGAATTTGCCCGCCAACCACGCGATTGAATTTGAACGCCTTTGGCACGAGAACCCTGGCTCCCTTCTTGAACTTGACGAACCATTGGCCACCTTCACCAGCCCAGATATTGCACTTATCACCATGTTCGTATTTGAACTTCTCGGCTTCCACCTGGGCAGCTTCGAACGGCTCCAGATCGTGTATAAGCTCAATCTCCTGATGGAATACCTTCTTGTTGGGGTCATAGCCTTTGAAAAGCTCCGGTTCTACAGGGAATATGAGCGAGAAACACGACCGTAAAAAGGTAAACATACCAATCAAACGAACACCGGCATGCTCGAGAATCTGTTGCTCGTAGCGGGAGCGAACATCCTTGTCATCGACAGGCTCGCCCGACTTCGCGTCAACCCAGCCAACATACAGACTACCATCTTTGAGTCTCCCGTCGAAGTGTTTGATGTGACCCATAAGCCACGCCATCTCAATACAGCCTTCGATTGTGAATTCGCCTCGTGCTTCCATTTCCCAACGTGTGCGAGAGCTTCCCCATGGCCCAGCTTCACCAAAGCCCGTGACGACGACGACCTTCTCGAGATCAACGAGACCACGAAGTTTTGAGAGATCCTCCAATGCCTCAACAGGCTCCAAGGCAGGGAAGTCGAACTTGAAGTTAGCGCGTGGGGTGACGTTGACCGTCTGAAGAACTCTCTCAGCCTCAACGCCATTGATGATCTTGAAGTCCGCGGCATTGTCCCTGGCGATCGCGCGACGCAAGTCACTCTTTTTACGGAGGTCTTCGCGAATGCGGCCAGTGATATCTGCGAGATCCGGAAGACGATCCATGCCACCATTGAGGTCGGCCCAGATTGGCTCAACTTGAGTGATACTGAAGAGTAGCGGATGCATGAGGCCCAAAATGTTGAACGCCATCTCCTTCGCTGAGAATGTGCGGACGCCGTGGCTTTCCAAATCATAGGCAACTGTGTCCGAAGCATCCATAAGACCCGTGCCGCGAGTCCACCTAACGCAAATGTCTTAGCACACGTATATGTAGGAATACGATAGAACTCACCCAATCACTGCGCCAGCGAGACAGAGATACTCTCCCCAGCTCTCCGAAGCCCAACGGTTGAAAAGTGTTTCAAGTGAAATCTTGGATTCCGAATAGAGACCGTCATTTCCGAACAGACCGTGGTTGGGCGACAGAGGAAGGATGACCTGCGTCGGACGAGTAACAAAGTGACGACTTGCTTTCTTGATCTTGACGGCGCCAAGGAGACGGAGCAGGTTCACCAACATGATACGATGAGCCAGCTCCGACTTATCATCCAAACCGTCGATTTCGCGGCCATTCTCAGGCACAGCGGCGAAAGGAATAATATAGTCGAGGTCTAATCCGAGCGTCGCATAGATGTAGTCGACAAGGGCTTCGACGTCTTGTTTCGATCCTTGGTTGAAAGGAACAACGGTCAGAGCCGAACCCTTGCTGCCAAATTGTTGGAAGATGCCTTGGTAGTACTCAACGGTCGCGCGGCTGTAACGAGATGTGGTGATGACGACGTGAGCACCACCCGACAAGAGACCCTTCATAATCTCCACTCCAATGGAAGCCTTGCCTACACCGGTGAGAAGCGCATTTTTATCCTTGAAGGTCGTGCCGGAGGTTGCAATCTCATGGAGAATATCAAGGTAGACGCCAGTGAGGTTGCTGCTGTACTCCCAAGTCGCTCCAACTTTACGCTTGAGATGCAAAAGGGGGACCTTGTCAGCCGTGATGGATGTAATTCCGGAGACTTGAGGGCGAAGGAATTGCGAAGATGAGCGACGGGTGCGTGGAGCTCCGGGTCGCGCGCGAGATTCAGGACGCTTGCGAAGAGATCGTACAACGCCTTCGTAGAGTGCTTTGATGCGGTTCTTCTGCTCCTCGCTAATCTCTGGTTGAGACTTCACCACGTTCCAAAGCTTGAGAACATCATCTTGAATCTTTTGGATATTGGTAGGGGTTGAGATAGTGTCGCCACTGGCCATTTCCTCAACATAAGCCTCAAGCTTGCGAACGTTCTCTCTGACGATCTCAGAGTACTTGATTTCACCTTGAGCGGTAATCTCAGTATGAGGTGCGGTGGGGAACGTCACTGTTTGTATCTCAATGTTAGAACTTGGCTGAGAAGCGCAAACAAAACAAAACACTCGCCATCCTTGTAAAGGGGTGGTTGACCAACAACCTCGCGGCAATTGTCAATCAGTTGCTGTCCAAACTGCTTCGCCAACTTGTACGTTTCGCCACGGTTCGGGTCACATTGGTCGATGTTGTATTGCATGTACTCGACAAGTTCGGGATCAGCACGGTTCATGATAGCGATGCAACGGGCAGTAATCTCGCGGTCGACAGTGGTGAGTCGGCCAAAAATGATGTCGTACCACATGAGCAGAGCGTCCTGACGAACCCAGTTCCACGATGAATCAAAGTGCCGAGCCTTGAGTGGGTCGAATCGAGGTTGAACGCCGTCGATGTAGACATCACCGTGTTCACGATTGATAGCATCGAGGCGAGCTTGAAGTGCCTCTGCGCGCGCCTTCTCGCTGTCGTACTTGATCTCGCCCGACCGAGAGTCACGCTTGAGATACCGCATGTAGACTTCGATTTGCTGAAGAGCAAATTCCTCCTGCTCGGCGCGGAACTTCTGGAACTCCTCGCTGTTGATGACTGCACCACCTGCACCACCAGATCCGCCTCCTGCTGCGCCGCCGGACGAGAGCGAAACGCCGGAACGTTGAGCGTACAGAGCGACAACAGAGTCCAACCATGCTTTAGCCTCGGCTTCCGAACCCAGACGCTTTGGAGGCTCCATCGTCGTACCGAGGAGGACTATGCCGTCAGCACGCGCAGGTCCTAAACCCCACGTCTTCGACAGGTAAGCTTTGATAGCAGACAGGTTGAAACCACCAGGCATCTTCCCACCAATCAGTCGAGAGACAAGACCGGAGGTGTACTTCCCTAGTGTTCCGGAGTAACCGACACCGAGGGCAGAGCCGAGCTCTTCGAGTGGCAGTTCTTCGCCCTTCTCTGGAGCTGAGGTGAATTCCAAGCCAAGGTCACCCAGAATTTCATTCTGCATCGTTGACTTTCCGCCAACAAGGTCCTTGACAGACTTGGACAGCGGAACCTCTTCGACCTTCTTCTTCAACTTCTGGGCAACAATTACATGAAGGACATCAGTGGCCTTCAAAGGTACGTCTTCGATGCTGGCGGCAGGGCCTGCAGGGGCTGCAACTGGTGCAGCGACGGGAGCAGCAGCAGCGGCAGGCGCCCCACTCGCGTCGGCCGCGGACTCTGTGGGGGCGGCTTCCTCTGGTTCGTCCTCAAATTGATAGTAGACTTCCTTCTGGTTCTTCGCATGGCACAGAATGACTCGGGTGCGGCTCACAGAGTTGTCTTGGTTCTCGTACTTCGCTTTGAGCGTGCGAGTGGCCATGCCGGTGAGGGTTGGTGAAGGACCGATCTCGACGAAACGCTCAAATTGATACTGAGTGAATAGGATGTCCTGGGTCTCGATCCAACGTACGGGAGAAGCGAACTGATACGCCAAGAGCTCCACGAGAATGACATATGCAAGCTTTTGACGTTGTTCACGAGCACCCCAGTTCTCCTGGTCCCACTTGCGAAGGACTTTGTCGAGCCGAGGAGACAGGGTTTGGTCGTAGATAAGCTGTGCGTATTCCTTCGAGACTTGGAATGGCTTGGCAATAAGGTTGGGAACATATTTGCCGACGAGCATGTCGGGGTTGAGATGGGAGGGATTGATCTTCTTTGAGAGGTCTATAAGATCACATTAGAGGTGAGCTTGGACGGCACATAATCAAATCACTTACAGGCTCGGAAAGGAAGCACGCCAGCCCAGAGGTAGCGAGAATGGAAGGGCACATCAATACCGGGAAGAGGAATGGTGGCGAAACCACGTTCAAGCTTGATGTAGCCCTCAGCTTGTTGCTGCTCCTTCGCTTTCGTGTGACATGACTCGATAATCTCACCAAGCATCTCCTTCACCTGCTCCACGGTGAACTTCTCCGTAAGCTATAAAGATTTCGGTCAGTGAACTATCAAACAGACCAACTTGAGAACGAACCTTCGCGATGTCAATCTTCTCGATCTTCAGGTAGTTGAGGACATTCGTCATTGTCTGCAAAGCGACAAGTTCTCCGGCACAGACGTATTGCTGACCTTCGACATTGAAGTTGACGATTTCGAGCAAGCAGCCAGTACGCTGGGAGATCGAATCGACCACCTCACGAAGAGCCGCGTCGTTGAATGTCTTCGAGATACGGCCAGGATTAACGGCACACATGGCATAATTAGAACGGTTCTGCGCGTCACGCTCGACGGCACGCTGCATCGTAATACCACGGTAGAACACAACATCGACGAGGGAGGAGATGGGGAGGACGTCTGCGATGGAAGCCAGGGCTGAGTACTCTCCAAGAGAATGACCAGCGAAAGCGGAATCCTTCTGGACGAAGCCCTTGGAGCGCATATCCTCGAAAGCAGCACGTTCCGTAACAACGAGGGCAATCTGAGCGAACTGAGTAGCGAAAAGGAGACCATTCGGATGGCTGAAAGTGTAGCGTTGAGTGCGATTGTTAATATCACCGAACAGGGGAAGGGTCTTGACGTTGCCGTCCTTGTCCATGGTGTCGTAGGTCATGTCCATGTAGCGTTGGCGAATAGCCTGACCTTTGATACCTCCAAAGTGAATAGTTTTCTCTTTCGGGTTGTCCTTGACGATCTCGACGATAGAAAAGCCGTAGACAGCAGCAAGATGTTCGTCAGCTGCGTCCCAGACGGAGCGAGCAGCTGGGGAGTTGTTGTAAAGCTCCATGCCCATGCCCGGTTCTTGAGAACCTTGACCTGTGAAGACGTAGACGGTTGCAGGTTGGGCAACTTCGGCGGTTCCTTCGATGACCTTTTCACCACGCTCATTCTGAGTGGTGACCTTGAGAACCAGGTTCCCGTCACGCATGCCGGTATGTTTGATGATGACCTTGAGCTCGTCTCCAGGAAGAACCATGCCGACGAAAGACACATCGTAGCTACAGAGATTGGCATGTCAGTACAAGAACAGAAGAACGCGAAAAAAAATAAAGCACGTACGAGACAACACGATCAGGATGACCTTGAGCTGCGACGATCTCGACGTATCGTCGGGTAGCGGCACTAGACCACATACCGTGGGTGATCGTTCCTGGAAGAGCAGCGAAATCGGCAAAGTAGGGATTAATGTGAATAGGGTTGAAATCACCGGAGACCTTGCTGTAGGGCTCGTTACTGAAAGGAGAGTTAAAGATGGTCAGATCGGGAGAGGTAGCCATAGTGTATCCACTGTTGGGGAGAGGCGAAACAAGACCCTGAGGCTGGCCGTGACGCTTGAGGTACTCGGTAACAGGGTTACCTCTGCTGTCGTCTTGAGAGAAGTCGACGGACCCGACCTTAATGAGACGCTTGATTTGATCACGTACGAAGATATCGCCAGAGACATTCACGGCCTTGTAGCAGGTCTTGTTACGGTAAGTAACCTCGGACTTCACCCTGAATACCAGCTTGGTACCAGCTTGCAGAGGCTTTGTCTCGTCGTCCCACTCGAACCACTCCTTGCTCTGCAGAACACCAACCTCAGCTTCATTCGCCAAGTCGACGATGTAGTCAGGCTCCTCAATGGTATCGAAAGTGTTCTCAAAGTCGTCGAAACGTCCACGGTACAGGAACGAGGAAACAACCTCAATGACGGGAGCAGCATCTCGGATGATATGGCCCTTGACCTTGACGGCCTTACCGGCGTCAGTGTTAATGACAGAGACGATCTTTCCTTCCGATGTGCAAACATCGCCAGCCTTGAGTGGAGCCGCACCGTCAAGCAACCGGAAGCCGTTCGAGAGATGAACCAACTTCAGTAAATCGCCATCGATAAGACCAGGGAACACAGACTTCATGGTCGCTTGCCAACCAGTGACAATGGCGAAGTCCATGGGTGCTTGCACTGTCTGGGACCTGGTGGACTTGAACGCTTCGCCTTGATTACCGATGATTGCACAGAAGTCTTCAACATCGTCCTCATCGATTGTAACCGCGGGACCGGTGAAAGTGTCACGGATGTTGAGCTCAGGCAGTGACTCGTTATCGCCGAACCAGAGCCTCCAGTAGAAGTCCTTGATGCGCTTGTTGCGATCACCAGCGACCTCGTGGATGGGAGCATAGCCCATGGAAGGCTTATACTCGAACTCGAGGTAGAGGGGTACAGAGACATCCTTACGGTCCTCAAACAGGGTGAGATGGATCAAATTCTTTGACGCCTCGAACTTCGCTTCGACCGCCTTGAAGTCCGGTTTGTGCTCGCCGTACGAGCGAGCAGAACCGTAGAGCGAGACGGCGGTGGGAAGTCCGCCGGCGAGATCGATGACGACCTTCTGGTTGGGACGAGGAGCGAAGAGGCGACGCAAAGGGTTGTCAATGTAGGCAGTACCTTGCACAACAGCAGGGGAGATAAGCAATGCTCGGAGCCAGTCGAGACGAGGACCAGCCAGAGTCTCCAACCATACGGACTTCTCGGGAACAGACTTGCCAACGATGTATACAATCTGGGAGTCTGAGATGGTGCGCTGAACACCCAATGCGGCTACAGTCGACTCAGGGAGAGGGGCAGGTCGTGCGCCGAGGTAATCGACTGTGGGAACCTTGCTGATATCACCGTTGTACAGACGTTCGAGCAAGCGTTGAGCAAGAATGTTCGTAATGTTCCCCAGCATGTCCTTGATTGGCTCGTCCTTGATCTTCGAGTGCTTGACAGCGACCGGGCCTTGCAAGATGCACACACGTTGAGGGTCTTGGTCGAAGACGGCCTCGATATCCTCTGCAGCCCACAGCGAATCCTACGGGAAAACAATGTCAGCTACGACTGCAAAAGCAATGAAGGCAGAAAAAGAATTGACTAACCTTCTTGAACCAGACCTCAAAGCTGGCATCGAGAATGGGAATGAACGGAACGGGCTTCTGGCCAGGACGTTGAGAGATTGTGAGGAAGTACTTCTTGTCCTCGCTAGCGAGAAGCTGTTCAGTAGCAACAGGGTATGTCTTGAAGAACTCCTCGATAAAAGCTTGAGGCTTG
The DNA here is from genome assembly GCA_964035595.1 of Somion occarium. Lineage (NCBI taxonomy): Eukaryota > Fungi > Basidiomycota > Agaricomycetes > Polyporales > Cerrenaceae > Somion > Somion occarium. The sequence continues at coordinate 1,612,151 of OZ037952.1, read as the reverse complement.
TCGAGGGACGAGAATGACTGCAGAATAGACGCTTTGCTACCGCTGCCGTTAACACCAGCAAACCTTTCCTCAACTCGTCGGAGCCAGTCACCAGTCAAGTTCCTCAAGGAAGTATCAACCCATCTCTCTTCGTGCGCGACATACATCAACCGAACCAGACGCAGAGTAACCTCTTCATAGGTCATGTCCGCAATATCCTCAACAACAGAGCCATCCTTCTTCGAGCCGAACCACGGCTTAGCGAAGTCCTTGTTAAGCTTCGCGATGACCTCGCCACGACGCTCGTTCAACCAAGCAGCGCGTTTCTCCTTCGGGAGGTTGAAAACGGTGTTGTCGAACTCCTTCCACAGCTTCACGGCACGAGTAGCGATCTTGTGAATGGGTTCTCCCAGCTCCGAACGAACGGTGAGAATACCACCAGTCTCCTTAGCGTAAGTTCCTTCCCATTGAGCGTCATCGACACCACTGGCAGCAACGATGAGGTCTTTGACCGAGGAGCTGGTGTGAGCCTCCTTGGCGACCATGACGCGCGACGCGAAGAGGAAACCATCGAAAGGCATTGGCTGGGCACCATACTGCTCAACAGACCAGTCACCGGTCAAGTAGGGCCAAATATCATCAGCACCACCGAACCCAGAGCCACCAACGAGGATGAGGTTACTGTGTTGACGGATGGAACCATAAGTAGCAAGAATGGGTTGGTGGAAGTCCTCGCAGGAGTGATGACCTCCAGCACGGCCACCAGTCCACTGAAGGATGATGGGGAAGTCGGGATTGGCAGCCGCGATGTTGACGACCTGGCGAATACCATCAACAGAGCCGGGTTTGAAAGAGACGTGCTTGATACCAGCGGTCTTGAGACCCTCGATGATCTCCGCAGCCTTCTCTGTGCTTGGAATACCAGCAGCGACGCAGAAACCTTCAACGGGGAGGCCCTCGCGGCGCATCTCCTGCCAAAGAGGGAACTGGAAGCCGAACTGGCGAGGGTTGATGTACAGCGAATTAAGGGTGATACCGACACCAGCAGGGATCTTGCTCTGGATCTCCGCAACTTTCGCGCGAAGAGCAGCAGCGTTGTAGTGTCCACCACCAGCGAGCTCGATGTGGAAACCGGCATTGAGAACCGCGCTGACGAAGCCGGCCTTGACGGTACTTGGTGTCATACCTGCAACCATAACCGGTGGCTTGCCGAGAAGCTGAGAGAATGGAGTATCAACGTGAAGAGTACCATTACTGAATGAAAGAAAATGAGTTAAGAAATATTATGAGACCACGAGCAGATCGTACCTCGTCTTCACAAGATTGGGCGAGAACTTCTTACTCCACCAGACCTCACGCTTGACGGATTGACCGTCGAACAACTCCGAAGTACCCTTCGCCTTATCGCCAATGACAAGGACTCGGACGCCACGACCCTCGAGATTACGAGATGTAAGAGGGCCAATACCGCTCGCACCACCTGGACCAAAGTCAACAGCATGCGTTGCGGTCTCGGGGAAGTTAGTCGCCTTTGCCCAGTGAATGTGGTTCGTGAAGATTTGGTCGCACAACGACTTTGTGAGCGAGGTCTTGAGCTCACGCAGGTCAGAACCTGCGAAAAGACGTTAGCTACAAGCGTATGTGCGGTGAAAAGAAAAATCTCAGCGCACCATTCTCGGTGTGATACACCGGAATACCCAACTCAGCGGGAGTCCACAGCTCCTCACCCTCCAAATCGTCATCAAACATATCGTCAGTCGCACCTTGAAGGTATTGACTATGATAAGGGACGTTGACTGCCAAGAACGCGACCGAGAAGACAGGCTTGCGTTGAGAGAAGGGAATCTTGCTCTGGTCAAGGCCGCTTGGTGCCCGGATCTTCCTCAAGTTAGTAACCAGGCCATACAATGCGCGAGGAGGGCCGGTGACGACGAAGGTCCTGGGCCCATTGTGAAGAGAGACCTCAAGCTTCGAGTTGTCCGGAAGATGAACATTGGTCTTCTTGACGTGAGACTCCAGGTCCTTCAATGCGAGCCCAACGACGGTCAACATGGGAGAAGGTGTGCCTTCGCCGCCATCCAGAGCATCTTGGATGATGCTGGGCTCTAATGCGAGGAGAGGGAAGTATTGCTGGCCTCGAAGACCACAGAAAAAGAGCCACTTCAAAGCCTTCTTGGCATTCTCGAGCAAAGACTCGTGTGAGGTGGATGCGGCAATTGCAACGGCGGAGACGAGACCTTGCGAGTGTCCGGTGGCACCAGCAAAGCGGGAACGAAGTTCCTCTGGGGTAATATTCGCGACGCGAGAGACAACGAGGTATCGGATAAGTTGGGTCAACCCGATCAATGGCATGGAAAGCGGAACCGAAGCAAGATACGAGGTTGGCGGACGCGGTGACGCGCCAGACAGCCATGAGACAACGTCCATGCCGTGAGTGTAATAGGTGGTGGACTCGGAATCTCTGGTGAGAGGTAAGAGAACCTCACGAGTAACGGTCTCGATGAAGCTGGCGGCATAAGGTTTATACGTGTCATACAAAGCCTGGAGTTCGTCAAAGTACACTTCATTGGGGCCTTGACCGCCGAAAAGCGCATATGCTGACGCGTCACCCTTCGCAACTGCAGCGAACAGCGCGGACCTGGGGGCGCGAGGAATGTCGGAGACATTGTGGGTCTCAAGCGTAGCAATGGTATTGAAATAGTTTGTCAACACTGCTTTGCGAACGGTTGATTCAAAGCTGGTGGTGAAGACGTGTATGTCTTGCTGGGAGAGGTACGAAGCGGTGAAGTGGTTCAAAGCACCCAGGAGAACAGATATAACTGCAAAGGCTGAAGGCTCGCTCTCGAGCTTTTGGGCAATGAAATTGAGGAAACGGCTCGTTAACTCGACCGAAGCTTCGGCTTCGTTCTCAAGCGTGTTGTCTATGGGATTCGCATCTTGCGACAGGTTAAATTCGTCTCTAAGGATCTCTGCAACGAGCCATTCGTCACAGGAAGCTGATACTGGTATGAATACCTAGAAAGCACCGATCAGTACGTTGTATTCAAGATATCATGAGAAAGCAAGCCAAAAACAGCACATCCCCCATGTGCACGCTATCCTCCCATCTCTAACTCTCAACCCTCAGGTGCAATTACCATACGCAGGACACGACCAACAATCACAGATTGCGACAGGGAGACATACACCACATCCAGAAGACGCATGACACGACACTCACTCTAGTTGGGCCAGACGTTATGAAGATGGGACGTGTAGACTGACCCGCATGGCCATTCGCAATATGGGACGTAGGAGCCATTGTTGTCGCCGTCGTAGAACGTGTCAACGACGTCTAAGACAACGAGAAGGATACTGGGAAGGTAGGGATCAACGGCAGAGCCGATGTTTTTATGAGAACAGTCCCCAAAGGTGTATATACTCCTTCACCCCAAAGGAATGGCTGCCCCGCTGGCGTCTACTAGTCCCAATATTTCGGGCGCTAGCGGAAGCGGAGAGTGTCCTAGCCCCTCTAAAAGGAAATTTACCCCGCGTGCATCAGCAGTGCATCAGCTCAAGGACTCTTCGTGTCTTCGCATCTTCCGCTTGGGGAACGACCAACAAATCATAGGGGATTCGGGCATGCTTTAAAATCATATCACTGCATCGTGTAGAGCACAACATACGGCTAACACTTTAGTTTACTCATCTCCTCGTAATAACCGGTCACGACGAACCCGATCGGGGTGCGAGCTGAACCCCGTCCGAGTTCTACATCTGCCTCAGGGCAATCCTCAGAATCGGACGACAAATATTATACTGCTCTATAGAGACTGCGATTCCAAAGATTATAAGTGTCCAGGACGGTCCCTACGAAGTTGAAAGCACTCCAGGATGATCGGAAATGTCGCGGAAAGGGTTAATATAAGCTTCAAAGTCATTTGCACCAACAGCATTAATATTGTTGAGATACTGTGAAGTACAGTAGCCAATGAAATAACTCGTATTCTATTTTATTCGTCTGTACATGACATTCCCACCTACAAAACCGAGCAAAGAAGGTTGTTGACGACAACGTCAACTCAACCTAATTGACTGACCGTGCGGGTATAAAGACGCAGCTCCACATTCTTACATTAGTCCCAATTGCGCAACGGAATAAAGCAATACGAGTATCGACGTGGCATGCGAAGGTCGAAGTTTTGAGCGGTATTAATAGCAAAAGGTTTCGATGTATTGACGTCACATCCACGGCGTAGATGAGAACATGCAACTACCTGCAGTATACATCATGGTGGAGAAGTTCCTGCTGAAGCAAACACGGGATCTCTTTGAGTTCTACGAAATAGAGACAATACGATTCACATACAGCCCCATTCATGATTTGCCTACATCAAAGGATGATATCAGTACACCACGAATAAACCTTGCAAAATATACTCTCTGAAGTCTGGTTTAAAACGTTGCACGCTCGATATGATGCCTCCCATATTCGTCAATAAGCCTGTAAGAAAGATTAATGACTAAAGTGAAGTGAGTACAGTAAGGACTTTCGCCGGTGTGGAAGTACGGAATCAAAGAGTGTAGTAAGACAAGCGCCGAGTCTTTCTCTCTTTCCTCCACCATCCCAGCTCGAGCTTGACATGCCTATATCACGGTTGAACGTCGTCTGATAGCTCAATTTCTTCCCTTTTGACTACATTATAGTCTGGATTATTTGTGAACGTCACTAAAGGGACGACTTCCGCATGTACGGTCGAGCCTTGGTGAGAACCTCACTTAGAGGGATCTCTAGTGTCAGGCCGTTACGATCACGACCGACGCGACTTGGCTTTACATCCTCGAGATATAGGTCGTCTTCGAGTGCCACTGCATTCTCTTCCACTCGAACAGACGACTCGACGTCGCAAGAATACTTACCGTCTACTCAGAGTCCTAAACCCTTCGCGATTGAACATGTCGGTGGAAGAGAGCACCATTTATCTTGGTCACCTAAAGGCGGAATCTCGAAGGAATGGAAAGAGGAGAAAGCCATAGATGCAGATGTCACAAATGGAACCCCTCAGGCGGTTTCCTCTCCTATGATGTCTGGCGCAGTGGGCCGGATGAAGTCATGGTTTATGCAGATGTTTTTGCCCACCAACTATCCACATTCGGTGCATCGCTCGTGTGTATTCCTCATTTCGTTTTCCTCTAAATGTTTAATAATCATTAACTCGTACTGTACAGTTATGCGCCTTACCACATACTCCAATTTGTCGAGACCACTCTGGGTACCCTGGTCTCAGTCCTCTGTAACCAAGCGCTTCTTAGTTCGGTTGGTGTCAGCGCCGAGGGCAGTATATTTGGTGCGGTAGCAGTTCAGTGGATCATTAAGGACGGTGCTGGAGAGATTGCGAAGTTGTTCTTCATTCGACGGTTCTCGCCGTACTTTGATAGTCACCCTAAAACTTTCAACCTCCTTGGGGAAGGTGCGGTCGCGCTGGGAAGTGGCCTCCAGATTGCTACACTTCTTATCAACCCAACACCTGTGAACTTCTTGATTTGCGCAGGTATGTTGCTGAAGTCAGACGCTGTAACATACTCATTCAACGTTCCTGTTCGCAGCTGGAGGAAATATCTTCAAGCTCATCGGTAACGCTGTACGTTGTCCCGAGTATTGTATTCGCCTTGTCAGTACTGAATCATGACACCTTGATAGATCTGGCTCACGACACACATTAAGTTCGTGCGCTATTTCTCTCAGCAAGGCAACACCGGGGACGTTGCAGCGAAGGAAGAGTCACAAGCATCTGTTGCTCAACTATTGGGCTATTCTGCCGGCATCGGCCTCCTCACGTTCTCGCATTCTCCCGCGTACCTCTACTCCATCTTCTTCCTCTCAGTCCCTGTTCACCTCTTGGTCACCACCTACATGCTTCAGCTTACGACCTTCGAACTATTGACTGTGCCAAGGCTGAGTTGGCTTGCCGGCCAGTATGCGAAGAAGCAGGATGGAAAGGCGGAAAGAGGTGTTGTCGACTTGGCTGAAGTAGAAAAATTGAAAACCACTGGTTTGTTCGGAGAGTTTTACAAGAGAAAGAGGGACCGATATGTCTCTCTTGCTCCCAAACTGGAAGACGTTGTAGTTAGCAACCCTTTGGATCGGTCGAAGTGGACTGCCTGTGCTGAAGCGTTCCATGTGAGCTTCTCGTCCTTACATCGTCCTACCGTTGTGCTAACACAGGTCTCGCTTCAGGGCGAGAAATATCTCCTCTATCCTCCTCCAGCACATTCCCGAAAGCCCATTTCTGCATTTTACGACCCCTCCGCTTCTGTTGACGATATGCTACGATCCATCCTTCACGCAGCTCATCTTCATGAACTCCTCTCAAACCAGCCGCACGAAGCAAATGACGCCAACTTGCGTCCCATGTTGGCGGAATCTGCCACATGGACCAATAAGTCCTTCCCTGACTTTAAGTCTCAACTAGAAGCCAACGGCTGGAAGACGGAGGAGATTTGTTCTGCTGATCATGGTCGGCGTGTCTCCTGGCAGAGCGCACCGGACAAGGCCGAATAATTCCCTTGTTAACACCACATTTCCGTTAACGTTCAGGGCGGACGGGCGACGATCGATTATCATACGTCTCCACTCACGATCTATTAGACACATTGCTGCATTAGAAGTACAGATATCCATCAACTAATATCCTTTGTCAGTGTATTTATCTTATATAGTGATCTTAGATGTAGGCTAACGTAGCAGAGGTTTACATGTACGGTTAATCTCAAATGGCCCCAGGTATAAATCCAGATGTGTATCAGACATTCCATCCACATGAGCATGATGACATGTGAGTTAGGTACATATACCCCAAGAAACGGAGGTTGCGTATGTGTCCGCCTGTCTCAATGAGACTATATGTTAGCCATAGCAATATCAAGCTGCTAAGCAATCATAAGCAGAAGGACTCACATGTCTATCTTTATTCAGCGTTTGCAATAATAGGCCAGTCAGGCACCGAGAAATATTCGCCCAACGAGTTCCAAACAAGCTGGCGAAACGCGTCCATGTACTTCAGCACAGCACTGCGACAGAGAATGCACAGTGGCGAGTCTATTAATGGTCCCCGCCTTTCCACCCAATCCGGGCTCACTAAGACTATCGTGTCTATACGGCCTCCCTCTGTCCACCACTTGTGTATGAATGCTTGTTCTCGCACATTGCAAATGAACGGTGCTGCACAACCAAAAGAATTTTCCGGAAAAGCGAATATCTCCATACACTCGAGGTTTGCTCGAATCAAGTCCTCGCGCCCGCGTATGCATGTGTATATATCTTCAGGACTCAACTTCATAAGTCGTCCATCTTCGTCCTGTACACCCTCAAAAATGTCATCTAGGTCGAGCGCGGAACAGATGTAGAATGCAGGAGGAAGAAGAAATGGCAAGTCGCACAAGCGAGCAAGGTTGATGACTCCAATGACATCGGTTTTTTGGAGCTGTATGGCCTCTGGGATACATGCTAAGGAGTCGTCATCATCGTAAGCCTTGGGACCAGCGTAACAATTGTTAAAATCTTCAAGGGAGGGTGGGAAACATTGCTTCAGTCGAGCCACCACTTCATCTCGTAGGTGGACAATGTTGTATTTTGTGCCAAGGCGAAGCAATGCACTGGCAACTGCGAACGACAACGGCTTGTCTGTGCTGAAATATCTACCGAGTAGTCGTTAGCGGCGAGTGATTCGTATTCACTGTGCGATTGACTTACTTTCCGCCGTAATAGAGAGCCGAGAGCATATATTGGACATCTTTCCATGCATCCGAAAGAGCAACAATGAGCGCTCCATTGTTCTCGCTCCCCTGTACCACCTGAGAGAACTTGTCTCGGAAGACCTGAGAATTGTGACAAAGAACGTTTCGGTGCACTTTGAATGGTGTATCCTCCGCAATAAGTACAACATTTCCGTCCTCTAGCCACAATCCTGCCTCCAAAGCGCGCGTAGCATCTTCGGACTGAGTACGAGGTTGTTGAGGAGCGATAGAAAAACTCATCCCTTCCGTACCCACACGAAGGAAGGTGAGAACCTGACCTGTTTTTTTTGAAACTCATGTAGGACGTACCCGCAAGGCTATATGTTGAGATGAATATGTGCCACTTGAAGATCGATGCTCGTACTGAAATTGAGGTGCGGTTCCTGTTTAGGCAACATAACAGTGAATTCGGCAAACAAAGACAAACAATCTTACTTAGAATCATCTATGCGACTACTGAAAGCGCTCGAATTTCGAACTGCCCGACGTACTCGAACAAATTGTATGCTCTTGTCAGTTCTACATCTTGACAGAGTCTTCTCATGAAACAAGAAAACAGGCCCAAAGCCTTCTCATGGCTTTTCGTACGCCGAGTCCCTGCCAAATTTCTTTCTCAGAGCATAACGCGCAATCGACGTCAAATGGCAGGACAAATGCATCACTGGAATATCTGACCGAACATATTTATGTCAGGCATACAGTACAAACGCAGAATGACTCACGTGTGTTTACCTATCCCCAAAGTACATCACAGTAAGAGGATGTAAGAGATCCTTTCCAATAGTTGGACAACTCTCAATTGAAGGTATCCTGTGTTTCTCATCAGAGCCTTCTGCAGAAGTAGGCTGTGAAGTGCCGCGAGGAACTACTGAATGCCTAGAAAAGACGCTACGATGTACTTCAAAGCATTCCATCCTTGCTAGAAAGACCATATCTCCGTCCTGGCACCACAGGAACGATATCCATTTCGGCCTTGCGTCCGTCCTCATCATCTAGACTGTCGACCGTTTTGATTGGACTGGTCTGAGTCATCGCTTGAGATAATAATTTACGAGAACAAGGCAAGACGTCATGACACGAGAATCAATATGAGTGTTATATACGATCAAAGCTCACCCTGCAGTCGTAAGGGTTACTAAAGTATACCTATGTGTTGCGAGGATAAAATCAACGGGGAGTTGGTTGAACGACGGTATTAAAAGAGGTTAGGATGACAGGCCCAGGGTGTAAATCTTTAAGAGTAGTAGGCAATGATAATCCTGTGCTTGGACGATGTGGGCCCCAATGTCGGTAATATCCTGATGTACATGCACATCCGACACCTGACATATCGATTGTCTAAGGTCATATATGTATCAGCATCAGATAACATTTTTGTCAAATACAACACCAGAGTCAACGGAAGCAGACTTCGAACCACATGTAGAGTCAAGCAAAGTTAGGAGGCAAGTCGACCCCGCTGATAATCCTTTTCTTCGCAAAATATAGAATGGCTTTTGGACGTAGCTTTTCGCCCAATAGTCAGGCACTCTAAGTCCACCATCCGGGTAATATTGTCTGCAGTGACGCTTGAAGCGTTGCGGCTCTGTATCCAGCAAGCGAGTGCTCATCGTCACCGAAGGCATGTTGTGATCGCTGTTGCCTGAATCATATTTTCTGCGCTTTCAGTTATACGCGCGTTGATCTTCTTCCATGAGGTTCCCACCTGTGCGAAACCTAGACTGCGGTAGAATCTCCTGTGGATGATGGTGGTGGTCAGAGGCTAGGAGTCTCTCAGGAGGACGCGATCAGCGGTGGTTGGTTTCGAAGATCGTCATCTGGATTCTGCCCTGAGCCAGCGTTGAACGTTCAAATGGCTGCATTCTCATTTTCACCTTACCATCGTCCTCTTTGGTTCTTCTCTTCTCTCTCTTCCCTTTTGCTCGCCAACAGCAGACTACCCGAGGACAAATTCATCCAGCAATACTCTGCGTAGTCGTGTCGCCCTCGGGGAACACCCGGACTTCACAGGATACACAAAAGACCCGCCTAGAGTGTTCATCCCGAAGTCGCATTCGTTCGAAACAACGTCGTGGTATGCGCTGTTGATACCTTACGCTGCGAATATAGAGCAGAGACCGAACCGGATGGCTTCAAAGGCGCGTCCGTTGAGATTCGTCTACTACTGTTCAGGGCACGGTACGACAACTCGCTGCTCAGGTTATCGTTTAATTGACATATGCGATGCTAATAGGGTATGGACATGCAACTCGCGTCTCGGCTTTTGCATCCCACCTATTGAAGTTAGAACCGCAGCCGGTGGTGCATATAGTCTCGTCTGCACCGAGGCACGTATTTGCCGACAGTATTGCCCTTGGAGGTATGTTTATTTCCCCTTAATGTATAATTCTTCGTTCACATTATATCGGAAGCGTATTATCGCAATGCAAACATCGATCCCGTGATTGTGCAGCCGTTGGCGTACGTTCTCTTATCCACCGAAGCATATGACGATACTCAACAGTTAAATGTAGCTATCGTGTAGATAGGCAACAGAGTGTAGAGGTCCTCCGAGCCTTCCTGGAGGACAAAGATGAGAAGATATTGGATGAAGAGCAATGGTTACGCGCCATCAACGCAGACTGCGTTCTGAGTGATGCTGCATTCCTGGGATGGTAAGGTCTTCTTGCTCTCGGCTTTTTGTTGCTTACAGACTTTTCACAGTGCTGCTGCTAATGCGGCTGGTATACCCTCTGTTCTCATAACTAATTTTTCATTTGACTCAGTGTACAGCTATCTCTCGACGTCATTCGTAGACCAGGATGATTCCACCCAGCAAGCGAGCGTCGATCTCCTGCAGACTGCTTCTGTGAAGCAACAAATACTTAATCCTGATACACCCATTACTCTAAGGGAGATCGAACCTCTTGTAGAACAGATCCTAGAAGGCTACCGCTGCGCCGATCTGCTTCTCCGCCTTCCTGGCGCGATTCCTATACCCTCGTTCCCTGTCAAGCCAGCGCTTCCTTCACCTCAATGGGTAGACCTGCGCGTTCGGAAGTTTCATCCAAAGGTTATCGAGCACTTGACGAAGCATCCTTCAACGTATCAACTTTTGCCTCCAGTACCCTTCCCTTCTCAATCCATGACTAAAACTCTTCCGCGAAATGTCATCGCAGCTCCTCTCATCGTCCGTTCTCCTGATCCCGCGGTATACACTTCCAAGGGTCGGAGCAGACTTCTTGACTCGATCGGCGTCCCTTCACATCTCCACGACCCATCTCAGACCAAAGTCCTCCTCGTATCCTTTGGAGGACAAATTTTCCACAAGCCTCACAGTCGTTCACACAGTCGCACACCTTCCGCCGCAGGCACTCCCCATTCCAATAGTGTGGCGAACAAAGAGAATGTCAAGCATTCTCTGCCGCCGATCGATACAAGCAACAGTCTACCTTCACGTCCAGACGGGTCACATGTAGACGCTCTATGCAACGCTTTACGTTCTACTGTTTTGGCGTCACAACCGCCGCCAACGTCACCTCGGATGAGGCAGAACAACTTCACGCCTTCCCGTAATTCTTCCTTACGACGTGGCCAGTTGCGAATCCCCGGTGCTCCAACTGCTGCGATTCCAGCATCTCCGACTATCTCCTATACTTCTTTGCCCAGTGTTCCAACATTTACGGCTACGCCTCCGACACCTCGACCACGAGCGGACAATCCGTTCAGTGACCTGTCGATAGCGGACACGGAGGAGGATATTCCTCAGTTGTTCCCTGACGATTCATGGATTGCAATCGTTTGCGGAGTACCAAAAGATTGGGGAAAGGAAGACGGGGAAGAATTGCCCGGCAATTTCTTTGTCGCTCCGAAAGACGTATACATGCCTGACCTGACTGCAGTTGCAGACGTATTACTGGGAAAGTTGGTATGTCATGATTTGCCTTGGTCATCTAAAGGACCATGTTTATCGTTGCACTCTCTAGGGCTACGGAACCGTATCCGAGTGTGTCGACTCATGCACTCCTTTCGTCTTTGTTCCTCGTCCACTCTTTATCGAAGAGTTCGGCTTACGCATGCTCCTCGAACAGGAGGGAGTTGGAGTCGAGCTCTCTCGCACATCGTATGAATCTGGAGAATGGGCAAGGGCTGTCGAAGAGGCGTGGATGAAAGGCAAGGATGTTAAGGTTAGCAAGCGGGAGGTAGGAGAGACAGGTAAGCGCAAGGCTGAAGGCCTGGAAATGGCCAACACCCTCGTGGAGTGGGTGCAGGAGTGGCACGGGGCTGTTCAAGTGAATTGACACTGTACTGTTTGATGGTTTTGCATATTACATGACGCACGGACTGAGACTGCACGCAGCATATTATAGACATGATGGACTCCATTTCATTTGTGTAGTACGATAGAGGCGTTGTATTCGAGATACTCGCATGTAATACCAGATAGAAATGTGTATCGGACGCGCATACGGCGTATTGCCATGACAATACTGAGAAGGAAGAGATAAAGATGAACAGTTAGGGAAGGTATCCAATCAGTCCGACCATATGTGTGTAAATGTCCTTGACAAGATCAAACCAGTTTCCCGCTCAAAACAGCTCCTTCATTCTCAACCCAATATTAGTAGCCAATGCTCCAAGGAGGATCAGCGCCAAGATCGTAGGTCCGTATTTGTCGTAGTACATTCCCTCAGCTCGTCGTCTCCTGATGCTCCTGGATCGGATGACGAAGATGACAGCAGAGTATGCAATGGCTGCAAGCGCGGCGAAGGTGAAGAGACCTGCGCTGATGAGTCCTGCCGTGTCATCCGGAGGCACAAAGTTGAGTAGGGTAGTAGCAATCGTGCCGACATAGATGGCAAAATGCAACCATTTCTACAAATGCGAGGTAAGTGTGGTCCAAGAGGTGAAAACGCTTTAACTTACAAGGAACGTCCTCTCGGTGGCAAAATATACCTTAGGCTCAATCCTGACGGGAACGGCAATCCTCTTCCCAGGCGGGGCTCTCCAACGCCTCTCCAACGTCCTGCCATTTGTTCTCCCCTCAAGCAACTCCTCCGTTCCCACCTCCGTCTCTGCTTCCTCCTCCTCTTCCTCCTCCTCTTCCGCCTCCCTAGCTTTCACTCTTTCAACATCTTCCCTGAGCCGCTCCCTCAGCGTTTCATCAAAGGCCGAACTATTCGCAAGCGGGTCGATGCTCAAGGCCCTTGACTTCATAGAGTCGTCCAGAGCTTTGCTTGAAGCCCTCCGACGACGTTCTTTAGGTTTGAGGAACGGTGTGCGCTCGCTTACCTCGCCTTCCTCTTCCGATTCTGCAAGGGGTTCCTCCCGAGCCATGTCTCGAGCACGGACTCCATTAATGGTTGGCTGGGGCTCTGGTGGAGGAGCTTGCTCGTGCTCTTTGAGGGCTTTCTCGCGGAAGGCGACTGCTGCTGCCACCTCCGGACCTGTAAGACCGGTGATCTTTCCCTCATCCTTGGCTATATGAAGGTCAATTTCGAAATACGAGTAAACAGCTGCAAGCATACGAACCTGGCGCAAGCTCCATCATTTCATCTTCCTCGCCCTCAGATACAGGCTCCGCATATGGCTCACGCGAAAAGTCAGGTGTAGTAATTCCGGATGACTCGGGGCGTTCCGATGTACTTGAACCCTTGGAGGCAGCATGCAGGGGTCGTTCGATACTGAGGGTACCAGTGTCAGGCTTGAGGATGTCCGTGTCCACTAGTGGAAAAGGATGAGTTAAGACTGAATGCAATCAAAAGTGGGTGATCTTACTTTGCGGTAGCCAGAAGGGTACCAAGTCGACGCGATTCGGCAGGAGTGTAGAGCATCCATGAATGAATTTACTGCAGGACAGTCAGCAAAGCCAAGATGTCGCATAACAAAATGCACATACCTAAACTGTAAGCGTAAGTAGCATCTTCATTAGGCCTGCTATTCTCTATCCGGCACCGGAAAAAAAATAACAACATACCTTCGGAACAGCTTCTACCAAATGCGACGAAACCAAATCTGTAACCCACTTTGGCGGTTCCTGTCCGTACTGAGTCTGCAACTTCACTTCCAATACACCATACTTGAACAGCTCCTTATCTTCAGCTGGCACCTGTTCAAATGGCCAATCAATCCCAATGTCCATACGTCTCCAGTTATCGCTAGAACGTATCAGACCATCCCAGTTGTCTTCTCGGATCATGGTCAGTTCTGTATCGAGCGAAATTCGAACTCGAGCGTCGCCTGGAAGTTGGAACGCTGTTCGATTGTAGAAGGTACGCATTACTAATCCCACATCAGTAAATTGGTACCCTCACTCGTATACAAAGGGTAAGGAGATCGAGAATGGACGCACCAGGCTGCAACCTCTTTGTCAGGATACTATACTGGACCTCATTGGCCAACTGGATCATTGAATCCACCTCTTCCTGCGACTTCTTCCCCTTTCTCACCAGTTCCTGGAACTCGTCATCCATGATGTATTCGCCGCGTAGAAACGCGTTGACAAGGTGTTCTTTGATGGGAAATCGTGCCTTGACGGATTTCTCGCCAGTCCAATCTTCTCGGTGAGTTTTACGCTCGACGAAGATCTGTAAGTACCAAGTTGGTATTAGTTCATTGATGCTTTGGAGTAGATTACATACAGTCTTTTGGTTCATGTCGCCATACCACCTCAGCCGGATGGCTTCTGCACCTTCGGTCTTTTCCAGACGACCAAGATAAAGTTCGAGATCTTCATTGTCGAAATATATCGACGTAATGGCTAACAGAGTCGAGAGTGAGCATTCAGAACAAAAGGCAGCTATTAAAAATCATAACGAACCAGCATCTTTGGGTTCGAATTCCTTGTTAGGGTTGAACACTAATTCGAGAGGTCAGTTTATTCATCCTCAGTTATGAGACTAGGTGACGAACCGAGTACAGGCAAATGTTTGAGGATGGCGAGCTTGAGGTGGACGAGGTTATCAGGATGTACCTATCGATAAGGTCAGTAACATATCAATACTGAGTTCGATCAAAGATACGCACCCAATACTTCGTTGTCTGTCGTACGAAAGCACTCTGAGTACCTCCAGCACTTGCATCTCCTTGCACGGGATGCCCTCGGTTCCGCACCAAGTCGTACAACTTCGAGAGCTTTACAATAAGACCGTCCCAGTTGTACTTATAGAAAGGTCGTTTCTCCAGGTACTCTTGAATGAAAGTTGGCTTCAGCGGCCTTCCCGTTTGTTTCTGTAGAATTCATAGCCTGAGCAACGCGATTCGAGAGGTGGAGAAATCGAGTACTGACGTCATGTTTCTGGGATAACGCGTATATGAGTTAGCTGCAGTGGAACTGATAAGCATAATTCATGAACCTTTAGAATCTTCATAAATCCAGTAATATTGAGCTTGGTGAACAGCGCGAGGTCATGTACATCTGCAACGAGAGTTGCGACCTCTTCTTCAAGCACGAGAAACTGGTCTTCAAGCGCATCAATAGACTGTACATCAGTCTCGTCGTCGGTGTCGTCATCATCATCTGAGCCTGCATCCTGAACAACATCCTCTGGTTGTTGCCGTTGAGCTTCAGCATCTGTCGTCGTCTGAGCGTGGTCATCGCCATTGACATATTCCTCTGTTACAAGACGCTTGACGGCCCTCTCGGCTTCCTTGATACGGCGCGAAAGCTCTGATGTCTAAGAACAAAGGATTCGAAATTCAATACACCAATTGACCGGACAGCTATTGGTGTGCTTGAACACACGAGAGGGCGAGGCACACCTTGGCTTTCTGAAAATCATGGACTTTGTCGAGTTCTCTCTCCAGTAAGGCAGTAAACTGCTGCTCATCCTTGTCTGTCCAAGTGCGAGAAGTGGTCCGGTCCTACGTGCAAACGAACATCAGCCGGCCTCCTAACCGCTTTGAAGATGAAATTTACCTTGAGCTCGCGCTTCAAGAGGTTGTAATCGATGTAGTATGGCCTCCACTCGTTGTAGAGGTCATGCTGGCAGAAGCGAACTCTTGAGAGGCACGTTCTTCGGTATTAGAAATATAGGGGGCGCTCACTGTTATTTTCTGACCGAATTTCATGGCTGAAGAAGGGTGAGAATACTGTTGTGCTGACAGCGGCCAGCGCAGAAGATTCGTGTGCTCACCTGCAAGTCACTCTCACTGTGGGTATCAAGAACACTCATGTTACTGCAACCGACGAACGTGCGTAGCGTTCACTACCCAATCAGGACTCGAGACCGTGACGGTCTATCGCTGACGTCACGCGTCTATCACGTGCCGTCACGGCTACCTTAAGCGCTTGTCCTCCTCGCAGTCCTTGTTTAGCTTCACTCTCGCTGAGACTAGCCTTTTCTTAATATGACCTCTCTCAATGGATATGGAAGCAGTTCGAGCACTGTACTGTCGCAAACGAACGGTGTGAATGGGCACACCAAGAGTCCTCTGAGGACAAAGATACTATTATTAGGAATGCGGAGGTAACAATCACTCCTCCAGGAATGAAGCAGACACTCAGACACTTTCTCGACAGAGCAGGGAAGACTTCTATCTACGAATATGTCTTCAACGACCTCCCCGCGAAGCAGACGTTCTACCTCGAGACTACCACCCGTGTGACCAAGCACCACTACGAGTCTGTAGCTTGCACGCTTATTTGCTGCATGCGTGTTACTGAATGCCCGGAACTTGTCTAGCACAGTCATACCCCTGGAGATTTGGGATTGCCCTGGGACCACCACGCTTGAAACCCTCGAGACGCCCTTGACCCAATTCTCGACGCTGATCTTCGTCATTGACATCCAAGCGAGTCGGCCGTCTTCACTTGCTGATCCTACCAGTCGTCTCAATATTTTCACATAGGACCTGTACCAACAACCCATCTCACGACTGGTCGACTTCGTGATCTCCGCATACCAGGATAACCCGAACATGAACCTCGAGGTGTTCGTCCATAAGGCAGACGCATTGTCAGAAGAGTACAAGATCGGTGCGTCTAAGCGGGGTATCGTGGCTCACTTCATTAATTGCTTCCCCCTTTTAGAAAACTTTCGACATATTCAACAACGTGTATCGGAAGAGCTACTCGATATCTCTGAGGAATATGAGCAGATCCCAATCAACTTTCATCTAACATCTATCTATGATCATTCGGCGCACGAGGCATTCTCGAGAGTGCTGCACAAGTTGATCGACTCTTTGCCGTTCCTTGAAGATATGCTGAATGTCTTCTGTTCGGTGCGTTGAGTTAAAGCTTGACAAATGTTGTGCTTATGGATGATCTTCAGAATTCGCAATCGTCGAAAGCCTTCTTGTTTGATACAAAATCACGGCTATATGTTGCCACAGACGCATCACCGGTCGATCCTCCAACACATAGCCTGTGTAACAATTACTTGCAGATGCTCAACTCCTTCGGACCATTGTATAAGTGAGTTCACTGTGTCTTTGTAATTACGAGTCACTCTTACTGACCGAAACCAGGTCTGTTTCAGCGAGCCCGTTACGACAAAGAACAATATCACCTCCGGAATTAACACCCACATCGTCTGGCGTGACGTCCCCTACAACCCCACATTCAGTTCCTACCTCCGCTTCTGAAACACCTAGAGTCCCCTCCTCTTCCTTACAACACACATCACCCTCATCCTCATCACAACAAGGTCCTTCAACACCATTGTCGCCAACACAATCTACTCCTTCCGTTTCCTCCCCGATCTCATCGTCCTCCGCATCCTCAACGACACCTCGTCGCAAATCCAAGATCTCCTTCTACCCTTGTGCCTCCACGTCGTTATCACCGTCGGCTTCCGGAGCGGGTACGACGCTCACGTATCATCTCATTAACCCGAAATTGGCGTTACTTGCATTGTTGCCAACGTCAGTGTATGAGAGCCGCAGGGGTTTGGTGGAGTATAACGTCGTGTTCTTTAGGGAGGGTGTGCAGGAGATATGCGAAGTCGAGGACGAGATACGGAAAGGTGGAGGAGGGTGATGAGAATTGATGAAGCAGGAGTTAGTTAGTATAGAGCATCTTGGAATTATGCTATTTTTCTGTATGTTTGTTTCGCCATCGCGACTCCGCATCTCCAGCAGCAAGTACAACTTGCAACATGTTTTAGCGCCCACGTACATTGCTGCGTGACCTGAGTCACTGACCATCAGCTTGCCAAGTCTTGAAAGCTTGAAGCTTGAGCACGACAACTGAATTACAACTTCTCGTTACACCCTTCTGTCCAATGTTGGTTTACGTGCATATAAACCCATTTTCACCATGACAGAGCTATTCTTTGATCCACAGGACTGTCAAATTCATGCTCCCTTGGTTATACTAGTGCTCACCAATATGCAGGCCCATTTCGAGTATTCGGTCCTCTTGGAGACATACTGGACGCTTTGCTAATGGTTCGAGGGGAAGGTACTGGGATGGTCATGGAGGGCGAATACAAGTCACAGCTACAGTACGTGTTTCCCATCAAGTATCGTTGGAGGCAGTTCCGGGAAGCGTTCTTGGTTCACCAGTGCGTATCTTTGAGCAATACTATGCTTCTTTGAATAGCCTTCAACTCGACGTTCACTCGTGGCAAGTATATGCGTTCTTTTCATACATCCACATTCCCGCTCACGGTATATCTTCTGTTTACCCAGTTTTTTTCTTGATACCTATCTCCATCTTTAACATCGTCTCTGCTCTATACCTGTCAGTCACTCGACGAGATTGCAGTCTCCTCCGAACGAGTCCAAGCATTCACTCATCTCTACATGAACAGTCAAAGCACTGCCGCACTAGCCTGTTTATGGTTACCCCGGGCATTGCGACCTTTAACACTCCTTTAACGTTCATTCGAAAGCAAAAGTGCTCGTAATGAACATCTAGATTCGCGGAGATGGAAACTCGAGGAACGCCGGGTCCGGTAACATTAGATATCGCTCAATTGAGATCTTCATGATTCTCTGTCTCGACTTTGCATCGAGGCAGCGCCATCACGCTGTGTGACCCACCATCAAAGCATGGTAACCTCAAGTTCTCCAGGATTCTCCGACGAGAAACATGTTACACAGAGAAGACATGCACGACTCTTTGTATACCGCACGGGGGGCACGAGCAAGCACTGTATATAATGTTCCTTTCAGGCGACACGTCGAGGTCTTTCTCTAGCCTTGACGGCGCCACTCCATTACTCGACTCCTCGGGATCTTCAAACTTCGTCTTGTAGCTCGAGTTGTCATCTGGACAACTACGACTGCGTTGAGCAGGCTCAGGAATATGCCGTCGTCTACATACAACTCGACATATGCCCATAGGCATCATACTGGCACTCCGGAACATCAATCGCAGGCCCGAGTGAAGCGTAAACCACCTCCTGCATTTCTGTATAGCGCGAAATACCCTCTCCCAGATCCAACGGATCCCTTTGTGCCGTTGGCGGTCCTTCGCGAACGAGCTCATTCAAGTACCACTGCTCTAGTCACCCCTCCCGATGAACCATTTACGACGAACCCTGCGATTCATGTAGGTTCTGTCGACGGTCATTCGCATTACACGTTGACCGCTGATGTACATTCTCCGGACAATTCTACTCACCATCGCGTGCACCAGCAGTCAACCACTGTTAAGAATGCTTTGGAGAATTCCGCTTCGAAATTGATCACCAGGCCTTGGCACCATCTGACTGGTGGCTACCTATCAGACGCTACGAAGCCTTCAAGACCTCCAAGGTCCAAGATCAGACCAGGAAGAGACTCTGTTTCCTATTTCTCTGACGTTGATGTCACACCAGACGTCCATCAAAACCATCGGCACAGTCAGTCTCATCAGAATGCGGGTGCTACTACTACTCCAGCGAAGCCTACCGAAGCCAAAGCTAATCCTCGATTGAGACATCCTCAAGGCACTCCCGCCCACCATAGAGATTCTCAATACCATTACCGCAGGCGGTCCCAATCTGTTATGGTTGTCTCTCCTACATCCGGCGTTTCCAACGCCCCTCCATTGTCTAGTGCAAATACGAATGCGAGCATAAATGTCAATGCTACAAACACCCCTGCCCGATCTGTGCCGCAAATGCAGGCATCTCGGTCCCAGGATCCAGTCTCGTCTCTTCAGGCAGGTTCCAGTCGACAGTACACCTACGGTGATCGACAGTCACATGGATATATGTATGATTATCACGATGATTTAGGCGAGTTCCATGGGAGACGACGACGACTCACATCCAAGCAGAGCTCACGTACTGGAACTGAGAGTATTTCCTCTCTGCAGAGTCATCACCCAACCCCGCCCATGACACCAGACGATACTGCCAGTACGATGAGTACGAATCCGCCAAGGAAGAATTCGTTGGCCGGGCGGCGGTCTGAGTCTGGTTCTCCTCCTATGATCCTTCGTGATGTACCTCATCAGAAGTCGCAGACGAAGGTTGTCGCACCGGCTACGCAACCCAAGTCTGGAGTTGCGCTACCACCTTCGGCCTTTGTTGCGCAGAAGGAGCCAGAGAGGAAGCAGCTTGCTCAGGTCGGAGATACTCCAGCTAGCATTCATAGCTCTGATTTCACACTTCTTCTCCCTCCATCCGCTCCTAAGACTCTTCCCCATGCACCAATTTCGCGGTCACAAACTCATCTTCGTCCTAGCACAGCTACGGGTCCTCATACACATGCACAAGCCCATGCCCCTACATATGCCCCTACAACACGTCATGCAGAATCCGAGCCAGAAATTATGCCATCATCCGAAAATGGGAGGAGAACACGCAACACGAGCTTTGACAGTCTCAAACGCAGACTGCGTAAACCGAACGTCGCGCCCACGGGCGTACGAGGGAAGAAGATATCTAATCCTAGCCCCGTCACGCCTGCAAGAAAGCCATCATTTGCAAGTGATTCGTCGGTTTTAATCGCACATGGGACGGAAGGGAGGACCTTGCTGAATCCCACGAGCACGGGAGCGCAAGGCATGTTGTTCGCCAGATATCATCACTCATTGCGAGGCTGACTCGTTCTTTGGTAGCTGTGGAACCTAGCTCAAAGCTGATGATCCCAAAGCCGAAGAAATCGCTCAGCACTGTTAACCTCAATCTGAAACCACTTCCTAACGTCAGCGTGGGCCCTGCCACTTCACCTACAGACATGGCAGGTACTGCTGCTCTCGGGCTAGGAACGATGAACGCGCTGGATGCTAGGGAGGACGAGAACCGTGCCCGATCGGAAGACCTACTTTTGCACAATGTCCCGAAACCCCAGCCTGTCACTGACCCTCGTGTGGTGAAGAGGCCGGCGCAACCCACTGTAGTGCAGCACACGCAGCCCCCCACTCGCCGGGTTCCAGTTTCGGCCCCACAGTCCATCATCTCGCACATCGCGCCAGCTGTTGTAGAACGGATAGACTACGAGTCCGATAGCGAGGATATGGGGACTTATACTGCCATGATCGCCTTGAGAGAACTATTAACACCTGTTTCTTCGCAGTATCCTTGGGTAGACGACCCTCGGCGGAGCAATTTCTTCGCGTCTCCTTCTCATCCACCATCACCCGTTCCGTCTGAACGCTCTATTCAACAAGCTTCTCCCGCTCCTTCTTCGCCATCGCGGCCTACTCATGTACGCCCTGTACCGAAACAGCCTGGCTTACAGAGAACGCCTGCTCTCCATAGGCGCTCTGAGAGTCCTATCGAGAGGAACTCACCGAGTAATGTTAGCGCAGTAGGGGCGATGGCTACGACGAGACCTCTTTTAGTTCCACGAAAGAACGATGTCTCGGAGCAGCCACTACGACCTGAGTCTCCTGTACACAAGAAATTGCCACGACAACGTTCGCACTCTCCTTTACAGAGACCTTCTGCTCCGGAACCTATCGAACCACCCATCTCTGCGCATAGGGTTCCCCTTCCCCACTGCAAAGATTCCCCAAAGCAGAGATCGTCTCCCATTCCACACCGATCAGATTCACCTGTCCATCACCGTGCTCAGATCATTGTTTCACCAAACCGAGCTCCTTCACCTGTCAAACGTAGATCTTCGCCTGTGCAAAAACGTTCGGAGTCTCCAGTTCTACATCGGCAGCCTCCAACACGGAAGCGTTCTGAGTCTCCCGTGCAACAGCGGCAGGTTCCACAACGTCAGATGGCATCACATACTCGATCTGTATCACCCGTACAACGCCAATTGCCAGGGCAGCGACGCACAGAATCTCCTGTGCGGCCACCTCCTCAAGTGCGACGACGACCTGACTCCCCTGCTGAGCAGGAATACATGTCACCTACCCCTCCACGAGCTCAGTCGCCCGAGCCTTTGTATACTCTCAGCCCCGATCCACCTCGTTCTGAAACTCCGGACCCTACTTACACAATGTCTCTTGCGTCGCATGCGCTGACTTCAGAGTCGCCGTATGGCGGTTCGGCAATTCGATCGATCTCACCTCCACCTCGAGCAATGTCACCGATCACGTCAGTCCAGGAATCCTCTGAGCATGGTTCATCGCGAGCACGTTCTTCTACCCCAAGCTCTCAGAAGGCAAGGTGTACTCCCGAAGCACGACCGCTTCCCAAGATGGATAACTCGTGCGTTCAGGAATCCGAAGCCGAAGAAGCGGAAGGATATCTGCCGGTCGCTCAGATTCGTTCTCAACCTTCTAGCGCCAGTAAGCAGACGACTTCTAGTCAAGGCACGAGTCGCAAGCATTCTACTCAAGTACCATCTGCTCAAAATCATCAACGGAAACGAGCACGATCGCCCACTCCCGCTTCTACTTCTGCTCCTGTCCGTGCGCGTAACAACCCAATGGCAATAGTCAGTCCAAAACAAATGCAGGCGCTACCTCGGGAACCATCAGGCTCTGAACCATATTCGCCTCCGGTCCGCCGTCAACGAACTGCCCCTCCAACTCCCGCTCTCGCCCTCGCTTCACCCACACTAACAACGAGGTCTCATGGATTACTTTCAAGCCACTCCGACCCTCACAGTCGAACGACACGCAGCACAAGACATCGTCGAGATACGCCACCGTCCACCATGCCATTCAGCGAAGACGCTATAGTCACTCGAGAACAGCTCGCACGTGCCTCATCTCTTGTAGTAGTCGCGCAGAATGGTCTTCGAGTCCCATTTGGCGATTTGTTCAAAGAGAAGAAGACCATCGTCATCTTCATCAGACATTTCTGGTGAGCCATTCTGATCTAATAAGAAACCATATGGTGCTTCATACTCACGCTTATTGTGTCAGGTGTGCTATGTGTCAGGACTACATGTACTCTATCTCAAAGAACGTCGACCCTGGTGCCCTCAGACGTGCGGATGTTGAGCTTGTGATCATAGGGAATGGCTCTCCCGGAATGATCAAGTCTTATCGAAGTACGTACATATTTCTTCTCACCTACGATTGCGCGCATCAGCTGACTCGTCATCATATAGATATCTTCCGTACACCATTCTCACTGTATACTGATCCGACCATGCATCTCTACTCTGCCCTTGGCATGACGTTGCGTTCGAACGATCCTGGTTTAGAGTCTGAGCGGGGATCCTACGTACGGCATGGTTTGGTCGGAGGTATTGCCATGGTGGTTCGGAACGCATTGAGAGTGGGCATGCCCATCTGGGAGAAAGGTGGTGAAGTCATGCAGCTTGGCGGAGAATTTGTTTTTGGACCTGGGTATGATTCTAGCTCTTTTTGTTATGACTTCCTTTTCTGATCATTTCAATTTCCGCAGAATGTCTTGTTCTTATTCCCACCGCATGAAGAATACTCGCTCGCATAGTGCCATCACTGATGTGCTAGCTGCGGCCGATGTTCAGACATACTATGCTCACATCCGTGGTGGTACGTCTCGTTCAATGCTACCGATCCATGATGAGGAAGAGTGGATGCGCGATCGTCGGCGGAGTCTTGCCAGGTTACGCAACAAAAAGAAAATGCGAAGGGAAGGAGCACATCCCAGATACGACGCAGACGATCTTGCTTTTGAGTCAGACGACGAAAGTGACGAGACTCAGAGCGGGGAATTGCTCTTTCCCACAGAAGCTACCTGGGGAGATGGGACAAACAGGCCTCCAGCAGAGGAGGTCATCGTGGATCCGGAAGAGCGCCATCGTACCCATAAGCATCGGCGGGCGAGAGGAGGACATGGCGGATTCGTTGTGTCGAATCCTGATCCAGAACCCGATTACTTGGGGAGGATGCTGAATGAAGACATTTGGCCTTCTGACCGCGCAAAATTATTTGCGATGTATCCGCAGCAGGTAAAGCCGGCGCAGAGAAATGAAGACCAGGACGCTTATACGCCCACGCATGAGGTCTTATCGTAGTCTTCAAAGCAAGCATAAGCTTGTTGTACTTCAAGGCAGAGCCTTCACTATTCATCCTTTGCATCAATTTCTTCTTTTTTTTTTCGTGTATCGATATTCATTAATCATTATTCACCTCAATCATGTAGCTATTAGCCGTACATATTGCAATACTATTCACGCTTTTACCTCACATACTATCACATTGAAACAAAGGTCGTGCAACGATGTATGTAGTGGTCTACATTAAAAGTATATGGATACATGGATGTGATGAGACTGCCCCAAGCCCAAGTGATTTTGTCGTCCCAATGAAGAAAGGTCTAACTAATACACTAATCAACAGATCTGGGTATAGACTGAGCTTATGCCCAGCTGTCAATAAGCGAGTCACGCATCTCTCCGATAACAGCGGAAGAGCTCTGGCCTTGCAATTCTGCACGAGGATGTCAGTATCAAGGATACAGAATATGACATGCGAGAACGTACTGAATGCAGCTTCAATCACACTGATCTCCGTCGCAGTTGTGTCCAAGCCAGTGAATGCTGTCCAGTCATTTACGACGAGGCCTGCACCGATGACATCGGAACCACGGTTGACAGTGCCGGCCTAGTAATAGCGGTGTTAAATGGGACTTTCTATCAACTAAATTGGTGAATTACTTACCACTAACGGTATTTGCAGCAAACTACTGAGTTCATCCTGATCTTGTACGCTCGTCTTGGGGTGTACGAGTCCACCTTGATTTGTAATCGCACAGTAGCTTCCGACCAAAACATTATCGGCGATTGTTTGTCGGAACACTTCGACTTTGAGTACATCCGCAATAATCTCTTCTGTTTCTCGGTCGACATCGGGATGCACAAGTGCAACATAGTCATTGCATGCAATGACATTTCCGAGCGCAGATAGTCGCTCCTCCACTCGTTGGATGGCGACAGCATCGGGTAGGGAGTTTCGGAGGTGCTGAAGCTCTTGATCGGTCGTTGTTGAGGGTACAAGAAGACCGTGTCGATTGCCTGTAGGTTACATGGGTAAATCGTACACGATGAAAAGAAAGGATCTACACACCAGCTGTCAGACGTCCAATGATACGAGTGCCGCCAATACTCGTGTGGACGATCGGAATGACATCTCCAAGCTCGCTCTCGAAGGCGGAGTAAAAGTTGGTGCTGCCTTGAATAGCACAAAGGCAATAGCTGTTTGTCAGCTTTGAGAAGACACCGATGTCGCTGCTGTTTTCGAATTGAATACCTGCAAAGGTGCGTGGATGAGTAAGTGATCAATATGGCATATACAGGACCTGAACATACGAGTCGCCATTTTTGTTGAGGGATCTGTGAATTCGTCTAGTGGTATACGGTGTTGGGTAGTAGTCGTACGAAGTTCTAAAGGGAAATGGGGGTATAAGTGTCGAGGGCAGTCAAGGTAATTTGAAAGTTATGCGCACCGATCGAGAACTTTTTATAGAGAAGCGCTAAGTCAAAGCGGTACCGAGCCTTCCTGTGCGAAACTAATGTCAGAAGGCCATTCATCGCAGCCGTAACATGAATCTGCCTGACTCACCGATGACTTTGAGGTGTGTTTCTGGAAGGTGGAAGTTTTGGATGGAGGTTGGTTGAAGGTCAAAAACGGAAAGCAACTTAACAAGTCGATCGGATGCTCGCTAAGCAGAACTGCCTTTTTTGGGGTGTCCGAGTAATTTGAATTGTCGCGTCGCGTTCGGCCCAGTCTCTTCCAAGTTCATCTGCATCTCTTAACTCCTGACTTGCTGCTTTCCTTTGCCTGAGTTTCTTGCTTGTAATACTTGCAGCCTGACGACTTATGTGCATTGTCTCGGATAAGTCATGATTTCTCTTGCACGCTGTCACTCTGCACGTCTAGCTGGCCTGAATCGCCTTCTGGGAAGAACAACGAGACGTTCCAGCTGCAATGTAATAAAGAGCGGAAATTTGAATTCGACGTATTCTTCCACCATTAGTTCTGCTTCTCCTACGAAAGTAGAGAAGATTATTGCGGACACCATCAAAGTACTTTCACCCATTTGCATTCGCAAGCATTGCAGCTGAACAATTGAAAGGCTACCGGGCCAATATCTTACGGCACCTACATGCAAATGTGCTTGTCCCACCCAACTGAAGGTTATTATATGAATCCGTCTCACTCTGTTCTTGGTTCCAAAGGAGACTTTGTGACAAGCCCTGAGATTAGCCAAGTCTTCGGCGAAGTATGCTCCTGTCTCTTAGGAGAGGCCTGTGCAGATGACAACCCGCTGAATTTATCGTGCAGATTCTTGGAATCTGGTTTCTGTCTCAATACATGCAGACAGGTCAGTCAAAGCCTATACGGCTTATTGAATTGGGCCCGGGCAAAGGCACTCTAACAGCGGACATTCTCCGAGTTAGTTATATTTCCACATTGAGATTGGCAGCTCGTTCATTATACAATTAGGTGTTGTCACAATTCAACGTTTCCAAGCCCGCTGTCAGAGAAATCGGTTTGGTAGAGACAAGTCCAATGATGAAGGGTATACAACAAGGAACACTGGAGCAAACCTTATACCGATTCGGTGACTCTGCCAACGTGACTCTTGACTGGTATGACTCCTTGGACATCATCCCTTCCCAGGAAGATGTGTTCACGATGTTGGTTGCGCATGAATTCTTCGACGCATTGCCATTCCACGTGTTACAGGTTCGTCCCTTCGGAATAATTACAGTATGGACTTCAGATGACCAGATATTTACAGCTAACTGAGAAAGGATGGCATGAAGTCATGATCACCACTGCGCCAGATCCTGCTGCACCAACCATCATAACACATGAAAAGCCATATTCGTCACCTTTGGACGTGAGCTCATCCAACTCCCCACCTCGTTTCCGTCCCGTATTGTCCTCAGAGCCTTCACCATCCTCGACAATACTGGGATTATCATCACCACGATTCCAAAAGCTTCCCATCGGGTCAACCATTGAAGTTTCACTGGCTTCATATAAAATCGCCCATCAACTCGGCCAGCTGCTCAAGCCTTCGCCTGAAGCACAATCCAAGGGTTCTACAGGTTGTGCATTAATAGTCGATTATGGTGGGGAACAGGTCTACGGAAACTCATTCAGGGTGAGAAATCATGGCGTGCAATGCGTATTCCAGTGATGCCGTACTCAACTCACCCACAGGGATTCAAGGAGCACAAGATTGTTGATGTGTTCCATCGCCCTGGTGAATGTGATCTAACGGTTAATGTGGACTTCACATATTTGCAAGAAGCAATTGCCCCCAATGGTACCTCAGTCAACTACGAAACGATTTTAAGCTAACAAATTGCTTTTGGAATAATCAGCTACTACGTTGGGCGTCCTCACTCAAGCTGAATTTCTCAACAGGATGGGTCTGCTCGTGCGTGTCGATGCTTTGATGAAGGCGGTCAAAGACGAAGAAAGGAAGAAGGATATCGCTAGCGCAGCCAAGAGACTCGTTGACCTCACAGGCATGGGGAGTCAATACAAGATCATGGGTGTTTCAGGTCTGGAGGAAGACGACCTGTCTGGGGAAGCTCGATGGCCGTTTCTGGATGTCCTGACACCAGAATTATGAATAGCACAGTATCATGTGAGTGTACGCCGACCTTCTGACTCAGGGCTCGCTTCGATGCTATCTTCTTTCCCCTAGAATCTGACCTTGTGATTCAATCGTAGAATAATACTCGTACTGTAATGGCGCAGTCTCTTCGCGACATCTCGAAGCCGCTCGAGTTTGACAATCGGTTCGGCCTCAGGTCATTTGAAGCCGGGTGCTCTGACCGGATGACTCTCATGTATTCTAGGATTCGTCACTGAATGGAGCCTCAAATTCAAACCTGCCACTGTGGTCGTCTCACTTTCTGTCAGCCCACGCCCGACACCGAGCATTTATAAGCGCCTGTCATTAGGCAATATACCGGTGGCCAAAGCTTGTGCATTTAAAAGAGATAGGGAAAGTGGAAGAGGGACAGACTCAGACTAATCCACCTCTTCGTATCACTCAAAGATGTCTTCAGCTACTAAGAAACTCATTCTCGTGATTGGTGCTACAGGTTCCCAAGGAATAGCTGTCATCGACGCACTTCTTGCTCCATCTGACGATGGCTCTGCGTCTCCTTATGCTATCCGTGCTCTAACTCGTGACCCAGACAGTCGACGTGCAAAGTTACTCACCAGCAAGGGTGTGGAGTGCTTCAAAGGTTTGTTGATTCAGGACGTTGAGCTCCGGGTGTACTGATGTACAATATTCATAGGCGCATTTGATGATTTCCCTTCTGTTCTGAACGCCCTTCGGGACGTTTATGGCGTGTGGGCCAATACGGATGGCTTCACCGTGGGTGAACAGAAGGAGGTCTATGCTGGCCTACGTATCTACGAGCTTGCCAAGCAACTTGGAACTGTTAGGCACTTTGTCTGGAGCAATCTCGACTACGGGTTCAAGGTTCGCACTTGCACCTACACTTCGTGTTATTGGTAGACCAAGTTGAAGTACTTTCTCGTCAGAAAGGGAACTGGAACCCTGCATATCATTGCGAACACTACGACGGCAAAGGTCGTGTCCTCGAGTTCCTGAGGGCGCAATCGTCCGAACCGACTGAGAACGGTATGTCTTGGAGTTCAGTCACCACAGGCCCCTACATCGAGATGCTACAGAACGTATGTGCTTTATGATTCCCTCTGGCGATAATTACTATTAACGTTTTGACGCAGATGATGTTCGGACCGCTGAACAAGCGCGAGGACGGTACCTTCGTCTTCGCTACCCCGGTCGGAAATGGTCATGTCCCTATGATCGCTTTGGCTGACTTGGGCTTCTTCGCACGATATACATTCGACCATCGTGTCGAGACCTCGGGCAAGGACCTTGAAGTTGCCAGTGACATCGTTGGGTGGGACTATCTTGTATCCACTTTTCAGAAGGTCACGGGTCAGAAAGCCGTCGCCCTTTATCAGTCCTTGGACGAATGGTTCAAGAACCTGGACCACACCGACAAGCCGATTGCGAACGAGCAGACTAAAGTGGGCCCTCATACCACGACCTGGAGGAAGAACTTCACTGCCTTTTGGTCTCTTTGGCGAGATGACATTATCAAGCGAGATATGGAGTGGATTCGGAGCATCCATCCAAATGTTCGCACAGTGGAGACTTGGATGCGAGAGAATAATTATAAGGGTCAGTTGAAGAGTGATTTGTTGAAGAATATGGAGGATGGAAAAGCTGTTGTACCTCGTAGAGAAGTCACTAATCTCTTGTAGAAATATCGGTAGCTCCTTGTTGTACTTATAGGTGTCTCACTGCAATTCCGAAAGGTCTCGCGTTTCCCTGCACTAGCGCCCGCCATTTCGTACTCGATCGGTTTATGGACAAACATTCCAGTTTTGAACAAGATCTGCCATCAACGCGTCAACAAACGTTGTTGTGACCTTGCAGTCAAGCGTTCAAATTTCAAGGCTCATCTTAACGTTCTACACTTTACAGTCAGAGCTAGCTACATGATCATGCACTATTACGAAGTCCTTTCGCATTGACTCCGCCGACAGATTCATCCACCTAGGCAAACGTCCAGTCCTTCCTGGCTACTCCTTCTAGCTAGGCTCTTGACCCTAACACACTCTCGCACCCCGTGGTACGCCGCCTTGTGTGAGCGGGGAGAAGTAGAAGATCCCCCATGCTTTAGGTTCCGAGGTCCTCATCATTTAGTTGAGAGAAGTTTGCAGTTTGTAAGTATGTTCGTGGGCAGACTAATACTCGCTTCTAAGCTGTCGGTTGGAATTGGTTCACCCTAGGATATCTTGTGACTACTCATCAGTCGCAATGGGACCATATACTGTGGTGCCAAAGCCTTCAGTGTCTCCATACAGCCTCCAATAGGTTGGCTTCTATTCCACTGTATACTCGCCATGATCCCCTCCTGAGACCGTCTGACAAATAACAAAATTCTAGGTTCTGTCAAGGGTAACCTTAATAAATAAATCTGACTTCGGCTACCGACTTTGGCATAGTAATTATGACGAGCAACTGGTAGGTACGTCACTTTCGCTGATCTATCAGTAGAAAACAGACGGGGCACTGAATCCTATATAACGGATCCCTTGAAATTCAGGACGGAACAGGTCAATACTTGTCAAGCATGTCTAAGAAGCTCATTCTCGTCATTGGCGCAACAGGTGCCCAAGGGCTGGCTGTCATTGATGCACTTCTTGCTCCCACCGACGACGGCTCTCCATCTCCCTATGCTATTCGCGCTTTGACTCGTGATCCTGAAAGTCGACGTGCAAAGATACTGACCACCAAAGGTGTCGAATGTGTCAAAGGTAAGCGAACTGTTCCACGCAATTTGTGACCTGAACATACGGTTTCAATACAGGCGCATTTGATGACTTCCCATCCGTGTTGCATGCGCTTCAAGGTGCATATGGCGCATTTGTCAACACCGATGGCTTGACGGTCGGGGAGCAAAAGGAGGTGTTCTCAGGAATTCGTATTTTCGAACTCGCGAAACAGGTCGGGAGTCTGAAGCACTATGTCTGGAGCAATCTCGAATATGTCTCTAAGGTGCGTCCCGCTTACCTACAATGATGAATATGCATTGCTTCATGCCGTGTAATCACAGAAAACCAACTTCAACCCTGACTACAGGTGTGAACATTACGATGGCAAGGGTCGTGTAGCGGAATTTTTGAAACTCTACCCATCCGAACCGACTGATAACGGTATGTCTTGGAGTGTACTGACGACTGGTCCGTACATGGATATGTTGAAGTTTGTAAGTCTCTCCCACGCGGTATTTATGCGCATCAGAGCTAACGCTACCCTACAGGTCATGTTCGGCCCTCTGAACAAACGGAAAGATGGCACTGTTATATTTGCTACCCCAGTCGGAAACGGCCATGTCCCCATGATCGCACTCTCAGATCTCGGTTTCTTTGCACGTTACATTTTCGACCACCGCGTCGAAACGTCGGGCCAAGATCTCGAGGTCACAAGCGACGTCGTTGGTTGGGACCACCTGGTATCCACATACCAAAAGGTCACTGGCCAAAAAGCTGTTGCCGTCTACCAGCCTCTTGACGAATGGTTTGACAACTTCGACCATGTTGACTTGCCAGTCGCGAGCGATCTCTGGAACCAAGGAGATCCGCACGCAACAACCTGGAGGAAGAACTTCACCGCTTGGTGGAGGCTCTATCGGGATGATATTCTTCCTAGGGATTTGACGTGGATCAGGGGCCTCAATCCTAAGGGTCATACGTTGGAGAGTTGGATGAGGGAGAATAACTACGAAGGTCTATCAGAGGACGCTTTGCTGAAGAACGCGGAAGATGGGAGAATGATCACACCTCGCGAGGAAGTAGTTTCGAAATTGTAGCTGGACTGCATATACCGTTGTCGTACCCCAAGTCTTCTAAAGTGTTTCAATGCATAATGTATGTGCTTGTCGTGTAACAAGTCTACTCGTTTGTCTTACAGTTGAAAGTTGTTTCCACTTCGCCTTTTTGGGACGACCGGCTATTGCAAAAGGCTTCGTGGCGTTCGGCCACTGCATGCTGCCACAGAAGCAACAACGCTTGCGTAACCTGCCTGTTTGTCTTCACATTTCATCGGATCGCATTTTGCCTTGGCATGCTCAAGCAACGTGCATCAAGACAAACAGAAGGATCCTAAGCATACGATGTTGTTTAAACCGACGGCTAGACTGGATGAAAACGCTCGCACTTGAAGTCGGTCGGTAACATGCCGCTAATCGAGAAGAGCGAGCTACCCCACAACCTTCAAGACCCTGGATATATTTGTCAGATCCACCTGCTGTATGCCATGTGCGAAGGAACCCTAACGAAGATACAATGCCTCACCCTCTGCGCCAGATAACCTCACGGCGTTGATATCTCATCTGTCTTCAAGCCTCAAGCATTTGTATCGCAGTTTCCAATTGTCAAGGTATAGATAACATAAAGGGTGACTGCATGCACCGCATTTTCATACAAAATGTACCCTCATCTCCATGCCTCTGGACACCTCGCAACAGTTATCATCTTGTGCGTCATTTGTGACGCTCTGAGCTCTCGCTCGTATCCTATAGGTATGAATTTTTTATCGTTCAATTTTCTCTGTCTACGTCATCCCCTTGGGTACGTTTCTCAATTTGCCGTTTGTCCCCTTGGAGCTTACAACGATCATGATCCTAGCGGCGCTATCATCACATATGCCTCATCGAAAGTATCCGGCTGCATTACGCACTTTGGGTATCTCTCTTGTTCCGGGATACAATGCGCTTCTCAGTCTTATTTTTCATTGCGACATGCCGCGCTGCTTCGCAGCGAGGTATCGGCACATCTGACAACACATTCTACCACCACAAGCTGCACAACTGCGCACCATGATCGCGTTTGTATTCAACTAATTTCCCCCCCCCCCTTCCCGCGGCATTTCTCAACACACGGCCAAGACCGAGACAAAGTATCACAGATTCACACACAAAATCATACAAATCTTAGATTCCTCTCACGATGCCGCTGATCTCCCTCTGTACATTGAACACTGCACAGCCTGATTCGGCCATAGCGTTTTGATAGCCTAGGATCCACCTGTTTCCCATTCGCTTGCCGTGGTTCATGGTTCATGACGGGGAGTGCTCCTCGACACGGTCGGCACCCTCCTGAAATAGGTTATTATTACCTCTATAATCTTCTGGAGCGCGAATTTCCCCTCTACATATCAGGTTGTAGGAACGTACTTTCCAAATCATTCGTTACTGGTCTTGGCGTTGATGTATATGACGAACGGCACAAGGAGTGGATGGTGACTGATCCTCTTGACTGCGGATGGTGGACAAAGGCAAAACAGGTGAACGGGAAATACGAACTCGACCGACGACCGCTGGTCAGGCCTTCAGGCTTTGTGTTGCTCGCACGAAGACCGGAGGGGCAATGCTAGCGATCAGGGCTCAGGATTCACCGATATTCCGCTATGATGATGCTATCTCATTATCCCGCCCTGGTCTTAACTCTTCTTGTTCAATTGTGCGATGGGTCGTGCGGATGTCGGTGGTGGGGATGAGAACAAAGCTGCGCTTTATAATTTTGTAATCTAAAAGAATGGAAGCGAATGTCGGTGGACCTGAATGATGGTGAGTGGTCATGGCACGATAGAAATTCAGATATTTACTAATGCAAAGTACAGTACATACCACAGCTCACAAGTACCGTCATTCAACATTCAACGCCCAGTGCCACCCTCGCAAATCTTTCTTGTCGATTCGAAACAGGCACTATCTCACCTTCTATCATAGGTATCATAGTATGCCGAGTCCGAGAGTCTAACAGTAACAGCCCGAGGTGAACAATCCAGAATCCAGACTCTCCAGTCCAAGGGTCAAACTCGAGATAAGATACGGTATGTCGTGTACGTCGGTGTTATCTGTCAAATGTGAAGATGGCAAGAGGGATCGTCCACGTTAAATCCGTCGAACAGTTCGGCATTCGTCCATCCGCGTTAACATTTGAACATTCAAACCTTCCGGTACGACGTGCAGATCAAGGTCCCGCTCTTTGAACGATTATACGTTTACAGGTTGAGGTACAGTTAGACATACTGTACCTTGGCGGTACCGAATTACTTTGCGTCCTTTACCTGATATGCTAATACTTTCAGAGGCTCGAAGCGGCATCTCTGCACGGATATGAAGTCAGGCTTCGCAGTTCTTTGTTTGCTAGGGGGAGTCGCGACCGTTCCATGACTGGATGACCGGATGACATTATGTTAGCAAACAGCGCTGGCTAGGCATTCTCGACTCTGCGAGTTGATGAGGGCGGAAGAGCGTGTGAGCCTGTAGGTCGATTGAGGGTGTTTCATTGGGACGTTTGTTCACACCTGCGAAAGTGACTGTATTCGTCCTTAGTGTGTCGTGGTTTGTATGAACGTCAAGACTTGGTATGGAGGAAGTATTTATCGAAGTATAGAGTGACAACTGGACAATCGGGCAGAAGGATCAGAAACGCTCGCACCGTATATATGGAGTACATAGGCCCCACCAAAGAGGAAAGGAAGGTTAAAAGCGGACTAGAAACGCCCGCTTCGTGGATCATGCATCATCGATGCATCCTTGACAGTTAGCTCAGAAGCTGCATGGAATTAAACTGCCGCCCTGTACATGTGCATATGGTGGGGCGTGAATCAAAGTGATGGGTTCTGTTACTGTATTCAAATATATTCCAGGTGGTGAGCATAGGTGGGAACCCGCATGACCCTTCTGGCATCTGTTATACAAATGCAGTACATCTCTGAGAGCGAGCCAGGGCAAGGACACACGCCTATCATGGAAACGATTCCGACCCTCATCAGCATGCCAACCTGGAATGCACCCGCCATCCAATCATCAATCGCGATGAGTTTTTGAAATACCACGACACGACGGTAGTTAATTTGTGTGTGCGTTGACCGATTTGGTCGAGTGAGCCATCGTGGCGGAGGACCGCGTTCGGAGTTTGTGGGTTAGAGACAGGTCTGGGCAGGGACTGTAACGGGGAGGATCCGGAAAGAGTAGTTCTAAAAGGTAAAAGGTGTAGATGGGGAGAACGGGTGACCCGTGTACAACATGACGGAAAGGGTGTCTGGGGCTGTCTCTGCACACGAAGGATCGCGTCGCGAGTGGTCGGGAGGCAAAGCGACCGGACGGGCGGTTGAAGCGGGATCAGATTCAGTGGAATGGGATTGGGTGGGATCAGGAGGACTTGCCATATGCGGAGGTGAACTACACCATGGAAGCGAGATACAAATTGTTGTTCTAGGGGAAGCAGCATGGGGGAAGACGTATTCTCTCACAGAAGCAGGCCGGAAGTGGAAGGCATTTGTTCTTCAGGAGCGTGCAATCGCCAGGAAGAAGCCTGGAAATCGCCGGTGACTTCCAACACAATAGATCATGCTCCGACACCCATGCTTAGGACGACGATATTCGGATGGTCTATAACGTACATCGTGGTCACTGTGAGTCATTTTCTAAATGCTATATACGTGAGTAGAGAGCGGGTATGCAGTGTTTCTTGTGCGGGGGACCTGGGAGAAGAGCCGGCGGCTGTTGTGCAGTTCATCCGGATGCGGGGTCAGCAGTTCACACCTTGTGGGCCTCTGATTTCTAGCGGTCGCTTGACGTCCTGGCCCATCCAGCCTTAAAATCCTTCATCCACTCATCAATGGGTTCCTTCTCTCCTCGCGCTACAAGTCATCCTTGCCTTAAGTCTGCCATCTTCTGGCATCGCATCACAGTCCGCCGCGACATAACTGTCACTCTCCTGTCTCCCCATCTTGCGATCTGGGCTCGGACGAATCCAATTGAATACCTGCATTAGTCCTGCTCCTGAGAGAGTTCGGACATTTTCATTTCTGACTTCTCTGTCACGCTAGCAATCCATATAAACCACCTGCCATTTGACAAGCATCTGTTTGCTCTCCGCATCCTTCGTATGTTGCCATGTCTTTCTTTACTTCCACCCACTCTCGTTCTCAACCGCTTACCCGCAATGCCAGTGCTAGACGGAATCGATTTCTATTCTTCGTTGGACGTAAAAAGGTTGCGCCAACTAGAGCTGTTAGTGTCCGACGGAACCACTCTCGCCACCGCAGAGCGCCTTCTTCCGCCACTACAACCCACAAACGGCAACCCGTCGGTAAAGTTGGAAGTAACCAGCCTCTACGGGCTCAGGTACGTCGTGTGCTTGATCGCTTCCGTTGAGTGCTTTTTAACCGCTATTTTATTAGATTTTAGACGAACCGGAACCAGAGAAAGCTAATCCTGCTGAACTTACATCCATGGAACACACTGGAGCGGTTGGGCAATCTTCCAAGAGGTCTGTTCTTTCCCCCTTGGCGGCTTGCCCTTTGTCCTGCTTCCC
Source organism: Somion occarium (assembly GCA_964035595.1). Classification (NCBI taxonomy): domain Eukaryota; kingdom Fungi; phylum Basidiomycota; class Agaricomycetes; order Polyporales; family Cerrenaceae; genus Somion; species Somion occarium. Next base: position 1,576,237 of record OZ037952.1, on the reverse strand, counting down.
ATGCGGACCTACTCACTTCTACTACCGACATTTTTCCTCCTCTTGCCCATATATCATATCCTTTCCCTTTCCACGAGTTGTCAAAGATACTAATCTATTATTATTCTAAAGACCAATGGCCTCTTCCTCGACACCACGCAAGGACGCAGATTTGCCACCCATTCCGGCAGAGAGCGCCCCTCAGCAAGAGGGTCACAAGCACGGAGCGGGCATGCTTAAACGACTGACCACCAAGTTGCGACGACCTTCAACTTCGCAACCTTCCCATGCCGCATTCTCGTCTCATCCGCCGCCGCCGGTTCCACCTCTCCCCGAAGCAGGCCCCTCTCAATCGAAACCGAAACGGAAGAATACGTTAAAGCTACCTTCACTACCATCGTTGCCCAAAGGACCTACGCCGACTTTACCAAACTCATTCACGTCACCTGAACAACGCCAAGCGGCGTTGCGGGCTATGGGGCTCATCCCGGCGGTTCCCCATCCATATAAGGATTCTCATGGGTATATGTTGCCGCTGAGTGAACAGGAGAAGGTGTTGGATAAACGATATACAGTAGTGCTTGACAGTAGTGATGAGGAGGAGGAAGGGGAGAGCGAAGCCAAGAAGATACGGGAGGCGTGGTTGAAGAAAAATCACGAGCAACAAGTCGAGTCTTCCTCCCAGCCTCAAGAACACGAGACTCAATCTCAAGCAGCAACATCCTCGCGGCCTCAACACCAACAGTCCGAGTCAACGTCATCTACGACGTCTTCTTCACGTGCCTCAACGTCGGCCGATGCCTACCGGAGCGAGACCTTGACATTGAGTGCTACCGAACGTGCGTCCGCACCCGCTCTAACCGAAGATGGCATGGTGATCAAACGTTCACCACAGTCGTTACCCCTTGGGACGTTCGCGGAAACGAATCCTCACCCTCCTCCGTCCGCCCCGCTTTCCCCGACGTTGGCAGATTGCCACCAGGAGCTAGCAGTCCCGTGCGACAAGGACAGGGAGCTTATTACAGTGGAACCGGAGGCGAGAGTGGACCCGTGGAATATTCCCCTCCCCCCTTCTCCAGGTATCAGTCGCAAGGAACAAGAGGAGAGCGCGCAAGGTGAGGAACGCGAGGAGGTCTTGGATGATGATACGGAAAGACCGTCTTCGAGCGATGTTTCGGAGAAAGTCGCTCGTTGGTTACAGTCTACGCCTACAGGTTCATTGTCCAAAGGATCTCCTTCTGAACCTAGTTCTCCTCGATCTGGTGCCGACTCTCCTATTGACAAAGCGTTACCGGCGATTAAGACATTATCCTCACCCTCGCCGTCATCTTCCCCTCTATCACCTTCAAGCAACAGCTTCACATCATCGTCGTCACCAACTTCAGCGTCTTCAGCCTCTCCGATCTCGGTATTCCCCACCACCTCGGCGTCTCCGATTAACATTCGAGGGCGCAAAGACAAACCTTCGCCGATATCTATTACTGCTACCGCTATCGCCGTCAAGACATCTACGTCAACCTCGACGTCTCCATCTGCATCCGCGTCACCGCCTGCTGTAGCTAGTGCCAATGTTATCGCCTTGCAATCACCTCCACCCCCGTTCGATGATCCGCGGTCACCCAGAACGGCGGCTTTACCCAAACTCTCCATCTCACCTCCTACACCACTTCCCCCACCAATATCATCCTCAGCTGAGAGAGGACGTTCGTTGACTGTGTCAAATGAACATAGACATGCGGATCTGGATGCGAGCTCTGGAAGCGATAGTCGGAGTCGTTCGAAGGTCCCTGCGCTTTCGCCTACTAGGACGACTTCATCTTCGGGTGCATCCGAAGTCCCTCCCACCCCTACCACGACGTCGCAACGAGGCCGGAAGGCGTCGATTGTCTCTTCGACGTCTCAATCTTCCGATAACCACAACCACAACCACCACGTACATCTTCATCTAGGGAGTCACCTTCATGCGAGTGCTAGCCGGAACCTGAACTCTAAACCCAAGGTCTCGGCTACACGTCTTGAGGAGTCGGAAGGGATTAATGTCGCTAGTGTCATTGTTGAAAGTCCGGTTGAGGACAGAGATGATGATGTTGATTTGAAATGTGACGATGATAAGATATTGTCTGCGTCTGCATCTGCGCCTATGCCTATGCCTACGCCTAGACCGAGGCCGGCCAGGCCAAGTGAGGACTCCCAAGAACGAGGGGAGAGACGGAAGAGTCTGACGTTTGTCGGCTTGTTTGGGTCGTCCAAGAGCGGTTTGGGCTTGACTGGCCCTTCTAGTCCTCCAGAGGTAAGTTTCCGATATCCACCACCACCCGCTTATCTCTCAACTCTTAATGGAGATGAACCTAAGCTTACCGGTTACTTTTGTTTTTTTTCCTTTCTGGCAGAAACCATCAAAGTTACCTTCACCTTCACGATCTATGAGTAATCTCCGTCGATCCGTCGCAGGCACGATTTCTTCCAAGTTCAGACCAAAGACTCTGGTCGTCGATACTTCTCCTCGTGGACATTCGCCTTCTCGCTCTTCGCCTCTTTCTCCCTTTGGTGGAACTGGTACTAGTACCTCGCCTCCTTCTGCTTATCGTGGGATTCAGACGTTCGACGCTGCTGGTGTGCCTTTGGCTAGGGCGAGACCGAGACCACCAAAGCAACCGCTGAGTCCGACTATGCATAGTCGAGGGAGTATATTGATGGAGACGAAGGGGATTGAGGATGATGAGAGTCGGAGGTTGAGCGAGTTGGCTTTTTTGGATTTCTGAGCCCTCCCTCTCTCCTTTCGCTCGATTGGTTAGTCGTTCGTTCGTTCTGCCTTTTCCCTGTGGTTTAGGGTATAGCAGGAGGGTCCTGTTGTCCTGCTCACATTCGTTGTTGGCTTACATGGTTTGGTGTTATGAACACTCATGATTTATTTCCCTTCCTTCCACGTTCATTCATTCATTCATCTGAATCATCTTTCACATCGCATCCCATTTGTACTACTGAATCATCACCGCCCGTCGTTTTCCTATCTTCACTTGGTGTTTAGGTGGCATGGAAAAGAAAGGGGCAAAGAGTCATAGTTCTACCATCAGGGGAAACGCGTATATCAACCACATCTCGTTGCATCTCTACAATATCAGTTGTTTTCTAATACCAAGCTACAGTATGCCGAACTGTTTTCTGAGAAACCTTCTCCGGTTTTATTTGGCGTTGTTTGGCAACGGCTTGGAAGTCGTGCCCATCTTTGGCCGTTTCAACTTGCACCCTTGGAAAACTTTGCTTGACTCTATGCTCAGTTCTAAGTCTGAGTACCTGCATCTGTCTTTATCTCTGATGTTATGCCCACAGCGACACCTTTGTGTGCTGATACATGTGATCCTATATGTTCGATATATCAGGCGACCGGCCGACGTAAACATACATCGAGACGTTACGAACATTGGGGCCTACATGGTCGAAACAACAATCAAAGACAAAGTCCACGGGAATATGCATTCTTGTTTGAGTGACAACCTCAATACGAAGAGACTGAATTCCATCTGAGCGTGCAAGAAACTTATGCGTTGTTCGACTCTGCTTGTCAAAGAGGCCCTTTCCTGTATCCTGACATACGCAACTAGCCTGTCTGGCAAGATTCTCCAGTTCACAATAGGTACACTGAGACAACGATGCAGTCGTCACGGCTCGACATTTGTTATTCATCCCCTGATGTTATACCGCCGGGTAGGACTGACCACAGGCGTTCAACTTATTTTTAGCTGTTTTTAGTCGCCAAGGAACAAGACCGTCGGGGATGATCCAACAGATGATCCACAAATGATCTATACCACCTATACCTGTGGCGCTGATTCGGGAACGTTACACTGCATAAATCCCTGCTTTGTAGCGTTTCCCACTCATCCCCTCTATCCCCGTAGCAAAACGAGTTGTGTCAGGCATGTTTGGCATGCTGGAGTTGGTCAGCTTTCGGCCTTCTACACGGCGAAGTGCAATAGCCATGCTCCTCAAGCTATATATGAAGCGTCTTGAGAAGGAGTTTTAGCTAACTCAACATGTCTTCCCCGAAGTTGATTCTAGTCATTGGTGCCACAGGAGCACAGGGGCTAGCTGTAATAGATAGTCTTCTCGCTCGTGCAGAGGATGGGACACCCTCCCCTTATTCCGTTCGTGCTCTTACTCGAGACCGATCGAGCCGCCGTGCTCAGGAGCTTACCGCCAAAGGTGTTGAGTGTGTCCAAGGTAAGCTCGATGCCGCCTCTGATGGCACAGAAATAGTTGGACTGACGATGTTGCAGGAGCATTTGACGACTTCCCATCTGTCGCTGCTGCACTTAAAGGTGCCTATGGCGTCTGGGCTAATACAGACGGTTTCACCGTCGGAGAACAGAAGGAAATATATGCAGGCATGCGTATCTTCGAGCTAGCAAAGCAGGCAAAGACCGTGAGACATTACGTCTGGAGCAACCTGGAATACGTATTCAAGGCGGGTCAACAATTAAATATTCCTGTGAACGCCAGTTAACGCGCGAATATCAGAAAACAGGCTATAATGAGAAGTACCGTGTCTATCACCACGATGGGAAAGGACGTGTTGGAGAATGGTTACAGGTTCAGCCTTCTGAGTCCACTGAAACTGGAATGTCCTGGAGCCAGGTTACGACAAGCCCATATATGGAGATGCTCTACAATGTGAGGTGTTTCGGAGCTTATAACTTTGAGAATCTGACTGACGATGTCATAGCATATGTTTGGCCCTTTGAACAAGCGACCCGATGGCACCTATGTGTTCGCCACTCCAGTCGGGAACGGTCATGTACCTATGATCGCCCTCGCTGATCTAGGGTACTTCGCTCGGTACACCTTCGATCACCGTGAAGGGACATCCACGAAGAACCTCGACGTCACAAGTGATGTGGTCGGCTGGGATTACTTGGTGTCTACATTCCAGACCGTTACAGGACAGAAGGCCGTCGTTGTGAAACAATCTTTAGATGAATGGTTTGCGAACTTCGATGGTGCCGACGAACCGCTCGCGAACGAGCAACGAGGCACTAGTGTGCAGACGACGACCTGGAGGGAGAACTTCAGCGGTTGGTGGTCACTTTGGCGAGATGATATCATCGTCAAGGACATGGATTGGATCAGAAGTATCCATCCAAACTTGCTCACTCTTGAGAAGTGGATGCGCGACAACAAATACACGGGAGATCTGCAGGGTAGCATCTTAAAGAATTCAGAGGATGATAAGTCTGTACACCTCAACCAGGCTCGAGTATCTCGTTTGTGAACTTTATTCTAGAGATCTTGTTCATGCAAACACGATCCATACATCACGTAATAAGCACTTACAGTATCAGTTAGCCCTCGTGATATGGCACTTGAGATCGTTTGTGTTATTAGGAATGCTGTCAAGTAACAAGTTTAATTGGCAACTTATCGTAACATGTCATCTGGTGTCAGGAAATGCCTCAGCAAGCAGGATGTAGGTATATGTATGTTGCGCAAAATCGACGAGCAGTAATCATAATTTTAAGTGGAGGAGCATATCAACCGGCAGAAACAGTGTTTGAGGGGTTCTTTCACCACAATTCCCCGTCGTCCAACGTGGCATATCCTGAAGATAACATGACGTCCATATCTGGATCAGCCTTGAAGCGGTATTGAACTGAAAGGCGCAATCAGCTTGGGAGGCCTTGCATAAGATAGACCACGTACAGAACATATTCGCTGCTGCGTCATACACCCGACCGTAAAAGTTCTCCCCATGATGGGCTTTCCTTGGCCAGCGCCGTTGATTGTAATCGTCGCCATCTTCTTCATCGTCGTCACTTGCATCTTGGTACATTTGGTCTTCGTCGTCTTCTAAAGCCTGCGCACCTTCCTCCATTGCATCCTCTTCCTCTTCCTCCCCCTCTTCCATCTCATCATCGTCCTCCCCTTCCTCCATTTCATCGTCATCTGCCGCGTCTTCATGCCCTTCTTCCGCATCGTCTGACTTGCCAATGGATTCATCATCACTTGCTTTCTCAGAAGGCTCATCCGTGTACTCCCTGTAGTTAGGTTTCTCAGCCGGACGGTAACCGACCGTCCTCCCAAAGCGATCAATGTACATGCATTCGGTGGCAGCATATAATGTTGAGTGTTGAGTGTCCCAGGCCATTGCCTGGACAGCCGTGTTTCCACTTGAGAGCTCATACACCACCCTGCGAGCACGCACGTCCCAGACTTTGACTTGCTCCGATCGGGTGCCTCCGGTGAAGACAGCTGCGAAATACAACATCAATACAAAATTTCGAGAGAGGGCTATGAGAACATACTTGGAATGCCATCGGGATGAGTTAGTAACGCAGAATAGCAACGAGAGGCTTGTCCTTCCACATCGAACGTCAGAATGGGAAGCGAGCGGCGGATATCGTACATGCGAACGAATCCGTCGTCACACGCAGTGAGGACGACATTAGGATCGGCCTCGCTTGTGGAGAACTGATTGACAGTCCCTGCATGACCTAAGAACCTGCGTACGATCCTGCCACCAGCTTGAAGGTCCATTTCGACGCAGCCCCATTTTGTGGTGTTTATTTCAGACTCGCTGCAAAACATGTGACCAGAGGGTTGGTGAAGATGCCAAGTTCCGATGGCAAAATTGGGATCGGGGAAGTCTACGGTGAGATGTGGTTGACTACCCGGAGAAGGCTCAATCCTAGCGTCTTCATCTCTCCAAGTATCGGATGTGTCGTATTGTCCTTCTCCAATCTTGTTGTGTTCACGGTGAGTCTCCAAGTCGTCGATGTTCCAAACGAGAGCTGACCCCTTCCCAGCACGTAGGATCCGACCATTAGAGTGAACAGCAAGAGGTCCATCGTGCTTTTTACTTCGAAGAGTGTGCACAGGCGAGAAGGGTTTGCCTTCTTCATCCTTCTCCCAGCAGTACGACTTGACTCGATCAGAATCGCCGACGAATAACAACTTGCGTCCCTCATCAAGAACCACTTCTGTAGCGGGCTCCCTAAGTTGAGGCGTGAAGTGCTCTCCATCATGCAAAGGATTTTCGGCAAGCTCGTCGAGGAAATATAACGTGACCTTAGGATCACGGTTTTTCCAACCTCCAGCGCCGATGATGGCCAAACATGAACTACCGGAAGACATCTCCATCTTGATAGGAGAGTGGATGTTATGTCCATAAATCTCGCAACGAGCCTGGTAGATCGTCTGCGCAAGCGGAGTCTCATCATTTGCGGAGACAGGAAAAGGCCTACGAAAGCGAGATAGAGGTGTTGTCTTTGGATGAGGTTGTCTAGCCTTCTTCCAAGGGCTAGGTGTGGGATTTGGCAGACTGCCTACAAGAACATAAGCAGATACGTAGGAGAACATTATCATGTAGGCAGCATACCATCTGGCTTCCGCTTGATGTAAGCAGCCATAAATTGGAAGAATGAATCCATGACTCCTTGTCCTGTACGGGTTCGTCAACACTCCCCCCAGAAAATAGACGGAGAGGTCAGCATTCATGTACCTATCGTTCGATGGCGATCTCTGACAATTGATGCATCGTCGTCATGCGCAAACGACGGCATGTATTCGAAGACATCTGCGGGGCCATGAGCGAAGTCGACGCCATCCTTGTGCAACTCATAGACAGATTGAACAATTGCATCTATATCTGGATCGTTCTGTGCTTCAGCCCGTCGAGCAAGTGTGGAGGCTTCCTTGAGAATATCAACGAGCCCATCTGACTTGATCGAGTCATAGTCCTTGGCTGCGATCTGGTTTAGGAAGAGCTCTTTGAACTGGGACAGCTGCGTCTTCAATGAATCAATTTCTTGTTCCCAAGGTTCGTTGGACATGATGATGGTTTAAGCTCAAGGTGCATGTAGAATCGGGTGCTCTTGATTCTGCTAGATTGGCAATGATTAGCTCGGGCGCCTGTTGATAAAAGGCCTTTGATCTTGCCAACTTGCGAAAATCATGTTGGAACGTCACATCGTAGGAGAACATTAGGTTCTGCAGGACGTATTTGACTGCTACCTTCAAGCTGCAGAGTCAGTATCATGTCGAAGTTTAAGCAGTTCAGACGTTCCAAATTAAGCAGATGAACGAGCAAAATTCGGTAGTCCAAATATGGACTTGGTCGAACTTCGAGCTTGGAGGTGCCAATGTCGACACAAGGCTGCTATATGACAAAAACCTAAGCATTCAACGCTAATCACACTCATCGCGCGTGAGACTGTTAGCTTATAGGAGACGGAATAGTCCTCGGAAGTCGCAGTGCACAAGCGATAGACCCCATACAAGAGGATGGGTAGACACATATGTCTAAGTATCAGACTTCAAGTGTCATGAAAGAAGGAGGCTACTTTCCAGGCCAAGCCGCATACCACTGGCCAGTCTGAAAAGCTGCACGAGGCGGGAAGTCGACTGAGCTCAAGTGGTAGCAGATGATTACTATATTTGGGAGATAGTGACCATATATGGCAAAGTCTTCTCCATACGAAAGCACCGAGGATAATTACACACGTCTTAACTAAGTAAAGAATAGCATGGACAACGTACAATAAAAAAGCAATACAGCTAGTATACTCCAAGTGAGTATTAATCCAGAGTCCTCCGGCTCAGAAGAGTGGTGATCTCCCTTCGCTCCTTCAACCAAGCTGGGAAGGAACAGTCAAGTCCTGGATTTTCTCGCATTTCCAGGAGATAATTTGCAAATACAATGAGCGCGCCGTATCGATACCTATACACATTGTCAGTTTCAAAATGGCATCGAAAGATCGGACGATGACTTACAGATAGTTGATCCCGACGTTGAACAGCTTGCGTTGCTTTGCGCTACCCTTCTCACATGCATCTATCTTGAGCTTATAGCTATAAAACATGGCGTTCAGCTCAAAGATTCATAAAAGCTGTCACATAGCATACTCGTAAATCGCTTTGCGCAGGTTTTGAACGTCTTGCATGACGTCGATCGCTCTATCTGTCATCCGCTTCGCCATTTTGCCATGACTGAGTACGCCAACGAGATGCAAAATAGTCTTGTATTCGCCTTGACATCCATAAGTTAACATCGCCATGGCGATAAGGACAAAAATACGAAAGGATACCTTGAAGATAAGCTTCCTCTTCAGAAGGACCGTCTATGGAATCGTATTGCTCTTCCACGGCTATTTCAGGAGGAGTGTTGCTAACTTTCAGGCTATCCCAGTAGGTGACTGTTGCAATAAGACATGCAGTGACCATCCCACTTGTAGTACGCCCACGACCCATTTGGCAGTTGAACACAAAGTCCCCAGCTTTGTCTAGACCACTCCTTACACGTTCCAGAAGCTGGGAAAGTGCGACTGGCAGTGGGGCCTGCTCGTCTGTCTGCTCCGGAAATGAGTGACAACAACGTGGTTTCGGGAAGAAAATACGTACGACAGCAACTCGAGCATAATCCACACGGTAACCTTCAGATACCATGAGATCAAAAACATCTCTCGGGGTCATGATATCCGAGTCTGAGACGTGCTCCCAGATCGGAATGATGGAGAAGACACCTGGTCGTTCCTCAACTTCATCATGGAGCAGAATACGACCATTACCGGCTCGAACTTCTAGCAGGATGTCTTTCTTAAAGTTCTCTTCCATCGCCTCCACAACGGCTGTTGTCACTCCAGTAGCTCTGGCATGCCGGAATCAATACACTGCGAGACAGATAATCAAAAGACTTACTCAACGTTTTCCAGTGGTCGATCAACAAGTCGCAAGACATGTGGACGCCCAGCAACATAAATGACAGGTTCCTACAGCAACGTTAACCCCTAAATCATAACAAGACAACCTTCGAAACTGACTTCTCGCAAAGATGTCCAATATACCAGATTGTTTCCGCCTGGACCGGCATCAATCCGAGCTAGAGCTTGGCGCAGGCTACATACTCATGAGAAACATGCACGGCATGGGAAAACCGAGACTTACCCCTGTACAGTTGGCATCCCACTGAGGCGTGGTTAATACATGAATATGTTACACGTTCGAGGCACTTACCATCCACAAACCCATTTCTCGTCTTCACCATTCCCTGCGGCGAAATCCGTACCATTCCCTGGTGAAGGTGAATGTGGTGGCACCAATCGAAGCATTAGAGGAACTCGTCGGAAATTCGGAGCCCCTTCGATACGCCTCATGACGTTGAAAGATCAGCGCAAATCTCAACATCCAATCAATATGTAGCTTACTCAGGTAGACTCATCTTCTGCAAATTGGAGAAAAAGTCGCTCTTTAGTATCGTCGAGGCAGACAGGATGGTACCCGAGCGATTGGTGACGACTTGTTTCACTTCGTCGGGCTCAGCCATACCCTCAATATCTTGGGCGCGCTCTAAGGGCTTGAGAGCATTCACGCCATCTGCCAGCAGCTCCTTCTCAAAGGTTTTGATGACTATAAATCCGTTAACCACAAACCACATGTATTTGAGCGGCAGGCAGTGCACATACCTGGTCTGTTCCGTACAAATGACTCTATGGTCTCGAAGGACTGCATAGTATCTGGCTCAATTGACTGCAAGTATGCCTGAAATATGATGAGTTCGAAGTAGCGTCGCAAGTTTTGCAAGCCTGAATGGAACATGAGTAACCTCAATGTGAACACTTTGAAGGTACACGTACCCTTCTGAGCATGAAGTCGCCTCTGCCTCTCGTCAGTCGACTGCTCAGCGCGAATACGGGCTTCCTCGATAGCATCTCTCAAGTTGAATACTTCTGCACACTTGTCAATAGCATCATCAACGGCGCTCTTCACCTTTGGCCCTTTGCGGAACACCCGTAAAAGGTCTAGGAAAGATTTTATTCAATTGACCATGACAAACATTTCACAATGGATACTTACTATTGATGACCTGATAGGACTGTCGTCGTTCGCTTCGTGAACCATCCACGCCATCAAGAGTGGTGATAGAAGTGGACGTTAAGTCACGATAGGCTACCTTCGGGCTGGAGGGTGTCTTCGACCAGTTACTGAGCCATTGCTGGATGAGAACGATGATGACCTGCTCGAAGGATCAATCAGTCTCAGGAATCTGTTACGGATATGCTGACATTACCGAAGTGAGTGTACTCCTGCCTCGTCCCAGCTGGCAATTGAGCACAATGGGCGAGTTCGAAGCATTGTTGCGTATCACCACATCAATTAGCTCTGTCAGGTCGGTGAAATCGGGTGGTTTCTCTGCTGTGATCGGAATGCGAACATAGTTAAGCTCAGCTCCACCTTGTGAATGGCGACGCTGAGCCATAACCTCCTTCAATACCAGTACATTCGATGGGTCTACTTCTTCCCACACTGGAATAACAGAGCCATCAGGTGTCTCTGTGTGTAACAGCAACCTTCCTCCGAATGATGTTAGTTCCTCAATGACGTCGTCCTTGAGTCGTTCCTCTAAGGCCTCCAACCGGGAAGCCGAGATACCGCCGTAATCTTTGAGGTTGAATTCAATATATTAGATTAATGTCACCTTAGACGGTCCTCCAATTCAATCACCTTTCATGTTCCGCAATGTAAACCGTTCCCGTCGCAAGCAGTAAGGAGCTCCGTTGATGTACACAATCGGTTCCTCTCTGAGGGTTATCCACATGATACGATTGCTGGAGGGATGAGCTTGCTTAACCTTGTCCACGACCTCATCGATAGCCTCTAGAGTGGGTTGACCCAATGCATAGATGGCAGTCCCAGGAATTTTTCGGAAGTTAATTGCACCTCTCACGCCGTCCGCAACGTGATGAGACTTGCTCAGCCATTGGTCGGATTTCAGCAGTGTTCTGTCAGATGATATTTAGACAGAGACTGGTATGATGAGAAATAAAAAAAAGTACCCTTCACGCAAGATGATGCCTTTCCGGTTCTGCAAAGTATTTGGTTCATGATTTCGCGATCAGACTTGGTAAAATGGACTTCGAACTTACCTTCACAACGTGATCAGAGTATTCATCACCGAGGATCTGTCCACCAGCAATAGTAACGTCATTTCTTTGGCCAGCGACCAGGGAACCACCTTCGGCACTAGACTTGGAGAGTGACGAGAGATCGTTGATGGGAGCAAAGACGTTCAGTCTTGATCCATGTGACTTGCGCAAGAATGTGATTTGGCTGTGATAGAGGTCAGATTGTCTGCACAGTATTAAGGTGGAATAGGCTCACTTCCAGATCTCCGTCCTTGCCTGCCAAGCAATGATTCAATTTAGAGTCGGGGCTGAATGACATGGGCAAGACTTACTTCCAACCAATCAGAGAAGGACTGAGAAAAGTCGCCTTGTGACCCAACGTAACTTGTGAAAGCGATGATGAAGAAGCTGTGCTCAAGGCATGAGTCCTTATTCAAAGTCTTTATCATGAATGACACGTACTATTTCTCCAAAGCCTTCGCTGCTCGATTTAAGAAAGCCTCCCGTTGTTCTTCGTCCATCGAAGTTGTGAGGGAGTACTTCAGCCTATTGATGAAGATATCCTCGCGTAGATTCGTTACATGGTCACCTAATGAATTCATAACCTCAATCTCCGTCCCTTTCTTCTTTCGCACTGAATACGTACAATCATCAATGATCCTGTCGACGAGCTTCTTAGCCATCGGTCCATTCTCAAGACATCCAAGCAAACTCAGAACCACGCTATAATTGCCCATGTGAGCCTTCCGCAGGTCGTCCAATAATACAGGCTGAGTCAGTAGGAGTTCTATTGCATTTTGTGTGCTCCTGGTCTCCAGACCTTTTTGTCCAAATTGGCTCACATAAATAAACAACATACCACACGTGAGCGAAATAGATGCTCACACTGCTGTAAGATATATGTGATGCGGAGTAAGGACTTGTTCGTGTCATGCTGTAAGCTAGCTTGCTCTAGGGATTGAAGTATTCTGGTATCGGTAACTTGACTTCCGGACGGCTATGAAATCGTTCAGCAACGCATTTCATGACCTTCAGGTACGACTTACCGTGCTAACACCTGATATTGAGCGGCGTATAAGAGTTCGTGGGACGTATGGATCAGCCATCCCAATGTCCATGAGTTGTTTCCGTCGAAGAATGCATGCTGCGACCATAGCAAAGGTCGTCCGTACCGCGCCCATGCCACAATTGAACACCAGAGCGGTCTGTAACGGGTCAGTCCATTTAATCACACGAAGGTATGCATCTAGGTAGTTGTCCTGTGTCGGAGTTCAGCTTCACAACCCCGTGCTCGCAACGAGAACGTACCTCTATCGGACGGTCCGGTGAGATGGGTATCCTATATCAAAGGTGAGTTCCTTCGTTTCCATTATCCAACTGGTCAGTACATACCGATGATACTAACAAAACATGAGATATAAGACCTGACATTCAGACAACAGAGAGCACGTACCTCAACGTTCCACCCGTCGTTTCGCATGTTCTCCATCAGTTCTCGTGTTGTACGTACGTTGCGATTGTCCACGGCTGTCCACGTAGGAAGAATAGGACCATCACCGGAGTCTGAAGCTAGTTTCTAGCATTAGTAATTGCAGTTCGCAAGCTGTCGCGGCAGGCATAGGTCTGTCTGTTTTCGACAGTGACCACACGGATGGTACATTTTGGCATCATGTCAGAATGTCTGTCTGGACGGCAGATGTAGTCAATTGACAAAACTGTACCCGTAAACGTCAAGATCCGCCCAAAGGACTGGCAATAAGAAATGGTGCCAGAATAACCCGCCCTCAGTGAAACATCTGCTACTCGCAGATATAACTATGCTTGTCGTTCTGTTGAGGTAACTCACCAAGTTCGTTGTGCGTAAGTATCAGCCCTCCGAACCTAGTCTTTAAATAAGTATATTCTGGCGTTAGGTCAGGATAATGGTAAGCATACCTGTTGGCTTCAGCTAGAATGTCATCTTTCAAGCGCAATTCAATGGCTTCGAGATTCTCAGCTCGATCTGATAGCTTTAAGGTACGGCGAGGGTCTGATGCATCTCGTAACACAAACGGTCGACCAGAGATATACACTTAACATGATAGGTGGGTCAATACAGTGTCACACTCAATGACAACTAGATAGAAATGGCTTGATATCACGGAGACACTATCACATTTCTTCTGGCTCCCCAAACCACCGCTATCTATAGCTGAATTTAAATCACATACCTATCGGCTCTTCACGAGTGCTAAACCATACAACATGTGTCGGATTCGGTATATTCGGCCGGCAACGCAACACAGACAGAATGCCGCGCAAACCCTGTGTTCTTGGCTGAGCGACTCCAAACACGTTCAGATTGCCTTGCCTGGGGGACCTGAAGTTTGGTGCCCCATGAACGTTCAAGTCAAGATCTAGGGCACGTCCTAATTATGAAAGTGTAAACGCATTCTCGATCGATGACAGAGGACTGAACCAACCTGAAGGATAATGATCTGTCTTGAGAATTAACCCTCGTGATAAGACACTCCCTGTTCTCGTCTTCACGACGGATGGACCAGACCGCTGTAGCTGCGGCATAAGATCTAGAGGTTCAGCTGCAGGTAAGTCCTTCGATCCAACTACTCCTTTGGAATCGTTCAGTATTCGAGTAGCAACTGTCTGGTGGTCAATTGACGGGGGAGAAGACGGTTGAGAGGTGGAACGAGCTGAGGGAGGGGGTGCAGATGCAGGCCGATTGTTATGCAAGTGCGGAGGAATATTCAGAAGTAATGCCGACACCATGATTGCGGAAAGCGAAGAAAACGACAGGTGCGAGTTCAGATAGGAAACTGTCCGACAAGATACGGAGGAAGTAGGAAGACTTGACACGATATGGTATGGAATGAAAGTGGTCAAGGACGATCCAAACGCGTTACGTTACATGCGTCCGATATGCACGTGTATAGGCGCTCCGCCTTGCAGTAATTCTGGTGGGCCTTGCTGGCGATTACTCAATGCAATGGCAAATCCTAAGATAACGATAACGAAACGAGATGCATAAAGAACGAAGAGAGATACAGAGGGCGAAGCTTGAGTCCAAACATTCAAGTCCTTGGAAAGGATGGAAAGAGGATGTAATGAGCCAATATAATGGTCCGAACGGTCCGCGTCTAATGTCAAAGCATGAAATGAACAAGCAACTCAAGTACATAGTGGCATTATTTTGAGTAACTAGACAAGTTAAAGCTATGAACGAAGAATGCAGAGTTACCATTGAGATCGTCCGTCAAGATGCCTCGATTGAATGAGTGTGGCGAAATAACGAACGGAAATCATCATGCTGACCGGCAGAGGACGACAAGCAAGTGTGCATTAAATAATTGCTTGGACGAAAGGGTAACAGATGCATTCAGAGAGCGAGAGCGAATTATCCAGAAGTTGAACGATGTAGTATGCTGATTGGTACGAAAATGCTTGTAGGGGTATCTGTCCAATAACTGCCCTTCTCCACGAACAAGGTCCAATCAAGCCATACACCACACCTTCTCTAGGGCGGGTGGCCCAGCCAGCCTGATTCCACATTCCAAACTATCCTCAACTACCATATGCAACCTGCGGTCCTGGTGAATGTCTCCCATTACCGTATCCCATAGCAGCTTGAGGACCTGGCGAGGCTCGACCAGCCAGAGCCATCCCAGGTCCTGGACTGCGCACTCTAGAAGCATCACCATATCCATATGCAGCCTGTGGTCCTGGTGATTGTCGACCTGCCATTCCCATATCAAACGCTGCCTGCGGACCAGGACTTCTCGCACGTGTACCGCCAGTTACAGGGTCAAACGACATCTGGGGGCCAGGACTTCGCGCTCGTGCACCGATCTGTGTCATAGGAATAGCCTCCCCTGCATTGTCGAGTGTCTGAGGTATGGGTCCATTGTATGGATCGTAAAACGCTGTGTTAGGGTCATCGCGGTAAGGCTGATTGGGATTTAGATGAGGAAGGGGAGGGACAGCGTATGGATCTTGGCCAGGGATGTAAAGATCGACTGTTGAAGTAGCTGCGGAGGGAGCAACACTAGCTGCACGACTGTCTGGACGCGTAAGGTTAACCTCTGAGTTTGTCTCAAACCCTGTTCCACCCGTTCTATTTGTTGGTAACCCGTGTGGATTGTCTCCATGTGCGTTTAAGTCTGGCCACTTAATCGCTTCGTCTGGATAAGACTTAGGTAAATGTGCTAATGCCTTGCGAAATGGGTAACTTACTGTCATCGAAATCGTCGGCAAACCGTTTGCGAGTGAATTTCCAGATGACGAAGGCGGCAATGCAAATCAAGGCGATACCGCCTGCGACCGATAAACCAACAATTGTCGATGTGCCCACACCCTTGCTTCCACCGCCAGCCTGATCCGCGTCAGCAGATTGAGAAGGTTGGTCGGAAGTCGAAGAGGGCGTTTGGGTGGCGGTGACAATGACAGTTTCTACCTCACCATTAGCTCCCGTGGATAACGATTCGGAGGTAACCTGAGAAGGAGGAGCAGTGGGTTCAGGTGCACTATTGCTATTGCTTGTCTGAGTTGGTGGTTGTGTAGTAGTGTCCGTAGGTGTGGAAGATGCCGCTGAGGAAGGTGGCTGGCTAGAAGGGGCACTCTGCTGCGAGGTCTGACTTGCAGAACTCTGCGTGGTGGACGGTGGATCGGAGCTCGTTGAGGGAGGTAATGAAGTCGAAGAAGGGAGTGGTGCTGCAGATGTAGGTGCCGCAGAGGTAATTTCACTCGTCGACGTAGACTTGCCGTCGTCATCCCCGCCACCACCTAAACCAGGGAAAAACTGTCTTGTCTGAAGATGAGTTCTGGCCGTCTGGCCGTCAAGCAGATCATAGCGAGAAACGAGGGAGAAGAGCAGAAGACATGAGATGATTCCAAGGAGTACGAGAGACCGTGCAGGTGTGCTAATTTTCAGCATCGAGCTGCGATTAAAAGGATTATGGTGTACTAGCCCGAGACGGGGGGTCTATGGTCGTTTGTGTCGCCGTCGTCGGTGGTAGTCGTGCGGTAGGATAGAGAGTATGGAGAGGTGGAATGAGATGCACGGCGCTCGTTACGATCCGTCGTATATGCTGAATTCGGCTTGCTGGATTTACCAAAAATCCTAAGATATTTGCACTCCGACGGCGGCGACTGCGTCTTCTGTGCAGGCGAGCTGCAGCTGAGATACAGCGGAGAGCGAAAGATACATTTTGGCTACCAGAAATAGAACAATACTCGGGGTTTTGCACTCGTTCTATCGCCGGTTGACAACAAGGCGATGTGCAACATGAACGCAGAACCGCCTCGGGATCATCGAAAACGATCGCTAGACAGCTTCATATGTTCTAAGCAACAGCTAATGATACCATATACAGTGAGTAAAGTATGCCGAATGAGGTTATACATGCATGAAACAATTATATGGATGCCAAGGTATGAGTGTGCGCGGAAGCAAATCCTATGAAATATGTCCTAGATGCCCGAAGACTAGAATAGAGCATGCGAAAGTCGAATGTTAATGCAAGAACAGGTGTTCGGTCGGTGACTTCTCGCACAGTCCAAGAACGGGAGGTCCCGCAGGTTCAGGTGTGAGCATCAGCTACAGTAGAGAAGGATTCAATTGAGAGTTAATTGAGTGAGAAGATGCGGAAGTACACACCCGGATAGTCATGGCGGATGTATATGTAGCGGCCAACATGCCAAACACCATTAGAGCAATATCTGCAACCTTCTGCTTGCGAGTACGTGCACAGGCCTTGTAGTGCAACATGGCCGGGTAGACGTAGCAAAGCGGGACGCTAATCATAAACGAATGGAGATAAGAACGAAGGTCGTAACCTGAGAAACTCTGACTCTCACCAAGCAAAGCTGCCGACGAAAGACACAAACTTGTCCAAATCGGCTGCGCCGGCCCAGCTGAGTCCCGCGCATAGCGTCACCGCGAGGAATCGGAAGAAGTTCTTCTGCCACTTGACTTTGGTGTCCATCTTCCCGCTGCGTTTGAACAAACCGTTCTCCACGATGCGAACAGCCGGAAAGAGTTGCAGAGGAACAGATAGCAGAATAGCCAAAGAGTACAAGAATTGGACCTGTGAAGAAGGGGAAATAATAACATGAGTACTTGGCCAAAGAACAGGAAATGGTAGGACTTACAGCTTGAGTGAACTTGCTTGTGGTGTCCAAGTTGACGATCACAACAGTTTGGACATCTGCGCCAAACGTCAAGTATGACATGACACCAGCGCCGCAGAAGAGGACTACAGTGTCACCGGCGAAATCAGTAGACCGCGCGAACACATACTACTATTAAGCTTACCCATCAAGAACAACATGACAGCAGAAAGAACTGCAGGGAACTTGCGAGGTTCTTTCATGGCATCCGTGATGGGAATAACCAAACCAATGCCTTCAAAAGAGAAGACGGCAGTCCTACACAACAATGCAATGTTAACTGAAGTATGCCTCAGGATTGGCAAACTCGACGTACCCGATCAACAAAGGCCACTCCTTCGAGTTGAACAATTCAACGTGCGCAGGGCCTCGTTCTGCCATGATGCCAGCTTCACTTCCAAAAATATAGATCAGGCCTGCCAGAATGAATGCATCGGCCACGAGTGCTGTTGTGCTCAACTTCGCAAGGTTGCGAATGAGCGCGAGAGGTAGGAAGATGATCATTTGCAGGAGGATAAAATACTGGATACCCAGCAGTTTGGCGCAATTCGTAATGGCAAGGACGAAGGCTTGCAAGTTCTCAGAAACGAAGATGATGTAGGCGGATACAAAGCCAATTTGCGAGACTGTAATTGAGGTGAGGATCGCATAGCGCATCCATGGGCCGTAGAGGGTGCCACCCATATCTGGTCTCATGAGATATGTGTAGGAGCAAGGAAGATTATGTGAACGTACCTCCAAAACTGCCTGACACGACGAACTTGGTCTTCACCAATAACAGGAACGAGTATAGAGATATCAAAGCGATGAATACTAGGATGAAACTCGAAAACAATATTCCACCATTGAAAAACCTGAGTCAACACTTTCGTTAGTAGCACTAACTTGGGCAATATTGGGGTACTTACGCTTTGCCCAAAAATAGCACGCCTGTACCAACAAATGATTTCAGAAGCTGAGAACAGCGCATTCAGCACCACGATACGAAGATGATAACAACAATAGGTCATACCATGAGAACTGCTTGCGTAACGGTAGCATCACCGTGAGGACCTACGCTCATCCGTCTCCTGCGCGACCTGGATCGCGACTTCGACGCAGCGGATGGTAACAGTGGTGAGCGTTCTGTCGCTTTGTGCAGCTCATCGATCTTGGGTATGTCTAATGTTAGTGATGGTTGCTGAGTACCTGCCTCTGCTTGAGACAAGAGAGAAGTGCCGGCATAAGGACGACGTTCCACGGCAGTGACCTCTTCATCCTCCTCTTCGGAAGTAAGGCGTTCTTCCTCTCCCTCTTCTTCCTCTTCTAGGTCTTCTCCAGCCTACAACATATTAGCCCTTGCTCAAGAGTGTGACCTGTGATACTTACAAAGTGTCCAAATAGATAGAGAAATTCTATGAAGCTTCTAAGCATTGGGGGTTTCTCATCACCTCTTTCCTTTGCGCGCAGCAGTACATAGTTGCGGCGGAATCCACCTGGCTCATGGATGTGCTCAAAGGCAGGATGAGGTGCGGAGGCCGTGGAACCAGCAAAGGATGATGCTCGTGGTCTAGTGGCTGCTCGACGCTTGTCTGCTTCCCATTTATACAGACTATGACTTTAAAGAAATCAGTATGTCATCCGGGACTCACCCCACGCAGCAGAAACGGCCTTACTTACGTCACGTCTGCACCTGGTGCATGATATGGTACTGGAAATGCCTCTGACGCCTGACTTTGAGAGCGTAAATGCACCGCAGACGGACGTTTGGAGACGGCTCCAGAGTCAGAGCCTGCGCTCATGGAGCCGCGTGGGGAGCTGCCCTCTGGCGGATTTCGTTCACCTGGCGAGACCAAATGTCTACGCAGGATCTTCGCCTTGTCTTCGTCTGTCAACTCATCAAGAAAATTCGTAGTGTCGATACCACTGACGGGCGTATCAGGACGCCTCGGAGTGATTCCTCCCCGACGGGATCCCTCGCCTGAAGATAATACCAGTCCTGTTCCCCGCGGTGTGCCTATTGGAGTGGAACGACTTGGAATATTTGGCAGCGGAGGAGTTCCGGTATACTGAGATCGTAATATTCGAGCACTTGGTGACCCAGATATCTGAAAGGATGGGCGGGGAGAACCACCTGATGCATATTCTGTAGGTCGGAGTCTCGGGCTCGTTATATTCACAGGTTGTGAAGCATTTGGTCTATTTGGCGGAGTAGACATGTAAGAGTACAAATGAATGGGAGGTTAAAGCAGGATTGATAGTTTGAACTTCAACGTCAATGAAGGTACGAAGAGGACGTGGGGCAAGAGCGACTTCAAGCTTCCAGTTCAAGCCAACCTGATAAAGATAAACTGCTTACATAAGCTTCAGTATCTGACTCAAGTAAGCGCACTAAGTAGGTTCTTTTCCAAACGGACCTTTATATATTTCCTTCTGGTCCGAAAGCAAACCTTAAAAAGTCAGCTCTAGTCTAGAAATTCACGGAGACTTAGGAGGGATGAGAAGGGCTTTAGGCTTGTTATGTAGGAGACGTTGCGCCTAGGAGGACACCCAAATAAGGCCACTATAAAAATATCTGTTTGATATTATCTAATATTGTATCAACTCATACGAACAAGAAATATTATTTTATTCCCAAAATGGAAACATCATTAAGCTTCACCTCCGCTGGTGTAAGTTCATGCATGCTACTCTCTTGAAAGTTTTTCCAACAGTTTACTGAGGATTCCTTCCATACTCTCTTGTGCCACTAGTTAGATATTGACAACTTAGTGCTCAGAGAACGTGTCCCAGACACCCTCCGAAATGAGTGAGACGTTACTTGCAATATTTCTCGTAACGTCCAGTGCCAAGGGTTCAAGTCTTGTTTACCGCTGGCCTCCTTTACCTGAAGTACAACCTAGGCTTGCTCGTCCGAGACCCAAGGATGACGTGGAGGGCACTCATGCTGACAATCCGTGGAGAGCGGCCAACATGACAGAAGAATTTCCAGCAGGCGTATCACCACATATTGAACTAAATTCGGAGGATGAAGACGACTACGTGTGGAGGAGGCCCCGTGCACGCAGAGACAGGTCCCTATCGTTCTCACAATCCCGCTCCCATCCCAACTCAAGACGTCCATCTCCATCTAAAGACCGAAAGGATTCATTCTCATTGGATCGTGTACATGAGCACATGTTGGAGGATGATGACTACACTCAAGTGCTTGGATTCTCCTCAGAATTTTTGGCTACCTTGTTATGTCCACAACGGGCTATGTGCCACCAGAAATTCGAATTGATCGTTGATGACCTTGCTTTCATTGGCCATCCTGTATGTGTCGACGCGGATGGAATGTGGCGATTTCAACCGGAGAAGGTCAAGACGGCTCCGAGAGGAAGAGGCTCGAAGAAAGGACAATCACCTACTCAGGAAGAGACATCTCTGACGCCCGAGAAAACATCGAGAGAGAAACGAGAGACTGTCGAGGAACCATGGCTTCAGACTTTCCACCTCGTCCTCGTTCTAGACCTTCCGGACCCTTCGTCTTCCGACTCCGGCAATGTATCCAAGTACTTTGACACCATCTATGAGCAGATCGCGTTCCCTATGGCTGCTGTCCTCTATCAGGAGCAGGTGCTGAATAACTTCGTCGAGGCAGAGTGTGAAGTGCTTGGTTCGCTAGAGAACGGTTGCATATCTAAAGGTCAGCTGGAGGACTGTAAGTATCTTGTTAATCATCATCCTAAACTTATGTTACAGGGGAACCCCTTGCCAACTTCATGGCCGAGGCACCCAAGAAGTCTACTATTGCGACTTCTATGAAGGCGCTGTATGAGTCAATCAAGGATAATACCATTGCGCGACTCACAATCCACGATTTCTCATTTGAACTCCAATTACCTCCTTATC
The DNA here is from genome assembly GCA_964035595.1 of Somion occarium. NCBI lineage: Eukaryota > Fungi > Basidiomycota > Agaricomycetes > Polyporales > Cerrenaceae > Somion > Somion occarium. The sequence continues at coordinate 1,554,329 of OZ037952.1, read as the reverse complement.
TCGATGAGCTGCTACATTACCAGGAATACGCAAATGATGATCACGCAGAACGCGAAGACGTCGATGGATTCGAATCATTTGATGTCCAAGAATGGGGGCCTGAGATGAGCTTCGCATGGCATTTGCCCGCACTTGCGCCGTGGAAAAGCCTCCTACGTCTTGATGATGGAGAGCAAGGTTACGAGTTGCACATGAAGTTACGTGGACCGCAGCTCAATGCGGAGGATAGAGAGCTTGCGGAACAGCTTCTCAAATTTCTTGATCTTGCGTCCATCCACCTTTGGTGGGTTCCCTTGGCACGATGAGTTCTAATTTGCTGACAATTGTCCATTCAGTCTCGCAGACATGGCCAGTCTACTTGATTGGGATCTTGAGACGCAGGTCTACCCAACCGTGCGATGGCTAATACATCATAGACGGGCCAAGCTAATTGATACCGTCCACCCTGGTCTCAAGACGCTTTTCATCATTGCCCCAAAGTTGCCTGCTCCGTGAGTTATCTACCTCCGCTTGTCCTGCTTCTTACGAATTCGTCCTCTTTGCAAGTTTGGCGAGATTGTCTGAAGATTTCGCCAAGGTCTTTGGCCGAACCTCCGTTCCCCCTTTACCTAAGCTTCTCTCCATGATCACCGCACCGACAGATGACCAAACAGCCAACCACTTCTACGCGAACGTCGTCAAGTCAAAGGAATCGATTCCTGTATATCATGACGTCGTGGCCTGGTTGCTCAAGCACGACCTCCTCATTAGTCTCCACCTCTATATCCGAATTGTTGCTACCCATGAAATGAAGGACAATATGGCGCTTAAACGCTCGCGTGCTCTGGAGAAAAGGCGGAAGGACTTTGAATCTTGTTCTGACGACGGCCCCAGCGATGCAGGAGAGAAGTTGATGCAAATGGGAGCCAAAGAGATCCCTCGCGATAAGGGTGCAGTATCAGAATCCAGTCCAGTCGATTACTGGGTATCGATGTCTCCAAAGAGTGCCCGAAGACAAACACGACACTTATCGCCTGCACCTGCGCCGCCCCATCCTCAGGATGACCATTCAACATCTCAAGGCCCATCAAGCGTCTCTGAGAAAGGATACGGAGATATGGATGAGGAAGACGAAGAAGAGGATCCTGAAGAAGCTATATTTCGAGAGTTCGATGCCAGTTATGGGGATATCAGGCCTACTATAATCACGGAGCCTGGGAGGGCTACCGCATTGGAAAACATCTGGCTTGCGATTATGTCCGAAGGCAAGGATCCGCAGATTGTCAGCCGTTTCCAACAGTACGTGTTTCTTTTTGTCCAAACCATGAAGACTAGCACTAAGCTTTCGCAGAATCAATCAGTATTTTAATGGCAAGTGTTCCGAAGACGAAATTCTCTATCGTGCTGATATAACTCGGAAACAATTGCGAGAAGTTCTTCATGAATACGAAGAATATGTAAGTCCCTGCCCAGACCCATCGTCCGTCCATGACTGCTAATCCGCAATTCGTACTTTATCATAGCTGCAAACCTTCCTACATCCCGCCTAGATCGCTATTTCCTATAGACCTTCTTCGTCTGGGTTTCGGTGCAACCAGCCTAGTAGCCGTGCCGCTTTTGAGCAGTCGAAGAAGCCTTGCCGCTTCTCAATCTTCTTTCCACTCTTGATTGGCACGCTCGGCCAATATTTGTCTTTCAGGACTCTAGAATCTTCATCGACAGATGTGTCAGGTGCCGTGATGAGGAAAGCCTCATGACCCGACCATGGAAGGTCATCCTGCGTCACGGCTAACAAGAAAGCTTCCGCTCCGGAATCCTCATGAACATATCCCCAGAGATCGTTCTTTCGTCTCTCTGGATCCTGGCTTAGGTTGGCTAGCTTCTTATTCGGCAAAGACCAGCTTAGCCGTAGACTGGCAATGCGCATTAAAGGATAGCGGCGGACAATTGTGTCGGCCTGTAATTCTGCAATTCTGTTTGATAGTCTATGGGTTGGACGAACCCGGTGCCGTGACGAACTGGTTCTACGCACAATTTGGTAAGACCGTACGGTTCGTCTGGTCTGCAGGGATGATCCTCATCAAGAGGAAGGTAGTCCAACATCGGACCTTGACTCCATACTAATGTAACAACATTCACGGTAGAGGCTTGTGCTACTCGCTTGATTCCGAGCTGCATAAATGTTATTGAACCCATGATTGATTGTCAGTAGAATACTGTACGTGCCTCAGCAGTAGCTCTCAGAACATTCCAGGATATCACCACATTGCTGTATATCCATCAGTAAACCCCTCAACCACGCTGTCGTTAAACCTCACGTATTATGAGTGATCGCGACGTAGTCCTCTGGAGTTGGAATGGCGGCGAGTTGAATGAGAGCTTCAGCACCTCGCAGGGCATTCAACGCATCGTCATAGGAGCGTAAGTCGACTTCAAGAAAGGTGAAGTTTGGGTTGTTTGCAGCAAGGTCAAGGTCACCCTTTCGATGGTCAACACCAATTAAGACATGCCCTGCTTTCAAAGCTGCGAGCACAATTCGTTTGCCCACACTGCCCGTACAGCCAGTGACTGCGAGTTTCATGATAGTTAGTAGGAAGGTTATCGGGCTTTAAGTCCAATAACGATGGATCTGTCCACCTGACTCACGACTGAGCATCCGTGAGATTTACAAACCCGTCATCGTGACCAGGTGAAGATTATGATCCTCCTCTGCTATGTAAACCAGTCCTCACGTTCAATATCAAACCATTCTAGGATATGATATCATAAACTGGTCTCGTACCCAGCCGCTCCGCTGCGGTAGGTGGGGTACGAGCAGGAGCGGCTGGGGACAAGACCATTATAGTCAATTGCCAAAACTGCACGAATCGGAATCATAACGGTTGGCAATGCTACCTCGAAGTGCACTGTTCATCCATCGAAAATGACATTCGCGTCGCAACGGTCAAATTGTACATATCACATTGGACGTAGATTTCTTTCCGTAAGTTGTTTTGCCGCTTCCACCTCTCAGAGTTCTATCCTTCACCATTCTTTTGAGAACGCTTTCTATAGCAGCCGCTGTTCACTGGCAGCCGTTCAACTCACTTGAGTAATGACCAACCTTCCGTTCTCATGGAGCCTTTGACTTCGGAAAGCATTATTGAACATATACTTATGCGTATAGGTCAGCTTTTTTTCATTTTTACTTAGGATTGGGATCAATGTGGACCCGTTTTGGCCGTTCCGATCCTGAATGAGATATTGTTGTCTTGAAGCATTGTGGGAGACAATTCAAAGGTTATTTACTAGCATGGGTTCAAAACATGCGAAATGAACGGGGATCTCTCAAGCTGACTAGTAGTTACATCTCACACGTTGTAATCTACTTGGCTTCCTTGTTTCCAGAAGTCAGAAGTCGCAAAGCATCGGACGCTTTAGTGTCAATGTCATTGTTCTCCCCGTGCCTAAGGTTTGATTCACGTCATGCATGCTGGTTCTCGAAGTTCATTTCCCAAAGCTACCACTATTGTTGATAGCCACTACGATAGTACAACAATAGATGCCATCTTCATACAGTACAAGAGTGTTATTGTGTGCATGCAGTCCAAAGAAACTTCCCCAGTTGTGAATGTTACGAAGTAGAGGCCAGAAGCACGAACATCAGAAACGAAGTCTGAGTCGATTATTATCATGCCAATCGGGAAGCCCGTCAAGTGTCGATGTCAACCAACAGGAACGATGGTCAATGTCAGATGATAGCAGGGTAAAGATTTTGCATGGTATGATGAGAGAGAGACGATGATGTACAATTAGGGTAATATTGCAATAGAAATAAGAAAACGAACGGGATAACGAGAGCAAGAAAGATTCCAAATTCGAATGAACAAAACAACGACCCGAGCATGAGGTATGAGAAAAACAGAGATGATATCGACAGGGATTGGAGCCAGCCAATGCATGACTATATGCGCCGATGAAAGAGGGAAATGATGGAGACAGATTACAATGAACGAATGTCCGTAGTAAACGAACAAGTCATTAGGCCGGAACAGATGCAATTGAGGCGAGAGGTATGCAGAGTGAGATATCAGATGCTGAAGAATGGTGACCACTGTGATGATAGACAGCGTCAAGTTAAGGATGACAGGTCAAGCTGTTGATCAGATGCGTACAAATGAGGACCGGGTAAGATTCCGGTTATGATGAGTGTCGACTATGCATGCACTCGTCTGTTACGATAGTCTGCAATGGTGGTGAGCACGCTTGACTGCGGTCAAAATCCATCACAGGAGAACCTGCTTGGGACCGTTCAATCACGGTGGCGGTAGGCACGAGTGTGTTGGTAGCAGAGGGTAGTACGGTCGCAGGTTCTAAATCATCCTGGTGGTTGGAGGTGACGATAGGTTGGTTGTGAGGGTAATACGACATTCGTTTAGTCTTGGTGAAGTCGTAAACGGTGAACTGCTCTTCAAGCTGACGCAGCTCGGGCTTCATCTTTTCCAGATCTGGGTTCACTTTCCGCTTGGAATGTGTTAGCGGTTTATCGACCATGAGGAACTCATCCAATTCATGGGTCACATCGAAGTTTGCTTTCTTCATCTGAGTTGACAAGTCTGTAAGCAAGCGTACCGATAATGATGAATCCATACAACACTCACGTCCGGTACGAAATGGGGTTGAGACTCCTTGTTTTCGAGCGAATCCCAGTCAATAGATGAGAACCAAGGATGGTCGTGTATATCATCCATGCCATTTGTTCTCCCATTTCGGCAGCCCAACCGTGTCCTCGGGTTCCTGTCAAGCAACTATAAAGCAGTCAGAACAAATGAGTCTTGTGAAGGGGGAAATTCACTGACACCACGGAGAAAATCTTGTCCCTCTTTACTGACATATTCGTTTACATTTGAAGGGAACCGTAATGGATCTTTCAAGATAGAATGCGTCATCTTCTCCGAAGTGCGTCCATCAAACGGTCTCCGATGGAACAACAGTTCCCACAGAACGACGCCTAGACTCCACCAATCTACGGGCCATGTATAGCCTTTCCGCCCGACTACTTCGGGCGCCATATAAGCCATACTGCCCGCTATGCTTGTATGTAGTCGACGTTCCGAATAATGGATAGCAACGTTGAAGTCGGTGATATGGGCGTGGCCCATGGAATCCAAAAGAATGTTGTCTGGTTTGAGGTCTCTGTGAATGATGCGTTGCATGTGTAGGTAGTGTACTGCCGATGCAAGTTCGGCGGCCCAGAAGCGAACAATTTCTTCCTCCATTCGGCCTCTCCTCTCCAAATGAACTGCATGAAATGTAAATAAAGCATATAAAGAGTACTGGGGTATGAACGTACATCTCAGATCTCCGCCCAGCATGAGGTCCAGCACGAAGAAGCAGTTCTCGTCGTCTTGGAATGCATACCGAAGGTTGACAATAAAGGGATGATCGATCTATGAAGCGTTTGATTCAAGGATTAGAGCTCGAGTTTCTGAAACCTACCTCTTCCAAGAGCCGCCTCTCTTGAATGATATTCGCAATGGCTTTTTGTTTAATACACCTGGCCTTGTCAATATATTTCAAGGCATATAACTTCTGTGTCTTCTTGTGTTCGACAACTCTGACCTGTCATATGGAACCCATCAACGACAGTGAAACAATAGTCCGGGCATATTTGAACAATAGGGATACAATGGAACAGACCTTTCCAAAGGCGCCCTTTCCTACAGCTCTATGGAGGTCGAAATGATAGAGATCGACCTCGCCGTCAAAGTTAACAGGGTCAGAACAGAAACCACAGATGCCACCCATGAAACGAGGGAAAGCGCAAAGGAGGGAATGTTGGTAAAGGAAGGGACGCGACACAGACTTATTGTTTGCGAGAACAAGAGGATCCAAAAGCACTGTATGCGCTCTGGAAGCCGCTCCGGAACAAATCAAGGACCCACAGACGCCAGGCAATCGAGAGCTTATCGTCGCATGATTTTCCACGTGCCTGTTTTAATTGTCTCCTCCGTGGGTGCTCGGTTCGCCATGGGGAAAGAAGAAGAGGATTACAAGACATTCTAGTTGACAATAAAAGCAGGAATCTGCACAGAGACTGTTTGTTTTCTTAGCCAGTCGAAGTTCAGAAAATCCAAGCCCGCCGGCTCAGTACTTCATTTGGCAATTCCGGACCCCGGATTTGACAAGCGCGTAGTCAGGTACACAGGCCGGCGGGACCATTATCCGGGTGTCCTCCGGCGTTCAACCTGCTACACTCCGTTCTGCCCGCAAAGCAGACAGTCCATTTGCAAGCAATTGGTAACTACCACTGACAATGCCTGTAGAACTGTCAAAAATACCGACACTTCGTGAATTGTACAAATCTGGTGTCCTTCATGCTGTCTCAGCAGAAAAAGCGCACTTCTCACCATCCTCAAAGCTACTTGATCGCGTTTCATTATAGTGAGTATCTTGGTTCAGATTTGACCTAAACACAGCCCTGCTCAACCAGTGCGAAGTCAAGGAGATATAACGAAACTTGAAGTTGATTCCATCGTCAACGCTGCCAACAAGAGTCTGCTCGGTTCGTTCACCACTGATCCTCATTTGATATTGCGCTGATTTCGACTCTCCTAGGTGGTGGTGGCGGTATGTGGCGCATATACATGCAACTACGGCCGTAGAACGGAATAAAGCTCACTCCGCTTACTAGTCGACGGCGCCATACACAGCGCCGCTGGTCCAAAGCTTGTTGAGGAATGTGCGTCAAGCTCGACAGGGTCCCTGCTATTAGGGGCATTACTGCATCGTGTTCATCAGACCCTTGATCTTCACCAGGCGAAACCCTGAATGGATGCGACACCGGTGATGCCAAAATCACCAAAGGTTACGACTTGCCGTCGTACGTAGACTATAATCGTTCCTGAAGACGGGCATCGTCTCACGCATCCACCGCTTTACCAGGAAACATGTCATACATACCGTGGGTCCAATTTACTCCGAGTCTTGTGCAGGGAAATGCGCGGAACAGTTAGCTTCTTGCTATTGGACAAGCCTTGAGCTTGCTTTCGATAACTCCTTGAAACATATTGTACGTATCCACTCCGTTAAAGTGACTTTTCCTTGATGCATTTCTTGCTTCAGGCATTCCCGTCAATCTCTACGGGCATATATGGCTACCCGGTACCTGACGCAACTCATGTTGCTTTAGGCGAGGTGAGAAGATTCCTCGACACGCATAGCGAAGAGGTGAGCAGACAGTGGTACACCGTATCTCCTTGGGTCCAACTTTTTGCTCACAGTTGGAGCGTGTCATCTTTGTTGTATGGAGTGATGCGGACAAGGATGTATACGAGTGAGTTGTATTCAGAGATGAAACAATGACCAAGCGCTGAAGTATGTGATTCTTTTTGAATTCATAGAGAGCTGATTCCGCTGTATTTCCCTCCTCCTGAAATTAATCTGTAATTTTATGTTATTCCACCTTCTTAACTAGCCGTCGTTTCATTGAGATCATGCGGCTCAGTTTTTTAACTAACAATTTCTGCCGTTTTCTTTTCGCAGGAAATACGACGCCTGCCTGATCCCAGTATGTCGGCTTTTAACGCTTCTTTCAGCGTCGTTTACAAGTAACAGAAGCTTTTCTGAGTCTCTGACTGTATTGGCGCCGTCTTCGACCCTGTCAGATTAAGGGTTTATCATTGATCTTGCTAAAGGCCAGACCCGTCGACCAAAGCGTCTCGGAGTTCTCTTGGGATGCCACTATCTCAGTTTGTGTAGCTTCCAAATCTACAACTGCCAAAACGATAACGATTGATGCAAATACTACACTGAGAAGACAAGACCTGGTATGTACCATACACTGTCCGAGAAAGTAACAAAGCAACAGAGCACTTGGAAGAAAACGAGTGAAAGCTATAATACCTCCGACTGCCGGCAGTCATCGGATAACAGCGTCAACAAGGAGGGCCTACATAGTGTCATGTCGGACTGATGATGGAAGCCCTGTCGGTGTCTCATTCCGCATGCCTCGGGTAAGCACAAGTAGCAAATTTTCGATTCGGGCTTGACGATCCTGCGCAACACAAACACGCATCGATCATCAGCCACTTGAAACCAGTAACCCTGAAGGATTGACAAGAGGCCAAGCGTACCTGGAGTTCCTTCATCTCGTCTTTGAGCCTATTCACAGGCAAAGCTCGGATATCTTCTACAAGGGTCTCGACACGTCTGATGGCGGCTTCAGCGTTGGCACTGGCAGCTATCGCCTTGTCGACCTGTGATGTGGAAGCCCCCTTTCGTCCAGTGAAGAGTTTGCTTAAAGGACTCCCAGGCCCGGCAGTTGGGATTTCTCCTGAATTAGACGGTTGGATCTGGCTCAAAGAGGGCAGCATTGACACTCGGCGAGGTCGGGGAGAACCTGTTGGCGAACCCGTGGCACGTTCTTGTCTATAGCTTCTTGTTGACTGAGGTGTTTGAGGAGGGTTCGCTGCACCGTATGGTTGTCGTGAATCCGGTGGCTGGGATCTGGATATCGAAGGTCTAGAGATGGTTATTGAAGGTGGTCGAATACTATCTTGCGATACGGTGGAGCGTAAAGCATGCAGGTCATGCTCTTCGTCATCAGAGTCTGGGAAGAGACCGTGGAAAGAGTGGTGGTCCTCAACGTCAAAAATAGCTTCGTAGAGATCTGTCGAGCTGGAACCAACAAGGTGCTCCAAAATGGGCACATTCTTCATCTTACGGGAAAAGCTGCTGTAAGCGTCTGAGCTTGATTCTCGCCATTTCTGTCCTTCTCGTAAGTAGCGTTCATAGACTCCGATTGCGATGAGCGTTGGGAATGACTGTCGAACGTTGCGACGTGAGGAAATACACGGTAGTTATGGAGCAATGACTCACTGTGAGTCTAATGAGGAACACATTTGTCGAATGCAATCTCCTCGGTGTGACAACGAAACTCAAAGGCCACAGAATGATGAACGCGAAGAGGTTAAAGGGAGGCTGATAGCTAAATAGAGCGTCGGACTTGACCCTGGACAAATCGAACGTGAGATTTATACCACACTTGAGTGATACGCACACATACCCCTCAATGGTGGTAATGGCGAATTGGAATAGGTACTACTCGGGCATCCATTAGATGAGCTGGGGAACGCATGTAGGAAAGTACCTCTTGGTTAGCATTCTATATTCATGATTTATCAGCGAATCGTAGTAGGTCTCAGACTGTTCAACACGTACCGCATCAATCCTTGCAAAGGTGTTCGAGAGGATAGAAATCAAAACTTCGCATTTATTAGTTGTAACGCTGGAATGTAGAAAATATTGGACGCACTCGTCAGTAACAGTGTGTTCGACAACGCCGCAAAGCAGGTCATCAGGATTGGACCAAAGAGCGGGTGGAAACTAGACGCTTGGCCAAAGCTAAGATATGTGTTACCAAACCAGATTTGCACCATTAGCCATGCGATGGCTTTCACGCTCCAGGTTTCCGAAGCTGGGAATCATTATTCAACTATCAGGACGTGTAAGACGCAAAGTGATACGAACCAAGACTATGAAGCGTGAAAAGCAAGCCTGAGAAGCAGATAGCGGCGATGCTTATAAAAAAGATAAAGTCCGTGATCATTGCACGAAGGGCGCTGAGAAGCAATGTCAAATATGACTCGAGTACGGAAGAGCAATTGACACGTACAGCACGATGACGTTGTTCGATACTGCAAAGAAGGCCAAGCTACATGATATTATGAACGAAGAGTGTATTCAAACGCAATATTGATCCTACCGAGGGAACAGAATACAAGCTCCACATGCCAGAATGTCGAACGCCATGTCAGATGCCTCGACTAAGAAAGCCATTGAGCGGTGGCACTTGAACTCAGCTTTATAATATGTTGACTCACGATTGTGAGAAGAGAGCCCCTTGATTCGATATATAAGGTAAGCCAGAAAGATAATTATGAAAGAGGTGTCGAAAACATTCCATAGCTGTGCTGTGAAGTCAGTCGAAGAAGACAGTTTAACCCGCTAAATTACATACACTGGCGATATAAACTATTTGAATGCGATATTAGCATCACGAACTGAATAGAAAGGTCGCACTCACTTCCCCATCCATGCTCCTTGGATGCTGTGTATTCTTCCAGTGCAAACGCCGAAGCAAAGACGATGAACAAGATTTCAAATGGTGTCATCCTGGTCAGATCTTTGTCTTCGTTGGATCAGACACGAATACAGTGTAGAAGAACTCGAAGGATTGGCACTCACTCGCAAGGCATAACAGAAAGAGCATTAGGAGTGCGGCGAAGTTCAGAAATTCCAAAATCGCGCCGTATTTCGGGACTCTCAATCTGTAGTGGTCAAGAAATGGGGCTTTGTGGACGTCATAAACCTCAATGAAACGGGGTTTGTAATTGTCGGCCAAAACCGAACGATTGGATGTCATAGAGAAGACAACATGGCCTGCATAGATATCATTTACGATGGTTTGAACCACGGGAGAGGACAAGAAACGTTTAGACTCTGTCGCGATGGCCATCTAAAAATATGCTAAGTTCCCCGCCATTATTATTTGAGGTCAAACCAGATACCTCTAAGGCGCATTGGGGTTCAGACAATGATTCCTCATTGCTGACAAGTTCGCGGACTTCAGCTATAATCTCAGGTGGTGCGCCGGCTAGAGGGCTCCAGCTCGCGGTCAATGTTGCAATCAACCTCATTTGATTTGAGGAAAAGTGTCCGAGTAACTTCATTGCCATGAGTTCGCACAAATGTGCCCTGGACAACATCACGCCAGAATAGGCGAGATTCTCTTCAGTTTCTTGTACGAAATATGATCGAACTACGAAGCATGCGTAGATGACGGCCATATTATCGAGTTTTGCATATTTGAAAACTAATGGCCTCACGATGGCAAAGTTGATGTCAGACGCTGTGAGCTGTCTATTATGACATGCCAAAAGTCAAGTTAGCATGGAACGTGAAGAACACCAGTGATAGACGCACTCCCAACTCAGTGCAGAATCTGTCGTAGAATCAGAATTCTGTTCTTCACATCAAAATAAACATACCAATCGTTTGCTACGAGCGGTTGGAAGAAAGTTTCATCAATTGACATGTCATGATAATGAGACACATACAAGTACATCCTTCTTCAAGCTCGGTATTAGTGGAAATACCTTGACTGATGCCAAGTGTTCCGGTGTAGGTGTCAGAAACCCTTGAGACTGCTCTTCCTCCATGCCGTCGACAAGCACGACTTGGCGGATACGGGATTAAGTTCGAGATCGAGCTCCTTTTAGGCCTACAAGCACTGCCAGAACGCGGGTATCACCGAAATGTCAGCGAACCACAGCACCTACTATATATGGATGTATCACTGTGGGAAGACACCACATGGCAAACTGCAAACGTGGCCAGCAATTTGTGGCTCGCTGCGGCTTAGAGCCACCATTCAGACGAAGGTGTTGGATACTTAACTGCCGTTCTCTAACGAATGTATTAGAATCCTGCAGAAGTGGTCTTTCGGCTATGCTTTTCAAAAGGATGCAAGGAACGCTCAAGGGGTGAGTAGGAGATGATTCTTTCCTGCAATCAATTTTGTGTTCACGAATCATCGTAGCCCAGAAAATGTCCTATTGCGTTTTCTAGCCTCGTCGTTGTAGGTATATTACTCTTTTGACACAGATTCTACAAATAACGCTAGGTCATGAGACCGGTTGAACTGTAGGTTAGATTCGTACCTTGCCTGATCGCATGTACCACCGTTTTCAGGATGTATCTACTGACGAATGAAGCGTTGTGGAATGTATGACAGGCATAAGTATATGGCATGCGGCGCCCTTCCTGGTGAGCAGTGAGTCATGTTCATGACGCTAATCACAGGTGCATCCAAAGTACGTGTCCACGTATAGAGAGTACTGATTGACGGCAGGCCTCGAACTTCGCGATTTCTGTGTCCGTCGTACGGAAAGCGGGCTCTTACCCCCCATCCTCTCTCCGCTGTTCATGCATATCGTTGCGCTCCACTGGAAACTATTCCAGATCAAACGATAAATGAAACGAATGCGAACATGCGGGCTTGCTTAAATCTTATGAGTGCTTCGGGGTCTGATTTGACCACGGTCTTCCAGGTTGCCTGCCATATGCGATGGGTCAGGGGCCTTGTACTCTCGAAATATTTTGACACGGTGTCAACACCGGCCCGCTTGCACCTCATTAACCGCGACGTCCTGACCTCAAGTCTGCTCTCTGACTCACTGAAGGGAGTCTTTTTGGTCATAAGGCCTAGTTTTCAGATCCAAGCGTTCATCGGTGAGGACGGGGCGCGACCCAGATACAAGATGTGCGTGGGAGCAGACCGAACTTTCTCCGCCGCAACGAGGCCCGCCATCGAAGGTCTTAAATACTTGACTTCTTCGAAGGTGGAGTGGAACGACGACGAGGAGTCTCTCCAGGCTTCATCTTTCTCTGGCGTTTCCAAGACGGGTCTTGTGTACAATATCTTCGTCGCGGTATTCTGCTCAGTTGGTTGGCTGTTGTCATTTCGATTTGGTTTCCAACCATTTGACGGCTTGCTCTTCCGTAGGCTCATTCTTGTTTGGGTACGAATGGGTCGTCTTCCTTTTCACGGAAGCATTTGTTGATCGTATGGGTCCTGATCGATTACCAATAGCTACGATAGGTATGTCGTTCGTCGCTTCAATTGTTCATCCAAATGCATTCTCTAATGGACCCACCCAATTGCAGTGGTATCATAGCGTCTGTCATCACATTCGATTACTTCAAAGCCTTCGTGAAAAACCCAGGGAACTATGATAGCTTATCTGGGGCCGTAGTGTCGACCTTCACGGGTACGCGGATTTCTTTTCTTCTTCTTTTTCACTCAGTTGAATGCGGCTCATGATGCTTTCAGGAGGATGCTTCTTCGGCGCAGCTCTTGCTGGGTGGTATGCTACCTATATCTGACCTCGCTCCTAGCGCTCACAATCTCAAAGGACGAATGATAGGTTTGGTCGGAAACGATCAATCCAAGTCAGTGGTGAAACCTATCCTTTTGGTCAAGTTATGGAACATTTACATTTTCATATCCAGCTTGGTGCATTGATAGCTTTGTGGGGGTGCGCCATGCAATCTGGAGCGAACAACTTTGCATGTATGTTGGTGGGGCGTATAGTTGCCGGATTCGCGATTGGGTAAGTTGATTCTTCACATTCTGAGCCACGATCTCTTTATGTTAATCGTTCTCTAATGTGCCGCAGTATATTATCAATGACGGTCCCGCTCTATAATGTAAACTGTTATCTTTTAACAAAACTCTTCGATGTTATTGACCTCAGTGGCAGACAGAAATCGCGCCTCCCAAGATCCGTGGCTTCGTGGTCGGTCTAGCCCAACAGATGATTGGTATCGGTGAGAGAGTTCGTTCATTTTACCTCAGTGTGATCTCAGACTTGTGAGACTCTCAGGATTCATTGTGGCGAATTGGGTGAGCCCTTTTGTTTATTCGGCTGCCTTACACTGATACCTGGTTATAGGTGGGCTATGGCTGCCAGTTCCTAAAGAATGACATCCAATGGCGATTACCCCTGGGACTTCAGGTCTGTACGGTTACATTTGTTCACAGAATTTTGCATGTTCAAGGGCTCAGTAGCTCATTCCTGCCCTCCTGTTGTTTGTGGGCGCCCAATGGATGCCATATTCTCCTGTGGGTGTCCGTGCCGAATAATCCCGTCCATGTTCTACCTACATTCGCTTCTCACAGCGTTGGCTTCTCGAACAAGGGCGCGATGAGGAAGCCCGTGGAGTGGTCTACAAACTCCATAACTCGAGGACTGCGGAGGACAAAGCTGCTGCGGAACGAGAGTTCATGGAGATGCAGCAGAGCATCAAGGCAGAAATTGTCGTAAGGTCTCGACGCATCAGCGATCTTTGGGCAACTCCTGCTATGGCCCGCAGGACCCTAGTTGCTGTAGGCGTGCAAGTCTTTGGCCAGTTCTCCGGAATCAATGGTAGGATTTCATTCCATTCCCAAGACACATGGGTTTGACCACAATATTTTAGTCCTTAACTATTTCGGTCCTACAATGTACGCGCCGCTTGGTCTCAACGCCTCTCAGTCTTTACTAGTCCAGGGCATCTACGGAGCTGTTGGGCCTATCACCAATTTCTTGTGAGGCCACGGTTTTCTTACGCGCATTGATACTGAGCTAACCAGCCCATCAGTTTCATCACGCTGATTCTTGACACCGTCGGTCGCAAAAAGCCTCTTATGTTTGGTGCCGGCAGCTTCGTTGTCACTTATTCCATTCTGACGGCCATTGTCGCCTCGTTTCCACCTGAAACATCCACCAACCATGCTGCACAGCGAGCGGGTATTGCTATGATTTTCATGACCAGTATATTCTTTTCAGTCTCATTTGGACCAGTCAGTTGGACATTGGCGTCTGAGGTACGTATTCATTTGCTACAATAATCATTCTTTCATGAAATAATACGTTTGAAATCTAGGTCTTCCCCACACGAACCCGCTCTATCGGTACCAGCGTGGCTACGTGTGCCAATTGGGCGTTCAACGTGCTATTCTCTCAAGTCTCCAATCTGGCCATGAACAATGTCGGATGGAAGTACTATGTGCTGTTCATCATTTTAAATGCGATTGACTTTGTTATAATCGCTTTATTCTTCCCAGAGACAAAAGGTGTGCATTGAAGTCTATATATGACATCAGCTTCCTCTAATGTGATGTTCATAGGCAAATCATTGGAAGAGATGGCCAAGCTCTTCGGTGATGACATTGATGCTCGCGAAGTACTGGGAAAGCAGCACGGGACTGAGAAGTCAGATCTTGAAGACAAGCATGTGGTAGAGCATGTAGCATAGTCGTACTTCTAAGGAACGGCTCAGGAAGGGAAAGGTTTCAGTATCTATTTATTTCAAGCGAGACATGGATTGATGCCACACGGCAGGAAGCAGAAAGAAAACATTATAACGAGGGATGTTACACCTGCATATTGGCATGGATATCGAGGAGTTCTTCCTCTGATATCGTAGTAGCGTTTCCAGGAAAGTCGCGCAATTGACAAGCTCCCCTAAAGTCACCTTCCATCCCAGAAAACCCAGGCAGTTCCTCCTCCTCTCCCAAGTCTGAATCACTAGTATTGGAATCCGAAGACTCTGCAGATTCATAGTTTGCATCCGACTCTGCATCATCGCTACACACAGACATGTGGGAGCCGTTATTGACAGGTACTTCGTCATTCTCGTTGGAAGAGGATACGTCGTCAACATTGTTGTGGTTCGTAGCAAAACTAGCATTGCTACCCTGCACAAATTTGTTGAACAGCACACCAGTACCACTGGTCCAATCTTCGCCTACTGTAAATATGGCGCGACGACTTTGAGCGAAACGTAAATCAAATATGCGATGTAAGTAAACGGTTTTTTCTCCTTCAGTGATGGAATTAGGTGGAAGGATGAAGGGTAAATCCCTGATGTGTTGAAGACCCATATCCAGAAAGCGGAAGTTCGGTCCAAGATATTTCTTGCCCACGCCGTAGACCCTTGGTTCATCTAAGTCACAAGGTAAATATTCCTGGGGATCGGTGTCAAAGTCATCGGGTTGAAAATGGTTGCTTCGTATCCAGACGTCCACGAAAGTATTGTTGCGAACACTGCTCATGTAATCCTGTACACGAAATAAGTCGGGAAGGAACAACACGATGTGCTCAAGAGCCGGGCAAAGATTGAGAATGTTCCCTGGATTCGGATCAGGTGGTGGAACGGCCCACATAGGGGTGAAGTCCATGTCCAGAACCTTCAGCTGTTTTCCAAATCTTTGGAAGAATGCGGCCTCTTGCACGGAGAATAGACTCGAAGGATCACGGTACAGAAAATCCGCCGTGAGACGCTCCAGTTGTGGGAGATCCCATGTCGTGATGAGGGTCAGGTATGCCCCTGTGATTCCATTGCCACCTGTTCGGAGTGTCAAGTCTTTCAGACGAGGGAAATGTAATGACCTTAGTGTTGGCGGAATGGCGCGCATCTCTGGAGCATTTAGACGTTTCATTGGTCGAGAAGTCAATGAGAGTGAAGTCATCTGAGAGAAGGCGATAATGATGGGTGAGGGTAAGATATCGGGCAAGGTATTGAATAAGTAGTCGTTCAAGTAGACAAGGTTCGTTGTGGCATAGGATCCATCCTTGAGAAAAGTCGTGGGGATCTGAGCTAGTATATCGAGTCCTCTGCTGTTTGTTTGTAGCCATCCCACAAAGGGTGTCAGACAAGACAAAGACCTGATCCTGGAGCATTGCTCGAGAATGCACATCAGAGAAGCCTTGACAACATCATCAAGAGGGGGAGGGACCTCACAAGAGAACGTGAGGCCTTTCACGAATTGTGCCACATATGGGCGTGACCGGAGGGTCCGGGCAAACGCAGGTATTTGCCCAACGCGACGGAAAACAACATCTTCGTAAAGGATCGGAGTTGCAACCATATGCCAGTACGTACATACAAGACCCAATGCCTTTTTTGCCCTGATTGCCTGGCACCAAGGCGATAGAGGGCCGTGGCTGAGCGATGGGTCTAGATACTCTGGTGGTGGGAATGAGGCGTCGAACACCAGGCGTAGCGCGATCGGGTGAATGCGAATAGCCATTGGCAGGTGGCGTTCCTAAAAATGAAGGTGTCGTCAGTCGAGGTTGTAGTTAGAAAGGTATGCGGAACCGACCTGAACACCTGCACTCATCCTCACATTATCCTGCATAGTATCTGCCGTATTCGCCGATTGGGGTGGGGTGGGTACGTGTTCGGCTTCTTTGATGGATGTATCGACCTGTATCGACCCAACCAGTTAACGTCGTAGTCACGAGGAGGACGACAAGTTCAACTTGAGGCGCTTACCGCGTACTAGTTAAGTCGCATGCTGCTCTGGAAAAGGCAAAAGGTCTTGTAATGCGCGGAGTTGAATATAGACAATACGTACCTCTGATCATATCATACTGGACGGGGAATTTACGACATCCTGCCAAAGCAAGTTTGTATGTGTATATGAGTTCTGGATAATCGATGTAACGGTTCTAAGAAAGGACACACAGAGTGTGGTGCAATAGCGTGCATGTCGGCTGTCGGCGAGTTAGAAATGAACAGGTTGAATACAGCGTCTTAGCGGTAGTTGTAGCACGAGGAGAAAGTGCACACTCACAAATGTAAATCCCAACCACGTATCAACAAAGATCGACAGTCACTATGATGGCCGGCCGGAGTCGCCGTGACCTGCTAATACGTACATAGTAAGTACTTAAGTGAACGATGAGCCCAAAGAAACTCCAAGAGTCTGGTCAAGGATCAACCATACCGTCCGCACATGTCATAGTTCAAGAACAAAAACCAGGAAACAAAGCACGAAAGACATTCAAGTCAACGCGCGTTTACTAGACATCCAAATCGGCAAGTCTCTTAGATGATAGTAACATGACAAGACGGACGATGTATCAAACATTAAACACTGGCTTCTACAAGAATTTATACATACTACGAGATAGTAAATACCATAGATGAGCACGTTGGCACGATACAATTGAACATATGCACAGATGCTAGAACACCCAGTTACAATAAAGCCGAGAAAATAGAATCAATGTCATCTCAAGCCTCCCGTCTGGAATCAAAGATCCCAATCGCTTCATCTTCCCCTATCTGTTCTACGTCCCCTCTACGTTCAAACAATGATACCGCAAGAGGCTTCGACCTACTCGACCTGCTGCTACTCGCGCCAGCAGATGTATCTCCTGCCGTGTCTCCCTCGTCGCGACGATTCTCCTCGTGTCCTTCTACAGCATCATCCTGATCTATGGGGTCTTTAGGAGGTAACAAATAATCATCGTCCGAGTCCCATGAAGCATCTGAATCAGAGTATTCCGACTCAGTGTAAGGGTAGGGATCAGTCGCAGGGTCGTAAGTCGAATCGGTATCGGAGTCAGAATCTGCTTTGGGAATTGGGTTGAGTAGGATGTCTGTGTTGATGGTTGTGGTTTCAGTGGGCTGAACGTCAGGTTCGGCGTCAGAGATATGAAACGGTAGAGCTTGGAACAAGTCTGCCCGTTCCGAATGATCCAAGGCATGCAGTGGCTCGGTAGATGATTGAGTCGGGTCGTCGGTGGTCGTTAATTCATCGGCTAAGCGATGATCGGCGACGTGATTGAGAGGCGTGTAGAAAGGTAGAGCCTGGAATAAATTAAGAGTACCTGAATCATCCGAGGAATGCGATAAAGATGGAGAGATGTCTTGGTTGGGTTGTTCTAAATTGTCGTCATCAATGGATGAGCCCTGGAAGGGTAGGAGTGAGAGTAGAGCAAGCAAGTCATCGTCCACGGTTTTGATGCCGGGTTCGCTCCCAGGCTGTTCATCACCATCAACACCATCATCATTCACATCGAAGAACTCAACGCTCTCGTCCTCGTGTATATTTTCATGATCTATATCCCACTTTGGCATCTCCTTCCTCCAATCCTCTTCGTACTGCACAATCATGTTTCGAGTCTGAATGAAACGGAGGCCCGAAACACGATGTACATAAGTTGAGATATCATCTTTGGCGATTGAATCGGGTGGGTATCGGAGAGGAAGGTTAGGAATATGAGCAAGTGCTTGATCGAGGAGTCGAATATTTGGTCGGTCATATTTCGAGCCAAGGGTATGAGTGTAGTGATATCCAGTGGTATGAGTAGCTTGATCAGGATTGTCTTGAGAGTCGTCCTTGGACATAGTGAGGACGAAATCCCTGGAAGGAACCCAGATATCCAACCGCCCCTTGAACTCGTCAGTCAACAGCCATGCCAGGCTCTCCACCCCATCCAAATCCCAAGCTGCCATAACCAAATGCCCGAGGTTCGCACTCTTTCTAACAAAACTCTTCACAGGCATCGAAGGACCGTCCCCACCTGGCCCATCATAGAAGCTCGCATGTACAGTAAAGTTCCCGCCAAAGTTGATAAATTGAAGTTGAGGTCCGAATTTGTCGAGGAAGGCATTGTGATGGTCGTAGTTAGTGCAGTAATGCCACTGTAACGATAAATCCATGCGGAGATGGGTTAGAGACGGTAGGGACCAGGTACTGAGGATACTAAAGAGAGACATAGCGATCGGGCCGTTCTTAGGGAGGACGTCGAGGTGTGTTAGACAGGGGAAGGACAAATTGAGGAGAGAAGGATCCGGAGACGCATGGTTGAAGTCTGGGGGTGGCTTGCAATGTGAAGTTATGGAGAGGTAAGTTAACTTTGGGAAAGACATAAGGAGAGTCGAGGGCACAACGTTGATGGCGGGTGTGGAGTCGTGGAGTAGGTCAAAGTATGTTAGGTGAGTGATTGAATGTGAACGGTTCTTGAACGCCCTAGGTGCGTCGAATACTTTGGTGCCTCCTTTAGAGGTTTGTAACCAATCAACGAAAGGTCCGAAGAATGAGAGTGATCTAATATTAGGGCATTGATCCATTATATTTGCAATGTTCTTGTTAGTTAACTCATCCCAGCCTTCGGGTATGAAACACGCGAAGGTTATACTCTTCACCAGTTCTTCGATACCTTCTCGATTCGAGCGAATCGTTCGTACAAGGGCTGGAATTTGGCCCACTCTGCGAAATACGATATCTTGATAGAGGAATAAAAGAGCGACTGATCGCCAACTTCGACAAACATGTGTTAGGGCCTTTTGAGTTCTAAGGGCCTGAGACCATGTTGACTGAGGACCAAAACTCAGGGAGGGGTCAAGAAACTCGATGGGTGGGAAGATTGTTTCGAAAATCAAACGGAGCGCAATGGGGTGCACGCGCATTGCGATGGGCAGATTCGTTTCCTGGGGAGCCTATTTGCAGGAGATGTGTACTCGAATATCATTGAGGAAGTCTATGTGAGGACGTACATGATCTTCGAGATCGACATGCGATGTTGTCTCCTCGGGCAGAGGCATTTCTAGTCCTCCGGTGTCATCCACAGCGTTCATTTCTTCTGTTCGTGGGTTAATAAACATCCAACTCGACGAGATCGCAGGATAGTGCGGAAGTATTGGGTGGTGTTTGCGTTGCGAAACGAGGCGACCACTTGGGTCAAGTGGGGTTTGGCGTCTACGTGAGACCCGTCGCGAGTCTTCATATGGAAGGATACTTGCCTAATATGGAACGTAAGTTTGCTTGGCTCCGACGTGGAATATGAGCAGAGTGGCTCGAGATTGGAATGCGATGCATGTGATGGCCCACTCGGCGGTCATCAACAACATATTAGCCATAGAAACGTCCCTACCACACTCGTACGTGCTTAATCTATCTTAATCGTCATCTCAGCCACTCTTAGTCTATCATGGTGCCAGTGGTCGCTTCAGAAAGACGTTACAACTTCCGATCCGGCGGTAATGACGCCGAGAACTACGCTTCAAATCCTCAGACGAACGCTCATACAGACATGACAGCCTTCGAGACTACCTCAAGGACTGAGGCAGAGAACCTCCAGCCCATTGCCGCTCGCGGCGCTGATAACCAACCTACCCAGCGTGACTACGCTAGAGAAGACACGGAGACAGAGCGGTCCGAACAAACCCTAAATGTCCTAAAGGCACGTCAACGAAATTTGGCATAGTCTTTGAATGGCTGGATTACTTTCGTGTGGTGTAGACGAGGTGGACGACATAATCAGCAGCACTGATGATCAGGAGAGGACCCAGAGTAGCGCACAAGGTCGTAGTCGTGACAAGCTCGTCGACGCCTAGAAGCAAGAGAGTGAAGTCGATCAATCTATGCAGAATGCTTACTGGCCTCGAAGAGGCTGATTAGGATGTCGAGTATTGGCAATGCTGTCGGGAACCAACAATAATTGTACCCCAATGACACCATGTTGAACAGTTCACGAAGTATAATTACTGTAGATATAACTATACAATGGGACCTTGGCCGGCCCTTAACTTACGTCTGAACCCGAAATATGACCGAGTATTGAGGAACTCATCTCATGAATTCATGGCACAAATACTCTTCCGGCTGGGAAACAGCGACATCAGGACTGGTTCGGGCATTGGACTTGCCGTGAAAGTGAGAGTCTCGAAACTAGCAGGATTTCCATGCTGCACCATGCACGTAATTCGCCATCGAGGGTTTATGTGGAAAAATCGATATATCGCTTGTACATCATCGAAAAGAAACCCGGGATGAGGCCAGAAATGGCCCACAAGGGCAAGAAAGTGAAATTTAAATAGAAAGAGCTGCCTAAATTGGCGATGCACGCAAAATCCCGGTCTACGTTCATGTGAAGCTTGGCCTCCCGCATGTACGCCTCCTAACCTCCTTCCATCACGACGTCGTCCGTATCCATATATTATCATCTCGTTCGCTGTTGTCGCCGTTGTTGGGCTCAAGGGGGGCCCCAATGTCGACCATTTATCTCCCACTGGAGCCATCGTCGTCGCCGTTGCCTTCAAGTCCGAACTTTCTGACACGGTCACGCGAACCTGATGCTCATGTTCGGAAAGTGATCAAGAACATTCTCAAGGCGAAACGCATCGCCGTCGTTTGTGGTCAGTTCCAACCGCCGTTCAGCTGGATCTTAAGCTCATGATTGGGGTTGGGTCGGGGGTTGCGAACGTGAACAGGTGCTGGAATTTCCGTCCAAGCTGGCATCCCTGATTTTAGGTCTTCGGAGGGCTTGTTTCAAAGTTTGAAAAAGGACAACCCGACGTTGGCTTCCGGAAAGGACTTGTTCGACGCTTCAGTATTTAATGTGAGTCCTCACTCTGTTGCCTTGTTCATTGCGAGAGTTCGGAGAATTGTCTCGGCCATTTGTTGTGAGGCTAGCCTAGGTGGCACCACGTCTGTTTGCTGGCAAGCGGTTTTTGGTGGCCTCAAGGTCTTCACTACTTCCATCTTTTACTTGCATGGAACTATTCTGCTTGTCCGCCTCGGTTCTGTGGAAGTTTCTCGGTCGGCGGGTCATTGCTATACCGACAAGGCGTAAGAGATAGGAGACAGACTTCCAAGCAATTTGGACATCCTCTTGGAAGTCTGTCATCTTTCACGATGATTCTATGCACCTCGCTCGCAATGACAACATGCTTTAAGCACGTTTCACTTCACTTCATTTCTATGAGTTTGCTGTGACGGATCGCTGTACCTTCCGAAACTCTCAGCAGGGATCCATAGTTGCGGCTACCGGCTGCGAGAAAATATCAAAGAAACAAATCTTATGTTTCTGCCGTGTCATTTCTCCCTACATTCCAAAGACATGCAAAATCATGCACAAAAATGGATTCCCGCTGTGCATGTTATCGCGATATCATCATCTACATCAGAATGCCTACTAATTCAACGTCTCTCACACGCAGTCAGAAGCAACTACATCACTATTTTGTCAAATGATCGCTCAACTCTCCGAACTCTCCAAATCGGCATCTCCAACTGCTTTTCACAAACTCCTGCGTGCATTGGACGACAGGGGACGCCTGCTACGTGTCTACACGCAGAATATTGACGCTCTGGAGTCAAAGACGGGTCTAACATTTGGCGTCCCTGAACTTGACAGCGGAAAACGATTCAAGCCAAGATCTTCCAAAGGAAAAGCGGATACAAGTTCTATAAATTCAGACACGAGTATCACTACTACGCTAGAGACTCCATGTAACGGAGGCACGGTATCGGACACGAGGTACCTGCCTGAGAACGTTGCATCGACAAGTCGACTTCCATCCCCTCCTGTCGAAACTCCTCGTTGTATTCCTTTACACGGAACCCTCCAAGCCATGCACTGCCAAGTCTGCCAACACTCCTTCCCGCTTGAGGAACACCTCGAGTCTCTTACATCAGGTTTACCGCCATACTGCCCAGAATGTACCGCTCTCGAAGAGACGCGACAACTCATAGGTAAGCGATCACGCGGAGTGGGCAAGTTGAGGCCTAGCGTCGTGTTGTATAATGAAATCCATAAAGATGGGGAAGAAGTGGGGGAGGTTGTAAGGAGAGATTTGGTAGGGAATTCGAAAGGGAAGGGGAGGGCGGGCGCAGATTTGTTACTTGTAGTGGGGACGAGCTTGAGAGTGCCAGGGACGAAGAGGATTGTTAGAGAGTTCTCAAAAGCCGTTAGGTCCCGCTCGGCGCCGTCATCCACCGCGTCAACTTCGTCGCAATTCGGTTCTTCTTCCCACAACAATGGAAATGCAACCACTTCCCGAACCACAGGTCTAGCAACACCCACACCATCACCGCGACGCACACCAACCATAGACGACGAACCACCCGTCAAGACGATTTATCTGAATTTCGACTTCCCACTGCCATGTCGGGATTGGGAAGGCGTTTTCGATGTCTGGCTTCATGGTGACGCCCAGACCTTTGCAAGACTGGTCGAGGAGGAGTTCGAGAAGGAAGAAAGAGCAAAAGAGGAGAAAAGTGAGAGGAAGAGGTTGAGGGAGGAGGCTGCTGAGGCAAAGCGAGTGAGAGAGGCGGAAGAGGAGGAGCAGAGGAAGAGGGCTGAGCAGGAGAAGTTGAAGAAGGGAAAGGGTGCGAAGGGAAAAAGCCAAGGGAAGAAGACATCGGCGAAGAGTAATGTTGCGGCCAAGGGTAAGAGTGTGGATGTCAAATCGAGAGGGAACAAGAGAAAGAGTGCACCCGAAGACGAACCGCCATCCAAGCCTGCGAAGAGACACAAAGTACAAACTACCATTCCCTCGTCCTTTCGAGCGGCCAAAACAAAGCCCACGAATCCGAAGTCGAAGTCAACCAAGGCCCTCAAAGGTGTCAAACCACTGACGATCAAGATTCCACCCCGTCCTCGGTACTCCTACATCACTCCGCCGAATTCTCAAGGTATACACTGGGTACCTGAGGTAGTTATCAAACCCAAGGCTTCTCATCTCCCCCGTGCAGCTCTTCTGGAAAGAGCCCTTTCTCCCTTCTCCCCCATATCACCTATCTCACCTATGTCTCCTATGTCCCCCGTATCACCTATGTCTCCCATATCCCCCATATCCTCAATGTCCTCAATGTCATCCATGTCTTCGCTCTCGACTACACCGGGATCTCCTCTCTCACCATTATCTTCGCCTGCGCTGTCTGGTGAACGCCAGGATAGTTCAGGATACTTTTCACCACCCAATTCGCAGACTGGTATTGGGACGAAAGTGGAATGGTTGTATGGGAGTGAACTGAGTGAGTTAGATCTGGATGCGGGGGATGTTGAGGAAGACATCGATGTTGTAGGTGACGGCCATAGTGTGGATGCTGGGGAAGATGTGAAGCTTGCGCCAGCGTTGCATGTGTCGCAGGAACCTCGAGTTAGTAGGTCATTGCGATATGATCTTCGACCTTCAATGCCAGCAGCCTCAGCAAGTGCGATAGGATGACGGCAACGTTGTCTTTGCCCATGAACGTTCGACATTGCATATTAAACATATTTTGAACAGTTGTTAAACTGATTCATTGTCGCCCCGACTCTCATTGGACACTGCCAACTTCGCAGAACATAAACTTGCATGATCAGCTTCACCTGTATTGTTTGGTTTGTATATTTATCCCTATTGTTTGTATATATTCTATATTATTGTACCTGCCTAACCTCTAATATTCACTGTCTATCCTCGCGACTACTTGTCTGCAATCTTCATTGAACGTTATGTTCAACTTCAACTGCTGATCGAGATCCAAACATACCGGCGCTTGTCCTAGATCGTGACTGACGCGTCGACTTGGGCGCCTCCACAACACTTGCTTCATCGCGTCCACCACTGCCAACCATCCTCATTACTCAAACCACCATCACCAATTTTATCGTGATGTCTACAGCAGCTTCTTCATCGACAGCACCGGCGAACTCAGCAAAGGTTACTGAACCTTTACGAGAGGACGATGCCCAGCCTACTCTAGGCGTGCTCGAGGAAGACGATGAGTTCGAGGAGTTCGCTGTTGCTGGTGAGCCTCTTCCGATATATCAGAATTTACTCCGTTTGGTTGGTAATAATGCTGTCCTTGATGTGTGATTGTAGACTGGGATGATTCACAAACTGATCTCGCACATCTTGGAGGTGCTGCTCCTGGAGCGGCGAAGAGTGGTGGAAATAAATTGTGGGAGGATAACTGGGACGATGATGATATCGAAGATGATTTCAGTGTCCAATTACGGTGAGTTCTTCTTACTACCTGATTCTTCTTACACACCTGTGTGTTGCCCTCGAAGTACATGCTGAAAAGATTGATTGTAGGAATGAACTTGAGAAGAAGAAGAGCGGGAGTGCTGAACCGATGCAGCACTAGTCCTACTGTCTTCGTTGTCTTGATGCCACCGTGTACATGTATTCTTTGATTCATCCGATCGCATTCATTCGACCGATGCAAGCACCCTGTGTATGAATTGGCCACTGAAGAAACTCATACTGGTGTTGCCGGAGGCTTGACCACATCTGGCCCAACATGGTTCGTGAGGGCGACATTTAGTTAACTACTGCTCTCTAAGCCTGAGTCCCTTTGCTTTCTGATGTGTCGAAGGTTGAAAAGGGACATACGATGCAACAACTGCCACATTTCATTACACAGATATCTAAACGTAACGAGCATTGCTACACAGAACAAAAGCAAGAACATGGTATGATAAAAGCACATTACACAGCAGACTTCTAGGAAAGTCCGTTCACAAGGTCATTTGGTTCATTAGTGTGGAAGACATGACATGACATGAGGTCCAGACCCAGGAAAGTCTGAACGGAAGTGGAGAAGAGCGGGAATATGAATCATTTAGACGGCCTCTTGTCTCTTCTCGTCCATGACTTCCTGCTTCATATCTGATGGCACGCTGGCCACCGACTCGGTATCGCTGAGGATACCCATTTGTGAAGTGTCGTAGCCATTTTGCTCGAGGTATTCGCGGAACTATCCGCCAAAGGGGGATATACGTTAGAAACCATTGGATGGCGCGCGGGATGTACGTTACTCACGGCTGCGTCTTCTCTGATCATGCCATCGTGATCAAGTGGGTTGACCATGAGGAAGACGACGATAGCACTGAAGACCGCGAGCCCTGAAAGTCGGACACATCAGAGGCTGTCAACAACTATGAGAGGGGATGAATGAGGATAGTATGTACCACTGCCGATCCAGAAAGGACCTGTGTTGCCCCTTGGGGAAGATGAACCGCCGAACGCTGTTCAAAGGCATAACCCAGTGAAGTTGACATGCGTCACAAATCAATAAAAGACGGTTGAACTTACCATCGATGATGGGAGGGAAAGCCCAAGTGCCTACAAATGCGCCGACTTTACCGATGGCGGCCGCGGCGCCATAGAATTGACCACGGACAGCGGTAGGACCAGTCTTAGCTGCTAGCATACCAAGACAGTTGCCTGGTCCGAACTCGCCAAAGCTGAGGAAGATTCCATAGACGACGGCGAATGCGCCGATGTGGTTGGTCAAGCTAGGATGCAGGTGTAAGGCTAATTCCGAAGTGATACGAATATGACATACCGAGCGTAGAGGCCACTCATGATGAACCCTATAATGGCTTGGCAAAGAAGACCAGTAATCTGTAGGGTAGAGATGAAGATTATCCTATTGTCAACAAGTAAGCAACACATACCATGGTGTTCTTCGGGCCGAGGTAGTCGACGGCGAATGCACCGATGAGAGTACCGGGCATGTAGAACAAGCTAGGATTAGGGAAGAAATGAGTACAGATGTCGCGCTTGGCCTGATAAACTTACTTGAGGACAACATTCCAGCCTAGGACGACACTGAGCGCATCATTATTGTGCGTGATGCTATATTCAGTGCATGTACTTCAGTAGTGTTCTACATTCATCTTCAAGGGCAAAACTTACTTGTCAATGACTGTCGAGGAGTAAAGGCCGAACTACATGTCAACGTGTCAGCATTTTGTTCAATTTCACATATATGAAAGTTTCGTACTGGATATACAATGAAGTCGTAGAGGAACCAAGCCAGCGAGATGCCAGTGAAAGGGATCCAATAACGCTTAAGGATCAACCAGTATGGAGTTCTGGTGCGCGCCATCGAGTTCTTCTTGTAATGTGCCGGTTCATCCATCTTCAACCGCCAAATGAATACCAACACAGCAGGAACGACACCCAGTCCGAGCGACAGACGCCACACAGCACGGAGATGATTATTTCCGAAACTGATGGAATGTTAGTATTGCTAATCAGCAAGGAGATTGGAAACGCACATCCAGAACAGGACTAGGGGGACGAAGGAGGAGACGACGAAACCAAAATCGATCATGGAATCTGAGAAACAGAGGAAGGAGGCGTGAGCTGTCATGTTAATGTTTCGGACGCGTTGGTAGTAACGGCTTACTGGTAGCAAGGGCGAACCATCTATGTTGAGCGTTTCTACTAACACCCTCTTCCTCGGATTGTTCGGATGCTGCGACGGAACCGCAAGGGTATTCTGCGCCAATGCCAATTCCAAGCAAGAACCTGGTGCACGTATACTCAGTTGACATTTTTATACAAGAATACAATGCTCACCGCATAGCACTGAGCATAGAAAGCATTCCGTGCAAACTATGATTTGCACCGCTGGACGCCGCAGAAAGGCCGGAGAATAGAGCTACAATTCCCGTCGCGGCCATCTGGAATGTGCATTGTACGCATGTCAACAAAGGAAACAATTTGATATGAGCATGTGGAGTGGTACATACCATACCAAATTTACGTCCGAGCCTGTCGGAAAGGTAGCCGAAGGACAGCATGCCGACTATGGTACCAGCGAAAACAAGACTGTTCAAGATCGTGGTATAATTGTGTGCATTGACGTTCTCCGCGCCATAGACACGCTTGATAACTAAGCAGAAAGACCTAAGCACTTGAAGTTGTGTCCACAGGCAATAGGTAGCACTCACTGGTATTCACTATAGATAACAAATCAGACAGTTATACTGATTTACGAAGTTGTGAGAACTCACCATTGCCCAGGACACCGTTAGCGTATCCTAACGATCCAGTTAGTCGGCCACATTCCAGCACATAAGAGTACCCCACTAACCATCGGAGAATAGGGCAGTACCGCAGCTAGACGAAATCGAAGAGTGTGTAAATATAGCACACGAGAAGCGCTGTGGGGAAGCAGATACTCACGCAAAGATGAGGGAAACCTGGGCGAGCGTTGACTTCGGGGCCATTGTAGAACAACGATGGCAGATGAGGAGAAAGAGAGCTCGAGGCTCCAAGCGATGTGGGCGTGGTACTTATGCTCTGTCGGGACCATGATTGATGTGGAGGAATGTCCGGCGTAGACGACCACCTGGTTCCAGATGTCACACTGATCCAATTCGAGATGCGTGCTTCGTTCCTGACAACAATTGCCTTTTCTGGCCAGCGAGCACGAACGTGGGTCCCCGTTGCGGCATTTACTACCTTTTCTGTCCTTGCATCCTACTCCCACTGGCGCGCCCGGTATCATTCACCGACGTCGGGTCGACTCTCGCCGATACTAATCTTCTCCTCGTCCACGTTTTTCCTCAACGACCTAAACCCATCTCTCTGTTTATTCCACTGTATGATATGACGTAGCACCAATCAACAGGTCGACAAAGATAGAACACGGCGAGAATGGCTTTCGCTCTGTAAACGCTACCAACTTACATTTCACTGCGGTCCGACCGAAGGCCTTTCTCGGTCTTTCTTTGGGAATTTTATGTGTCGCTGAAGGTCTCAAAGTTTGTTGATGCAGTTTGCAGTTCTCTTCATTGACTGGACAATCACGACGCACCTAAGGGTTGCTTGTCCCTGTGCTGGACATATATCGTTGACAGCGTGTAATGCTCTCTGCGCTTGTGACTTGCGTGTGGTTCGATGAATGGCTGCTTTGGAACGTTCGTCGAAGTTTCCTCGTACTTCAAAGTTCAATGGATGTACATCTGCGATGGCCTAGAAGAAATCATTGCAGCCGGTTGCCTCCAAGCCTACTGTCATACGATTTGGGACTGGGCTGACCCTGCATAGTTCTTGAGACATCCCATTCGTATGGGAACCACCTGCTCAGAGCGTGCACTTCCGCTCCACCAGCTTACACCTGGCATATTGGGTGTAATACGGTGATATGGTGATACGGATGGGAACGCAGATCCCTCTTGTATGATTTTAACTGAGGGGGGGCAAGTGTTGATCCTTCTCCCGTCCCTCCCCCCTTCTTCAAAGTCAGACAATGCATCTTGCAAACAGGCTTTTGGTTCCCCTGGCTTCGACTTAGCGGCAAAGCACAGGCTTACCCTTGACACCAATACTGTCAGTAGGGTAAGTTTGTTCTTCGCCGGTAAGCCGAAGTCCTCGCGAACAATATCTCATCGAAATCTTCTTCCAATTCTATCAATATTACTCGAGGAACTTCAAGCGTTGCCAAAGAAGGGAGATCCTAGAACGTTACGATCGGCCAGCTTACGACTCCGACTGATTTTAAGCACACAATCCTTTCGCCGCGGGCCAAATAGATGCCTTTTTTATTCTATTATACATTCTCCGCTCATAACGGGTTCACCAGGATAATGTCCAGAATTGAATGATCCGATAGTACCCCATTCAAGCCAAATACATGCATGTCATATCAGACCTCGTTTCAAGCTCAGAGTCAAACTGAAACCAAGTTGGGGCCGGATTATAGGATAATATACGGATATCGGACAGTGAGTGCGATTATCATTACCTCTGTATTTGGCCTCTTCTCACATTTGACTATGCCTTCTCCATCATGTAGAAAAACATATGCTACTCGCGATCGAGCTGTGCGAGCCCGATCACACGTTTGTCGCTATTTCCTTCTCTGCGACCTGAGGACCTGATTATCACGTTGGCTCCCGCAATACTTTTAGTACCTTGACACCAAAGAAGATCCGGCCACCCGATGGGAATGCTCGGAAAGGGATATCAGTTTGAATCGAAGATGTAGTGAGGTAGATGAAGCCGATGTACCTCAGAAGGATTCAGGTCGGAGCACAAGCAGGCTTATTCACGGAGGTATGTAGACGCGGTACCATCTTTAAACAAGTTCTGTTTGTGTTGACTATTTCTGCAGGGACATGATCGGGAGTAAATGATCTCATCGTCTGCCACCCATTGCACGTTGTATTTCTTCGCAGGGAATATCTCAACCTATTTGAACATGTCTCAGATGGATCATCACTCACTGACTTAACGTCTCCTGAAAGTTCTTCGCGCTCTTACGCAAACACGCTCGGCAGGACGTCGACCTCAGCGACATGCACCGGATGCCCCTTTGTTCTCGAGGTCGACGATATGCTCTTTTCCTCTCCGGAATGAAGTTATCTGTTGCAGACTATGGGTGATTGTGATGACTAACAATGTCGTTTGGTATGTCCTGATCATTAGTTTCTCCGAAAAGGTGCTGAAAGTGATATACAATCAGAAGCGACTCGAGACAATGACGAAATTCTTCAAATAGTTGTTCTATCGAGTCAAACTTCTGAAAGCCTCGCACTCCGAGGGCTGTCTATGCTGTACGATTCCCATTCTTTCCTTGTGTTTACTCTTCCTTACGTTGTATAGCTTGAGTCGCCAGGTCTAGTATCCCCAATTACAATCTCATCACACCCTTACGCAACTATTAAACTTATAAACAACGGTCGTAGCTACGATGTCCCAGGGCTTTTGTCACGAGCATTCCTGACGATATTGTTGATTGGTGACGCTCGATAATGACGACCATCGATGCATGGTTCTACTCTAATCATGCAGCTGATACCTTTGCGGTCTCCTCAATGGTCATGTAGCTTCTCCTGGACACACTCTTGTCGAATGTTCCAATCTTTCTATGCCTTCTCGCTGTGGAAACGGCCAGGAGGACAACACTGGCATATGGAGCCGCCTGAAAGGCTATGTATGTCACACGCACCGCCGACCTTATACATTCCACTTATGCTTTCAGATGCCCTTGCTGCGCATTTTAGATGAAAGCGTCTCTACCGCTTTACCACCGTCGACTTTGGGCGTTGCAAGAACTGGTCGCCCAGCTCAATCCGCTTCTATACTATTTTTTGCGATCAGATTAAAACTTCTGAACTAATTCTATGGATTTTTAGTGCACCTAACTCGATCTGGAAACGTACTATTAGATCGAGTTGCTGGTATATTGCTGATGTGCCCTTGAGACTCAGTGTTCGACACGGATAGGCCCCGTACAGCTTCAATGTGATGGACTGCGGATCGTGGCATGTCATTCATTGACTCGTCCTTGTCTCGAAGCTTGCATACCTATATAAGATCCGTGCATCATGCGTTGCATTGTCTCTCGATACCCCGCAATACCCGACAACTAGTATTCTACCATGTCCGATGCCAACTTCGCCCCCGCCTCCGCCTCCGATTCCAACATTCTTAGTCTCGTTCTCACTCCCAACAATCCAGTTAATACTACACTTGTTACCGAAGAGGGCAAGGCGTACTATACTGTATTCACGGAGCATACGAACAAAGCATCATTTACTCAAGTGCGGGATGTCAACGAGGAAATTATAGGATCTCTGGAATGGAGGGATACTCTCCCTGATAAGGTTACCTATGGACGTAACAAGACTGTGTCAATATGGGATTGGATGAAGAAGAGTATCATCCCATTTAAGGCGTACGTACACTGGCATATAATCCAGTGGTAGACAACAGCGACTTACCGATGCACCCAATATAGTGACATCTCGTTCTCTGACGATCAGAAACGATCATATAAGTGGAAAGGCAATTCTGCTGGACGTAGTCTCGAGGTTATATCTATTTACCTACCTTCTTTTCTTTACTTCTCACCCGTGTATATGAACAGCTTTGGACCTCGGACTCGATAGCTCCAATCGCACTCTTCCACGCACCTCGTCGTCTTCCCAATCCGGAAGACAAATCACTGCCTCCGATTTGGACGAAGGCGAAGCTCATACTCAATACTCGAGCACAAGAGATCCAGGATCTCGTTGTAACGAGTTTCCTGTTCTTGGAGAAGAACAGGCGGATGAACGAAACTACGAGTCAGAATGCAGCGGATTTTCGTGGTTTCCTCCACTCAGTAGGCCCAGTCCTTTAGGAGATTACAAGGTTAGGAATCTCGGGGTTGGCAGATTGTGCTACACGCTTTCTCTATACCGTACCATATTTTACGAGCCATATGGAAGCCAAAAGGTGATAAGTACATAGTAACAGAGCGCTTGGCGCCGTGGTAGCGTGAATGCTTTGCATCATCAAGGATGTGCGTATACAGTCTCCGCCGCGGGCCAAAACGATACCTTCTTTACTCTATAATACATTCTCTGCTGATAACGGGTTCACCAGCATAGTGGAAAGGTTTCAATGATCCGATGGCCCCCTCAAGCTGAATACATATCAAACCTCGTCTCAAGCTGAGATCTGAGAGCCCGAGTAACTCCTGAAACCAATCTGGGGCCCAATTATAGCATAATATACGGATACCGGGACTGTGAGTGCGATTTTCATTGCCTCCATGTTCGGCCTCTTCTCACATTTGACTTCTCCATCTTGCTCCATCGTGTAGAAAAACATATGCTACTAGCGATCTAGCTGTACTCGCCCGCTCACACGTTCAATGTCGCTATGTCCTTCTCTGCGACCAGAGGACCTGGTTATCGTGCTGGATCCCGCAGTACCTTCGGAGCCTTGAGAAGATCCAGCCATATTTACACAAGTTCTGTTTGTTTTGACTATCTCTGCAGGGACATGGTTACGAGTGAATGATCGCGTCGTTTGCCAGCTATTACACGTTGTGTTTGTTCGCAGGGAATATCTCAACCTATCTGAACGTGCCGCAGATGGATCGTCGCTCACTGACTCAATTTCTCCCCAAATCCCTTCGTGCACTTACATTAACACACTCGACTGAACCCTCACCTCAACAACGTGCACCAGACGCCGGTCTTACATGTAGCGCTCCTTTGTTCTCGAGGTCGACGATGCGCTTCTCCCCTTTCCTCCGGAATGAAGGTATTTGTCGCGAGTTGTGCATCATTGTTTGCACCAGCGATGTCTTTTGGTATGTCCTGATCGGCATTTTCTTCGAAAAGTGCTAAAAGTGGCAAACAATCAGAAGCCAGTATCCAAATATTTAAAGGGTTATTCTATCGAGTCGAACTTCTCAAGTCCTCGCACTCTGAGGGCTAAGCCACGCTGTACGATTCGCATTCTTTCCTCGAAAGGTATTTGTATATGATATTCCTCCTTGAGTTGGCTTGGCTACATTGTAGCATCAGTCGCCAGGTCTTCGTTGCTCGAATTCCAATCTCATCATACCTTCGCACGACTGCTGAATCTATGAACTTTGGTCGCAGCTATAGTGTCGCAGTGGTTTCATCATAAGCATTCCCGACGATATTGTTCATTGGCGATGTTCGATACTGATAACCATCGATGCATGGTTCTACTCTAGTTATGCAGCTAATACCTTTCAGTCTCCTCAATGGTCATGTGGCTTCTCCTGAACACACTCTTGTCGAACGTTCAAACCTTCCTATGCCTTCGCTGTGGAAACGGCCAGGAGGACAACATTGGCATATGAAGCCGCCCAGTGAAAGGCTATGCTTGTCACATGCCAGTGCACCGTCGGCCTTATACATTCCACTTATACTTTCATGTCATTCCAACGCGACTTCTGAGATCCGATGCCTAACTGTTGCCCTGACTGCGCAATTTAGATGACGGCGACTCTATCACTGTCAACTTTGGGTGTTGCAAGAACTGGTCACTCGGCTCAAACCGCTTCTACAGGTGTCTCTTTCTGACTAGATTTAAAAGTTCTGAACCAATTCTGCAGATCTTTAGTGCACCTAGTCCAATCTGGAAACATACTAGATTGAATTGGTGGCATGTACGCCCTTGGGACTCAGTTTGACACGAATAGGCACCGTACAGCTTCAATGTGATGGGCTGCGGATCGTGGCATGTCATGGATTGACTCGTCCTTGTCTCGAAGCTTGCATACTTATATAAGATTCGTGCATCATCCATTGCTCCTCGATAAACCGAGATACCCCACAACTAGTATTCTACCATGTCCGACGCCAACTCCGCCTCCAATCCCAACATTCTTAGTCTCGTTCTCACTCCCAACAATCCAGTTAATACTACACTTGCTACCGAAGAGGGCAAGGTGTACTATACTGTATTCACGGAACATACGAAGAAAGCGTCCATCACCCAAGTCCGAGATGCGAACGAGGAAATTGTAGGATCTCTGGAATGGAGGGATACTCTCCCTGATAAGGTTACCTATGGCCGTAACAAGACTGTGTCGATATGGGATTGGATGAAGAAGAGTATCGTCCCATTTAAGGAGTACGTATGTGCAATCCAGTGGTAGGACAACAGCGACTTACCGATGCATATAATATACTGTAGTGACATCTCATTCTCTGACGATCAGAAACGGACATATAAGTGGAAAGGCAATTCTGCTGGACGTGCTCTCGAGGTTCGGTTTTTTTAACCTACCTTTTTTCCTTTCTCACTTAAAGTATGCATATGAACAGCTTTGGGCCTCGGACTCGACGGCTGCAATCGCATTCTTCCACGCACCTCGTCGTCTTCCCAATCCGGAAGACAAATCACTACCTCCAATTTGGACGAAGGCGAAGCTCGTACTCGATACTCGAGCACAAGAGATCCAAGACCTTGTTGTGACGAGTTTCCTGTTCTTGGAGAAGAACAGGCGGACGAATGAGACCACGAGTCAGAATGCAGCTGATGTTCGCGGTGCTCCTCCGCTCAGTGGGCTCAATCCTTTAGGAGATTACAAGGTTAGAAATGGTGGGGTTGGCAGATAGTGCTATACATGTGTTCTTTATAGTATATACTACACTCGAGCCATACGAAAAATAGATAACCGAAACTTTCGTTCACAAGGGCGCTTGGCGCAGTGGTAGCGCGAATGCTTTGCATCGTTAAGGATGTTAGGCCTGTGGGGCTTGAACGTTGAATGATGTGCATTAGGTCGAGGGTTCAAACCCCTCAGCGTCCATCAGATAATGTCCAGAAATGCTTTTTAATTACCCACGCGTGTGCTTGCCTCGCTGAGGAGGCGTGGAAAGGACTTTGACCGGACTCCTGCACTCGGCATCTCAGTCTATGTGTGGTACCCTTTGCTGCAATTGCATCATACTCAGAATACCCTGAGGTACTCACAGTGGGCCACTGTGCAAGTACCCGTCTTGAAAAAGAGGCGATTCTCGAGACAAAACTAATACATGCACTCTGAAAGTTAGCCCTGCTTACTTGAATGCCTCCGGCCGTACATAGCCCTCGTCTCTGATGAACTCATTCTGGAATCTACTTGATTGGCTTTTACCCTCAGTACGATTATCTGACGATCTGGCCGACCCAGAAGCACTCACTGATAACGGTTTCGCCGACTCGCCATCTTCCTATCCTCCTCACAGGTTTCGCTCGCAGCCACAGGTCGTGGATCGCTCTAGAGGTCAGTGGGACTGGCAGAGGGAGCGGGAAAAGGAGAAGGAGAGGGAGAGGGAGAGAGAACGGCAACGTGAACAAGAGCGAGAGCGAGAACGGCAGCGTATACTTGCTTTGGAACGCGACAATGCCTTGCTCGTTCAGAGGGTTTCGCAGCTCGAGCAGGAACTACAGTCCACTCGTCATACGATGTCTACGCTGAACTTCTTAGCTTCTCCAGGTCCTTCTGCCTCTCTTCCTCCGGGCATTCCTTCTTCGCCACCTGCAGACCCTACTGCGCTACGTAACGCGTATGAGGCGTTATTGTCCTCTTACAATCTCACTCAGCATGCTCTTTCAGATCGTGCGGAGGAGGTCACCAGTCTACAGTCATTCCTAACCAAGACAGATGACTTCTCTGGTGCCCAACTAATTCAGGCACTTCGAGACCTCAACTCAGAGATTGTTCACTTGGCTGCATCTGTAGCAGAAGAGTTTGGATCCTCGATGGACCGTCGCGTGGACCTTACGCGACAGTCTGACCGTGAACTTGTGACCAATGCTCTCGGACCCGTTATAGCCAACTTACTAGCCTCGAGGGAGCATACCAGTGACCCCACGCTAGTACAGTTTGCCGTGCAGGCTTGGGAGATTGTTTGCATAGGGAGGGTGCTTGAATCGTTTTGCTTCGGGCTTCCACCAGATGTGGACCAAGCATTGTCCAGGATATTCCACCATATGCACCTATCAGGTATGTCACCCTTTCCACTCCTCGATATGTTTACACTCGACTCCACGCTAACTTCATGTTGTAGAACCCCAACCGACAACTTCCCGCTGGAGAGCCCTTACACACTCTCACGCCCGCGCTCTAATTGCCTCCTCTTCTCCACCCAGCTCTCGTTCCCCATCTCCATTCCAAGCCCTCACAGAATCCAACCTCCGAGGCCTTCTCGCCATCTTAGCCATCGCCGGCTGTACCGACCCTCGTGCCATTCACCGAGATCCCCTTCGAGAACGCTTCGGCGCCTCACTCAACCGTATCGGCGAACGCGTCGAACGGCTTGCAGTTGCTACAAAAGAGGGCGTCATGTCCGCTGCTTTCGATGTGGTGTGGCTAGGCCCGAGTAAACAAGCGCCGCATTTTGATTCGGGGATGATGGACAATGTGTATGCGGGACATGGAAATGAGCAGGGGAATGTGTTGTGTACTGTTGAGTTTGGTCTGATGTGTGTGAGGAGAGTTGGTGGAGCTGGGGAAGGAGAGACGAATGGGAATGGGAATGGTGTAGGTGTACCAACAAATGGAGTCAAGAGTAATGATGCGGTGAACGGATACGCTAAGGTGAATGGCCATGGACATGCGCCAAATGGTTCTGCCAAGGTTCAGACTGGGGACGGTGTCATGGCTCGCAGTTTGCTCTTGAAGCCGAAGGTCTTGCTTGACTCTGTGGCGGAAATTCTATGACCAGCAGGTAATCACTTGAAGCTATATTATGAAATACGTCACGCTTACTTGGTTATTCCTCTATAGCTTCCATCTCGCTTACTTTCTCTTACCACCAAAACTACTCCTTCCATATACGCCTCATCCTGCCACTGTGCGCCGATGTAAGTTATCTATGGGTCGCGTTGTGCGATCCGTAATACTGTTGTACTATTATGATACCTTTTTGCTTTATGTCGTGGATGTTCTCCTGCTTTTGCTTTACTTGCATCATACCTACCGTAGACATATACCCTGTAATAATCATTGGGCCTGTTCGTTACTGATGTACTTGTACACAATTCGATGATCTAGCCAAGACCGATATCTACTCTCTTGCACTCTCACCACCATTCTGCCCTACGGTAGCTAATTTCCCAATACCGTCATTCTAATGCCGCTTACACATAAAGAGGGAAGAACTGTGATACATGCCAGGGGGTCGTGTTTCATCGAAAGGAAGAATCGGATCACTATAAATATGGACTATTATTGTTGGGCCCGGCAACAAACTTACTTTCTCCCAACAGCCTCCGTCAAGCTCCCAACTAGATATCTTGACGTGGCGTTGACCTCCACACTCTTTTGGATCCAAGCATTATACCCCCCATCGTCTTGATTAGAAACAACATGGCAACCTACGAACCGGCACCTGTACCAAATTTGGCGGATAAAACAAAACCACAGGGTACGGACTTGACACCGAAGCAGAAGGAAGCATTGGATAAAGTGCTAGCACATTTCTCGGATCCGGATTATAAGCTACCACAGGTTGATGCCGAGAATTCAACTCTGAGCGATGAGGAGAAGTTTTGGTTGGTATGTTTCGGCATTGCATTCGAATTAAACCGTTGTGGGCCTGACGAACTTGATGTCACTCGGATGTAGTCCTATGAATGTATGCTTCGGTAAATCAACCCATCATCACATACAATTATCTATGTTGTACTTATGAATCGTACAGATATCTCCGTGCAACGAAGTGGGCTGGTGCAGAGCAGGCCATCAAGCGACTAGAGGATACCCTTCGGTGGAGGCGCCAGTTCGGGCTTTATGACAAAATAAAGGCAGAGTATATCGAACCAGAGGTATGTCACCCCGCCCCTCTAACTCATTGGATGCATCTTGTTTACAGTAAACGGGTTACATTCAGGCAGTGACGGGGAAGATGATCACGTATGGGTTCGACGTCGACGGCAAGCCAGCGTTATACCTCGTTCCCAGCCGTCAGAACACGACTGAGAACCAACGACAAATCGAGTTCACGTTCTGGATACTCGAGAGAGTTATTGACTCGATGGGACCCGGCATAGAGTGCGTTTTCTCAAACTCGTTCACAGCACGTCGAACTCGCCTAACCCAATAATTATCCTTGTACTTCAGAAGTCTGAATCTCATGATCAACTTTGCCGACAGGGCGAGAAACCCCTCCCTCTCAACGTCTCGAACGGTACGTCAATTACACTACCCATAGACATTCATTGAACGGCAGCCCACCGTGACTCACACATGCATATCGCAGGTCCTAAACATCCTCCAAACACATTATCCCGAACACCTCGGCCGAG
The DNA here is from genome assembly GCA_964035595.1 of Somion occarium. NCBI lineage: Eukaryota > Fungi > Basidiomycota > Agaricomycetes > Polyporales > Cerrenaceae > Somion > Somion occarium. The sequence goes on along the minus strand of OZ037952.1, from coordinate 1,515,905 downwards.
CCATCATCATCAACGTCCCCTTCCTCATCAACGCATTCTTCAAGCTCATCACACCCTTCGTCGACCCCGTCACCCGTGTCAAAATGCGTTTCAATCCCCAAGTAGTCCAAGAAGGCATCTTCGCTCCAAACGCAGTTTGGAAGGAGTTTGGCGGCGACGTCGATTTCGTTTACGAGCATGAGAAGTACTGGCCGGCTTTGAACAAGATGTGCACTGAGAGGAAGCAGAGGCATATGGAGCGTTGGCGGCAATTGGGCGGAACGGTTGGATTGAAGGAATGGGATACACGTCGTGAGGTCACTTCGAATGGTCAAGCGGTAGAGCCGAAGGTTGAGGTACCATTGGATGACGAACTCGAGACAGAGATCAATGGTGAATCAGAGAAGGTTACTGCTATCGAAGAAATCACTGAGGTCTCGGTAGGAATTGCTGCGTAGATGGTTATATATCGTCTCTGGTCGCAGAAGATTGTGTTACTTTGTGCTCGTTTCCCTGTTTGTCTCATTGCCTGCATTTTAGAGTAGATATCTCTCACTATTTCACTCACATTGATACCTTTCGGACGCTTTGAATAACGGGTAGAGGGTAATCCCCATATATTATACCGCTAATATTTACTTGTACAAGTGTGAAGTCTACTCCTCTGCTTCGCCGGCAGCAATGACGTCGTCTGAAAACTATGTCAGCTCAGGCCAATACTGGGAATAACACACGTTGCTTACCGATCTTCAAAACTGCTCGGACAAGTTGAGTCGCAAGCAAGTATTGCTGTCTCTTCAAGATTAGAGGATCGTAAACACTTTGCTTCCTCATGTCTATTTGACAACCCATCAGCATCGCACATATACATAGAGTCGAGAGTGACAAACCGTTTTCCCCCTTGCCCAGACAGTCGATGCCGAGTGCCGAGTTACCCTCATGGACGTGACGGCTCTTCACTTCGGCCAAGGTATCAATGGGTGACAGACCGCTGTTCTCTGCCAAAGCGAGAGGAACAGCATCTAACGCGCTCGCAAATGCACGCATTGCGTATTGTTCAATCGTTGGGATCTATACAACAAGTCAGACGTCTGCATATAGACCGAGAGCAACCACCATGAAACGAACCTCATCTGCTGCCTTCGAGACTGCTAATGAGCAGCTGATCTCTGCAGCACCACCACCATAGACGATACGGTTGTCGGTGATCATATTCCGCACGGCGCAGAGCGCATCATGAAGAGCACGCTTCGCCTCATCGACAATCTATCAGAAAAATCAGCTGCGTCATTCACAATGCCTGAAATACGCGTGGATTACCATCTTGTTGCTACCTCGAACGAACACAGTAACTGCTCGCGCGTTGGCACACTCCTCAATCACAAGCATTTTGTCCCTGGTAGTACCGAAGGAGAGTTCGCGGACGATACCGGCGTAACCAAGCTTCTCTGGTGTAAGGTCTTCGAATCGGGGGACAATGCGGCCGTTGGTCGCAATGGCGATGAGCTGCAAGAGGTTACGCAATTGTGAAGCCATGGAAGGAACCTTATACGTACCTCGATCTCGGGGCCGCCTACCCATCGAACAGCCGGCAACTCATTCTGCATGAGCAAATGATTTGCTTCATCGTCGAAGCCCCACTGGCAGATGACAAGGTTTGCGCCGGTATCTTTCACCTGCCTGATCATCTCCTGGAACTTGTCATGCTCATACTCCCGCAGCTTCTCGTACTCCTCCACGCTGGTGATGTCAAGTTTATGTTTGGTTTTTGGACGCGGAGGCTCGAATGGGCAGGTGAGAATAGCAATCTTGGCGTCCTTGACGGTGCTGGGCATTTGAGGGTGTGACATGTCTTTGTCGATAAGTACACCCTTGATGAGTTTGATATCTGCTAGTGAGCCGCCAACTTTGCCGTCGACCTTGATGAGGTCGAAAGGAACGTCTTTCCGTTCGAGATCAGCAACTGCGAGAACAGCATCTACGGCAATCTGAGCGAATTGGTCGTGCTCTTTTGAGACGCTATTAAGAAGTTTGTTAGGAGATGCACCGACTGAAAGATTTAGATAACGCAGTATGATGTACATCTTGCTTCCCAAACTCGTCTTAGCAGTTTTGAAGAGGTTTGTGGTATCCTCAGGAGTGAATGCGACACGGTCTGAAATTCGATCAAGCTGCTTAACCGCAACTGAACATGCCCTTTCAAAACCATCTGCTATTCGAATCGGATGAATGCCTCGATCCAGGAGTTCTTCACTCTGTTCAAGGAGTGCGCCAGCAAGAACTATCGGCCACCATGAATAGCATTCCAGAGAAGGACGATTATCATTACGCACCAACTACACCAGTCGTCCCATCTCCGATCTCATCATCTTGGCTTTTGGACAGCTGCACAAGTAGTTTTGCGATTGGGTGTTCGACCTCCATTTGACCAAGAATGGTGGCACCGTCGTTGGTAACCGTAATATCGCCATCAGCAGAAATGAGAATCTTGTCAAGACCTATAAAGGTGAATTTCAAGTAAATCGAGAGAAGCTTAAGACCGAGGAGACCTACCTCGGGGACCAAGGGATGTCCGAATGATATTCGATACGGTACGCGCAGCGAGAATGTGAGACTACATGTTACATTGGGTTCAATTTGACCATACGGATTATAACATATTGGAACAACATACTCTGATTGCTTCTACACCATGGCTCCGAGTCTTCTTCGCCTGTTCACGAAGGATGATGAAAGGACGACCATACTGCACAGACAACGCTTCAGTACTTCACACTTAGTCAATCCGAATATTATGTACCTCGTCCGTAGCATACATAGCTTGGTGTTCCGCCATCTTGAGCTATGTGCAGAGTTATGAAACAACTTCAGAAACGCGTCGACCTGCCATTAGAGACAGTCACGCAGTCACAAATGGCGCTTCCTGTGACCATCGCTCGATTTGGCAATCTGGTTAGGGTTGAATCATGCACGCCCAGTTCTCTCTAGGCTCATCAAAAGGAGTTGAATAAAAAAGAAATTTGACATTGCATTCCGGTCAGAGACGTCTACCCCAAAATCAGAATATTACAAGAAAACGAAAGGAGGTATAGTTCTTGATTTGAGGATACACGATGTACATATACGGGGTGCTGTATGTATGTGACGATACTGTATGACACCGAGGGCAGAGAGCAAGTCCGATGAGTGTAACAAAGAATATAATCACTGATGCAGTGTTTATCGATGTGAACAAGCTGTCTGCATATCAGAGCAAGGAAGATGAGACGTACCAGGAAATAGTCCGGCACACGCCGTGAAACGAGAGGCTCTCCAGCGCGCGGCGCAGGATCGAATTGTAGGCTAACATTCACAAAGTAAGCATAAACTGTAGGCAAATTAAAAGAGAGAGACACTCACAAGCTGTAGGATAATTTTTCATCAATCTCCATGATCGCTGCTTGATTACCACAGCGGTAGCAGTAATTTGGTGCTGAGAAGATGGTGACGACATTCCTGTCTTGACCCCAGTTATAGCCTAGCGATGGGCGAGTACGTCAAAAAAATGAAGTTAAGCGCACGACATGTCAAACTTACCCTCCATAACAAGTTGATGTGCTCGAGCGACCAGCGTCAAGCCATTGTTATGGTTGAAGGCCTCACTGATGTCCTGCCCAAACGTATAGCCAGCCCCTCTTGGTGATATCCCCCAGCCGCATCGATCGTCGGGATCCGACCATAGCAGGTCGCACATTGGGCCTTCGTGAGGTACTTCTTGCACCCGATCTATCGACCGCACGTGGTCAAGGGTATCAATTGAAGGTGAAAGACCGCCGTGCAAGCAGAAGATCTAAGAGTAAACGTCACGCGATGAGTTGCCATCATAAATAACAGTAACCACGAGGACTGACCTGGTTCTCGATGAGAGCCGTGAGGGGTAGATAGTCGAAGAGGTCGGTAAAGTACCGCCAGACGTTTGCGTTACCGTATTTTCGGAGACACTCGTCGTAGAATCCATACACTTGCGTGATTTGTCGCGACTCGTGGTTTCCGCGGAGGATCGTTACGCGATCGCGGTAGCGCAGCTTCAGCGCGACCAAGAGGGTGACGGTCTCGACCGAGTAATATCCTCGGTCAACATAGTCACCCATGAAGAGATAATTGGTGTCGGGCGAGTTGCCGCCAATACGGAACAATTCTGAAAGATCATGCTATTTACATGACATCCGATCAATGCACCACCAGCATAGCAAGGGAGTAGGTTGAAGAGAACATTGAATCAATGCCGTAATGCGGAGTAGGAGGTGGGACGCACAAATTGACCATGAATATCACCGCATACGGTTACAGGACACTTCACAGGCTGCACATTTGACTCTTCCATTAAGATCTCCCGCGTCTAGGTATTGCAAACGTCCTCAGCATGAATATGCTGCACGAGCACAAGACCAGGAGAGCAATATCCAAGCGAAGGTGGCGTCTGGCCTTATCTGGATCGGAAAGTAGAACAAACATACCTTGTCGCATAATCGCTTCACGTCGGCTTCCGTCAGCTGTTTGCACTGACTGAGTTGCGCAATCCACCCATCTATTTCCTGTTCCATGATGTTTTATGGACGATAATGATGAAAAGTAAAAGGATCTGGGTGAAGGGTAGAAATCTAGTATGATGCGTGGTGTAAGCTACGAATGCAAGGCCTCCTCTATGGCGGAGAGGTGACGTGACAAAGAGGCCCATACTGGGATGTCACAAACCGTGGGAACCTCCTTCCTTTATCTCACCACTCGCAGGACTGAATCCAAATACGCCTCTTGCACTCTCTCCATTACATCCTACAGACGTTTCTCTCGTCTGCCCGCTCTTTAACACTCGAATCACTCGCATCACCTAGAAAACTTTACGAAGTACTAGTCTTAAACTTACCGAATCCAATATGCCAAAGGTTAGTCATGATTTCTCTGACATCGGAACTTCTTACTGATCAAGCGATTCGACTATCCAGAACAAGGGAAAGGTTGGTAATTGCTGTATTCCTGGGGGGAATACCACTGACAAAGATTTCTGTTATACAGGGTGGAAAGAACCGGAGACGTGGAAAAAACGAGAACGACGACGACAAGCGTGAGCTTGTGTTCCGCGAGGATGGTCAGGAATATGCCCAAGTTATCAAAATGCTTGGTAACGGACGTCTTGAAGCCCAATGCTTCGATGGCGAGAAGAGATTAGCGCATATTCGAGGAAAGATGAGGAAAAAGGTGTGTATATGCGTCTGGCTATTCTTCATGCTGCATTACTGATCGTGCATACAGGTCTGGATCAACCAGGGCGATATCATTCTGCTATCGCTGCGAGAGTTCCAGGATGACAAAGCGGATGTCATTGTCAAGTACACCGCTGATGAAGCTCGTTCATGTACGTTGCAAAGTTCTTCTACGATTGTGCAGGTATGCTGACCAATAATTTAGTGAAAGCATATGGCGAGCTGCCAGAGAATGCAAAGATCAACGAGACGGAGACCTTCGGCGACGAGGAGGGCGAGTGCACGTTCGAGTTCGGAGACGACGAGGAAGTCGATATCGACGAGATCTAATCGACGGCAATAAGTCATCTGTATCTCTCTATTCATGGTTTCGGTATGCCACATTGTTTAAGTGTCTTAGTTCCTTTAATTAACTTCCTTCGTAGATGTACGGTGTATCTCTTGCTCGCTGTTGTTTGTTTTCATATAGTTCTATTTCGTCACGATCATCATGTTTTCGACCCCATTCAATACACCTGTCCATCTAGATGTTTCTCACTTGGATCAATGCGAGATATGACCATCCTGTTCGGCCCTACAAACTCATCTAGCTAATAAAGCTGCGTGGGCATTCTTCTCTTCGTGCGCTGAGGCCTCGAGTGCAATTCGACATGTAGAGTCATATCGCGAGGTGGTGCCGAGCCAGAATGCGATCCTGAACGCCGCGTCTTCTTTCCCTCTGTCGGCAGAGTTGATGAACTTTGCAGTGCGACAAGGTTGAGATGTCGAAAGTTGTGTGCGGAATGACCTGAGTTCACAACACGACGCCATTGGATGTCTGAAGTCATGAGTGTTAGAGTTTGTGAAATATTATGTGCAAGAGAGAGGAAACATACAGCTTTCAGATGAAATGGAGAGCGGACTCATCCATTATTGTCTTATCAACCTTCAACCAGTAGGTGTCCTAGATCAAGGAGACATCATCATGATGGTTTGCATATCCGGGACGCAGCCCTTCTCGTTCATGAAGTATTCTACGATGGACCTGGCGTCGCATCGAACAGCGATCTTGAGCATATCCTGAGTAACGGCTAGTCTATCCTCCAGCCTTCTCTTCTTCGCCCTGTTCGGTTTTGACATTGTCTTTCCTTTCGGGGAGGGGCCATCCCTAATCTCTACACGAGCTTTCTTACGGTCCTTTGGTGCTTCCAGAACGGGGACTGAGCCATCACGCTCGATGAGTAGCTTGACCAATTCCAAATCCTTCTGCTGAATAGCCACCTTGACTGCTAGCCCGCCTTTGCATCCAGGATTAGCTCCGTGCTCGAGTAAGAAACGTATGAGCGGGGTATGTCCGGCGGCAACAGCCTTAGTCAGGGCATACCCGTCCCATGCATTCATATTCGGCGGGTGTAGGCGTGGATGGTCATCGATGTATCGTAGAAATGGTAATGGGTAATCATCACGAGTCCACCCTTCGTCCCGCTGTCGTTTGTCCCCCGCACGCGACCCCGACTTCGGTTGAAGTGATCGAAAGAGTCTGCGTGGAAGCTCCGTCGCCCACGAGATGTCCTGAGAAGCGACGGTGTCGGAGAGGCCTCGGAAGATAGCCTCCAGTACATGCTGATCACAGAAAGGGTACCGTAGACTCTTGACCACGAGATTGAGCCCATAATGCCTGGATATCAAATACTGTGATAGCACGGATGTGGGTGCAGATTTAAAGACAGCATAAAAATGCTGCGAGACCAGCGGGAGGTTCTCCGATTGGCCATACATGAAAATCTCGTACAGGAGCTGTGAAACATACTGAGGAAACTTTACAATGACCAATTGACAGAAACGCACCTCAACCGGTAAGTTCTGCAGAGACATTGCTCAGGTTTCACGTCAGCGCTACAGCCTTTCTATGAAGAAAGAGTGGCGTATTGAATAGCGTACAATTGTGTACGAAGGAGAATTCTAAGTAGACGTAACGAAGTAGTCAGTGCATGTGAAGTGCGAGTAGTAAGTACATGTTTGGCCAAGTATGCGCCTTCTAATTCTCGTCTAGACGGCAATTCCCGCTTTACCTCTGTTCGTCGAACTTTGATGCGACAAGGGAGCCCGTCGTCGTCGTACGCCACTGCCACACTCATAAATGCCGGGAAGGTAGCTAGCGGTTTGCATATTGCTCTCAATTATGGAACATATGCAATGCATAATTATGGAGAGCATCCGAACATACTTATGTTACTCAGGCTGTCATAGGGACAGACACGAGGCCGATGGTCGTCTCCGGAAAATCACCACCTCCATTGTGTCGGGATATCGTGTTACAGGCAATGCAGTATTATGTGGATGGTTATCTGTCTCCAAAAGAGCTTGATTGCGAGGATGTAGTGTTTAATGAGAATTTTGCAAGTGTGCTTCCTTCCTCGTCGTTGAACGCTGAAATTTGAATGCAAAGTGCCACTTCAGCCATGGATACGGCAACGAGGTGTGTGTATAAGGAAAGATTGCCTTCCGATTGAGGCTGGATCGAGTCCAGCCCAGATGTATGAAGGTGAGTAACCTGAGCTCCAATATCAGAGGCATTCTTGTCACCAGCTCCCACAGCTTTCTTGCTCAGCCTGTCCTCACAATGGGTCGTGCCTCATTAATGCACCTAGTCATATGGTTCAGGAGTGCCAAGAACCGCAGTACAATCACGCCTGAGTAGACAATGATTAGGACGCCATTTCGAGGTTTAGATCTTCGCACCATTTGTCGAATTGTCATTGAACTAAATCGGCTTATATCCAGTGCTGTTCAGAGTACAGTAACAACGGCCAACTCATGATTTTTTTTCTGAGTTGACCGGTATTCTGTTAGTTGTGAACGCTGTTTTCCAATTTCGCTTCCGTCGAGAGACTCCCGAGTAAAACTGCCGTGACATTTTGAGAAGCTTAGGTCGTTGACAAATGAACACGATGCAGGTCGGTCTCACAACGCCAGCGGTCTTTCAAGCACGGAACGACATACGAGTGCCCTTCCGCTGAACAATCTGCCTTCGATTCCGTGTTCATCCGGTCCACTTCCTCTCACCTGTGGCCGGCGTTATGGGTCGTTTTATTTTTACCATAGGTATACGTCAACTTCGGTGAAGCATTGAACGGCATAGACCGGACTAAGCGTTGTCTGGCAATTATGCTTATCGTTCCTCGGTACTGCTGGCCTAATCCAACCATGAATCACACCCCTCCAATTGCTACGCGGATCAGGATAAATTTCCAACACAATTATGCCTCGACTGTACGTGCGAACAGTCCTTTGTACATGCCTCCCGCCAGTGATGTTCACCCTTCGTAGTTTTAAATTCGGCGTCCATTGCATTCGCTACGAAAGTCGACTTGGTCGCCCAAGGGAGTGGCCCGTCGCCTGAGACTCCGGGTGTCGCGAGAGGGCGTTCTCCATGCGTATACCTTCTTCATCCGATTTCTGCTCTTCCGAAGCTTGTAATTTAACGGTGCAGGTATCACAATACTCGTTCCTGCTTTCCCGTTCGTTCCAAACGAGAGTCTGATCGGACAGGCGGGGGCAGTGTGAGGCACAACGGCCTCTGGTTGCAGTGGTTGTTCTTCAGGTTATCTCTTCTTTTCACCGATTCTTCCTACTAACTTTTCCCACTCCCGGACCTTCTTGGTACCTTTGTCATGGGGACTCATGCGGAATCTCTACCAGTAGACGTTCCAGAAGTGAGTACAGTGGTCCCAAGTACGTGTATGATTGTGCTCAACGTAATGCTGCATTGCAGGGTACGTTTCTGTTTTTCCCGACACAACATACCAAATATACGGACTCATTGTAAGTCCACCCAGCGTCACGGTAGGTCCCTTTGCCTAAGTCAGGTTGTCCCTTCATTCATGCTCTGCCATTTGTATCAGAGACTGCTTCTCGTCCACCGCTCCGATATGCGACCTCACGTACCTGGTCTACCGCCGCCGCCGATCCTACAATACAGACTGGGATATCCCGCTTTGTTCCAGCAACTTCCGAAAAACAATGTCGGTGGATCTATCCAGGTACATCAGCGCGTGAAAGGGGCTCGGGATCAATTTGTGTTGATCTTTGCCCCGGATTCTAGCCTGCACACTTGCCAGTCCACATTCCTTCTGTCGCATCCCTGCCGACGTCCGGCTCGCCAACGAACAGCTCGCGTCAGGTCTTCTCGGCGAGAAGGGGGATCGCTCAGGCGTTCTCCCACCTGGCGGGTGGGTGGCTATCGAGTCCTTGTAGACCTCATGCAGCACCGCTGTCATTGGAAAACCGTGACAAGGCAGGCGCATGTACTTTGTGGGGGATGTGGTAAGTGTTAAGACCGAAGATCACCTCGACGGGCAGCTCTCCTGAGTCTTCTACTTTTCTTTGGAACGCAAGTGCGTCCACGTCGTTTGGGCCGTGAGGTATCTGGGTAATTAATTTCGCCGGCTGCTCCGTGCCCTGTGTTCGTTTGTGACATTTGTCTAGGCCACATGGCTGGATGTAAGGCGACGTGTCGAACCTGTACATGGGCAGCTTGATAGACAGATCTTCTTTGTGGCGCATTCTTAATCCAATCAACGTTGAATACCCTCAAGGGGTTCGTCCAAAGCGATTCTCAGTGAACTCAATCAAGTCCTGTACGCTGATTGGAAGGCCAGGTATTCCCGCTATCATGCATGCTGCATGCGACAGTCCGGATGCATAGGTGTGGTACGTGCAATGCGAGGAGCGTTCCATGAATATTAGTGACTTGATGCGAACATACACGCTGCTTGTAGACCAGATGTGTTCTTTCCTGCCGTCCTGCATGCCGTCGCTCAAAGATTGCAAACGAGCACGCCGCATGTCAGGCTTTGTTCTCTGCACACCCAAACCTACAAGTACATAGGGATTTTTCTCACATGACGTTGTTCTCGCATCAAACGTGGGCTATTCCAGGATTTCCTCCTAAACCCAATCGGTGCACTGCTGTGGGTGTCGATGCCCCATATGTGGTAGTAGGAGAGTTCAACTATAAAAAATCTAACGTAACATCTGCATGACTCAGAATATACTGCGAAAGGCAAAGGCTCATACCACCGTAGTTTATAGCCGTGGCAGTATCGCCGTAGGGGTTGCATGTAAGCTGACGCTTGCTAAGCATAGTGGACAGTTGCCTACGACTCAATCACATCGCCACTAAGCGAGAGCTGGCTTATTGCACTCATGGTTTACAGGAAGTTTGAAAGCGAAAGGTCCATTATATAACAGTACATATAGTGCAAGATATCAAAACGCTAGAACGCTACACTGGGTAATAAACAACGAGGAGGAAGTGATCAGACAAGAGAGTGGAAACTGGACCGGAATGAAGTGAGGATCAAGCAGAATGCGAGTAATTTAGAAAACGATGGGGAGATACCATATGAGCGTGGTCTAACGTCCGTAAAGAGGCATTGGGATATGTAGTGTATGTACCAATGTAACGAGATGAGGATTGAGAAGTCGAGCATAGTAAGGTGAAATGTGCAGATTGAGTGTATCGACCAACATCACAGAAGTGACCTTGGAGATCGTCACGGTTGTCATGAGAATCCAAGCTTGTGGAACATGCCATCCAAGGTTTTGAAAGCAACTGGCTTGACCAAACTAGAAAAGCATCAACATGCAAGTTAAAACAAAAAAATAAAAATAAACAAAAAGGAACATACTATCCATCGACGCCGGCTTCGAAAGCCCGGCGCTTGTCTTCGAGAGAAGACATGCCAGTAAGTGCGAGTATGCGAGCGGCCTGCGCGTCGCGCCCATTCACATTTGTATTGCCTTTACGCCGAGAGGCTTCAATATTGCGCATCTGAGCAGTAGCCCCAACGCCTAGTGTAACAAATGTACGATCAGAACGGACCTCCCCACCAGAAAGAGGGCACTTACCATCCAACACAGGCATTGATAGGTCTAGAAGCACGACGCTAGGGGGAATTATAGTTATTGGCTGACGTCCGCATCGGATATAACACGACTACCACTCACTCGAAACGGCCGTCCGACTCGAAGACACGAACACCATCAAGACCGTCGGCGGCATCACGGTAGTCATATCCCTTGTTTCTCAACCACTTGATTCTAATAAACAGGGACATCAGCAGAAGCATCACGAGTTAACGAAAAGATCTTACAGGAGATTCCGAAGGATGGCGTTGTCCTCCACTACTAACACCCTAACACCGTTCTTGGCGCTCCCTGTACCGACCGAGGACTTAAGGAGAGTACCTCCAGTACCAACGGCAACTGTAGGACTTGAAGAGTTCTGTGATGTCGCACCTGAATCCGACGTGTAATCTCGATCTGCATCTTCGTCATCCTGCTCCTCTTGAGAGGGCAGCTGCGTCCAACTCGTAGCTGGATGTGCAGTGAGGGCACGGGGACCAAGACTAGGACGGGGAAACACGGCATTGGGATGTCCAGACTCTTCCGAGAACCGACGTGGCAACGGGTTTGAGAAGGGGCTTCGCTCACCCATATCCGGGCTTACAGCGTGACCATTCGAATGAGGAGGGCCAGCGGACAAGGGTTCGGATGTGTACTTCAATTGAGAAGATTCGGCGATATGCAGGGCATGTAGACAAAGCTTGAGCACCGAATATAGACGACATGGCCCAACAGGTTTGTATGCAATCCGGCAGAAGCCACCTATGTGCTCGTAATCTGCGACGACGCTCATCAAGCGGGGGTCTCCACGTGCAGACGACAAGATGATGTAAGGTCGCCGGACGTCCTTCGCCTCAACCGCCCGAGCTACCATGGTGTGGTCTTCGTTTACGATCACGATATCCCCGAGGTCCAGACCTTGCGCGACAGAAAAGCCCCACCTCGAAACAAGATATGACGACAGCACGTTCTGGAGCAAACGTTCTCCTCGATGTGACTCATTGAACCCCACAAGCGATATTGTAGGGCGCCTGAGAGTGTCATACAGCTTCAAGAGTTCTCCATCGTTGTTCGCGCTTTCGTAATCTTCAACGGGCTCTGCGGTAAAGGTTACCCTGATCTCAGTCCCTACACCCTCCACGCTCGAAACATCGACCTTGCCGTCAACACTGCTGGACCGAACTATACTGTTGACAATAGCAAGGCCTAGTCCGGTACCCGTCTGCAGCGGGTTTTCCTGGGAGAATGGGTGGAACAGTTGGTTCTGCGGGTTACAATCAGTACATCATCACGGTAATCCATGAGAAGTATGCTCAGACCTTCAGGAAGTTCTGGCTGATCCCCTGCAACCCGAGATTAGCCGATGCATACAATCAATACATTCATTGACATACCTTGCCAGTGTCAATGACTGAAAGCTCAAGCTTGACAGTGTTAGCTGTGTTGTGATCAGAGCCCGGTGGAAGTTTCCGCAACATAACATGGACGTAACCATCCTACCGAAGATAGCATGAGCGTCACTATACCGCCGGCAAGGAGGGACCGTACCGAAGTAAACTTCAAACTATTCCCGAAGAGATTCATGAGAACTCGGCGAATGCCACCTTTCTCGCATTTGTATATCCATCCCTAACGAAAGTTACAGCTTGAAATTCAAATGATAGGGCAATGGACCTTACTTCTTTATTGTGACCAATATCAATGACAGTTTCGACATGCTTGGGAGTTTCAGTAGGTTGCGCTGCGGCTGGTTGATACGGTTGTCGGTCAGGTGGCGAATACACGCTACCGATTTCAGACGTGAACATTCTTGCACGGTGCCCGATCCAGCATCCTTCGGTTGCTTCTTCCACCAGTTGCATTATATCGACCCTATACAGGCCCCGAGGTCAACACAGACAAACAGACGTCTCGAGTATTCATAACTCAACTTGCTGCGATGAATAATGTTCTCAACGCCGCCAGATTTGGCATTCCCACTGAGCTTTGTGAAATCCAGAACATGATTGACGGTTTCTACTAAGGAAGTACCACACGCTTGTACAGTTTGCAGGAAGGACGCTTGACTATGGTCTAGTTGCGTCTCGGAGAGTAGCTCGGCAGAAGCGAGAATCTATGGACGATCATTATCACGTGCAATCAACAGGACAAATTACTGAACATACCCCGTGCAAAGGTGTTCGAAGTTCATGAGAGATACTGATAGAGAGATAAAGTTGTTAGGAGGGCCAGGAACTGAGAGACAAGAAAACGAACTTTGAGATGAACAAGCTCTTGGCTTTATCTGCCAGAATCATGCGACGCTTGAGAACAGCCGAAAGAATGATGACCCCTGGAATGAACAAGAGTCATTAATGAGTCATATTACCTTCAACGAGTGATCGAACGCACCGATCGCTCTAAGATACGACAGTTCGTGTCCCTCCAACTAGTACCGAGATGAACATTAGATCATGCAACAAGATACATCAAAGACAAACTTACGAATGGCGTGGTACGTTCCCCGGTGCTGTAGGCGCAGAGCACAGCGAATGGACGCTTGTCGATGTTGAAGATCGGCACAGCTAATTAAGAGGTTAATCAAGATCCACAAAGTTCGTAATGCACACTTACTGAGAGCGTACTGGATTCGCGAGGGTAAAAATGGTCGCAAACCAACAGGAACAACACCCTCCGAAATCTTGCCATCAGGATGTCTCGCAAAAAATTCGTGTAGTTTGGCATGTTCGTCCTGACAGAGTGACCTCGTTATAGTCCCCAGTTGCGGATCGGCATGATGTATACTGATCGAGGTTGAACTTTCCGCTCCAAAAGTCTCCAACACGTCAACATGTGAAACGTCCATAACAACAGCACCTTCGAGGTCTAACGTTCGATGCACAAGTCTTGCTGCACGCTCATATATCTGCTCCATGGATGTTCCAACGAATAGACCATGACTCTTTTCACCTTTGGAATCCTTATCCACTTCGAGACATTCGCGAGTGAACTGCTCCATCTAAGGAGATACGTAAGTAGACATAGATTAATGGGAAGTGAAGGCCCGTACCGAAGTCTGAATCCTATCCCTGATACGCAGTTGGATCTGTATAATGTTGGAACAATGTTATCTGACCAGACATAGGACGAAGGGCGTACCTTATCGCGCCACAACTCCAGCTCGCGCATGGCTACTTGCTGGTAGGACGTTAAGTGTGCTCTCAAAGACAAAACGTTACGCAATACACATACCGCGAACTCCTTCAGGGTATGCCGTTGCCGGGGACTAAACTCGCGCCGGGGGGTATCATCCATAATCGAAAGACTGAACGATCATTATTAACAACTGTTGGAGCGATCAAGCTCCCTCACTCACGTGCCAATGTTGAACCCATCCTGAGTCCTCAGTGGACAACCAGCATAGAATCTGATGTGAGGTGCGCCAATTGTAAGGGGCTAGATGACGTGTTATAGATCGAATCACAAAACCGAATGGTACAAAATGACCTTACATTCTTTGCAAATCGCCAGTCATCCTGTGCATCTAGGACTACTGTCGGCTCCTCATCCCTAGCCATCGGGGGTTCAGTAAACAGGAAATAAACAGGGAGGGGAATGAAAAGTACCTTTGGAGGATAGTATGGGCGTCGAATGAACTAGTTCTTGGTAAATTTTGCATGCCAAGGCCAGCTAAACAATGAACAGGTATCGAATGTAAGTGAATCCAACAATCAGAACGCGGCTACACCTACATTCAGATTTGAAGAAGCTGCCGAATTATTGAGCGCAAGTGACCAAATAAACTACAGGCTTGGACTTACACGTCATTGCCGTCAACAAGGGCAATCACCACTATTCGGGTGCTGAACACCAGTTTTACAAGGTGTGCTATCCGATCGAAGTTCATGTCGTGGCCCGTATTCCAGATGTTGAATCTATAATCTAAGTCAGTGTACCGAAATATGCTGGTTCTATCATAGTTTCATACTTGTATAGAGCCCTTCGGCGTTCAAGCTCATCTGGCGGATTCGGTGGAGCGAGGTATCCGAGCTCATTGTACATTTGCTCCTCCTTCGCAGCACGTCCTTGTAGAATCCCGATAGAGCCATCTGATGCTGGCCGGGTCAACCGCAAGCGTCGCTCGTATAGAGCAGGCGAAGTCACAGGAGCAGAAGTTTGTCGCGTTAGACAGATCCGCCGAGAAAGAGCAGGGACAGTCGACGGCTCAGCGTCGAAGGGTGGAGCGGATGACTGGCGCATCAGATCTATGTCTGGTCGTATTGCGCTCGAGCTTCCGAAGCTTGGTTGATCGCTTGTGACGGATGAAGCACTCTCGGCCCTGTGACCATCTACACTTCCAAAGTAGTCATCATCTTCGGTCTCGGGGAAGCCGCGAATGGGTGCAGTGGCAGGTGCCACAGATGGACCAATGAAGGGAATCGAGGATGGCGGACTCGAAGACTTGCTTTGCTCTGATGATGACTGCGAGGCAGAATCATCAGGACTCGCCTGTATCGTGGGCAGTTTGTCCTCCACGTCTTGCGTCCCTTGCCAGAAACTACTCAAGCGAGTCTTTCGCACTCCTGTCGGTGACTGCAATGGCAGAGGTTCTGGTCGTGCGTACATATCGGGCGGATGTGAGCCAGGAATGGTTGCAGTGACGCCACGCATTGGATCTGTCAGTTCATGCTCGGGTGAAGGCAACGCCAAGGGTGCTACAGAGACCCGCGCACCTGCCCAACGAATTGCAGCCGCCGATGTAGCAACGTCGGCATTGGACACATTGGGCAGCCGAACTTCACCAGAAGAGCTCGATCCCGAATTTGACGATGACCGTATATCAGCCCATGAGTTCCGTATGCGATGTGCGAAGGGACCCAGATTCATTGGGAGTATATGCGGGCGCCGATCCGATAGCTTCGAGATACCTCCGTCTGGAAGTGTGGAGGTTGATGCTTTAGTTGTCGACGAAGCAAGGATGGGAGGTAAGTGATATGCCGGTGGTGCAGACCGAGTGAATCCTTCTACAGAATCGCGAGTCACGTCTTCATAGTCACTGGGAACTCCGGAGGATGTCTCCTCGCGCAAGCACGATTCCCCCAAACTCGTTACCGGTGATTCGAAGATTGGCTCTGAAGACTCCGGAATTTCGATAACAATACTGTGGAGGACAGATCGAGAAGGTGGCAGCGATGCATGTAGGTGTGACCGGGGTGGCTGTGGCGTCCTGAGAGGATCCCATCGACCAAGTGCATACGCATTAATGAAAGTCGCCCAATCATAATCAACCTGTTCATCTGTCCTTTCGTGACCTGTGTTGCCCTGAGGTACCTGTTCATCCGACGGAGATGAATCAAAAGGTGAAGGAAGAACATCGACTACACAACAAATGATATAACTGGTCAGATTGCACTTCAGCTGGAATCTTGCAAAGCAATGCTCGCCTGCACTGGCAAGACGTGAGGCTTCTGCCCGTAGCCCTGCTACAGCGGCATGCGCACGCCTGTTGACTTCCTCTATTGATGGCTTCTCGTTAACAGATGTTGATTCTCCCTCAGGCGAGGGCGTCCTGTAATGGTCCGAAGACGTTCCCACAGACAATTGATCACATACAAAGGATGTAGGTAGTAATATAGATTTGTCCTCTGCCGAGGATGCGGTTGAGGGTCTTCGAAGCTTAGGCTTGCTTGGTTTTGGACCAAGAGATAGACGAGGTATCGAAATATGTGGTACAGCAGATGCAAGTGGTAAAGTTATGTCGTTCAATGCAAGCGATGGTACAGAAAAGGGGCCAGCTTCATTTCTAGAGGTGTTTGGTTGAATTCCGTCCATCGAACTAGTGGAGTAACGCTGGATTAACAAAGGTAGAATTGAGAGTTCCAGTCCGATGATTTCTAGCTGTTTCAGCAGAGGCAACGTGGAACAGCGAGAGCGGTATAGTAGCCTGTTGTTCCCGGCAAAGATTTGGAACTAAGAGACGAAAGAGGAGACATCAAGAGGGTGCTGGCGCGTTCACCAGCATACAACTCCAAGGGAGGATTTCGAGTTGCTGCTAAACACCGGCCGTGTCTGGACCAATATGCAATCCAGCCCGGCCTGCACTAGTGATATCATACTTTCAATGTCAGCTGATTCTTTTCACGTTCAGACTACAATCAGTTTCAAAGTCAGCTCTAACCACATTACAAATATTGGAGCCCCGCGACAAGGTTGCCTTGCTTGAAACGGCAATTTCAGTATTCCAATGCTCTAATGTCCCATAACAGACAACTTGTACTAGTAAAACCATTACACATCTACTACAGCTAGCATACTCCACATATACAGCGGAAGTGTCAGATTGTCGTTTTGTGTCGAGAACGCCTCAAGGATGGAGGCGAGACCGGCCACCACAGTATACCGGATGAGCTGTATAGGTCCAGTACTCCTATCAGCGTCAGACGGTGACGAGTACGGGAGCGACTCACGGAGAAGTCTTCCGTAAAACCACAAACACGCAACAGCCAAGCAACCGCGACTACGGACACGGTGAACGTCACACTACCCTCCACCGTCTTTGGAGTCGTTGGAGTCCAACGGTGTCGGCCTAGCCGCTTACCTGCTATGGAAGCTAACGCATCTCCGACGCCTAATACCAATATACCCGTGTATTGCAACAGCTGTGACGGGCTGCAGGATGCAATGAGGTTAAGTTCAAACACAGATGGTGGAGAGCTTACCCCTCGAACCAAACTGAGTTAGCACACCCAGTCAGGAGGTAAAAGTGACTCAAGATGGCAGTGCCGCTATCCTTGGAGTCCAGGAACTCGTTCATGAACACATGCACGGAGGCACCGAATGGATATAGCGCAAAGTACCGAACATATTCGGCGAATGTGAACAAGGCGAAGGCTGCACTGAAAGAGAGATGTGCAAATGCAGGCTATGCAATGTCAATGGTACTCAATCAAAGCGCAGAAACTCTTCAGTACTCACATCGACAATCACACCCGGAAGAAACATAACCACAGCCAAAGCGTGGAAGAACTTCCGCCTTGCGTTCACGCTCAATGTTGGCACATGTCTATCCGCAGCATCCAGCCAATCAGTGGCGACTCCAGATACACCAGTACCATTACCAATATTGGGAAGATTCGGTAATGTCGGAAAACCTAAACCTAACGGTCCGCTTGCATCTACCAGAGGAGTGGACGGCCTACTAGGATCGCTCTGGTGACCAGGACTGGAGTTCCCATTTGCGGTGGGGAGCCGTGACCGGTCAAATGTGGTTGGTGCATCACCAGCAACAGACATCACACTCCTATGTCGAAATCGTCGAGATCTTGCCAACTGCCTGTTCCAGCCTGCAACGCTCAAACTGACCAATAGGGTCCAATAGACCAATAGAAGCGGTCGGGTCCATTTCCGCTTGCCTTCCAGGAGCCAGAAGATAGCCCAAAGCCAAGGATCACGATTACCAAGACACCATCGAGTCCAAAGTCCGATAAGTCCCCCCACGATCAGCACAGTTCCAAGGTAGAATCCAAGCGCTAATAATCGACGATGCTTCTGCCGTTCTTTTGGAAATCGAAGACGACGAACTGGTTGTTGTGATATGTGACGGGAGAGATACAGGAGTGGTGAGAGCAAAAAGCCAGTGAGCAGAGAGCCGGGTATAAGCGCAATCTGGTATAGCAGCAATGGTGTTGGCAAACGATAAGTTTTGATATACGGCGTCGTTACGGGCCAAATCTATCGGAAAGCTGTCAGCGCCCACCTACTTCCAGGCAGAATAGTCAGAATACACGCACACGAGCGATAGTTAGGTTGACGCTTTCCATGAAAAGAACTGTTGCCCCAAAGCAAACCAATCCTAGCTCGCCAAGTGTGAATCCGCGGTGAGCCAAGCGTACCGCGGCATACAGTGAGAATTGGAACATCAAAGAACTGACGACAACCTCGAAATAGTTCATATCTGCAGGGTTGAGTGAGTATGAGAACAAAGCCGAAAGAATGCCGAGGACTTGAACTTACTCTGCCATATGCCTAAGTTCAGTTCCGCCAATGAGATTCTGACGCACAAAATCCACAAAGTCACCGATACCGAGAAAAGCGCGTAGAGATAGGTCCTGCGACTCTCTTTTCTTGGGACGTGGCGCAATTCTCCATCCGGGATAGTTGTTTTCCGTCGATGTCGTGCTTCGGTCACCCACGACGCACACGCATGGACGATCAGAATCGTCGAGCAGAACGTAGCCTGATTGACAAGGTTCCGTCTTGAAAGCAGCAGTGCCTCGAGGGCAGTATGCGGCCCTATCGCATTCTGCAACACGGTTGGAGGTTCGATAAGCCAATTGGATGGGAGCGGGATTTGGGGTGGTGGTAGCGATTTGCTTGCTTTTATGGTTAGATAGAGGAGCGCGCATGCTATAAATGGTCCTGCCAATAGTCCTGTGAGGATGCCATCATCAGCGGAATCCCTATTCAGGGACCAACAATCAGACCACCAGAATTAAAGGTGTTCAAAAAGGAATGCACCTA
The DNA here is from genome assembly GCA_964035595.1 of Somion occarium. NCBI lineage: Eukaryota > Fungi > Basidiomycota > Agaricomycetes > Polyporales > Cerrenaceae > Somion > Somion occarium. Next base: position 1,496,298 of record OZ037952.1, on the reverse strand, counting down.
TAGTTCTTTGGGACTGTCATCCACACGAAACCCGTCTCCTCGATCTTTGGGGGTGCAGCTGAAATTAAATGAGAACCGCGTCTATTTTCGCGTGTATCGAATGAACGAGGTGAGTCAGGGCGCGTGGAAGGGGTTTGGGGAACGGGCAGGGGAACAGTAGCCTTGGAGAAGGATACCCGAGTATAGAGGCAATAGATTACAGACGCTATAATGAGGAGGGAAATTTCTTAACGTAGCAGGTAAGTACCAAGAATCAAACATATTATTGGTGTGAACCAACCTATCGAGATCCACATATCCGGAGAGTAGGGTGTTTCAGAACATGTGCGGAGTTTGACGGCGATGAAACCTAAAGAACTAACGAGCAACATGTTTTCGATAGCCTGCCTAACGTCCATAGAAGCCGACCATGGTGTCCTGGAAAATGGTAAGCGAAATGAGAAGCTGACAGTTGCAGGGAAGATGTGGCGCAGTGGTTGAACGGGTTGTGAATGCCGAGATCGAGGGAATAAGGACGGCGAAGAAGGTCTAAGAGGCAGTGAGTGTCCGTTTCCGTCGTAACTGTGCTTGACCATAGGTGACCGTGACCGTGTAAAGGGTATACGGTCTCGGATCCTGGTAGGACTCGCCCGACGCGAGTCTCCTGACGGGGAAGATGGACGTTGAGTGCTCTTCGAATGTTTGGATGTAGTCCCATTCATCCGCACAATGCGCTTTGTGGCGTCGCCAATCACATGCTGGGACTCTGTTCTGCCGCGAGCTTGTTGCAAACCTGCATCGGTGTCATAGGTTTCGTCGCTACTGTCAGACTGAGAGCTGGAAGACATTGTTCAACAAAATAGGATGTAAAATGCAGTAGCAAAGAGACGTGCCTTGAAGACCCAGCTTGGTAACTAGTGCTCCATCCCTGTTGTTGTGGTTTTGGGGTTCCCGGGGCTAGTGAGGGCTGACGCCGGCGTATAACGAATTGAGTCTTCCGACTCTGCTTGGAGGCAGGCGGGGACGGCGAAGAATGAGATCGAGGCAGGGTGACTCGGTGAATCTTGGAGACTTGTGATTGGTGTTCGTGTACAATTGTCTACATTTGGTTGGTAGCTCGGTTAATTGTGGGGTATGTGTTTTGATTTCCCACTCACCGTGCAGCTGGTGCAGTTTAGCACTCAGAGTAGAGAAAGTGTACAAGAGCCAGCATTCAAAGGGCAAAGACTATGGTAACATTTGAGTACCAGATCAACGTTGAACGCAGACGATTGGCTGCGGGACAGTTGCGGGTGATATGAGCGTCTATTGAGCGCCTATGGAACGTGGTTCAACCAGCTTCGACCGATCGTGCGGCAAGGCAGAGCGTAGAATTCGAACCACACCACGCTGCAAATTAAAAATATCGAGCCATGAGAACGACAAGTGCATTAGAAGACAAGATAACGCTTGAATGCGGCGAAAAGCAACAGTGTTTTTCCCTCGCAATATTGACTCGTGAATTGAGCAACAAGCGATGCTGGCAGAGGTGTGTAGGCGCCCACACAGGTGAGGCGCTGACCGGTAACTTGGCGCGGCTCGGCGCGTCGCGTATGCAACGAGGCCACTCTGGAGCTTGTATGTTTCCTTTCATCGTCCATCGTCGCAGTACCACACAAACACATTCTTAGTAAGTTCGCGCAGAAATAGCGCGTTGTTCACGCGTAACATTGAGTATATTTGATTATCGCAGGCAATCTGCTTGGTTTCGCAGGATTCCGACGTCCCTTATTCTCATTCACTAAGGAACAAATACGCGTATCATCGTCACGCACGCTGAGAGCGGGTTCCGTTTGGATTCCAGCACATCATACGCCGTGCCTCTTGTGGAGAAACTGTGTAAGATCTTTGGCATATCTGTCAAATCACTGCTACCTGCCAGCTGACATTCAGGACAGTCACTTGTGCGATCGCGTCGCAATTCTAGACTTTTCATCTTAGACATTAGAACACGCGGTATGTCGGACAAGGAAGGCCCTGTATACCTCGAGGACCTCGAAATACCCAAGGACACGCCGAAAGACCCAGTGGAGAAAGAGAATAGCCAAAGTTCTGTTGACTCGACGCAGTCGGAAAATGTCACTGTCACTGTCGAGAAAGCCAAACCCGCGGCGGCGATCAAGGGTACCAAAAGACAGCGAACCCTGATGGACATGTTCACCCCTGCTCCTGCGGCCCAAAATACCAAGAAGCTTAAACTCGATAGGTCTGGCTCAAGCTCTAGTCTCACCGCCAGGACAGCGGCCACGGGTTCGGGTCAGGCCAACGGCATGCAGTCTTTGAACTCCATCCCATTCTCGTTGTCGTCGTACCAAAATTCTCTTTCTGATGAGGAACGTCAACTTTTGACCCTCGAATGTGAGACGATGGGCAAAAGCTGGTGAGTATCGGGACTCTTGTGTTGTTCTTTGAATACGCGTGCCTGCTGTTTCCCAGTGCTTTGTCTTCCTCACGCGTGATTCGCGTTAAGATGAAGGGCTTCTGTCGGGTGTGGCGCCGTTGAATACTGTGGTGACGTCTGACGATGTGAACGGAAAAACTGATTCGCCTTTCTTTTGCTACCAGGCTGAAGTTGCTCAAAGACGAGATTCGCAAACCTTACTTTATTAAGCTAAAGCGTTTTCTATGGGAAGAAGGAGTCAAGGGTGCAAATGATTCCGCCAAGTCTTTGAAAATATACCCTTCGCGTAAGTATCGAATCCGCTCCGCACTTTCACCACATACAAACAACCTGCAATCAACCCTTAGCTGGTAATATCTATTCCTGGTCAAACCTCACACCCCTTGGACGTGTCAAAGTCGTCGTCATCGGTCAAGATCCTTATCATGGACCCGGTCAAGCTCACGGTCCGTTCTTCTCCTTCCACACGTTTTCTGGTGTATCTCCATAGTCCTCGGATATTATCTCTGACATCCCAAAATTATCGTTTAGGTCTAAGTTTCTCCGTGCCTAAGGGTATGGCCATACCACCTTCCCTGCGAAATGTAAGTTTCAGAACATAGCGCGCTACTAGCGTCCTTGTTCTCGGGCACGCGGTATTTACTCTGATCCTGGATGACCTTTTAGATATATACGGAAATCAAATCCGAATACCCCGCTTTTGAGATACCGAAACATGGGTGAGTGACCGGAATCGATCGTCTCTCTTCAAGTCCTTAAACTTGTTCTCATCATATATGAACAACACAACGTGACTAAACACGTTTTCGACTTACTAGAAACCTCACTTCTTGGGCCGAGAATGGTGTGCTTCTTCTGAACACCTGTCTCACTGTGAAGGCTGGATCGCCAGGCTCTCACTCCGGCAAGGGATGGGAAGAATTCACCGACAAGGTTATCGACGTCGTCGACAAATATGGCGGGGCCAATCTTTCGGCCAACGGTTCCGCGATGAACGGGCGAGGCCGAGGCATAGTCTTCCTCGCATGGGGCTCATGGGCTGCGAAACGGGTCTCGAAGCTGAGCAAGGTCAGTCTGCTTCCTTCTTTTTTTCCTCCCGATTTCTTCCTACTGACGCCGACCTTTCACCTTCACCTCGTCCCGCTCTGCAGCAAAAGCACCTTATTCTGTATAGTGCCGTGAGTGTCTCTTACCATGATTGTTCTGCGTGGCAACGGCCACCATCGTTACCAACATCTCCCGCTCGGCATTTTGCTTGACGCTTTTTTCTTTCCTTTCTTGACAGCATCCGTCACCGCTCAGCGCACACCGCGGCTTCTTTGGCAACGGTCACTTCAAGCAGGCCAACGAATGGCTGGAACAAAAGTATGGTCCAGACGGTTGCGTGGACTGGACCAAAGTTTGATTTATTTCAAAAAATCGTGCCCATAATCTCTACTCTATCTATTATTCCATGCAGTCCCTCGACATGTCAGTCCCGCTTAACTCCAAAAACTTTAGCGGAATTCCGTCCCTTCCGGCTGCTTCTGCATTGTGCATCGTGCATCCTTGCTAACAAAATTTCTCTTTTCCGTGCTAGTTGACATCTTGAACAGCCTCTTGTTCCGCAGCGCGAAGCATATTTTCCTGTGCATACTTACCCACCAAGCAGTCGCCTTACACAGGTTACTAGGAACTTAATCACCATAGAACAGTGCCATGGGGTCTTCTACGCCCGATACCCCGACCGAGTAGCGTGTGGAAGAGGAGCTTGGGTTCTCTGTCTTGGACGGCACCCACGTTATGCGAGGAGTTTCCTCGACAGTGTGCCGTCACAATTTTTATTGTACATATTGACACCGGTTACTTGCATGCGGACAATTTGGGTGCGGCGGATGTGCGTCTTGGTTACGAGGGAAAGAGGAGGAAAACGTGACTGGAAACACTGGGCGTTGGCAATCGGAGATGAGGGACGGCGGACTTGGGACTTCTCATGCTGGTTACCTACAACGCTGGAAAGTGCCGTAGACAGTGCCTGAATTGCCTAGTTTTGCCTTCCCTGGAGACGGAGGAAAGTGATGGAGTGACGTACATACTTACACTCTCGAACGCGATCCGGAAGTTGGATATCAGGTAAAAGCAAGAACGTGTTCCTATATATGCATACATAGTGGTGTCAAAAAGAGTGGGGATGTAAGGTATGGTTAGGTGCCTGCACCAGCCGCAGGTATATGCGAGAGATAGGATAATATAGAGTAGATAGCTGTGCGACCCTGCAAAAAGACAACGATAGAATGACTTCTGTTTACTGTAGCGATACAAGAATGTCCAAAAAAGAGAAATATGCGACTTCTTAAACGACGACGTCCTTGGGAAATGGTAGCAACGACAAGATGCAAAGGTGGGAATCATGACTGATGGGAAAATTAAGTCGGCATTCGACCTACTCTAGACTCCATGTCATACACGCTGGTACGTACAGAGGCCACGCCCTCCGGAGAAGGTATTCGAACCATGTGCGCAGACTGCTGCTGTGCATGAGGTAAGGACGATTGAAGGCCTTGATGGTTCATGACGACAGGCCGGTACCCTTGCGGCTCGGTGATAGACCGTCTATGAGGATAGGGTATTGAGTTGTGCATGGTATGCGAATTCCCGTGGGACGACTGGGACGAAGGAATGACTGAGGTAGGGGAATGGTTGTGCATTTGTGAACTGTCGTGAACGGAGGTGGAATAAGTGGGCTGAGTGAGGGCATAGCGTTGACGGTCGAGAAAGTCGTAACCGTCAATTGGCGTTCTATCGGCGGAAGCAGGAGAATACGGCGTCATAGATTGCAGATACAGAGGTTGACGGGATGACGACGGTGATTGGGTAGAGTACGGGTAATGTGATTGTGTGGAAGACGCCTGCATGGAATAGTTGGTAGAGACCGGAGAAGTGTGTTCTGTGTGCTCCTTGCGCGCCGTTAAGGACTCACCCCATGTAGCATTGGCGACCGCGGACATTTCGTGCATAGACCGTTCGGCATTCATGGTGGGGGACATGGAGTGCGTCCTTGTGGAGGTCGACGATGGAGACGGGGTCCCACTGCCAGACGCAGGGACGACTATGCCTGAGGGGAGAGTGGTAGTGCCACCGACAGAATCTACAGAGGACAAGGGGGACGTCTGTGCTCGCGGTGTGTAAGGCTTGGGCTTGTCCTTGCCAGTAGGACCCTTCCCCAGTGGCGGTCTACTCGCCGGGGGAAGGTTGAGCGCGGCGCGCAGGGTGTTGTTTTCTTCCTCGAGCTCGGCGACTCTCTGTTCCAAAGCCTGGAGAAATGAAAATGAATGGTGCGCACACGAGAGCGAAGCGTAAAAGACATACTTCGAGGTGTGCAGCTCTACGGGCCCTAAATGCTCTCTGGACATCGCGAGCACGGTTTGGAGGAAGATTATCGTTGCGTTTCCTGCCGCGTTTGGAGGACATTGGAAGAGAAGAAATAATGGTTGTGGGTAGAGAGAGGCAGAGGGCGAGGAGTTGAGAGTTTTAACGAGGGGGCCGAGAGTGATTCATAGGACAGATATAGGCTCTGTGCCGAGGTGCATCGGCAGATTTGGATCTCTGTTGTTTGGCGCGTCGATCGGGTTGTGAATTCGCTAGAACGGGCAAATGCTTTCAAACCAAGCAATCGTCCGTGCTTGGGCCCTGCCAGAGAGTCACCTTCTTCGCGCGGGATCTATCCCTTGCAGTCGCATCTCTTCGCGAAATCACAATGCACATTATGAGATCTGTTGTCAGGTCGCATCCATCCATTTCCCCGCATCGCTTCTTCCAAACTGCGTAGTCTTCCAACACCTCCTCATTGCAGCCTTCCTCCGTGATATCTGTCCCCTATTTCTCCTTTCTCTTCCTCCCCCATGCACCGCCCGGGGACCCGTGGACGCACCAATGCCCCAGACATCTCCGAGTCCATCGGTTCTTGCCGCTCACCGCCAGGTCTGCTCCTCCCCTCCGTCGGCAGTTTCACACGTCCAATGGTCCGTCCTGGGCCAGTCACAAAGCTTCTGACAAAAAGACGCACAACAGCGCTCTCTGAGACCTGCGCGCGGTTGCCTCCGCCGCCCCCTGCGCCTGTGATTCTCTTTCGAGTTGTTATTTGATGTGACCATGTGTGACTTTCTGGACCTTTTCAGACCTTTTCTCGCCGCGGCCCCTTGTTCGGGCAACCTAAACCCATTGCAGTGCTCCCCATCTTCCCCTAGCACGTCACTTCGATAAGATCCTGCGGACTCTTTCCTAGCATGGTTTAGCGTACCATCAGCTGGGAAGCTTCGTTGTTGTGTACAGGGTGTGGTCATGGTTCTATGATCTTGACTACACACCGAGCCCTTTCCAGTTTCGCTATTCGCTTGTCACCTTTGAAACCATTGCCGAGAAGGCGGATCAGTCTTCTTACAAAAGTAAACTCTTTTCTCTTTCTCTGTAACCAACAAAAAAAAAGTAATATAGAATGCCGTGCAATTGTCCAAGTATACAATGTGATTAAGTTCCGCTATACAATGAGTGAACGGAAGGAGCTATAGTGCCTCCGAGCTCCACCTCCTGTCAAACCCTTACACAAACAACTTCTCACCCACGACCCGTCCGAGCTTCCCTGCGGGCCGTAGCCATATCCTTGTCTCTTTTAGCAAACAACTTGTGTCTAGGTGCCACCTCTCGAGCCAATTTCTTGTTTGCAGACTTGTTTTGCTCGATATAAGACATGTGTTGACCACCGCTGAGTGCTGAGAGTGAACCTGTCGTGCGATCCACTGCTGGGAACTTGTTTGCCCCGAAATCTTTAGACGTGATGGTTCCCGGTAGATCACCTTCACCTGCCCGAACGTCGGTTCCAAGGTCTGCTTCGCTCTCGCTCGCGAGGAGGACGGACGAGATGAGCTCTATCTGCTCATCGCGTGTCTTATAGACCAGGTCCGGAAGTTCCTCGAGCCCGTCCAGATGAGTAATCACCTTGAAAGCGTAGCCCTGATCTATGAGGAATTGCTGGCGTTTCGTACTGTAGAACATCTCCTGCGTGTCCTTTGAAACAAGGGAATAAAAAAAGGCATTGAACCCTTCATCATTTCTCCGCTTGGCCCGGAGAATTCGCCCTATAGGGAGTGCCGCGCCCACGTCAGTATCCTCCTGCCAACCTGGTGGTAACAATCACCGGGACATACCTAGTCTCTGGGCTTCTTGCCTTCGAGAGCCAAAGTGAGACGATATTTGGATCAAACATGTCGCCTCTGGCAAGTCAATGGACGTATCTCCGACCTGCATGGGAATAAATGCCATGAATACCACGGCGCCACTGGAGCGTCTCCGAGGACATACGACTCACCTTCGACAGAAAAATGGTATTCACCGCCGGATTGTGCTGGAAGTTTTGCAGAATTCGCATGCGCTCGACCTGGCTCGTCCCACCGTGAATGTACAGTTTGCCTAATTTTCTTGCGTAGGCCTACACGGTAGCGTTGTCGCCGATCAACTTCTTGTCATGACATGGATACAAGAGCGCCACAGACTCACCTCAAGAGCATAAACGTTGTCCGAGAACACAATTATCTTGTCACCCCTGTCTTCGTGATATTTTATCAAGAACTGACAAGCTTGGAACTTGCGGGGGTTCATGCAGTACAATAGCATCCGTTTTCGTGACTGTTCTCGAAGGTATTCACGATAGAATTCAGGGGTCATTGGACACCAGACCTCCGCGCACTAAAAGAAGGTGAACAATTGATACGCCGATGTCACCGCGCGAGACACTAAGCGATAACCAAGATCGTACCTGCACGTTAGCGATATGACCCTTCGCCGCGAGATCCATCCAGTTAGCTTCGTACAACTTTGGTCCAATCATGTAGTTGAGATCTGCGATCTTGTCATCCTCTCGAACCAGTGTCGCTATAAGAAAAAAAATACAAATTCATCTCAGCAACCGCATCGAACAATGATCCCAACTCCACAACAATCCTTCGCGGGAGAAGAACAAACATTAGACCACTTACCAGTGAGACCTAGCTTTGAATGGGCCTTAATGGTTGTCACGACGCGACGGAACATTGCCGCGGGGACGACATGGACCTCGTCGAGAAGGATGAAGCCCCATTCTCGAGACGTCAGGAACTCCATCATCTTCTTCGATTCATGAGACCGGTTGTGGGTATTGGCAACCATTGAGTAGGTTGAGACGACGATACCACTGTCTCCGGCGAACTACCCCAGGGAGAAAATAAATTAGTTGGAAGCCAGAGAATAAACTCCGCCGCTCGCGCGGGACTTAGGTGCTTACCTTCTCTTTCTGGTCCGCAGTAAATACCGCAATCTGTTTGTCCGTCACATTGGACCACTGCATAAATTGTTGTCTCCACTGCATGACAGATACGCTGAACTAGCTTTAGCACGAGTCTTACTAAAGTCGGCGGAAAAGAATAAGCTCACGATGAAGTGCACAGGACAAGGCATGACTTCTTAATCGTGCATGCTGCTGTTATCCCCACCAGCGTTTTGCCTGCGCCACAGGGCAATACAATAATCCCCGAGCGAGCACGCCTATGTTCAAAGTGTAATGAGCGGTGTGTAAGAGATAAGAGAATCCTTGCGAGACGGGGACGCACCCATTGCCAAACATCTTGCTTAAACTCGTCTCTTGATAAGGCCGGATGACGGTAGACGGTTTCAGGTCGATATCGAGATTGGCGTTCACCGTGTCGTTTCGGAAGTCATACTCCTCCAGCATAGGGTACTGGAGATCGCTACATCGCTTCTTGACCTCCTATAGACCGCAGTAGTTGAGGCACTGAAGCGGTGAATGTTTAATAAAATGCTGTACTTACGTCTACTTTGGCATCATCGATCTCGAACGCATGTACGTTCTCGTCGTCCTCATCGACCTCATCTAGAAGGGAAAAGCATCAGTTGGACATGTTTGAGGACCCTTTATACATTGACTGGCCATACCGGCATCAACCCCTACTACGGAGGTAAATAGCTCCGCGTCCTTTGAGGCTGCAGCACTCGGCGCTGTCGACTTTCCGCTGACAGTCTCATCCTTCTTTTTCTCTGCCTCCCGTGTGCCAGGGATCACAAGAGCCCCCTTAACAGGGGCTTTGGAAGTCGTGAAAGTGGCCGCCTTAATGCTGTTATCGACTTGCTGAGTGTGCACACGAGCTTCACGGATGACACTGTCTTTGAGGAGGTATTGTAGCGTCTCTGGATGCGACGACTCGACGAAGTATTTATTGTGCTTCAGCACGAGTTTGACCTTGCCATATGACAATGTTCGTTCGCGGATGAATTCCACTATGCTATCAGGCACCGGAACCTTTTTTTCACCGTATGAATTTTGGCTCGCTGTGCTGTAAGGGTAAGTAGACTGACCTTTGACAGTCGGTTCAACACCTTCCGGTTGACTCAAATATTAGTAAAGGTCCGGAAGAGATAAGGCGCACGGCGCACGAACTTCTATTATATCCTCTGTCTGAAGACCGACCGAAACCGCGGCGTATAGCGAGTAGGAAGTGAGCTTGTACTCGTGAATGAAAGCAGGTCTGACGACAACTGTCTAGTCTGGTAGTTACATAATTGCGCAAAAATGCGTACCTGCTGACAGGCTCGCTGATAGCTACTAGGAAGTCTTGTGCCTGTTCAGCGATAGGAGAGAATGCTTCAAGTATGATGTGTCCATCATCGGGGCCGATCCAAAGTGGCCGAGCAGCATGATCGGGTTTCAAATGCAGCCATGAAAAGTCCTGATCCATAAATATATGGGAGACAAGGTTGTCTTGTTGCTGACGGTGAGCAACAAGAGAAGATTCGTTAATTTCATCTCCAACATCATTCGGGTGTCTCGTCTGAGCGAGTTTGCGGGTGAGGGCGCTGACATTTATTTTAGCAGGACGAGAGAAAGAAGAGCTTCCACCAGGGGTATATTCATCGTCGTTGTCCACTTGGACGTAGTCATCATCATCTTCAGCGTTCTTGCGCTTTCGTTTGAAGGGAAACGAGCTCTCTGGGGCAGCTATGAATCGTCTACATAAGCTACGGCCATGTCTTGGAAGCAAGTAGAAGCGTACCTTCAGCAGCGCGTTTTCCAGCCATATCTATGATCAAGCCGATGTAATGAGAGAAAGACGGTACGGCAGTTAGTGTCTATCAAGTGGGTTACGAAAGGAAGGAATGAAAGACGAGAGGAGGTCGAGGAGGTCGAGAGTCAAGATGTTGTCAAGCTAAGCGGTGCAGGCCATCCTGAATGAAGTATGTCAGCGCTTAGTCAGCCGAAGTGCAAGCGGAGTGCGAAAATTCTTGGTGCGCCTACAACAGGCCTCAACGTCGACAACGTTGACAAACCATTCTTGTCCTCTACCCTCATCATCCCCCGCCGTCTCATTACTCACTTTTCTTGGTTTGCAACATGTGGAGACCTGCCACTCGCGAAGTTACGGGAACTAACGAAAGTGAGCACTTGCATCATCTTTGTGTTCACGAACCTGTCTCAAACTGCTTTACAGTACCCCTTGGAAATAGGCGTCGCTTCGGGCCTGCGCCAGTCGGGGAAACTGCTCCCCCTCAGTTGGCACAGCCGTCCCCTTCAGCGTACCCTCGCCCACAAGTGGCGAGTGATAGAGAGAGCTCTCAGGGCAGCCGAAATGAATCACCGGCGCCCAATGCTTCAGGTTAGTACAGACCATTGACCTTTTTACTTACAGCAGCGTTCTATTCCGTGCCTTGCTATGGTTTGCTCGTACTCACGACAGATCTTGCGCGTGCAATGTTGCCGCTTATGCTGACTTCCAAAGAACTGATTGAATACTAACACTTTTTTTGACATTTGCTTATTCACTAATGTAGCTGACCCAAATGCCCCACGAAAGCGACGCAGTCGTTGGGGTGACGCGAAGACCGAGATTCCTGGATTGCCTACCGCCATCTCCGCCAACGGTGTCTCCCAGGCTCATCTCGACAACTACGCCATTCATCTGCGGTTGGAAGAAATCAACCGGAAGCTCAGGTTGAATGACTTTATCCCTCCCGAGCGTGAACGGTAAGTGCTTTGTAATCACAGTATCGACGTATCGACAAATTGACTGATCTCGTTTGTAGCTCGCCATCTCCACCACCGACATACGATGCTCACGGTCGTCGTACTAACACACGTGAAGTTCGCTACCGCAAAAAGCTCGAAGACGAGCGCATCCGTCTCGTTGATCGTGCTATGAAGAATGATCCCAACTTTCGTCCCCCCGTTGAGTATCATCAGCAGAAACGTTCCCAGCGACCCTCCGAGAAGGTCTATATTCCGGTCAAGGAATTCCCAGAGATCAACTTCTTTGGTTTACTGGTTGGTCCCCGTGGTAACAGTTTAAAGAAGATGGAGAGAGACAGTGGAGCCAAAATCAGCATTCGTGGAAAGGGGAGTGTCAAGGAGGGGAAAGCCAGACCCGAGCAATATGCTGAAGATGCGGAAGAAGACCTCCACTGCCTTGTCACTGCTGACTCTGACGACAAGGTTACAGCCTGTGTTCGTATGATAAACAGAGTCATCGAGACTGTAAGTGTTCAGATTATCTCTTGGATGTTGGATGTCGTTCTAACCTTGTTGTTTTTAGGCTGCCTCCACCCCCGAGGGTCAAAATGACCACAAGCGTAATCAACTCCGTGAGCTTGCGGCTCTGAACGGAACTCTTCGAGATGATGAAAATCAAATCTGTCAAAACTGTGGGGGTGTCGGTCATCGCAAGTATGATTGCCCAGAGCAGCGTAACTTCACGGCAAACATCATCTGTCGTGTTTGCGGTAGTGCGGGGCATATGGCTCGTGATTGTACTGTAAACAGGGACCCCAACGCAATTCATGCGCCCCCGCCACCCTCATCTTCCATGGCTTTGACGAAAGGCGGCTTCGATTCGGAGTATGCCAGTTTAATGGCGGAGTTAGGAGAAGGGGGAAAGGGACCAGGTGGAGACGCAGGAAAGCCATGGACCGGCTCGGCTGGACACGATATCACCGCTGGCGGTTCCAACATCCCCCCTTGGCGTCGCCCAGAAGTTTGGCAGAGCAGTACGACAAACGTTCCCCAGCAGAATACTGGCTTCCGTCCTCCTCAAGCAGGTTACGCTGGAGGATACTCTGCAGGAGGTTATGGCGGTGCCGCTCAATGGGGCCAACCAGGCTATGGTCAGAGTGGCGGCGGCAGCGGCTACTATGCTCAAACCCAGGAATACGGTGCAAATTACGCACAATACTACCAAAGCCAATATGCTCAACAGACTGGTACCCCAGCACACTAACCCGACTTATTCTCACCTCGCAGCACTTGCAAAACTCACATTCCGTAATGATATCATTTCACTTTTCGTCAGCTTCTGGACCCAGTCCCCTCCTACCGACGCGATCGGGGTTTGGAAGTGTGGCAGGTATACGTGACTCATGTTTCTTTCGGTTAGAACGTTGACGGATTGACGCATACTCACCTGACGACTGACCTCGTTGACGTTTCTCAGCTTAGCATCCTTGTTTCACTTTTCTGTTTCGTCTGTGTAGCTCACCCTTCTTTTAACATAGCAAACGTGTATTCTCTGATACGATACCAGCTTGTACTGAATTGAAAGTACTGATCTCAGAGTGAATTTGACATCATATGTGTGCTATCTTGAGTGTTAGTTTCCGGCGTCCTAAGAGGACACGGTCAAAGCTTGTGGCTTTTTCCTTTTCTTCTTTTTGTTCCGACGTCGGATCGCTGTGTCCTCTGAAGGAGTCTCTTCATCACCATTTGCACATGGCGCACCCTTCCTCTTTTTATTCTCGGCCTCCGCAGTGGATATCTGGCGCACAAATAAACTGACAAAGAAACCGTTTGTGGCGTCCTCACCGGGGGAACAACGGACCAGGGACGCAGCATCAGCTGCACCGATGTAAGATATATCAGGGAAGTCTGAGCGCAAACTCAAACAATGATAGGCACGATGATACTCACCTGGATTGTTCATTTCCTCAGGGATACCGCGTCTTTTCCAGGCCGGCAAAACGTCTCCGGGTGAAGCGAGGTCAAAGCGTCCACTCAAGCACTCTTCTGACTGCAAAGCATCTCGTACAACATGCTCATTTTCAGCGGCGTGAATACTGCATGTTGAGTAGACAATGCGCTTCACGGAGGGAACTGCGGAACTTTGAATTCAGCGACAATAAAAGGCTAGATCACTGGAGTCATTAGATACCCACACTTCATTGCATGCTTGATCATCATCAGTTGGAAATCGGCCAGTTTGTTCAATCTTGTTTCCCTGTCATCCATGGACTCGGATTCTTCAATGTTCAAACTTACGTTTGAGTCACGGCACTTAGCATCTAGATGTGCTGTCACATACCTGATTCTAAAAGGTGATCCAATCTGTTTACGATACCGGAGCCACTACACGAGGGATCAAGAAGACTATCGGTATCTCACTAAGTAAGCAAGATCTGATCCAAAAGGGGTACGTTGAATGGGCGGACGTACATATGTGTAACAGAATTATATTTTGGATCATCGGGGGACACTGTTAGGAAGTCCGCGTTGACCGGCTGTACATTCTTGCATCTAGCTTTGGCTAACATCATCTGCAGGGTGGCGAACCGCCTCTTGTCCCGTTCGAATGCATAGAGCTAAACGAGTCCGCATCACATGAGAGTTGTTATCAATACCACCATCAACATTCACAGCTAATGTCAACAAACGCACCGTTCCTTTGTTCTGCATGAGAGCAGAAAGGTGAGACGTCTTATTTCCTGGCGCTGCGGTTGCATCAATGACGACGCCGTTATCATCATCAGGGGGTGACAGGATGTACGCCGGAAAGCAAGATGCCTTGTCTTGGAGAATCAATTTGCCGGCGGTGTAGAGGGGGTCGTCGCTCAGTTGAATGTCGGGAGAGAACAGGAGGAGATCAGGAATATGTTCATCCCTAGCAAAGCCTTTGCTGCGACATCAATGGATGATGGAATGAGGTTTAGGGATGTCAGCGTGTGAAAGTTTTCGTAAGGAACTTGTAAGTACCTATGGGCGAAAGGACCATCCAGGCTGTAGCCACGGGCTATGAAGGTCTCGACGGCCTCCTCGGTCGACCAACAAGACGTATTGATACGTACATAGCGAGGTATTTTGGCTGCGAAGATAGTTAGCTCCCAAGGACCTGATGACTAGATCTAGGGACCGCGCACCAGCCCTTTCATCGCCAGTTGCAGCAAGCTCTGTGACGGACTTCACCCCCTTCTTGATCTTGATTCGGGTGAACTCGCTGTGAAGGCGAGTTTTATGTCGCAAGATAGCTTGTTTCACAGGACCTTCGCTCGCTTGAATACCTTTCGCCAAAAGCAGGTCATGCAAAAGGACCAAAGCTAGATTACGAGAAGTAATCTTCTTCTCTTCCTTCAACAGTTTGGATGCATCTAATACGTCATTCAACACAGACTTGTCTGCGCATGGAGAAACGTTTCACTCGGCTCACTGGAGCAGAAAAGCGGTGCTTGGCTCACATTTCAAGGTCTCAATGACAAGGGCCGCAGTTCGTTTACGGTCCTTCTCCGGCAACGTCGCAATGACGCCTTTGATAGAGCCCTGCTTGGCATCCAACCTGTCTAGGACTTTCGCTCCTTCAAAGTAGAAATTCATTGTGTTGTGCTACTACAAAGATATAATCGAGGTTAGCCTCATGTGAAGCTGGTCGAATAGACAATGTCAGACAAGATAGTTCAATTCCAGACAAGCAACATCGACACATGTGACAAACTCTCTTGGGCATGCATAGGGACTAGAATAGAGAGAATTAGCGAGACGATCAAGGGATATCCAAAAGATACGAAGGAAGTCAGAGATAGAACAAAAATCGTCACTTTCTGGACAGAACCAGTCGGACAATGTAGATAAGTTTGATTGAACATCATTCGAAATAAACAAAGCACCAGAGGCTATAAGAAACAGACACTTACAAAGTTGTCATATCATTGCGGAGGCTTTGAAGTCTTCCGTATACGAGATCTTGAGAACTGGAGAGAATGAGTGAAAGAGTGAAGGAGCAAGTCTGCGAAGGTTTTATTTTATTCGAAGCGCGGGCGTTTCCGGCCTACACGTGGCTGAACGCTAGGGCGCTTCTTCCGCGCGTTAACAGCACAATTGACCTTGACGTTTTCCTCTTACACCAGGTCCACTCCTTTTCTGCTCTCTCTACCATCATCAGTATGCTTTCCTAGTACTTCTCCTGTCTCGG
This sequence comes from Somion occarium, assembly GCA_964035595.1. Lineage (NCBI taxonomy): Eukaryota > Fungi > Basidiomycota > Agaricomycetes > Polyporales > Cerrenaceae > Somion > Somion occarium. The sequence goes on along the minus strand of OZ037952.1, from coordinate 1,480,632 downwards.
AATATGACTTGAACAGCTATTTTATAGTGCCCGTAGAGACAGCACTGTACGATCTCTTGGGTGTCGAACCCGAAGCCACTGAAGGTGTGTCTTCCATTACTTCAGGCTGCGGCTTGGCACTTACGAGGGCGGAACGATCTGTAGATGAGATCAAGAAAGCTTACAGGAAGAAGGTTAGTGACATTCCTATCCTCGATCATTGAAATTGAAGCTGACGTTCCTTGTTCAGGCCAGGGAACACCATCCTGTACGTAAACGTATGCAGTTCCAGCGTTACGGTAATGATTGAGAGTATTTGTTTTTACTTCAGGATAAGGCACTTCTTTTATACGTATGCTTTGTTAGCCATGATTCTGACCACATGAAGTGTAGAATCCCGATGATCCTGAGGCAGGATCGAAGTTTCAAGAAATGGCGGCCGCGTCAGTCATTTTTTCTAATTCGCTCTTATGGTCTTTGACACCCTATTGTGTCTTCTTTAGCTATGAGATCCTCAGTTCAGTGGAGACACGGGAAACCTATGATCGTTTCGGTATGGAAGGCATAAGTGGAAACGGAGGTCGTGGTCCATCTATGGACGCGGCAGATCTCTTCGCAGAGCTCTTCGGTGGGGCTAACTTCGGTTTCAACTTCGGACCCGACATGCGACCACGGAGGACGCGAGGTGAAGACACTATCATTAATTATGATGTAACGTTGGAGGATCTGTATAATGGCAAGACGGTGAGGATGAATATGGAAAAACAGATAGTTTGTCAGGTCTGCAAAGGGTGAGTGCTTCATTTTTAACAACGTGATATGCGCGGAAGGTTTAAACGTTTGTAGGTCAGGCGCGAAAGGTAGTGCAAAACCGAAACAATGTGCTAAGTGTGAAGGCAAGGGCTGGACGTTCATACAAACACAGGCATGTCTTCATTTATCCGATCCCGATTCGCATATACTCAAATTTTCTGCTTAGATGGGCCCGAACCAGATCGGGACATCTCGTGCAAGATGTTCAGAATGCGGTGGTCATGGAGAGAAGCTTCGAGAGAAGGATCGGTAAGTAGGGAGGGATATGTACAACCACCTTCGCGACTGATGCTCTTGGCTGGTAGATGTAAAAAGTGCAAGGGCGAGAAAACGGTGAAGGAGAAGAATCGTGAAGAGATTCACATTGAACGTGGCGTGCCCAATCGAACAAGGATCGTCCTTAGCGAGGCTGGAGATGAAGAGGTATGTGTATTTATTTAAAAGTTGTGTGATATTGATAGCTGAGCGCGGCTGGTACTGGTAGCCTGGCGTACCTCCCGGCGACGTCGTACTTGTCCTAAAATGCAAACCCCATCCATCCTTCGAGCGATCAGGGAACGATCTACTAACGACTGTGCACATAACCCTCTCTGAAGCGTTGCTCGGATTTTCTCGGATATTGGTGACACACCTTGACGGACGAGGTGTGCACGTCACGAGTCCAAAGGGCAAAATTATCAAGCCAGGCGATAGTATCATTCTACGTGGTGAGGGTATGCCCATATACAAAAGTCCCGACCAAAAAGGGCACCTGTATGTCATCTTGGAGGTCGACATGCCTGAAGAATCATGGCTCAAGACCGTTGATCAACCGGTTGGTTTCAAATTGTTACAATGTCATATAATAAAGTGAGTACTGATGCTTTGCATTATGCAGGCACTTGAAGCCCTACTGCCACCCAAGAAGCCGGAGATGGATCCCAAACCGGCGGTCATTGATGAAGTGCCGTTTGAGGAGAGGGACATTGTGGACGTGCGTGAAACGCCTTTCGCTGGTTCCAACTTCTTTGATCATGGATTTGGTACGCAGTTCGGTGAGGGCGACGAAGGAGATTGGGAGGACGAGGACGAAGAAGATGAGACGGGCGAACCCGAATGTCGACCTCAATAGTACTGCCTCTCATAGAGCATCTTCTGGACGATTTTGGATTTGGTTTGGGGTGAGTAATTGAGTGATGAAAGATGCTTTTGTTTCTTTATGGTCGACTTGCATCGTACACATAACTTATAGCGTCCTGTCTATGCAGTAATATCGATATACCACCACAGCTCTCGTTTCTGGCTAACTTCTAACGGTTTGCTTGAAGCATTCTATGTCATATCATAGATGAATTGTTGTCAAGAGGGGAAACATTTATTCCATTTTGAACAGCAGTGAGCTCCATCAAACGTCATGAATTGGCAATTAATGCGAGTATGTATCTGCGGCGTAGACGATATAAAAGGCGGACGAGGTGAGTATAAATATCTGTACGAGTCGTACGACGCGGTCGTATCCAGTACATATACGCCTACCCGACTGGCTCGATCCATCATGCCTCAACGACTCTGGTTTCTTACTCAGGTCTTGTGCGCACTGGAACCTTTGCGACTGTGTGCAAAGATCAATCCGGACGTGTCTGGCTAGATAATGAAGCTATCGTAAGTGGATTGACCCCTATTTCTATAATTATGTTTTAAAGTGGTAGTAACCGTCGTACGACCATGCCACTCTGCAGGAATCCCTCGAGACTCGAGAGTTGCCGAGACAAAACCGCTTGCCTGCACACCGGTGGGTCTCAGGTGTCTCTCTCCTCCTCGCTGGGGATTGCTGTCGAACTAAACAAGCAGGAAAAGAACATCTTATCACACTCGTTAGATGCAGGCTCGGTGGGTCGCTGTGTGAGTCGAAAGCTCATGTCGGGATCTTCGGGCGACATAGAGCGGCAATCTAATCTTTGAGTGGCCAGTCCGCTGGTAAGCGCTTCGCATAATCAGAGCAGCGTTAAAATTCGAGAGTGGTCTGACCTTTTGCATGGGAACTCAATAAATAGCCCCTCTGCCGCCGTTCCTTGGGTTCAACAACTCTTATTTGTCCATAGCGGCGGCGACATATACCAGGTCTCTCTGTTCTGCGGTACATCTAGCAAACTGCCATGGATCTCGTTCTCGACATCCTCGACGAGTACGCTTTCGACAAAGTTTATGCTCAACTAGTGCCAGCGTCGGCGTTTGCTTCATCCTTGAACTCTACTATCCTCGCGTCAACATCTGCTGGTCTAAACAGCACTCTGAACTTGCCATTCATCACATCAGGATCTGCCTCCTCGGCATGGTCACACCTAGTATCGTACCTCCCTCACCCTCCTCTCCCTGAGGACCTTCTACTCTCACCAACGCACACGTCGATACCCCTCACTTCCGCATGGCCTCGAGACTATATACCGCGTCAAATAATATCCCTCAGTGTCGTTACCATGGTCGGCATTTATTTGCTTTACTTCGTCTTCGCCACCCTATCGTACTTCTACATCTTCAATCATGAAATGATGAAGCACCCGCGATTTCTCAAGAATCAGGTCAGGCAGGAGATTATGTGTAGTGTGAAGGCTTTCCCTGGGATGATGGCGTTGACTATGCCATGGTTTATGGGGGAAGTGCGGGGGTATTCGAAGATGTACGCCAGCATCGACGAATACGGCTGGCCTTACTTCTTTCTCTCTATCTTCCTGTGAGTATTTGCTTTTGGCGTGGAAATATTGCTGTCGCTCATCACTCTATTAGGTATCTGGTATTTACGGATTATGGTATCTACTGGATCCACCGTTGGGAGCACCATCCCATCTGCTACAGGTGGCTGCACAAGCCGCACCACAAGTGGATCAGTAAGTCCACTCATCTGCTATCTGCATCATTCACTGACATAAGATACCATGTTTGTAGTTCCTACTCCCTTTGCATCTCACGCGTTCCACCCTCTGGACGGTTACGCCCAGTCCCTCCCATATCATGTCTTCATATTCATCTTCCCCTTCCATCGTGTGCTCTATCTCTTCCTTTTCGTCATCATTAACTTCTGGACAATACTTGTGCGTTTCTCGTTGTTCCTTGGCCAATCTATACTGATAACCATATTCACAGATTCACGACTCTGATATGATTACTGACCACCCCCTTGAGACGATTGTCAACGGACCTGCTCACCATACCCTTCATCACATGTTCTTCACGGTGAACTACGGCCAGGTTCGTTCTACTGTTTGTTCTTCTAGTTTCACGTATACCAACTCATTCGCGCATAACCAGTACTTCACCTGGGCAGACCGTATGGGCGGATCATACCGACAACCTGCCAAGGAGCTTGATCCTATGCTTGATATCCAGGCTCTTGAAGCCAAGAGAAAGCAAGATCTAGGAAAAGACCAATAGATGGTCATAATACCACCCTTGCCACGAAGTGTACTATCACTACAGCAACCTCATGAGCAAGTAGAGCTAGGGGCCCGGTAGAAGTTGTCGCGTTTGTCGAAGTGTTGTCGTATCTCTTCTGTTATTCTAAATCTGTTGTGTTTGCCTTTATATTTTTCACGGCACCAACTGCGTAGTGTGTATCTATTGACTATTGCTAGTGTACGATCTTCATCACAACGCCTATAATATTCCTCACAGTTATACACCTGGATTCTTTTTCGCGACTCGAAAGATACTTGATAGCAGAGACAACGCACGCGCCGATCGTCACTGTGACTTTTTGAGTCGAACATATTGAGCGTCTATTCAACCACAACACCACAACCACCGGTTACAACTTGCCACTTTGCTTTCACTTTACTCTTCGCGAAGGAATGTCTTTCTTCTCGGGCGCATCGACGTCCACTGCTGTATCGGCTCCTGCTGCAACAGAAAAAGATATAGAAGTTGCCGACCCACCTACCGATTCGATCTCTTCGCTTGCATTCTCGCCCCAGGCGGATTACCTCGCTGTAGGCAGTTGGGATAACAATGTCAGGAAACCTTCCGACTTTGGCATTGATGTGCGCGAATGAGTAGAATGCTAATATTTGCGCTATTGTGGTTCTTCTACTGTAGGTTCGGATATACGAAGTTGGCGCGAGTGGCCAGACACAAGGAAAGGCCATGTATGGCCACCAAGGGCCCGTGTTGAGTGTTTGTTGGAATAAGGTGTGTATTTGGCGCGTTCAATAGTAGTCGAAGTTCTCTCTTTATTGGTTGGGGAAACTACGTTAAACGTGCTAATGAGGTCTGATGTGTGTATAGGAGGGAAATAAGATCCTGTCGGGGGGAGCGGATAATGCTGGTCGCTTGTTCGATGTTACAACAGGACAATCTCAACAGGTTGCCCAGCATGATGCACCTATAAAAAGCGTACGCTGGATTGAGACGCCTCAGGGTGGGATTCTTGCTACTGGGAGTTGGGATAAGACTTTGAAGGTACGCCACTTCCTCTCATTCTCCTCTTGCGCTATACTCATTGGATTGAATAACACAGTATTGGGATTTGAGGACACCAAACCCTATCTCGACAGTGCAATTGCCTGAAAGATGCTACACCATGGACGTGCAGTACCCCCTGTTGGTTGTGGGAACCGCAGAGAGGCATATCCAGATATTCAACTTGACTAATCCTACGACTGCATTCAAGGTATCTTACGCTATATGAGTCATCGTACATGCAGAGGTACTGATGTTGCGGGTCTTAGTCGATGGTATCACCGCTGAAGTGGCAAACCCGAGTCGTGTCGTGCTTCCCTTCTGCAAATGGTTTCGCAGTGGGAAGCGTTGAGGGTAGAGTGGCTATCCAGTGAGTTTGGCTGTCGTTAAGTTTGTCGTCTTTCATCTCTGAGAGGGCTTCATCTTCATCTAGATATGTAGAAGACAAGGACGCATCGTGCGTAGCAGACGCGACATCATAGTATTGTCTAATTTGATCTTGGTCCACAGGAACAACTTCTCGTTTAAATGCCACCGACGAGATCAATCACCTACGCAGAAAGATCAGTCTCTTGTATATGCTGTAAATGATATCGCCTTCCACCCAGTACACGGAACGTTCTCCACCTGTGGTAAGTTCTGCTGTTATACTCCCGAATGCTCTAATACCTACAAGACCTCTCAGGTTCCGATGGAACGATCAACTTCTGGGACAAAGACGCGCGCACACGTCTGAAGAGTACGTCTTATCATCTCGTTATCTTGTGCTCATCATCACTCTCATCCGTACTGATCGAGACCGAACGTCCTTAGCGTTCGAGCCTGCTCCCGGACCAGTCCCAGCTACTGCCTTCAACCGCACTGGCGCCATTTTCGCATATGCTGTTTCGTACGATTGGTCCAAAGGCCATTCTGGTATGACCCCTGGTCATCCCAACAAGATCATGCTTCATGCATGTAAGGACGATGAGGTCAAGAGGAAACCCCCCAAGCGGTAGAGGTCCTTTTTTGGTTCTCTGAGAGTGGATATTGTTATGGGGGATGGCCATGCAGTGTGTCTCTTGTTGTTTCTATCTTGCTTCGTGAAATATATATTCTGTCTTGCCTTGCGTTTCTGTGGATTTTTGTGTGGGCTGTGTTGTAGCTGCATCCTATAGACGCAAGATCTTTATTTTTCAGTGAATTATAGCTATTATACAGTGAAGCCCGCAACCTTTGCAGGAGTAATGAATGTTACAATCCTTTGGTGGTATTCGAACCCCGACTTCACGTTGTTTGCTGTTGTTATATTCCCAAGAATTTGCCTTTTATGGTAATGTTATTTATTTGCTAATGTCTTCTTCTACGCTCCCTCCTTGGCTTGACCATTTCTTGCCTACGTTTCCTCGATACGCATGCATGCACGAGCAGCATAAAAACATCAACCAACCTGGGAGTTGAACCCAGAATATTCATCCTAAATATTGGGGTTCATGCATGCCACATCCGATACATTAGGGTCCATGCATGTCACATCTGATTATTCCCCTTATGACATTATTTGCTTCACTCCACTGCATAAGTATGCTCATGCAACCTCTGCCATCCACTGTGTAAGTATATTCATGTGGCTTCCACCATAGCCTGTGTGAGCATAGTAATGTGGCCTCCACCATATCCACACGGTCTCTGTCATGCCTTGCATTACTCTCTTTATGTAGTCTCGTGCCCATCCATTATAGAGGAAGGGACAAGCTTGGGCAGGGAGACACAGATGGAAGACACTGAGCAGACACAAGCTTGCTCCCCCTCTACAACATGCCAAGGTTTCTATTTCTATTTCTCCACCTCGGCGTATCCTGAGTGTGTACCAACTGGGAATGAGACTACTCTTTATACAGCCTTGCATGTCAAAGTTGCATGTTATTGCCAATTCTAGGCACTGATTATTTCCCTTTGACGTATTCACATCCTACAACTTCAAATCTCCAGATCTTTTCTTGCATGCCATATCCCACATAAGCATGCTCATGCAGCCTCCATCATATCCCACATAAATATAGTAACATGGGCTCTGCTGTATTCTGTGTAAGCATAGTAATGCGGGCTGCACTGTACCCTGCGTAAGCATACTCACCTGGCCTCCACTGATCATTTTCCTTTGACACATTCTGATCCAATCTTCAGATTATTGCCTTTATGATGTCATTTGTAAGACTAATATCAGGTGCTCATTCAGAAGGTATTTTGCCTTCCAGAATTCTCCAATGTGTACCTGACAGCTTTCATGCTGACAGCAGAAATATATAACATATTTTTGTTCTCTCTAGAATTGATATACATCTTTCACATCTCCTATCATGCCTCGCAAGCCTACTGCAAATGCATCTCCTTTGTACATACTCCATATCTAATACTCATCTCATTGATTGACCTATTGTGTTTCAGGACTGAAGATGACAAGTTCAAGAAGGTGTGCATATAATCACTTACAATAATAATGCCAGCTAAGTCCCGAGGTGGAACTATTGGGCAATGAGTCTGCCAAATCCAAGCCCAAGCCCAAATCTAAGCCCAAGTCAAAGGTGAAGCCCACAGCGCAAGCCATCACTGCCTTCAAGAAATGCCATCTAATCTCAGAGTCTGAGGATGTACATCTTAGCACTTGCATGAATAAGAAAATAGGTTGACCATTATCTCTAGGATGAGGTGTGTATGCTGCCAGATCTGTCTACCCTGTTATTGAGTAATGATCCCAGGTGAATGAGGTTCCTGCTCCATCAACTAAGAAGGGCAAAGAACTTGCTCACCAAGCAAACACAATGGTAGATCTCATTTCTTAATCCATGTTGTAACTCTCATGACAGTTTCTACTTTCTAGAATCAGGGGAATAATACAGTAAATATTATATTGTTTCATTCAGACATTAGCTTAGCATATAATGTTCTAAATATTGAGGTTCTGACAATGCCATGTGTTGAAACCTGGACTTCTGCTGCTGCATATAAATATGTCTGCCCCCCGCACCTGCACCAATTACTCTTTCTCCCACCTACCTCTAAAAGATTCCATTTCATCATGTCCGCATCTACTACTGCTCGCAAGTCTGCTGCTAAACCTCTCACTGCTCGCTGTTCCTCAGCTGCTGCAAAGAGTGCCACCCAAGCATTTGATAGCCTCAAAGACAAGCATGTTGAGGCTGATACTCAGAAGTCATCTTTTCACCTAATTTCTCAATATATGTACTGATACGACACCATCAAATTGCACAGAACCAAATTATTGGATCAATATCTTATCAATGCATGTTCATCTTTTCTTATATATTGAATTTCTTAATTATATGTGTCATATCTTATCAGAAATTGAAAGCAAAAGGGCCTGACAAGACAGCTATTGCAGTTGCTGTAAGCCCTTCACAATATAATCTATATGCCTTGATCTGATCAGCAATGTTATAAGGGCCCCAGTGCACTTTCAAAGAAAGTGATTGCAGCTTTCGTAAGTATATCCTTCCAGCCATCATAAGCCCCTTCATATTTACATTCTATATAGCCTGCATCTTTTGGCCATAATCTTGCAAGTGGAGGTGTCAAGGTTCCTATAGCTTCTATTCATGTAAAGGTCTGCAAACAATAACTATGGCATTATCTCCTTCAGTGTACTAATACACTATCCAGGCCCTGAGTGAGGCTGAGCAGGCAATTGGACCATCCTTTCTATGCAATGATTCAGTATTCTAATACATCTCACAGGCCATTTATCAGAGGCAGGTTGCAGACTTTATGGTTTTGTGCTGTACAGTGCCTCCTCAGGCCATTGGTGAGCATTGAGATCTGACGAGCTTGGCGATGCATGTCATATCCACTGGTGGCAGTATTCAGACTGCAAAATTGCAAGTCAAGTCAGCTCAGACTGCTATCAACACATTCTTGGCACACCTCCTTGCAACAGCCATTCAATTTGTTAATACTAGCTACAAACAGCTCCAACACCTCTGTGACCTTGAACTAGTATCATTGGATGATGAAGACAACCCAAGGGAGCTTGCAGCAGATCAACAGTGATCATTACAGAAAAAGGAGATGAATCTCTATCATCCAATTTATCTTTCAATATCACCTAATCAGCTTGCTCGATACTATGAAGCTATCTTATTCCTCTCTACAGTGATGCTTGATCAGTCAAGTGTCATAGATACAGGTACATCTGTACACATTGCTCTCTCAACAACTTCATATTCATCTATTCTATTTCAGATTCAGGTCTGAACATCAATTTGATGCACTTCTAGATTTGAACATTGAAGCTGTAACTCATGCCTCTATCCAATTCATAGCTATATTTCAATTCTTCCTAGTCACATTCCTTCTTTCGATAGTGTCTGTCCAGTTGTACTAGTAGCTTTTTCTGAATCCACTCTCCATCTCTCTCTATCACATCAGTAATGCTCTTCTTGCAAGCTATCTTCTGTTATCCAATACAGTCTAAAGTCTTGTCACTATAGTAATATTAAGAGTGGTGTGAAACAAATATGAATATCTTGTATCATCCTGCTGCTATCATGGCTTTAAAGAATCACCATATATCAAGCATCTCTTCTATGTCTCCCCAACCAAGCTGAACCACTATGTTCTCTCTAATTTTATTGTTCGCTGTGAATATTCCCTCTACTATGTCATATCCCATCTCACCTTTACCGCTCTTAGAAATGACTTCATTATCCTCTGTTGGTAATCTGATCGTCATCATTCTGCTCATCTTCATCTCCAAGTTTCTCACTATCATCTCTGAGTCCATTGTTCTGGGACACCTTGCCCACCAGAATAGCTAGAAAGTCTTCCCAGCCTCCATTGTCATATCATCCATCTCTCAAATTGAGCATCAAGTAGCGAATCTTCATCTCTATCACCAACAAAATCATTATCATCTTGACCAATAGTCTCCCAGTTCTTGTTCATCCTCTTCTGCTTCATCTTTATTTGCACCTTTTGCAATCTACTATCTATCTAAGCATGCCACTATAAGTGCTTTACAAGTGCATGTGCTGCTTTAAATATCTTGTTCTATACTGCATCGACCAATAACAAATCTGCCACATATATCAGACAGACCTGTGGACCAAGCATCACATCTTTGTAATAAATGTAGGCCCTAACAGTCATTCTTATTGAGAAGAGTACCATTGTGATTCAGAAGTCACTCACTGTAGTGCCTTCACCCTTCAGTCACTATTTGGAATGATATCTTCTTGATCTATTCTCATACACATCACAGTGTCATCATCTTCATTGCACAGAACTGTGGCCTTGAATGCCTTGCCCTCTCATTGTCCTAATAATGTGGAAATATCAATGATGTCCTTTGCCTCATGTGCATTTCTCTCTAGGTCTTCCAATGTTAGTGACATCTTTTTCTCACTTCTAGCCCAATGTTCATGATGAGAATGCACACATTGGACCATCTTCTTCAACCTGATGCTCACTTGTTGAAAGAGTATAGCAATAATATGGCCATTGTTGTCTTCATCACTATCTTTCTCAGACTCTCTAGAGCGGAGTAGCTCCAGTTCACTAGATGAGAGAAATTCCTAACACCATCTTTAGTTAGTTTGCAGTCTACTCAATGGTAAAATAATTGACTTACTATTATTTCTGCGCAATCAGATGAACCTCCTTCAAGGTGACCCTGAAGAAACTTCTTCACACTATAAACTATGCGCAATTCTACTGAGCCTTCTAATGCATCCTTGAGCGATAGCTTCTCAATTATACTATGATGCTCTGAACTGTAAAATAATACCTATATCATTGTATGCCATTTAGATATAAAGATAAACTCATACTGGAACAATGCCGGAGCAGACAATTCTGTTGGACAATCAACTTGCATATCATTGTAGTGCAAAAGGACCTCTACCAAGTTCTTCTGTTCGACAGCCCCAAGGTAATGTTCATGTACTCACACCCATAATAAGTAACTGGCATTTAGATGCCCAGCATGTCGTGTCATATACGGATGTAGTTTTGTTTAGTCTGTACTCCAGCATTCACCTATAATATATGTGCTTGTTATGCTCATTACTAAATCTTCTCACTCTCAATATGATTCTCCTAAGAAGAACCGGCTAGTTGGAGCCATCTAAGCCAGCATGAGCATCACTGAAGTGGCACAGCTTACAGGCATTCCACACCAGACAGCATCAGATATTTGGCACAAGTCTATCAAAACTGGCACCACACATAATTGCCCCCATTCTGGTCGTCCACATAAAGTCACAGATCGCATAAAGATTCTGGTGGTGAGGAGGGCAGTGAAAGAGCAGAGAGTGACATTTGCAGAGATTGGAAATTAGGTAGACCCAAAGATCAGTGAGGGCACTGTTTGAAGCATTCTCAAGGAATGAGAATATGGTTGTCAGATTGCTCATCAAGTGCCATTCCTTACTAAGAAGCAGAAGAAGGCTTGCATGCATTGGGCACAGAAATACAAGAGCTTTACAAGCTAGAATTGGCAAGAAGTTGCATTCTCTGATGAGTGCTATATTTACTTGGAAGATGATCAAGGCCGAATCTACATTACACGCTGTCCTAATAAAGTCTTGCCAGAGGAATGCCTAGTACCAACCTTCAAGCAGTCCTCCATCCATGTTATGGTCTGGGCTTGCATTATTCAAGGGTGCAAGGGGCCATTGATTGTGTTGGAATATCCAGGAGGAAGAGGTGGGGATATGAACACTGCTAGATATTGGGAACAGGTGTTGGATGAAGTTTTTTTGAATTGGTATAAAGATGTGAAGCTACAGAGGGGTCCCATTACCTTTCAACAGGACAATGCTCCATGCCACACCAGCAAATTAACCCAACAATAGTTCACTGATTATGAGATATCACTTCTCTTCCATTCCCCCAATTCCCCAGATCTCAATTTTATTGAATGTGTTTGGCATGAGCTCAAATCTGCTCTGCATAATCTCAGGCATCCTCCAAATATCTAAAAATAGCTTCAAGCTGCTGTCCATCATGTATGGGATGAATTACCTATAGAAGATGTGAACAAGCACATCAATTGGATACCAGACAGAGTTGAGGCTGTCTTGGATGCTCATGGTGGACATACGAGTTTTTAAATATATAGATAGCTAGAATAGATATCTAATATATTGTATATACAGTTGTAGTGCTGTCTGTTCCATAGACAGTCTATTGTCTCCTCCTCAAATTGACGCAAGTCACGTAACATGATGCACTGCATATTTGACACTGGTTACTTATTGTGGGCATGAGTATTATATCAGACTTCTGTCTGTGTTATAAGATACCTTTGGCAAGTGACTCTTCAACAATGTGTGCCAATGTGGTGGCAGTTTTATATCAAAAGGTATACAATGTGATATTGTTTTCAGTACCTACATAGAAGAGTCAACAATGGAACAAGCAATAGAACTGCTTTGCAAAGTGCACCTTCCAAGCCTACTCCAATGCATAATTTGCACATATACTGGCATGCAGCATCCTCAGACATTGCTTTTGAATAATCCAGCTTCCAGTCACCAGGAGTGGCAGCAACAAATACAGGCAAATCCAAAATGTCCAGTTTCCATTCAATAATCAGCTCATCACCATCAAGCAAGGAGTTAAGAGAATTATAATTCTGGAAAGCCCCTCTTCTCAGACCAAGAGACACCAAATCCATGCCAACATTATAGACGAGTTCATCATCATCATTCACACCCTGCAATATAAAGTCTTGCCTGTAGTTGCATGTGTAAGACATCATCATTGAGATATACAATGTATAAATTACTTATATCTAATGGACATTACCATGGCCACCTTTCCAGACCCCCACAGTAAGAACTGTATCAAAAACACCCCTGTATTTAGTTCACTATAGCTGGACATTCTATAATCATTGTGAGACAATGCTTCTACAGCTTGAGATCATGGAGCATAGGAATACCTTGTATGTCAGATAATCATCTGGATACTTCTTGGTCTTTACAACTGAGCCAGAATAGAGAGCAGCATATAGCATATACTTCTACAAGAGTACATATTGCAGAGACTATGCCATCAAGAGAGTTATATCAATCTTGCATATTAGCACCATTATGAGGCATATATTTTCAAAACTATGACCTGTACTGATGGCATAGGTAGCTATCAGTTTCAGCTCAATAGGTCCAAAGAAGCATTTTTCCTTCATATTTAGTAATAGTGCAAAAATCTTAGTGATATATTTAAAATGCTATATATATATAGCATACATCTTATGGCAACAATAGTGACTTGTTACAAAGTAAACATACCTGTTTCATAATCCCATATCACTTCTTAGCTATAGCTTTACCATTAGCACAAAATTGAGTGAGCTTGGAGAAGAACGAGACTTTAGGAAGTGACAAGTTGCAGAATGGATTTATGCACCAGGCCCAGCATATCCCAATATAAGGTTCAGGCAGACCTATAAGCCATCTTTTTATCTGGCTCAATGGATAAATGAGACTGCTGGATTCTAATTAGCAGAAAGTATTTAGCATGATCTGTGGTTGTTTTAGTCTATTACTATAATATCTGTATGTGATGGAAATGCTAGACAGATCTATGAGCTGCTCTTCATCAAACTCTCATCTCTCTTAGGCTTCAAATGGTCTTTTTATAGCATGCATTTTTAGTTAGTGTTTCAATAGATATCTGCACTATTTCTTTGTGCTCTTTGCTCAATTGATATACTTCTTTGAGTGCTCACCTATTTCTTTTGCAAACTTGGCAATTTTCTCATTAGCAAGGAGCTGCTCAAATTATACAGAGTATTTTTATCTGTTTAGAGCATAATTGGTCCACAGTGCATTCATAACAGTAGTGTTTTAAGTATAAAGAGCTTTTGAGATGTCAGTGCAAGATGCAACTTTAAGGTCACACAAGACTTTCTAAAATAACATCACATATAAATACACACTAGGTACACAATAATATATAGTTATAAATATCATTTTTATATAGTACAATTATAGTTATCCAATTCTGGCTAGTTTTCTATTATACATATATAACTTCTACACATTATTCAATCAAAATTATCAATCCAGAGTACTTTTATATTTATAGAATCAGTCAATAAGGAGACAACAGTTTATACACATATCAAGATATTATAGATCAATCATATTGATCTATAAAAAGAAGACATACATTCTTTGCCACTACAACTTTATTATTTCTCATTTCTCCAGATGCACTCCTTTTACTGCTAACTCTGCCTATTTGAATAAAAACATTTTCATCTGAAGACACATAAGTGCATAAATTGCACTTTTTGAATCTAGAGAACCTTTATATAATTCTTATAAGTAAATAGAAGAGAAAAACACTTTTAGTTATGTGATACTTGATATGCATATCTTGTGCCAGTTGACTTAATATGCAGACATATAAATATGACTATATACAACTTGATACAGCTTAGAATATAGGGCTAATCTAAATTAGCAAAATAGATATGAGAGATAGATTATTATATCTAGTTGTAACAGTATTGGCTCAATGCAGATAATGATTGTAAAGCTTATATAGAGCAAACAGCATCTATTTTGAAGCTACACTCAAGAAGTTCAAGCTGGGTATATGCATCTAGCATATATTCTTCTTGCTCTCTATGATCAACCTATTTTTATTATATTATGCCTCTTGCAAGCAAGTCTGCCACTAGAGTGGTAGATCTTATCTGTAGTTTTCTTGGCTATACTGCTAACTTCTCTGAAGAATCAACAAGTTATTACAGTGGCTGAAAGCATTTACTACTTGACTTCTCATCTATAATCTTATTATTGCCATAATTACTGTATTATCTATCTATTGCACTATAAATAAAAATAGTGTAATATAAGCTCTCAAAGACATTCAATACTATTCATGCAAAGATTAGATGTGTTTGCTCAGTCTTTGTCCATTTTGTGATTATATCACTTATTGAGTATTATTAGGCAATTGTCCTTTAACAAGCTGAACTGACCAAAGTAGTTATAAATCTTATCATTTGTGAACCTATAGAAAGGAGTGCTCCTATAGATATCTTGTCTAATAATAATGCAGTTATCTTTCTTGAGAAGATTGGTTATTGTATCTCAACTTAGTTGTTACTAATCTGAATATTCTTGTAGGCTATAGTAGACATCAGAGCTGCAGTTGGCTGATCACATATTATTACTCTCATTATTGACAAAGTTATTGCAATCAGAGCAGCAATACAATATGCAAAGGAGACAGATATAGATCACAAAACTAACCTTCTTGATAAGATATTTCTATTATAAGGCAATAATGCTAAGTGATTTTCTCTTGATTATCTAACTTAGAACTTTGATATAGCTTGCACAAATTGGTATCATAGCACTCACAGAAAGATTGTTCTTGAGTGCAAGAGACTTATAGAACTGTACTTTGGTGTCAGTATAATAATACAATATTCTGTCTTTAGTATAGATTAACAACTCTATTTACAGCTTAATCTAATAGTTCTCTTTGATTACACTTAAGATTATATAGCTTAGCTTGCTGCATCTAGAAGCTATCATAAGATACACCAGGACTGTCTTTTAAATTGCATAGAGCAGATTTCTTGTAATGATGGCTAATTAGAGCAAGAGATCTTATGGACTCAGTGCACTTCAATCTGCTATCATTATCACTATCCTCACTATAGCCAATGCTCTTGTTAGATCAGAAGTGATCAAATTCTTTTAAGATTTCTTAGTGGAGACTGAGTCCCTCATAAATATGATGTTGTACCAGATGGTGAGTCACTCAATGATTTTCATACTTCTGATAACCTAACATGCTCAGGTTCATAGTTGTAGCTGGTATCATTTTTTCTGAACTTTTATTTCACCTTACAAACTCATAACTTTCTTTATTGTACTTTTGTTGCATTCAAGTGTCCATGATGACTATGTATAATTAGTCTGTCCAAATTTCACCATATTTATGTGCACTCCTCAGTGTCCATCACATCTAAGAAACAGCTTTTGAACTCAAATTGATGCAATATTAGATGTCTCAGCTGTCTGAAAATGTCTAAGAACATCTGATAGCACTATCTCAGATACTCTCAGACACTTTTGCATAATTCTCACCTAGTAGATTGCCTGTCTGACATGCAGGCATTCTATAATCAATAAAGTTATTTGTCATTGAGTGAGCAACTTTGCCCTAGGAACAAACCATGAGATGCATCTGAAACTCCAGTGTAAAGCAACAAGTTGGATGGGAAGGGAAAGCAAGTCAACCACCAGACTGATTGGAAGCATGCACTCAGCATCAACCTGAAGATTTGAACTCCAAATTCACATTATTTGCTCTTATTATATTTCAAAGCATTTGCCTTTTATGGAATTGTTCTTTATTTGCTAACATTTTCTTCTAGGCTTTTCTGACTTGACCATTTCTTGCCTACATTTTCTCAATAGAGTCGATACGCATGCATGCATGAGCAGCATAAAAACATCGACCAACCTGGGAGTCGAACCCAGAATCTTCAGCTAAGTCAGGCTGCTCAAATAACCGGAAACTGACGCCTTAACCATTAGGCCAGTCGGCCGATACCATCTTGTATTCGCCATTTATAATCATGTAATTTGATGATATTCCCCGCCCCGCCCCCCAACCTGTTTCATTTCGTACTTTGCCTAGCCTTTCTCTCTAGCATCTCGACATTCGCTTATTAGTTCAATACCTAGGCATTGTCGCAGCCATTCCCCGCCCTTCAACGATGAGTAAATCAACAGACACTATAGTTGATCCCACCTTTGAGTCCCTGAGACTACCATTGTCCCATGTGAAAGGCAGCTACCGGAGCTGTTCCACATACGAAGATTTCTACCAAGACAAAGAGATAGTCCGTAAGTCTATCTAGTCATCTGGTTCGTCGTGTCACTCAGACTGGTAATTTAACGCATTGCATGCTTGCATCCACATAATGGATGGCCCATCTTCATCCCCACATGTGAATCATAATAAAGTCCATATCATATTCGACTCTACGTCGATATTTTAGCCACTACCAATACAAGAAAAATGCGTACCATCCAACATAAGCAACGCAATGTTTATGTTCTATAATACAATGTATAAATGAGAGCAACGAATTCTCAACGAACGTGTGTTTCGTCAGAAGTACTATGATGGGTACGCAAGAACGTCAATGCAAGAAATACTAAGCAAATCAGGGCATCATGTTCGCCGCTTTTCTTAAGCCACAATAGGGGCAGGACTTTGGTCTCTGTTGGCGTCGCGCTCTTCCCGGTGCTGCTTCAACAGCCTGTCCAGTGCCTCCTTCTGGCCCACAGCGAGTTGACCAGATTGAATACCGGAGTGGTAGACACGCAAGAGCGAGTCGACATCGTCCATAGACTGAGTACGGACGTCTGCGAGCTCCTTGATCTTGGCGGTGGCATCCTTGATCTGTGAAAATGGAAAGTCAAACAATGTGCACTTTAAGACTAGATGAGGGATGCCAATGTACCTCATCGTCCGTGAGCTTCAAGCCGAGTTGCTCGACACGGCTCTTGACGGCGTTCCAGCCAGTAAGACGGTGACCGATCGAGACATAACGAGTGAGACCGAAATCCTCGGGCTTGAGGATCTCATACGTCGAGGGGTTGTTCAAGATGGCCTTGGCGTGAATACCAGCCTTGTGCGTGAATGCGCAATAACCACTGGACCAACGTCAGGATTTAGTTGCAAAAAGCGATTAGAATCCGACTTACGTGATGGGGTTCATGAAAGGAACGTTGACTTCGACGGCCTCAGCGACCAAGTTCTCGATCTCACGGAGCATAGGGAGGTTGTACTTATTCTTGACGTACTCCGGATTGGCGGCGTAGAGACAAGCGACGAGACCACCAAGAGGGGTGATACCGACACGCTCACCGATACCAAGGACTGAAGTATCGATATGAGTTGCACCAGCCTCGAGAGCAGTGTAGGCATTAGCAATGGCTGCAAATGACGTCAGTATATTGCGGATCACCCGAATTCTGCAGGCGACTCACCCATTCCAGTATCGTTATGAAGGTGGATTTCAATGTCGCAGCTGACGACGCCACGAAGGGTGCGAACGAGATCATAAACTTGACGAGGGTTGGCGCAACCAACGGTATCGGCAATACCAACACGGTTCACACCAATACGATCAACAGTTTGGTAGATGGAGAGAAGGTCCACCAAATCAGATCGGAAAGAGTCCTCAGAGGAGAATCGGACCTCGATGCCTGTTATAATGCCATGAATATCCCTTGATGAAGGGGCTGTGACCATACGGGATACACACCCTTGCTCTTGACGAATTCAATAACCTCAATGGCAGTCTTGGTGATGTAGGCCATGTCCTTTCCGTGCGAGAACTCACGGAGGAAAGATGATGTGCCAATGACAACGTCAACACCGTCCACACCTAGAAGGAGCGGAGGTCACCATGCCATTTCCCATAAGGAATGTAAGAATGAAAGATTATACCCACCAGTCTCAACGGCAATTCGGGCGTCATCCATATGGCAACGGATGTGAGTGAGGATCTTGGCCTTCAAACCAAGTTGGCAAATTGCCTCGCAGTCTGGAAACGATTACGAATGAGCATATATTCAGGATTGACTGTATGCGCATACAGCATACCTCTCCGGGACTGTTCTGATGCAGCGGGGCTCGTCAGCTCAATGTAATCAACGCCGAACGCATCCAGTGCCTTGGCAATGGCGATTTTAGTCTTAGTGTCAAAGAATGCATTAGCGAATTGCTCGCCCTCTAGAAAGGATACATCATGGCGCTGATCAGTATGATGCTTCATGGTATCGGCCGCGATCAAATTCCAGCATGCTACGTACCCCGTAGGGTACTTTCAATAATCTTGAAGTTTGAGACGTTGCTCAGGAAATCTGAGGCACGAGGAGCGTAAGGGTTCCTCTTCTGTTGCTCTTGGATAACCTTGATCGAAGGATTGTTGGTAGGACGGCCGTTGACACCATTTGTCTTGACGCCATTTGATAGATCGACCTGGACCATTTCAGAGCGATCGCTGGAGAGACTGTCACCGTTGGTGTGGGGGCACATTTTTTATGCAAAGCAAGGAGACGTCGAATTTTAGGAGAATAAAGGGGACAGGAGGTACGAGGAGATGAGATACAGGTGAAAAATGGTTGGACGCTGGATGCAGGAGTCAGGAAAACGAGTCAGGCCATCTGACAGCATGACTTTCCCACGCCTGCTGTACAAGAACGTCTATTCCGAATTCGACTTGTATCCTCATGGTAGGTGCATAGAGTGAAACCAATGGCAGATAATATATTGTAACTTATACTACTCGTCTTTCGCACCGAGTCTCTTCATGTGTTGCTTCGCAGTTCCTATCACAGTAGGCCATTCCACATCGCCGACAACGATACTTCCCCAAATATCCGCACACAGAACAAAGCATTCTGGGAGGCTCACGAGATGGTGGAGAAATAGCAGTGAGGTAGCTAGGGGTGTCGGTGGGAAGACCAGATATCCCCTGAATTAAAAATAATAATGATAAACATCAGTGAACGTCAGCAGGACAGCCTTATGCGTACAGATTCATCAAGCAGTTGTGAAAAGGTCTTCTTGTACAGAACGGCTGTGCGGACGTTCATGCTAGATTTCTTCTTCTTAGCACCCTCTTGGATACGTTTGTCGGATATTGTCTGACGAGCACGACTCTTTGCGGAGCGACCGGCAGCCTTGTCTTCATCCTCATCCTGAATGAAACCAAGAAGGCCAGAAGGCTCCGAATAATTTGACCTCTGCAGCATGGTGTCAGGAGACGTTTTATAAGGGGAACACGCTGAATATACTTCAAGTTCGTCAAGATGTCGTTTCGTTCGCTTCGCGATCACTTCAGGGTCATATTGAGCAGTGACCGCATGTGTCTGTCGAACAGCTGACAGCGGAACGATGAGTCTTTGCAATTTTTAGATAACGTGTCCTCACATTGTCTCCTAGGAGGCATTGTCAATTCCCATCGTGGTCTAGCCAGAAGACCGCGCTAACGTTGTAGACGGCTGTCAAGTTCAAACCTTAAGCTTCTGACGATCAGAAGCACATAATTTGATTAGCGCCAGAAAGAGTCCATAAGTAGCAGGCGCTGTGGATGGGAAAAAGAGCTGAAGGTCTCCCGCAAATAATGAACCTCCGAAAACGGAATCTCCGTCCATTTCATTACACTCAGATCAAAACAGGGCACATCTAAGAGTACACAATGCACAAACACATATCACACTGCATATCAAACTAAGATCGAAACGAACTGGAAAGCGACGTTTGCCCTGTGTTCTAGACGTATAACCATCGTCCTCGTGCCTCCGCCCATTGTGACAGTTCCGATGTATCCACACTACCAAAGTCCGAGTTCAAAGATTCAAAGACGATGTTCTCCTCATCTTCGTCGCCAGGCGTCTCTGGAGGAGTCATCGGAACCTGCAGCTCATTCCGACCAGCAGCGGATCGAGCCCGAGGTCGATGAGCTTGGTATGGAGACAAAATACCAAGCCCTGAACCGCCTACGGCGGTCAGGTACGACCTGAAGTTAACTCCTTCTAGGTCTGAGACCAGTTGCCGCAATGCGGCCTCGTCGAAGTCTGCAGAACGTAAATTCATCAGGACGAATGAAAGCAGATATGAAGAGGAATATCGCTTACCATCCGGAACGAGAGTGACGGCACAACCACCACCTCCGGCTCCGGTCAGCTTGGTGCTTAACCCATAAGGATTTGCGGCTGTCATCTTGCGAATCTTCTCCAATGACTCATGAGAAACTCCTAAAGTGACTAGGTGTGCATGATTCTCATTGATGAGAGCCTAGAATGATGAGTTTGCAATTAAAATTTGGGTACGTAAACGGAAAGTACATACCGTTAACGCTGCAAGCAAATGAGTTCTGGGGAGCTCCGGGTCCGAAAGTGCACGTCTGGCCTCATCAGAGATACTTTGGATGGTTTGTAAGATATCGTTGACAACCTCGGGCTCCTGAACATCCGATCAATCATTCATGTGGTGGAAATAAATATGATTGTAGACTCACCGCCGCCCTCTTTGCGGCAACACCTGCCACAAGCTGCTTCGTGTCCCGAGGAACTTGCGAATCCACGAGGAGGAATTTCAAAGATTTGAAGCTGCAGGAACCAAAAGGTTAATCTAGAATGCTCTGATGTGAAACATTTGACAATGGAACATACCCTTGAATCTGATCCATGCCACTCTGCCTGCCATACCCGGGTTTCGTGTATGCCAACGCACCACCAAACACGACCACCGCGTTGTCAACACCGCTGGGGTTCCCATGCAGGACCTTCTCAGCCACAAATGCCCACTTGTTAACCTCGTTGGCTACGTCCGGGGGGATGGCACGACGACCCTGGTGTGAGAGGTGAACGTGTCCCGGGTCTCCTGCGCGACTAGGGGCGCGCGAACGCTTGGGGAGGGGCGGTATGTTGATGCGTTCGTTCACTAGGAGAATCGCGGATGCAATGCAAGAGGAGAAAGCGGCAGAAGAACCAAGACCCGCGCCAACAGGTAGCGTGGACCGAATGGTGAGATGGAATGATGGCCTGTTGAGCCACATATCAGAGGCGTTAGATGGGACACAGAAAAATAAAAGAACAAACCTTTTATTGAGTCCGCCGTGGGTGAGTGTCATGTAGAGATATAGGAACGCAACTGCTGCGCTGTGCGACTTCGGAGGTAATCTGTCCGGAGTTGGCAACGCACGGCGACCGATAGCATTAAGGAGTCTCTGATCTAGGTTGTCGGGATGTGTTCCACCCGGTAATATTGGCACCGCAGCATCCCAAGGTAAATCGTTGACATCCCATTCATAGTATAGATCGCCGATATTGCATAGATGGACAGATATCTTGCCGTCGTTCCGGGGAGAGGCTAGCCCATAACAGCGAAGGTCGACAGATGCTGCGATAGCGGTCTGGCACTTGTCATGAACAAAGGGCTAGGAGGAAAGATACTTAGACAGCACTTACCACACCATGCACCACAGCATGTTCTCCAAAGAGAATGACCTTTCCAGGAGCGCTGACGAACCATTCTCTTTGTTGTTCACCTCCTCGGCGGACCATTGGTTCACCCAGGGCGAGTTTCTCGACGGCCTTGTTGACCGCGTTGGGAATACGAACGAAATCGTTCGCCGCTAGAGTAACAGCTCCAGCCTCGAGGAGGGCATGCTGAAGGTCATCCAAGAGGTCTCCAGGGTCCTCAATACCCACACAAAGACGAATGAGATCTTCTGGAAGGCCACGAGCAGCACGAACAGCAGGATCGATAGAAGCGTGCCTGCGAAAACCAAATCATGGGATAAACAATACAAGAACAAGGTTCAACATACATACGACATGACACAAGGCATACTGATCAAACTGTTGACGCATCCGAAGCTGACACTGATACCCCAGAGACGTGTAGCTCCGACGATGCGTTCACTGAGTTCTTTGTCACCCGTCTCGAAAGATAGTACAGCGCCGTATCCTATGATGAGAATTTACTTTTTCACAGAAGTTCAAAGGACACGAGGACAGTGACATACCATCGGCGATTCGTTCGTGAATTTCTTTACCAGGATGATTCGGTAAACCTGGATAATGAGTCACAAAGCCAAGCTTGGACAGCATCTGTGCCACGAGCAATGCAGTCGATTGTTGGCGATCCATGCGGATGGCGAGCGTCTTGATCCCTCGCAAGAGAAGGAAAGAATCAAACGGAGTCAAAGCATTTCCTATCGAGTTAATGATGAAGGCCATTTGCTACATTGACGCATCTCAGTATATTGTCAAGGTTCAAATTAGGAGGTCCATGCACCTTAGCCAAGTCATCCTTGTTGCAAGTAATGACGCCAGCCATGAGATCGTGGTGTCCGCTGAGGTACTTCGTAGCACTGTCGTACACAATGTCGGCACCATGCTCGAGGGGACGCTGCAAGTATGGGCTCATCATCGTGTTATCAACAACAACGACAGCTTCTTCACACTTCTCCTTCACCAATGCACTGATGCGTGCTATGTCACAGACCTTGAGAAGCGGATTCGTCGGGCTCTCTAATAAAACCATGGCTGTCTTGCCAGGATTCAAGACAGGAATTACGGATGTGGGATCCGTAGTATCGACATGGTGTACGGTTACACCCATGTGGGTTCGCAAGTACGTCAGAAGACGATTCGTGCCTCCATACAGATCATCTCCCGCGATGACTTCGCAGCCAGGCTTCAGGAGTCGGGTGATGACATCCAGGGCAGCCATTCCCGATGACACGGTAAATGCATGAGAAGCAGATGATATCTTGGCAATATGATGTTCTACAGAACAAGATCAGCCGTGTGTTCCGTGTTCTAGATGCAAACCAATGGCAATGGAGCGTCTGCACGAATGGGGCATAAGGTTCTCTGATGCCCGGCGACGTCTGAATAAAGGGGGAGAGATACTGGAGTATAATAACTCCCAAGCAGATTCGGAGCCCGCTATATTCGATATGGATCGCACTCAGGCGTATGAATAGAGCATACACTCACCTAAATGAGTTCGGGTTGGGTTCCCACTCCTCGAATAATCGTATTCCCCACCAACACCCTTGAACGTGGCCGTTTGATAGATTGGCACGCTAGAACTTCCATGTTGGTCCTTGTGCGAGGAATTTGGGTTCTCTACAGTAGCACAAAGCGTCGAGAACGCATAAGGCCTTCTAGGATGGAGCAAAGAAGGAGAATCGGGCTCCGGTGTCGGCAGGTCGTGCAGACGTGAGTCCTGAGGCTTTCTGGTATCGTCCATGGTATGGTCTAGCTGACAATAGCAACCAAGTAATGCTGCTACGATGATCGAGGAGTAAGAATAGTTCCTCCAGAGTCGGTAGCGACTTTTGGATAGGGGAGAGTCTTGTCAGATAGCAAGAAACCTGACCGCTAGCCTGGTTCGAGAATAGTACTTGCAACGGTGGTTGTGGTCAGATTCAAAAATACAGTCATACGAGTTTCGATCTGGCTGTACATATTCGCAATTTCGTGAGGATTGCACCATGCCGGCCCGGGCGGACCACTTTCCATTTCGGGGCATAGCTTCCCGCAGTCTCTGACATCAAAATTTGGCAACTGTCCAAGTTCACCGAATTGTGGCACTTGCCACTTGAAACTCACCTGTCAGTGACACTCTACAGTATGTCATGGCAATGACGGAACAATACTCAAAATCAACTTATCCATCCAGTGTGCCTACTCAGGGATACCCGTGCGGTCAAGGTGGTGGAAATAGTACTCCGATTGATAGAACCGTCAGAGCGTAGATCAGGACACTGCTAGTAGGTGGAGTGTAGAAAGCCAGATGCCGTGTACTGCTTATGCATGATTGCTTCCATTATGTCAGTCACTTCTCGTGAAAGACGGTCATGCTCGACCATGATGCCGTAGTAGAATGATAGCTTGGTATGAGCTTGTGTTGCCATTGATTCGATGACCTACCGAGCCTGCTTCTTCCTTTCTTTGAACTAGGCGTTATTTATAACACGATTCCATCGCCGATGAAAACATGTGGGCGCTGCAGACACAGCGTATTGCCTCTGGACACGACAGTCTGTGAGTTGTCTTTGTTCATTTTCGAGAGCTCCAACGTCAGCCTATCAATTGGCAGCCACCCGCTGGGGATGCTGTCAACATCATTTTGGTTTCATTCCGCACATCCGCCACACTGTTTTACCTTCTTGTTGGTGTAGGACCAACAGACCTAGAAAGGTATAAGTCGAGATGTGGTATGAGGATAAATATTTGGATTGTTCCAGGGAGATCGTTTTCACATTAATAGAATGCCATGCCAGATTTCAAATTCCGCGCATTGACTCCATCTACCGTCCTTGCAATCCTACAGAAATACTGATGGATCACAGGGCAAATCTGCGGTTCAACGATGCCTGCGTGCTAAGGTGGTCGCCCACCTCCTATTGGTTGGGGTTTTTACTGAGACAACGTCCCACTAGAAACGTCAATTTTAGGGAAAGGTACGTCAGTCATCAGATGTTTGAACATAGTTTGCCGTTACAGTTCCCGTTTTCTGGTATGGATAACGTTAGGGTCATAGTCGCATTTATTTGGTATGAGGCACAGATACCTCAATCAGTGGCCAAATGACCAATACACTCGTGGTAGAATCTTCCTCAAATTTGCTGGTTTACTCCATTTGTCTCCTCCATCCCTGCGTCGCGGAGGCGCTTCCATATCTTCACTCTAGGAAGAGACTTCAGGACGACTGCTATCTCCTTCCGCAATTAGATCATGTTACTGGGGTGCATAAGGGAGGTGTTATTTGAACGCTGTAGTTATGCCATTCCCGTCGATTACTAGCACACGTTAAAGGACGTCCAGGCTTTGTATCGATGGTCCCCGGAAGTTTGCTGGGAATGCTCTGTTAGGAGAAGGATCGACGAGAGCCCGGGTCCCTGGAAACACGCGCTTAGAGTCAACCTCAGCACCATCAGCAGATATTCACGTCGTTAATTACCGCCATTCAAATTTGACAGAGTTCATACATGTGTTCTTCAGCATGCCAAACTCTTATAGTGACTTTCCTATCATGAAGGTTCTCTCCTACCACAGAGCTGCGTCTCTTTTGGATAAACGATATTTGTGTGATCGCTCATTATGACATGAAACGGCAAGGACGATGCGTTGCTTTACAATGCAGTTGGTAACACCCGAGGATAATGATGAGCATTAGGCTAAGAGCGGTCCGATACATTAAAATTGTGAACAAGGAGATTTTGTAGTACCGGCTCCAACCAAATGGTTGCTCCTGACCGCAAATCTATGCGTGTTGGCGGCTGAAACAACGGTGGCCATCGCGAAATGTCCATCTATGCGATGACAAAATACCGCACTTGGCCATGCAATACAAAGAAGAGCGGCCTGTTATCACCATCAAGTACATGTTTTGCCTAATATGTTATCGACTTGTTCCCTTTCAAACTTTCAGAAAAATCACTAGTGGCTATTCTGGCAAGACCGGCGAACGTCAACCTGAAGCTGGAGCTTGCCCTATGTGCGTGTTCGACGCCCGATCAGGTATCGGCGCTTAATAGTATGATTGCCAGCTTCTTGGATTTCTTCGTCACGTTCACCATCGGAAGTCACGGAGTCTTGGTTCCTACGCAATAATATTGTTTCGATTTCGGTACGCTCTATATGGTGTCCTGACTTGGAGAAATCTATAGGCCCGTCACGCGATACACTTGAGCTTCATAACTCAAGCCGTCGTGTCGTGCCAGTGTCTGCCAGGGCGAGTACTCAAGCCACAGTCATCGTGTTTTATTAGTAGAAAGTGTCGTGTGACTTGTCTTGTATTGTCTAACATAGGGCGCGGCCCTCGGGGACAATAAATCGGGAAAACAAAAAACAAAAAAAGTGTCGTGTGCTGACAGCTTACCGCAATGAATCAAGCAAAGTACGTGAGTGAATGCCTGTCTGGCCTCAGCTAACTGACGTTCTTCCGTAGAAATATAGTGGAAGAACGGTCCTGGGTTTCTATATGCAGCCTTCGCTACCTTGAAACTGGGCTATGAGGTTCGTATGGGAGGAAATCTTCAGTGAATGCGTATTTTCATTATCTATAACGTCACTGACGTGATTATTACTAGTCACACACGAAATATCGCCCTCAGCAGTGCTCTTCTTGCGCCGTGTGATCGTAGTGACGAATTGACACTATATCTCTTAGACGCGGCATCATGCTACCCTCTTATTACTGTACGGAGAGGTCAAATCTCCCGTATCTCTACCGGTTGTATGTTTCTTTGTGAACATCTGACGACGCATATAGTCTTCTCTCTCACGAGCACCAACATCTCGAATTTATTTGAACCAACTCCAGTGAGATGTTACAGCATTTTCTCAAAATTGCTCCATGGGGATTACTGTGGTTTGAGGCGGATTACTCGCCATGTCACCGGGTGGTCATTTACATCGAAGGGAAGGTATCATACCTCCGAAAATCCTTAGCATACTATCCCCACTTCCAAATCGGCGTAGAACTGTTTGTTACTCCGTATTTTCTGGCCAGTTTCAGCTAATAATTTGTTGGCTGTAGATCGCCGCATTGACATAAGGCACATGCGGCGCTCAGGCCAAGCGGCGCCGCAACCAGAAATTTACCACACGTATCCCATACCAAACAATATGCCCTTTCAGAAACAGATGGGCAGAAAGTACTTATACGCACAAGTTCAATGCCTCAGTTACACAACAAGCAAGCCAACCACATCACCTCTACATCCTAGCCCCCGAGAAAACTCTCAATGACATCTATGATCACCTCATTCAAACTGCCTGATCTTCTTGCTGTTGTCCCTCTACACGGTCGTACGAACCCTCACTATGCCACTGCCGCCGCAGAGTCCTCGAAATGGGTTCTCAGCTTTAACGTCTTCTCCGGCAAGAAGCAGGATTTCTTCGCCCAAGGCGGAAGTGAACTCCTGTGTTCGCATGCCTACCCCTACGCTGGCCACGATGAACTCCGAACTTGCTGCGACCTCGTCAATCTCCTCTTCACCGTCGACGAGATCAGCGATGAGCAGAACGGAAAGGACGCCTATCAAACTGGCTCTATCTTTTTGAATGCTCTACGCGATCCCAATTTCAACGACGGCTCCGTCTTGTGCACTATGACCAAGCAGTAAGCCGCCCTTCAGTACGCCCAAGACAATTCTAAAGCAGATCTTCGTAGGTTTAGAGCACGTCTGTTCCCCCGCATGGGACCAGCTTGCTACCGACGATTTGTTAAACATGCAGAGGATTACGTCAATGGCTTCACCAAGGAAGCTGAATATCGGGAACTTGGTGTTGTGCTCGACATGGCTTCCTATGAAGTACTCCGTCGAGAGAATAGCGCAGTCCGTTTCTGCTTCGGACTGTTTGGCTATGTCTTAGGACTCGACCTCCCTGATGAGGTCTTTCATCACTCCGTCATGATGGAAATGCATCTTGCTGCGGTAGACACGGTTTGCTGGTCCAATGCATGTCCTACACCTCATCCGCCTCCAGCCTAGTTTTACTCATTATTTTTCATTTAGGATCTCTACTCTTACAACATGGAGCAGGCCATGGGTCACACCGGGAACAACATCATGACCGTACTCATGAAGGAGAAGAATCTCAACCTTCAAGGTGCCGCCGATTACGTCGGTAAATACTTCAAGGTCCTGATTGGTCGATTCTTCGATAACAAATCACGTCTTCCTTCGTGGGGAGCCGAAATGGATCACACGGTTGACCAGTTCGTCATGGCCATGGAGAGTTGGATGATTGGAAATCTGGAATGGAGCTTCGAGACTGAGCGATATTTCGGACCTCAGCACGAGAAGATGAAGGAGACATTGGTTGTTGAGTTGAGCCCCAAGAAGGCCTAAGTAAGTCCGAGTCGGACTTATTCGACATATACGAAGGAACGATTGTCCTCCGAGAGTATACTAGAGGCTGGAAGCGAGCTTCCTTATTTGTTGTCACCTTTCCCCAAGTTACTTCATATCGGTTCTACGCAATCGGCGCATTTATATAGAGTTTGGATATCTACGTGACCTTTTCTTTGTTACCCCTACGCGCACACGTTTTCACACCATAGAGCAGATTGAGATAGCGATCTTAACGAATCAACATATGTATCTTCTCCCGCGTTCTGATGCCAGCGAATGATCATTATCTTCTTCTAAGAAGTAGTGACACTTTGAAACAATATCCCCCAATGGGGTATATGGAACTAAAGATAGGAGGAGCCCACAAATGCAATTACATACTCAGTAACTACGAACTCACTCAGTCGCTGTTTGAATCCGCTATCTCTGAGGGTCTTAACACAACCATCAAGCTCCTCTTGACCTCGTGGTGCTCAGGCCCAAAATATCTCTGACTTTCGAAGCTCCATGCTAGGTTCCCAACAACCCAATGCTCCAAAGCCTTTACATAGGCATCAACGGCGTTGTCCACTGCCAGTCCCCAGGAAGGGAGCGCATGCTTGCCTTGCGTAAAACATTGCATTAACTCCCTGAAACGATCGCCCACGAGATCAGATGCAGCTTGCAAGCCGATGCCTTTCGCCATCATCAGCACAGTAACTATATTGTTGCCATTGTGACCCTTTGCTTGCTCCATGTTATAGGAATATACGTCCTACGGTTCCTCAGACTTTGAGATACTAGCAATCAAGAATGTTACTTACGTTTGACCAGCAGATCATATCAGCGGCAGCCCAGTACAGGTTCATGAACTCCGAATTTTCAAATACCTCATTTGGCAGATCGACACCTAAGACGAATTCGAACAGACCAAAACAAAGGCGAATCGCGCTATTCTCCCGGCGTAAGGCTTCGAAGGACTTCTCGTCAAGGACGTGACCTTGCTCCCTATTGGCGGCCTCTTGGGCAACGGCATCGACGTAGTCGGCAGAGTGCTTCAAGAAGCGTTCATAACAGCCAGGGCTAGCAAATTTTAGAAAACGCGACCTAAACCTGGCCTGGGCATCAGAAATATCCGCAAGTCGTGAGAGAGAGTTTCTCACTCCTTAGTCATCTTCGACAAAGACGATCCGTCATCCCAATCCGCGTATCTCATGGCCTGGAGAAAAACATTGCCGGTGATGCGGGCGTCCTGGCCGTTCTGATCATCACTAACCTCGTCAACGACGAACAGCAAGTTGACGAAATCGCAGCAGGTTCTGAATTGCTCATAATCCGCGTAAGGATAAGTATGAGAGACGAGCAGTTCATTGCTGCCTTGAATAAAGAATGCGCGTTTCTGGTCGGAGAAGACATTGTAAGAATTAATCCATGCTGAGGACTCTGCTGCGGCCTTCTGATAATGAGGGTTAACAGAGCCCTTCAAGGGGCACATGGAGAGGAGGTCGGGCAATGTGAAGGTGCGCGTAGGGGCAGGCATGTTGTATCAGGTGGTGACTTCGGTGATGAAAAATATCATGCTGCAAAGCACTTGTTTTATACCTTGCAATGTCCCAGGCCCGTGGTAGCCGAACGCACTTTCTCAAGAAAGATGCAAGGGACGGAATGTACTGCTAGTTAGCATCAAATAGTTGATACACGATTAAGACTAGTGCAATCTCTTGTCTGCACCCTGATAGCGGAGCTGCCGAGTAGTGATGAGGATACCATACGATGGAGAAAACAAAGATCGTACCTTGCACAGACTGTTTTCCAGAACATATAAAAATATGAGGCACGGCATGTCGAACTTTCGTCTTGCAAACGACGCCTATGTCATCAGCGTTTCTGC
The DNA here is from genome assembly GCA_964035595.1 of Somion occarium. NCBI lineage: Eukaryota > Fungi > Basidiomycota > Agaricomycetes > Polyporales > Cerrenaceae > Somion > Somion occarium. The sequence goes on along the minus strand of OZ037952.1, from coordinate 1,450,102 downwards.
TATGGAACAGGTGTCAAATGTTGCTTCCTTCTGTAGACCTTTAACGAGGGGCCATGTCCATGTTCCTATCCACATGGAATTCATCCCAGCCAATCCCTGAAGAGCAACGACTTGCAGTTGTATCCGAAGCGGATACCCGAAGTGGGGTAGCCAAATGGACTGGCATTTTCAGAAGTCCTCCCCGACATGATGCCGAAGTATGCATGCAGAAAGAAACGAGTTGCCGGTATCTCGCGACGATGGAGGCATAGAAATCGATCCGGAACATTGTCATAGTTGCATCCACATACACGTGCACCTGACGGAATGATCGAGGTAGTGCAGGAGTCAATCCAAGACGAACGGGACCACAACAAATAAGTCTGTTATGGCAGTTGTTTTCATGAGTGATACATTGTATGCTCACACCATTTTTTGGAACCAAGATGTAGGACCAGAATGAGTGACATTTTTAACGGTCTGACTGACATCAATCCTGCTAACAGACGTACAAAATGCTAAAATGCAAAGTATCAGTAATGCTCGAGGAACGTCTAAGTAAACATGCTGACAGGACGGGCAATAAAACCTGCACCGATGTACTGCGGAAGTTACGCCAACCAACTCACAAGCTAGCTGCGGGGAAGGCCTCGGAACAGGAAATGAAGCAGACCTCCGTCACGGCTGACGTCATTTAAGGATTTGTTGTGGAACATCGGGCTTGCAGCATGAACATACATGGTTTACTGTGAAAATTTTGGGTTTGGAGTTCAATTAAATGTCGTCGGCGGAGTACGCAAGCCGTAGGCTGTAGTACACATCAGTCGGCGCGATGCACAGGGTCCTAGATATGTAATAACATACCACAGGCGGTCGGGTTCGAGGCACTCGATGGACAGCTTGTCCTAGGAACTAATCATTCGCATACGTGTCGGCGCGATCGGTTGAAAGTAGTACAAACCTACTTGTAAACCCGCTAGGGTACAGAGAGGCTTGGTCCAAGATAAGAGGAAATCCAGCTCGAAGTGTAAGGACGGGGAAAGATTTGAGTGCCTCTGAGCGGATTTCGACTGTAGAATAAACTTTGATCAGATGGCGCTGATGATAGAGTTAGATTGGTGTTACTGAGATTGTCCTGGAGCATATTCGCTTGGAGGATTCCACCGCCAGAAGCACCCTTCGGTCACACCGCATCCGTCAACAGTCCATCCCCTGACATAAGTATGGACTGTCATAAACATCCTCCGTGGAACATTCATAGAGCCACCATTAGATTTCATCCGTCGGGAATGGGAATTCGCGACATTTCAAGCCGCGGAGTCAACAAAAGAACGATCGTACGTAAGACACTGGTGAAATTGAGTTGGAGTTGACGAGTCTATTGCAATGTTATTTGGACCGCTTTGGATGCGCCGCATTCGCGCACTAATCGAAACATAAGAAAGTGAGATACTGTATTTCACATACCATGATTACTCTATTCCACCTGATTCAGACAATATAGAGCCTGCCCGATCTTTCCGCATCAAAGTAGACAGCACGCCACGTTTTCATGAAGTACCACTATAACTGAATCAGTCGCGGGCTGAGAAGATGTCAATCTTCGCACTTACATCGTACCAATTCGGTTCATGAGTAAAGGCCACTGTTGGAACAAGACGTTTCGCTGATTGGACTCAACATTAGAAGTGGGGAGATCTTGAGGCGCTTCACCATCGGGCAAGAGAATAGAACATGGCATATATAATACATTATGCAGCACCTAGACTTGAAAATGCAAAGCAACAGAGAGAAAGGAAAAGAACACGTAGCGGACTGAAACAACAAACGAAGAAGCCGAGCCTAACACCGAAACCGACGACAAACTAGAAACATATCCGGTAGCTGGCGTATCGTCCACTCGTCTCACTTGGCCTTGTGATTTTGACAACATTCCCTCGACGAAGGCCATAGTATCGTGCGACAGGATCCGCCAGCTGGATTCGAGGTAGTTGGGTCTCTTTCAGACGACTGGACGACATAGTCAGACTCATACAATGCACAGCCAGACGAGCAAGTGGATTACACTTACTACTTGTCCAGTAGTGTCTTTTTCTGCTCCGCGGTGAGGACTTCGTGTTTTGGAACAAGAGTGTGATGCGTAATATTGACAAGAAGATCTGATTCTGAGAATTCTTCTAGTTTGTATTGTTGCGCCATTGCAACGATAACCTACCGAGTATCCACAAATAAGTTGCATTTCATTCAGATCAGCAAACAATACATACTTTTCGCGCAGAAGGAGTCATGTTCCCGGGAAAGACAATGATGCCTCGCTGGATATTCTTCTCTTCCAGGATAGTAATCACCCTTGAAAGGTTGTCGTTGAGTATGCAAATTGTAGAGAGCAACAACTAGAAACGTACTTTCGCATCGTCTTTACGCCAACGCTCTTCTCGTCCGTGAAGAAAATGAAAATCTGGTCCATAGGATTGTCCTTGTGATTCGTGAAGAAATTTAGTTGCGCACGGCTGCAATACATTCGATCATATTGCTTCAGATAGAAAGCGGAATGCACGTACTCTACGCTCCCACTGCTATTTGAATAATGCGACCGAAAGGTTCCAAGGTCCATGTTAAGTTCTTCATCGGAGACTTGGAAGCCCTAATGAATAAACCAGAGATCATGAGATAAAGTAGCAGCAGCAGAAGTCTAAAATGCCAACTCTGTCTTTGACGAGTTCATGTATAGTCCTATTGACTTTCCATAGCTTCGCAGATTCGTCTTGTTCGGCCATGGCTAGTACTGCTATATGGTGGGTCGAGTTCAAGGTCAAAATGTCTTGAAATTGGGCGCTTAGACGCTCTCTTCATACCTTCATCATGGCACCGGCCGCGACCACAAGCACTCAGGATGGCGGGACACCGTCGATGCTCAATCTGACTTCGAACCTCATGGTATGTCGTGAAATGGGCGCGGTGTTTATGTGTGCTCATCTCATGCTGAGCAGATGAAGTTCAAGCCAGCCAAGATCTTCAAAAACGCTGTGGAACCGACGCCGCCACCGTCTCCTGGACCTCATTCCTCTCGGGCGCAAAATAATGGACCTAGACATATCACTGGAATCAGTTTCGATGATCGAGGGGACCAGCTTATAACAGCTTCGGAGGACGAGACATTCAGACTTTACAGTTGTAAGAGCGGCAAGCGAGTTCTCCATAGATATGCAAAGGGAACACACCGACTTACTCTTGTACAGGCAATTGAAGGTTCTTTATTCCAAGAAATATGGTGTAGACCTCCCAAGGTTCACCCACAAAAACACCACCATCCTTCATGCTTCTACGAAAGAGGATGATACTATTCGATATCACTCGCTACACGACAACAAGTACTTGCAGTACTTCAAGGGTCACAAAGACAAAGTGATATCTATGGAGGTGTCACCCGTTGACGATGGGTTCATGTCGGGTTCTATGGACAAGACTGTGCGCCTGTGGGACTTGCGTAGTCCCTATTGCCGCGGCCTACTCAATCTACCGTCCTCTCCTGTGGTCGCTTATGACGCATCTGGACTGGTATTTGCTGTGGCAGTCAACCACTATTCTCGAATATTGCTCTATGACCAAGCAAATTTTGATAAAGCACCTTTCCTAGCCATCACGCTCGAAGACCCGACACTTGCTTTGATTACGTATCCACCTCGAATCCCTTTCATGACGTCCCTCGCATTTTCCTCGAACGGCAAATACCTTCTTGTTGGATGTTCTGGCAATGCTCATTACATCCTAGATGCTTTTGAGGGTCATTTGATTGCCAAACTGGAAGGTCATACCGGCCTGGAGCGCCGGAAAATGAGCAATCAGCCTCCGGGCATCGAACCAGTTCGAGGGTGCAGTGGAGAGGAAGTGTCGTGGACGCCTGACAGCAAGTTTGTTCTCAGCGGGAGTCTGGACGGGAAGATCTACATCTGGGATGTACAGAATCTACCAGTACCGCAGGGTCCTGTGGATTTGAAAGCCCCGCCGATGCGCCTGAAGCCTATGTCGGCTCTTGAAGGTCATCCCGGGCCTTCGAGATGTGTCAAGTTCAATCCTCGGCTTGCTATGATGTGCTCAGCTGGTGCAGAACTCGTAAGCAATTACTTTCTTGCCCATAAAATGATGCTAATCACGTTCTACAGGCATTCTGGCTACCTGACCAATCTGGAGAACCTGATGAGATTGCTAAGGAGTTGCTGAAGAAGAAGGCTGCTGCATCAGGTTGACCTCGGTATCGCACACTGCCTCTGTACTTCAATTAGATATTTTGTTTATGTATTTTGCTTTCCTTCGCTTTTCTGCATTTGTTCATACCGTTGCATCTCTGTTTTATCGAAATATCGACCCATGTGAGGATCGAACTCTCGTCAGACTCGACATCATCTCAACGCGTCCTTCCACGTGCTTCCGCCCTTCCTGATCGGGAATGCGGGACGTGGCATAGCGTTCTCAGAATCCAGATCAACGCCAGCAACGAAGTACCTCTTCACCTCGCTTTCAATATTTCCTAGGTATCGGTCGTCGGTTCAATATGCGTGTACAAACTTTGCTCGGTTATGGTGTTAGCTTGCTTGGATTCCTGCAACTCGTAGCTGCTGGTGAGTAGTTCTCGAGAGGTTATGACGCTGATACGACTACCTTCATGCTTGCTCTCTTAGCTCCAGAGGCGGATGCTATCGAGCCTGAGATTCTCATCGTTGCAAACTTCCCAGAGTCAAATGCTTTCGGTCGTATGTATCATCGTTGTCTTTTGATTCACGTTGTCACATCACAATTTCTGTGTAGACGTTGTAAACGGGGAGAGTAACAAGATCTTCCTTACTATTGAGAACAAGTCCGGCCGTAATGTTACCCTGGAGAACATTGCTGGATCGTTCCACCATCCAGAGACGAATAAGCTGATCAAGAACGTACGTAACTCAATGACATGCTATTCATTCAATGCGTACTCACACGACTGCAGATTACGGCGTTGAGCTATAATCTACCCCTATTGGAGGGAGCTAAGCTCCAGCTTCCTTACCAGTTCTATAGCGAGTGAGTAATTCGTTAAGTACACCGTGTCACTAACTAACTCAGTATGCCTTTTCAGGTTCAAGGTATGTCGCGCTGTACGTCATAGGCGTTCATGTGTATCAACCTTTCTCTAGCCGGGTGATTTGAGATTAAATATCTGGCTTGAACATAGCCTGGACGTAAGTTGTATTCTTCAAGTTGTCAGTGCATCCTAACCTCATGAATCAAACAGGATAACAAGTATCGCGTGACGGCCTACGACTCGATCATCACCGTGGTTGAGCCAGAAACATCGATCTTCGATATCAAGTTGTATGTGCTAGTCCATATTTCACAGTTCCTGTATCTCATTGGCGATCGTTCTTTAGGTGGCTCACATACCTCATTGTCTCTGCCCTTATTGGTGGTCTTGGCTACTACTCGTACCTCAGTCTCGTTCCTCAACCCAAGAAACGGAAGACTCCAGCTGTCAGCGCACCCGTTGGAACTGTAACTGCTACTGGGGCAGGTGGATACCAGGAAGAATGGATTCCCGAACACCATCTCAAGAAGCCTAAGCAAAGGCGAACAAAGGCTGGTGTTGCCGTGAGTGGAGAGGATACAAGCGGCACGGAGTTGAGTGCAACTGAAGGCAGGAAACGGAAGGGCAAGAAGTAGAATGACTCGCCCGACTCCCTCTAGTGAAGGGAGGTAAAAGTAGCTCATTATCAGACTTCGGATGCTTTATATATTATCGTGTTGAGTTCTTCGTCGGATGTAGTGCCATGCTTGTTTCGCGATCAAACATGTCAGATCATGATTTTGAGAGTATGGGCCCGCAACGCAGTTGGATTGGAGAAGCATGGTTCATCTAAACGTCAATATGTTTGTAGCCCTTCACCTAAGATCAAAGTAGATGAGTGTGAGTGATGTTGAAGCTGCTATGCATAACGTACCCTGTTTTCCTTAATCATGGTGATGTACCTGTCTGCGAGATGCTTGCAGCTCTCTAGATGGTTCACACCCTCTATGCGGTAACATTTCTGCAAGTTATCCCGCACAATGCGAGCCTCCATTGTCTTGACCCAGGACTCCCTGATGATCTCGTCCCGTTGCTTCAGTTGCCCTGTTCAACCGAAAGTTCAGCTATACGTATGGCTTCCTAATTTGAGCAAGAAACATACGCTGAAGCTCTGCAAGTCTCGCCTCATCAACCGGCATGGTGGAAATGCAAGTGAAAGTGTTGGGCAAGCGCTCAGTGAGGCTGAGCGCTATTGTTAGAGACGCCGCTGAGACGTCGAGGGACGGCCGACTTCCTACCCGGTCACTCACCGGATAACATGGTTCCTGGGACCATCATACCATAAACCTGCTAGTACTTGAGCCCCCTCTCTGCATCAGAGAATGAGTAATTGAACTTAGCGTCCCATCACCGTCGGACAGAGCGATAGAACGTTGTGACTTGGACGTAAACCATCATGTCTTATCCCCTGCGTTTCCCTACAGAGAAGCCTCTCGTCACTCTCACCCATCGTACGTTACCCTTAGGCAAACAGCGTGGATTCAATCTTGATATTCACACATGTCTAGCTACTGCGTCCATCTGGATAATTGAATTGCACAATGGTCCTGACAGCAGGTTGTCTACTGCACTGATCAACGATGGTCTGCAGCCTGCACTGGATGCAGTCGAGCGTGACTGGCGCAATGGATGGCGCGCAGCCCGAGCGGCGAAGAACAAGACCGGTGGTAAGGGTGCCCTAATAATTGTCGGGAATAGAGGACAGGACAAGTTCTTCAGCAATGGTACGTAGTCCACCCAGGATTCAGATATCACCATGTCATTGAACGAGCCAATTAGGACTTGACTTTGATAGCCTTTCGAAGGACCCTCATTATTCACTCAACTTCTTCCCTCGTAAGTATCCACTTCATAGATATTCCATGTGTGGGGCTGATCTCCGCCATCAGACGTATATAATCCTCTAATGCGCCGGTTGATTACATTCCCAAGTAGGTTGCCTTGAGATATTTCATTTCTGAAAACAGCTGAGCACGTTTGTACAGTTCCTACTATTGCTGCTATTAATGGCCACTGCTTTGCTGGGGCTATGATGCTGTCACTTTGCTGTGACTATCGTGTTATTACAGACGGTGGCAAGCGTAATGTTTGGATGTGTATGAATGAGGTGAGCATGTGTTGCACATGGCCTGGACACATATTCTGATTGTTAGCACGGCAGATACACCTTGGTGCCGGATTTCCGCAGTCGTTCACCAGTCTGATCCGTGCAAAGATCCCCGATGCTCGTACACACCGCAAGGTGATCCTCGAGGGGCATCGCTTCTCACCTTCAGAGGCCCTCGAAGCGGGACTTGTAGACCACACAGTGAATGGTGACACAGAAGCGGTCATTGCGAAAGCTCAGCAAGTCGCCGATACTGTCAGTTCGCTGTGTATCCCTGGATCGTGGGGTATCTCCAAAGTGAGGGTTACCATTGCTTGTGGGGCCGTTGACAAGCTCGCTGATCCCTCTTTGGCACAGCGTGAATTATATCGCGATGTTATCGAAGCTTCCACCAAGGATACGGTGATCGCTAATGTACCTGCTGACGACGCTGTTGCAAAGGCAAAGTTGTGAATACCTTCGTCTAGGAATACATCAGTTTCCCAGATTCTTCCTGTTTCGGGTTTCCGGCTGTCACAGTTCAGCCCTATCCAGTGAGTCGTCTTATATGTTTGCTTGTCCACCTCCGACGCGTCGCGTCAAAATCAGAGGTCAAAATTATTTGCTGGAATATTTGCTTCCTTCCTTGGTTACCCACGTGGGGGTTGCTATACCAAGACTTGGAGACGCCCACCGTTCTGCACTACAATGGAGGGCGCTTACTATTTTTTTGGCTTGTGCCGTCCGTCTTGCCGCCTGCAACAATGATTGAACCAAGAACAAAAGCGACATGGATTCGAGAAGATTTTTTATATAAGGACCCTGCGTCTTCCTGTGCCATACTGACTTTTCCCCTTCCCATTCATCATCCTTCCCTTCCTCGAGGCAGTGCCTATCTTTCTGAAGCTGGACCTTTCTCTTGTTCTCCTTCACTGCACTTCCCAGGTTCCCCGCTCTCTTCTCTCATTGTCATTTTAATTCCTCGAGGCCGGCCTTCCCAACATGCAACTTGGTTTTACATTCTCTTTCCTACTCGCAACTGTTTTGCTTGCTCTGTCACCTAATGTCGAGGCCGCACCTGTAAAACGTGCGGGCATCGTGACCCTTCCTTTGAAACGCATTCATCAAGCCCGCAATGACGTGCATCCTTTTATGGTATGTTTTTTTTTCGGTTCCACATTTGATCCTTCGTGTTGAATGTCCTTTTTTTTGTCTACTAGTTACTCCAACAGCACATTAACCGTGGTCTAAAGCGCTATGCGCGTATGACCGGACGCGAAGCGCCCAGCGATCTCGAGCTGAGAGCTCACATTCATAAACGCATGTACATTCCCGCAACTGGACCGGGATCCAGAAAACCCGCTGTTGACAAACGTTTCAATCGCTCCGGTGTCAGTCATATCTCTGAACCTGTGACAACTTTGGTCAACAACGCCGCCACAAAGGGTGGTAAGGGCAAAAACCGGAACAAGAATGCTGCTGCGTGCGTGACGTTTCTTCTGCAACCTGTCTCGATGCTGATGGAAGGTACAGAGGAACAGGTGCAACCAATGGTACCGCATCCAACGGCGGTGCTGGCTTTTCCGAGGTTGATTTAGAGGCAGCTCTGAAAGGCACTTTGGCTCCCGCGGGAAATCCCACCGCTGACAACTCCCTTGGACTCGATATCGAGTAAGATATTTCTTCAACATTTGATTGCTTTGCGTGACTGATTCCGACGATGCCATCAGGGCTAATGATGTTGGTTACATCGCAACTGTGCAAATGGGGACTCCACCCAGGGATTTCAAGCTTCTTATGGATTCGGGTTCGGCTGATCTCTGGGTCGGTGGGGAGAACTGCCAATCCGAGGATGGAGGAGACTGTGTAAGTAGATGCGAGATCCCCGTGAATGTTGGTCGTAGTGTCTAATTTAATGACGCTTCTAGGGCAACCACGTCTTCCTCGGTTCTGGCAGTTCATCCAGCTTTGTTGACACGAAGCAGCAGTTCCAGGTAACCTATGGTTCCGGGGCCGTGGCAGGAGATATTATCACAGACGATATCAATGTTGCTGGTCTTGACCTGAAGGCACACAAGTTCGGGGTTGCGACTCAGGAGACTGTAGACTTCTCCAGCAATCAAACTCGTGAGTTTTTGTTTCATTATCTATGTACAAGGCAGATGTTGACAGGTTGGACTAGCATTCGACGGTTTGATGGGTCTTGCCCAATCTGTAAGTAATCTCTATGCCGACGCGTGCGAATTTGCGCTGATTTTGTTGTAGACATTGTCCCAGCAACAGACTCTCACTCCCGTGGAAGCCCTCTCAAAGAATGGCCTCATTCAGGATGCCATCACGTCGTACAAGATCTCTCGACTAGCAGATGGCAAGAACGATGGCGAAATCACTTTCGGCGGTCTCGACCAGACCAAGTTCGATGCCAACACGCTCGTTACCTTCGACAATGTGAATAAGCAAGGATTCTGGGAAGGTGCTATGACGGTTTCGGTTAATGGTCAAGATCTCGGACTCAAGGGTCGCACCGCCATTCTCGACACTGGAACCACGCTCGTCATCGCACCCGCGGCCGATGCTACTGCCGTTCATCAAGCTATTCCAGGTGCCAAGTCAGATGGACAGGGCGGATTCACTATTCCTTGCACTACGACTGCGTCTGTCGCTCTTACGTTTGGAGGTCAAACATTCGACATCAACCCTCAGGATCTGCTCTTTGTTCCCGTTGATCAGAATGACCTCCAAGGTGATTGTGTGTCCGGTATCTCGTCTGGCAATATTGGTGGTGATGCAGAGTGGCTGGTATGTATCTTGAAATATCGATTGACCTACCAGCCCATATTAACCTATTTCCAGGTTGGCGATGTCTTCTTGAAGAACGCCTACTTCTCCACAGATGTGACCAAGAATCAAATCTCGCTCGCCAAGCTTGTCTAAGGTGTCGACCCTTTGACTGCATCTTGGAGGCGGGTAGAAGAACACGCACAGAACAATGAGAAACCCGCTTCGCTCTCATTCATTCATTCCCCCGCCCACCCCACAACATTCATTTCTGCTGTTTCGTTTCTCATGGGTTGTTCTCGCTATTGCATAGCTGTGTATTATTATTGCTGCTTTTCTTCTGTATTCTAGGTTAGACACAATTACATGCTCTGAAGCAGCTTCCAAAATGAGCGTACCTATACGATGGGGGCCGTGACAAGATCCGCTGACCTACGGAATAACGCAAGTGCAGTGCATCTCGGACTCTCGTTCAGACGTCTGCTGCTAGTAAGCTTTTGAATCCGTCGCCGGCCGCTGGGAGCCGTTCAAGGTATCCAAAGCGTCCCAAGTTCGGACCTGTCCGTATATGTTGATTCAATGCACCAAAAAGAGGACTATCGCCACACGAGGGTCGTTCCCAAGATTATCCGCAGCGTCCCATGACGGCTCTCGTGCTTTCAAGTTCGGGTTCTGACTTTACACTTTCAAAGTTGGGGGTCCAAACATACGGCTTCTTTGCCGCTGGATGTTCCTGAGCCGGCGAAGTCGAAGCTAAAGAGAGGTCTGATCAGCACGTTCATAGGGCCCGAGCACCTACCTGGTCACGCCCCCAGTCTATACTATTTTTATTCAGAAAAGGAAGAAAAGGAGATGCGAGGTTGGAAACCAACTCTCTTTATCGACACTGGCATGGGTCAATTTGCAAATTGTCAGAGAAGTATGAGTCTTGGGAAGTACAGTAGATTTGCGATCCAGTCTATTTCTGTTCAGTAACGACACAAAGGAGGCCTATAAGCCAGATGAGGGATAAATACACAAGAGTGGGATGAGGGAGGGTGTCGCCGCTAGGATCGATGATTATACCACAAGGAAAAGGCAAAAGAGAGGGGAAGAAGAAAAAGGTCTTCAATGCAAAATGGGTGATGAAAGATTACAAGAATCGTCATAACTATGGGTTGAGTCGATGTATCACATATGCACGAAAACAGGAAACAGGAAATACGCACTATTGCATGGTGTTGTACATAGGGGAGAGTCGAGAACAAGATACGACAGCGGACTGAGACGAGGCAAGGATAGGAGAGGAAGCGGAAACCCGACCCAGGCGAGGACCTCCAAAAGACGTCATAAACAAAGCGTTGGAAAAGATAACGATGCACAGCCCGTAGAAAAGGAGGGGGTTGATGGAGACGAAGTGTTGAAGAATGAGCAATGAAATATCACAATATAAAACGGGAGATATACAATGAATGGATAGCGGGGGAACAACTTGAACTTGTATGTAACCGACCCTAGTCCAAAATATGGAATGAAGGAAGATGTAAATGTAAGGAAGGCCGCAGGCCGGTGACGAAGAAGAGTGCGACATGCGAAGACCATGTCAAGATTCGTTCGCCACGGAAAGCTTGAAGTACGGATGCTGTAAGGCATCCTTAACAGTGGTCCTCTGCGCAGGGTCGAAGGTAAGAAGCTTCTTCACTAGGTCATAGAACTGGCGGTTAATGTTATCGGTTGGAGGGATTATATCCTACATATCAATATTAATGATATAGATCAGGGCGAGGATGGGGCGATGCTGCTTACCGAGAGGCTTCGACAAGCTCGAACTTCTTTTCTACTTTGTCGCGTTGCCTTGGGCTTTGGCCAGTCGAGCTTGCTTCCCTCCTTGAAGTACTCCGGTTTCGACCTCGCACCCGCTCTTGCAAAGCGTTCTGGCATCTTGCCCATAACTTGCTCCATCATAGCTAGGTGCTCTAGGTTGTCGTGTGTTTGGAAGAGGGCCACGCCGGTGTAGAATTCAACCAGAATGCATCCCAGCGAGAACACATCACAAGGGTACGACCAACCCAAACCTGAGCATTGCTGTCGGGTCAGTAACAAACCAATTGTGAAAATGATTAGCGAGCGAACCTAGAATGATCTCCGGCGCACGGTAGTGGCGAGTCGAAACCACACTCGAATGGTACTCTTCCTCGAATGTGGCTGAGCCAAAATCAATAAGACGAATATCTGTGTCGTCAAGTATACGCTTCATCTTCACGGGATTACCTCGCTGTCAGGTCGGAGGCGTCAGAGGCAAGGTCGCGGACGGAAATGGACTTGACGACTACCTTTCCAGGTATAGGTATACTAACGTATTTGTAACCGTTATTAACCAATAAGATATTTTCCGGCTTCAAGTCGGTATGAATGAGATGTAGCTCGTGAAGGACTAGGCAACCTCTATCAGTATAAGACGGTCGAAAAGTCTAGGCATACTCACAGGCAACGCTTCCCAGAAGTTGTCGTGCGAAGGATTGGATATGATGGCGTGGGAAAGGGGCGAAGTCGTTCTCCTTCAAGAAATCGTACACGCACATCCCCAGGAGCTCGGAAACGAGGCATATGTGGTTCCGATGGTCAAACCAGTGCAGTAGATGGATACATTTACTACAGAACAGCCCGTCAACGGTGAGCTCGTCGGATGTGGGGGTTGTTACTCACTGTCTATTCGTCGGATCTCGTTCTTTCAGCTTTTGTAATACACGAACTTCGATCTTGCTCGCATCGCGATACTTTGGAATGGCACGAATAATTTTGATGGCAACTCGTTTGTTCGTTTCGGTGTCGAGAGCTTCGACGACCTTGCCGAATGTGCCCTGACCGAGCAAACGGACAGTGCGGTCTAGAAGCAAGGATCAGAATGCATACCATGAACGTTGAGGGAAGAATGACATACAACGCTTGTAGATCATGTCATCCGGGACTATAATGTAGTGTCCCTCTTTATCGTCACACGGCACGGGGCCTTTCGATGCCTGATACAATCATGAGTCAACTGACAATGAGCATTGCAATATGGAATCAAATAACGTACATCTTCAGTCGGGGCGCCGCTACCCGTCGCCCACGATTTGTTAGTGCTCGCAGGTTGGAGATGGCCATTGACAGCAGGCTTCTTCGTTGCGGTGCCAGCAAGCTCAACATCCCTCTTCCGCTTCTTGGCAGGTGGGGGCGGAAGTAAGGCAGAGTGACCAGAAGATGTACTGGCAGACAATGCTTGAGCTTCAGCGGCCGCCCTGGCTCTCGTCCTGATGGGTGCGGAATAGATCGGCGGCTGGTATGAGGCTGAAAACATATGAGTCGTCGATGGGGACACTGTTGAAGGTGGAGGAGTGTCCTCGATGACGATGACCTCTCGCAGCCTGCCAGCACTGTCAACCTCCTGGACCTCGCTGTATGAAACAGTGTACTGGTGGGCCCGCTTGCGCTTGCGCGTGGCGACTGGGGGGGTGGGTATGGCGCTGGAATTGCCGTTGGGAGCATTGCGGTTGAGAGTGTACTGTGGAAGCACCTGCGGTGCAAGATGATGTTGCACCGCAGCCTGCATCGTCTGGGTGATAGTGGTCGACGTGGTGGTGGTAGAGAAGAAAGAGAGGAAGAGAGAGGTTTATCAGCCTGATAGAGAGTGCGACACCAGAACGACTTGCGAAAGAGGGAGACGCTGCCCAACGGACCCTTATTTGTTTGGCCGGGACGCACGGCACTATTACGGCCTCAGCCACTCTCTTTCTCTTCCATAATCCGCCCTTTTTCTCCTTTCCTGCTATCTTTCAAGCTGCTTTGTCGTTCACTATCGCACGCCACGAAATTCATTCATTTTTTTCCCGAATGTCGCCAGCAGTATTCAACGCAATAGCCCTTGCACGTTCTCACGCATCATGCTCCTTGGCCACTGCCACGGAGTCGGATGTACACCCTTGGACGGCCGGCAGCGACCGTAGCAGTTGCTTGCCACTCCCAGCATCACCGGAAGGGAGGCTGACAAGCAATACATAGGCCTGCAGAGCAATATTCCCGCGTCAGAGCGCTACATTGGGTTCCTGCCGATCCACCACGTTCGATTGTAGGTTTGCTTTTGGTTTCCGTCATTGTGGCTTGTACCAACGACGTGTCTTTATACCCTGCCATGTATGTAATCCATATGGCTATGAATGAAATGCCAGAACAATGGGCACTCGTCAGCCACTGGTCGTGGTTCAAAGAAATCATTCTTAGTTATAAGCGTCCGGCGCTAATACACTTACAGCGAACTCAAGATATCATCTGTAGATGTTCTGTAGCTGCCAGGCCGAAAGAAAATATGGAAGCAGGTCTATAAGTTTTGCTTTCGCAAGCTTGCGCTATCGCAGGATCAATAGCACGAACTGAAGATTTGAACTTCAGCCGAGGATTATGGAATAATTTCCTAATTTGATAAGGTTTTAGTTTACTTCATTGGGACCATTGGCGGTCGTCGCTGTCGCCGTCGACGACAGAGCCCTCATTTCCGCTGTGTCTGTCCTCAAACCTCTGCCAGAAGGCTTCCCGAGCTACTCAGAGACCGCTGCAGAGTTATGAGGGGTCTGGCTTTTCCTACTGCAGCCGTATCTCCCCGAGAATCTTCCTATGACTATGGCACACCTTTCAGTGGAGGCGGCAACGAGAATGCAATTGATCCTGCTCTAAGAGTAGATACACCAATTGACCCTGCATTGTTAGGTGGAGATGGTTATAGTAGCGGAGTTCCGGTGAGTTGACTTGTTCGCATACAATTCGGATTTGGGGGTTGGTGCGAGCGAAGTGATAAATGACCGCGACGCGACGCGAAACGCTCTGATGAAGGGGTCGCGTAACTGGAGCTTATCTTCTAAATGTTAGGTTACTGCACTACCGCCTCATACCGTCCACCAGCCCGCCCCTATACCCATCAGACAATATTCGCAAGGCCCCCAAGGCGATCCTTTTGCGCCTTTACCGCCGTATGTTCCTGTGGAGCAACCCTCTATGCCCGTACAGAAACCGCCTAAGAAGAAACGGAAGGTCGTTCGTGAGATGGAATGTGGTTTCTGTCAGGGAGATGATAACAAGAACAACAATGGTTTTCCCGAACCATTGCTAACATGTTCGGAATGTGGACGAAGCGGTACGTTCGATCTCACTCTCAAGCCTCGATCACTTCCGCTTGAACACTTCTGGCTAGGTCACCCTTCGTGTTTGCAACTCGAAGAGCTCGGAGGTACGCTTCGGTCATACCCATGGAAATGTGCAGAATGCAAGAGTTGCGAAGTCTGCAATGAGAAGAGCGGCGATGTACGTCCATCTTTGTCTTGTTATGAACTCCACCGATAACTTTCGTCGTTCACACAGAGCAACATGTTAATTTGTGATGCATGCGATAGAGGTACACCTTGATCTCAATTTCATCCTGTTGTACTCACTCACAATGCTCAAAGGATGGCATATGGGTTGCCTACAGCCACCACTTACCGAGGAACCACCTGGAAAGTGGTATTGCCCCATATGTCCTCCGCCACTCGATACACAAGAACGTTTCGCACCCGAACACGAATCCAATGAACAATACCTCGAACCTTCTGAGCCTATAGACCCCGAGATTCTTGCTGCCGACATGACAACTTCACCTCGTCATCGTCGGCACCGCGAATCGTCCATTGCTTCGTCTTCTCAGTCCATTGCGCCGTATTCCAGCAAGTCTCGGCGGAAGGGCAAGTCCAAAGCGAGCGTTACTAGTCTTGTAACAGACGAATCCGAAGTGGATGTCGATGGAGATGTCGATGGAATTAACAATGAGCAAACGCCGACAGCTGCTTTAAGACGTCGGAGTAAAGTCAAGTCGCGATGGAAGGGCAAGCAGCCGGCGAAGAATGGAACTGTACGCGAACAAGACGAGGAAACAGGCGCAGAAACTCAGACTGACCTCGAGACCACTCAACTACGGCCAATCAAACGAATGCGTCTACGACTTTCTTCACCTATACCGCCTAATGCCGAACTTCCGTCTTCGCCCCATCCGCCACTCCGACTGAAGTTGCTTCCACCGAAGGGCAAAGGCAAGGAGCGCGAGCACGAGAGTGCTGATGACGGGGATGATGGGGGAAAGAAGGGGATGTTCGATGATCTCCTTACTCCGGAAGATAGGGATACGACCCAAACGACTATCACTCAGGCTGATAAGACCCGCTTCGAGAGAGCGCGGACTACTAGCGAGGTGCGCTCTACACATCGCTTTTTCAACCATGTTTGACGTTTTGATGTTTCTTCTAGCATAAGTTTAATCCACCGCCGCCTCCAGTAACACTGCCTAGCGCATCGGAATCTCCGGAAACACCAGTGGCAGGACCATCAACTCGACGTTCTACATTGCTTCATCTTCCTATCCCACCTCCGACGCCAGGTCCCGCCACACTATCACCAGCGCCGTCTACTCCCGCACCTGATGCCGCCACACCAGTTGACGGTGTTCCAAGGATACGGTCGATACGGTTTGGCGAATACGAGATTCAGACGTGGTATAATGCCCCGTTTCCTGAAGAGTATTATACAAGTATAGTGGATGGACGACTGTGGATCTGCGAGTTTTGTCTTAAGTATATGAAGAACCGATTTGTTGCTACTCGACATCAGGTGGGTCTTTCGCGTTTTAACGCCACCCAGAGTACTGACTTCGTTGTAGTTGAAATGCAAGATGCGCCACCCGCCAGGCGACGAGATCTACCGTGACGGTTATATCTCTATATTCGAAGTGGACGGGCGCAAGAATAAGATCTACTGCCAGAACCTCTGCTTACTCTCCAAGATGTTTCTGGATCACAAGTCGTTATTCTATGACGTAGAGCCCTTCTTATTCTATGTTATGACAGAAGTGGACGACATGGGCGCTCGCTTTGTCGGGTATTTCAGCAAGGAGAAACGAAGTCCGAAGGATTACAACGTTAGTTGTATCATGACGCTTCCGGTGCGACAGAGACAGGGATGGGGTAATCTGCTTATTGACTTCAGTAAGTCGTCTTGCATACGTTGGAAAGTGGATGCTTCCTAACGCATGGTCATGCAGGTTATTTATTATCTAAGAAGGAACAAAGAGCTGGTTCTCCCGAGAAGCCGTTGTCCGCACTTGGTGCACTGGGGTATAGGAATTATTGGACCCTAGCTCTCATGAGGTATCTTCGGACTACTCCAAAGAACCCCAAACTCGAAGGTCCGTCTTCCCGCCCTCACTTCACCGCGTCAAACATGGTCACAATTAACATCAATAATACTTCTCTCGGTGCAGACATCAGTAAAGCAACTTCGATGACCATAGAAGATATCTACAATACACTTATACAGCAAAACATGATCACCGTATTGGACGCGGCGCCTTCTCCTAAACCTCTTCCAGGTCAGACGATCAAGTTTCCGAAGGGCCGCAAGAATGGTATCGCTCGTAAGCATCTTCAGCGGACAACAACCAACGATGACGAGAAGGTGAACAGGCCTTTCATCCCGCCACGCTCGTATAGGATTCACTGGGAAGAGGATTATGTGGAGGAGTATATGGCAAAGTGGGAGGCTAAAGGTTATCTGAGGTTGAAGCCGGAGAACCTGAAGTGGAGTCCTTTCCTGATCGCTCGGACTCCCAAGTCAGCAGGTGTCTCTACTAAAGCGAAGGACGAATCCATGGTGCAGGCTGCTGACGCGGCCGACGATGATTTATGTCAAGCAGACGAAGTTGATACGCCTGGTGCTGGTCCATCATCGAGTAAATCTCATGTCCGTGCCACAGACACTCCCTTTGCGTTATTTGATGATCCTATTGAGGCTCCCGAAGCACGAAATTCTAGGCACAACTCCCCTGATCCAGATGATCCTAGCCAACCACAACGTGAGGGACCTAACACGAGGGTGTCACCACGGAAACGAAACCATCCAGATGTTATTCCTACACGTCGTTCCAGACGTTCATCTAACGTCCCTGTGATTGCGACTCCGTCACCCAAAAAATCACACTCTTTTCCGTCAAAACGCCAACCTCCACCTCCGAGTCTTCGTCGACGGCGGTCCTCTGTCAAGGTCCCTCCAGTCGACGAAGAACTTACGTCTCTCACGCCGGAAGACCATTTGGCTCAGGACGCTGCCCTTGCAGCGAAACTCGCCAGAGAAGAGGGTCGTCCCCGGCGACAGCTTCGTTCACATTCGAACCATGAGTCAGATCTCACCTCATTGGTTTCTACGACACCTAAACCCAGGGCACAACAGTCTCGGAAACGCAAACGTGATGAGATGGAATCCTCTCCCGAGCCTGAGCCATCTCTAAGTCCCGTAACGCCTCGGCAGATTCATACTCGGCGGTCGTCTTTGGCGGTCATTGGCAAGGGGAACCACACCCCAAAGACGCCTGTGAATTCGAGGAAGCCACCCGCGAAGAGATTACCTCCGTCGGTTCCGCTTTCAAGGCGAAATTCGCGGACTACGAGAGCGGCAAGGAGGGTTCGCTCGCCTTCTCATGCGTCGGAGAGTGAAGAGAGGATTTCGCTTCGGCGGGAGGAAGAAGAGGAAGAAGAAGAGGAAAAGGAGGAACATCCGGCACCTCTCCGAGAATCGCCCAAACCGATGGAAGGAGAGGAAGAGGAGCCTGAGGAGGCCCCTCCTGGACAGCCTTCCCGTGAACTTTCAGGTCATGCGTCGCATGCATCTAGCTTGCACGAGCGACACGAAGAGGAAGAAGAAGAACCTGGGGAGGACGTCAAGTTCGAGGCTCTGGACACCCCTTTGACTGGAATTACCAGTCGACACAGTGCCCCAAGTGACGACACGATGTGTGTTCCTGAAGAGCATCGTGACGCCACCAAGGGAACGCCTGGTCCCCTCGCTGCAACCCCTTTCAGAGTTAACGGTCATGCTGCCCCTCCACATGGGCCCATTGGTGCAACTGCCAATGGAATGGCGGTACGATTGGAAGAGGAGGAAGAGGAGGAGGAAGAGGAAGCAGTTGCTCCTTCCGAACTTCCTAAAACGACAAGCAAACCTCCTGCTAGCATCATCCCTACACAAGTTCAGGCTCAGCTTGATGTCGAAGTCGACCTCGACGCAGACATTGACGCTGAGGGAGAGCCCGACATCGACGCTGAAGGCGAAGATGACATTGATGCTGAGGGCGAACCGGATGAAGACGCTGAGTACGAGGTATTTTAGAACGCACCTTTGTTCCTTTGCTTTGCTTTTGCCGTGATGCACTGGTGCTTACGGTTCCGTGGTTGGTTCAAGTAGGAGACATCATCACTATGAACAGTCGAATGCATTTAAGAACATGTGCATGTAGTTTAAGAGGGTATAACCTATGCACAAAGTATAATTATCATCGGGACCTTTTTTTCCCGTTTTCTTTCGTTGCTTAGGGGGGTTTGTGCATATTGTTGCTTTCATACTAGTGTACAATCTTTTCATTTCTGGTTTTCAACACATACAACTTACTTCTTTTTCTTGGGCAACACATCAAATCGTCAATCATGTGCACATGCCACAGCGACATATACTAAAAGGATCCCGATTGGTACTAGTACAGATGTATACAGTACTGTCTGCAATAGGGTACAATCTGAACCTGATTGTCAAAGCCAGAATGTCCGTGATAGGGATGCATAGCGGGGAGCAGATTCGGTGATGTGACATCAGGAGGTTCGTCTCCGATTCTGATCCTTATTCGATTTCGCCTTTGTACAAATTGTCCTCGGGCGTTTCTCTGCACAGACAGCTCAATACGATGCGTTGGACCTACGTCAGAAGCGATTAAATATCTACGCAGGTTCGCCAGTGAGCTCCTGTATGAGCTCACTTGAGCCTTTGTGTCCGGACCATTTTGATATTCCATCTGGTACATCCACGGTTCTATGCATGTATGAGACTCGATGACAAGAAGGCAACGAATCGTCAACATACCTCTGGGAGTAGAAGATGTGAGCGGTAGGGTGGAAGTCCTGGGGCATGCGGCCGTCTTTGAAATGGAATGAGCCAGGGTAAGCTAAGACTGTGTTCCGACCTTCATCGAAGATGGACGAACGGCATACGTCACAGGAAACCTAAGGAAATATTAAGACACGACATATATGGCGTGACAAATTTATTACGAACCTTGCACGGCACATAGTGCTCGCCTTTGCTTATTGCCGTGCTGAAGAAGTGTAGGCTATTGTCTTTGTTCCTGATAAGTCGCACAGCTGTCTGGGGACATAGTGACATGAGGTTAAGAAATTATCTAAGTTTAGAATGTACAGATCGGCACCTTTGGAAATATGACGGCCCACTGAAAGGGTGCTCCGTGAAGCTGTTGGCATTGGCGGCAATGACAATATTTTGCATCTAATGGATTGCCGTGAAACTCGAATGCCACACTGCCACACCAACATTCTCTGGCGACTCTGAGCTGTGGACCTAATCTTTTCTGTAAGTAACTTACGTTGTATATCCAGGTATGAACTTGTTTCCTTCGCTTTTCCACCAATACGGAGGCTTGCTCATGAAATCCTTCTCCTCATCTCCTCCCTCTCTACTCGGAATCTCTGGTGTTCCACGCCATCCTGCATCGGAGAAAGATTTAGACTTTGGTTTGTTTATGTGGTCTTCCCGCGGTGGATGTGGCACAGTGTAATGTTCTCCTTGGTGAGGCGCGGCTTCCGGGTGAGCATTGGGCAGTATGCCGCCCTTTAAGTGGTAATTGTCATTATCTCTGTCCATGGCACACCGAGGGTGGTATCTCAAAAACGATCGAGAAGATAAACCCTTTGAAAATCTCGTCCGTGGCCTAAGGTGAGAGCCAGCGCCAACTATGAGATCACTATGCTGGCCTCCGAAACGAGTTACCCAGGTGCGTTCCCCTGTCGAATCCCTGGCCTCCTTTAAACTATAGACACTGAGGCAGGAAGACGTTTGTTCCAGCCAGGATTTCGCTTTAGACAGGATGTACCTTCAAATTGCAATCGAGTCTCGATGACCAGCGAAAACCGGCCTGAGTTTCTGATTGAGAGCCATGCAACATGCCGCTACTAAGCTGATAGATTTACGCAATTAAGGGAGGGTAAGCCTAGAACTAAGCAGCGATACAAGATCAAGCGTTCAGTCTGGGGATTTATCCAAGGCTCGGGAAGTACTCGATGAGTTTCGATCGGATCTATCATCTCGGCATATCCCCAATTAAGAAATGATTGAGTTTCAAGTAAGTTAACAGTGTACAGTAAGTTTCGATTCTTTAGCATTGCTACCAGTAGGTGCAGTTGCATTTGCGGCCCTGTATCGGCTTTTCTAAAATGATTCTAGATGGTGCTTTCGCCTTGGCTTGGGTCTTTGTCGGGAAAGATCGAGCTGCAGCTCGCCAAATTGAAACTGCGATTATATCTACTCCTTACACATGGCCATTTTAAGGGATGGGAGAGACGCGTGTTATTCTTTCGTTTTGGCATTCCACTTGTTCTCAAAAGGACAGATCAAGTGTTCTGCACTGAAGCCGATGCGCTTCGTTTTCTGAATCGTGCTGTGCCACACCTCCCTATTCCCAAACTGATTGATTCCTTCGAGCTTGATGGTGCCACGTATACCCTCATGACCAAACTGCCTGGTCGTCCTCTACTCGAGATTCCAACGTTGGAATCAGATCAACTGGCTCCCATCATAAACGACGTGCTTTACATTCTCGAGGAATTATGGCGCATCCCTCAACCAGCTTCATTTAATGGACGAGTGATGGCTAGTGCAAGTGGTGATGGTCTTCTTCATCCTGTAGGCGGGTACGAAGATTTCGGTGGCCCATACGCATCGACGTTGGACCTTTACAAAGGCATGATCATGAATCCTGCCGGCGTATCTTCTGAAATCATGCATACATTGGCAGAAGACCCCATTGTTTGGGTCCATACAGATCTCCGTATGCAGAACATGCTGATAGAGAAGGGAAGGGTGACAGGCATCGTGGACTGGGAGTGGACGGGCTGGTTGCCTCGTCACTGGCAGCTCCACATCTTACGACGCCCTGGTCCTTTCTGCGTTGGCGCATGGGTTCGATACTGGTTGTTCGAGCATCATTTCGATGATACGATTGAGGCCGCCTATACGGCTTCGACGACAGAGGGCGTTCTCACTTGGCCGATCTAGAGTACGGTCGGCAAGGTTGCAGAAACCCGTAGCGTTGGGTGCCTTCGATGAGCTTCAAATAACAGTTCAGGCGTGCCATATAGGCAGATTTCATTCTGTTCCTTTGTAAGTGATTGTATCTCGGGGTTCTTATAATGACGAGGTGAGGTATAAAGCAACCTAGACGACCAAGTTAGATGATCAGTGTCGACAAAGACATCCGAGTTCGCGACATATATCAGTGATATCTTGCACTTTTGACGATGCGGCGAGCCTTCGACTTACAATTCTGTAAGTTTGTGACTTAAGATGCCACCTCGAGATAATAATCATAGCAATGCTCGCAAAGATAAGTGCATTGGTACCTATCTAGGTTATCACGAATACAGTATACTACCTTGATCTGCTCTGCGAGGTAAGAACACATGTGCACAGGGAGATGCTATTATAAATGCGCGAAACCTGACATGAAATAGCCCGGAGAAATGTAGTATCAGACAAGTCTGACTTAAACCCTATTTGGGCTCAACTCAACAATCAACATCTCCTTCACCTTCTCGTGCTGAGGCCCAAAGTATCGCTCACTGTCGAAGCTCCATTCCAGATTTCCAATCATCCAACTCTCCATGGCCATGACGAATTGGTCAACTATATGATCTATTTCGGCTCCCCACGAAGGAAGACGTGATTTGTTATCGAAGAACCGATCAACCAGCACTTTGAAGTATTCACCGACGTAATCGGCGGCACCTTGAAGGTCAAGATTCTTCTCCTTCATGAGTACAGTCATGATGTTGTTCCCGGTGTGACCCATGGCCTGCTCCATGTTGTAAGAGTAGAGATCCTAAATGAAAAATAATGAGTAAAACTAGGCTGGAGGCGGATGAGGTGTAGGACATGCATTGGACCAGCAAACCGTGTCTACCGCAGCAAGATGCATTTCCATCATGACGGGGTGATGAAAGACCTCATCAGGGAGGTCGAGTCCTAAGACATAGCCAAATAGTCCGAAGAAAAAACGGACGGCGCTGTTCTCCCGACGGAGTACTTCATAGGAAGCCATGTCGAGCACAACACCAAGTTCCCGATATTCAGCTTCCCTGGTGAAGCCATTGACGTAATCCTCTGCATGTTTAATAAATCGTCGGTAGCAAGCTGGTCCCATGCGGGGGAACAGACGTGCTCTGAACCTACGAAGATCTGCTTTAGGGTTGTCTTGGGCGTATTGAAGGGCGGCTTACTGCTTGGTCATAGTGCACAAGACGGAACCGTCGTTGAAATCGGGATCGCGTAAAGCATTCAAAAGGACATAGCCAGTTTGATAGGCATCCTTTCCGGTTTGCTCATCGCTGATCTCGTCGACGGTGAAGAGAATATTGGCAAAGTCGCAGCAAGTCCGGAGTTCCTCGTAGCCAGCGTAGGGGTAGGCATGTGAACACAAGAGTTCGCTTCGGCTTTGAGCAAAAAATTCCCGTTTTCTACCGGAGAAGACGTTAAAGCTGAGAACCCATCTCGAGGACTCCGCGGCGGCAGCGGCATAATGAGGGTTCGTACGACCGTGAAGAGGGACAAGAGGAATGAGATCAGCGAGTTTGTATGTGGCCGTGGTGGACGCCATTGAGTGTATGCACAGACGCTATGTTGTCGGGGTGGTATATTGGTATTTTCCTGAGGTGTTGTTGAGGCATTGAGTTTATGGGTATAAGTACCTTCAGCTCTCCTGTGCGTGATCAAACGGTCGGTTCGGAGAGTGCATCTTGCTCGCTACTGAAGACCTTGCGCGTTAGATAAATTGCGTAAACTTCAATGTGGCGTCGCCATCTAGACTAGGTACGCCTAGGTATATAATGAGACATACCATACTGGTCTGAAGAGCGCTATAGCAACACGTAAATTTTTCCAAGTGAGATAGCTGACGTGCTAGAGACTTTCGGAGGTAATGGTTCCTCTACGCAGGCCCATGCATAATTACAAGGATACGAGTTGATCTTTGTCACATGTTGAGCGTGCGATAGAAGACTGCAGGATTAATTAGGATGAGTGTACATTAGCCACAAATCCGGGAGATCCGACGTCCCCGTGAAGTGATAAACTGATGTTCATTTTTAGCATGGTGTATCATGCGAAAACTATAGTAGTCATTGGTCATGGCACGGGGATGGCACTACTGAAATTGGCATGTCATGGTGACTCACCTTTACCTTCGTGGTCCATGCGTCCTTCGATCGACATGTTCAATGTCAACCTATGTTAGAGTCAGGCATGGATGAGTGAAAGGGAAAGAAGTCAGAGGAAAGCAGATCTTTTGCCAGGCAGAGTTTTGTCCCCTCATTGAGTAACGCATCAATATACTTCAAGTTGATAATGCCTAAATCAATCATGTCGCCTCCCATAGCCCGCCATAGACATTTTGAATCTCTTTCGATGGCACTTTGGAAGCTTGTGAGGAGACCTATATGTGCAGAAGTGGTCAGCAGTATTTAGTTGCACCCGTACTGTATGCTATACTTGGAATCTCTTCCAATACTCGAACGACTGTCTAGAAAATAGTTCAGCGAAGGGGCGTGTGAAGAACGTGCTGACAGCGCTCAGCGATATTCCTGACGCCGCGTTCTCCAACATTCACGGCAAATATGAATGTGTCTGCCTTCTAGGCAGAGTCCATGCAGAGTCCTGACAAAACGACATTTTGGCAACATGTCAATGCATCTGTCCGACGACAGATTTAAACTCTGCGGGGTGAGTTGGCCAATCAGCGCCCAGAAACGTAAGGATCCATCAAAAGTCTGCCTGGGGGACAGACAATAAGACATGTTGCCAGGATATTCGTCATTCTGCATCGCATCTGTACCAACCACAGAAGGTTTCTTGCGTGCCGTGATTCAAACAAAGCAGTTGCAAAGCGGTGAAGATAAAGACAGACATCGAGAATCGCGCTACTCGAGTACACATTACACATGGTCGTAGCAATTCTCACAACCTTCAAGTTGCCCTTCGTTCCGTCTAGCTCAGCTTTCCGTCTTCTTGAGTATGTAGTAGCAGCGGATTGGATGCTGAGGATAAGCCTGGTGTATACTCGCTTTTCTGTTTGCTTGCTGATTTCTCTCCCCGTCTTAATCTTTTCCCCTTCGCCCAACGGCACGTATCTCCACTTTTTAGCTGATCTCCCTTGATGTCGTCTCGTCTTCCCCTCCATCTTCCCCAACACATTCCCTATCACCTTTCCACAGCTTCTCTACCGGCAGCAATGGCGTCAAACAACGCATATCTGCCTCAGCCGGCCGGCTCTCTCATATGCCAGAGACCTCAGCTGACTTATTGATTCAGCCTTGTTGCTCGCGTTTTCAGGACAATATATATCCGAAAGCAACAAACGCACATCCCTCTCGATTCAGACTCTCGATTCAGACGGTCCCTTGGAACCACCGACATCAACACTCTTGATGAAATCCGCATGTTTGACCTGCCGCGCGTCGTCTCCTCGCTTTCCTCTACTCACAACTGCCGAGCGCGTCGTGATATCTGCCACGTCTCTGCTACTAATGACGTCTCAAATGGGGAGAATCGCTTGGGCCTCAGACATTGTACACTGCCTCCCCTTGACATCTCACATGACATGGCCATACATGTTCTATATCAATTCTCACTCTATGCTCTATTTGTTTTATGCGCTGTTTGTCCTCTTCTAATTTTTTTTACTCCTCTATTGGCAATATTCTATAGCTTACTATCAGAGATAGTTCAAAACTTTCTATACTGACTGTAGTGTCATGGCATTTGTCTTATTTATCATTTTGCAATCACAGATCGAGGGCCACCCAAGATGATATCCACAAAGAGGTCGATAATACACTCGATGATTTCAATGGGTAAGCACGGTGGTGAAGGCATTGGGTGTACTCTTCAATTTGTTCTTGAATGTACAGACTATGCATGCAGCTAGGCATACCAAGGACGTAAAACAGCAGCCAGAGAATGAACGTAGGATCAGTGGCCCGATCAATGGAAACCAGTTAACATCGTACGAAACCTGACATGGTTTCCATCCTAATGGAGGACGACGCTCCGGTGAGGACTATATCAGCTTGTGCGAGGAGATGCATCTACTGGCAAGGCTGTGAGAAATGCGACCACCATTCCAGTCATGGCAGCCTTGAACCTGACGCTTATGTGCGTAAGGCGGATCTTCCTACAAGAGCAAGTACTGGCAATAGTATGAATCGGCCAGTTGAATGCCGCTAGACCTCAATCAATGTGAGTTTCAGCCATTTAGGGTGCTTCGGGCGTTAAGACTCACCGAGAGAACCGTTGCTGACTAGTATCCGAGAAATTGACATTATTATGGGATGAGTACACAACGAGGATACCGCGTTCCAGACACCTCGGCAAAAGCTCTCCAATCGATGCTTCGAGGAGGTTGCAGAGAATTGAGACTTTCCGAAGACGTGGGAAGTGCTCGCTGTTCAATGTACCATCGAATGCCTGCCAAATATACACAGTGTCTGGGTTGTTCAAGTTGGTGAAAGCGGAGACGTAGATGGATATATCTTCTAACGCGGTCGAGGCAGTAGCTGATAATATCTGCGTGAGGTGTGAAAGTATTCGGCCGTCCACCTTCATAGAAACGAGATCGAGGCTCTGTAACTTATCCAAACATAGTGTATCAACGGGTACTGTAGAACCTTGTAGTTAGAAGATGTGCAATGTGATGTTGAACGCGGAAGTACGTACTGACTAACGTACTGAGTGCACCAGTTCGGTAATATGCGTCAAACCCTCCCAGGGTTAGAATAAGATGACTAAGTGTGGAAACATTCATCTCTAACATGGATGAGGCTTGCCGAATCAATTGGAGTGCCTGTACATCCCATTTTGAAGAAATCAAAATCCGGAGTGTCACGAGCCGGGATATCGACGATTGCACTTGCGCAAGAGCATCGTATAGTGTAGCGACAGCACCGGGCTCGGAGTCCCCATAACCATCCTCACGGAAAGTAATGATTAGAGAGCGTAACAGACACGTAGGAAGCGGTCGCAAGGTGCGATATTGTGTAAAAGTGGAAGGTTTGATGAGATCGTAGTTGACTTCCAGAAAGGACAGTCTGGGCAAAATATGTAAAAGTCGCCGGAAGTCCCCGACGTCAATCTTCATGCCCCGGAGAGTTAACATGGTAAGCTTGTTGGCCAAAGAGGACATGTTCTTGAAGAAAAACTTATGCTGAATGGTGTCATTGCAGTCAATCAGGCGCAATGCTTGCAACATTGGAAGCCGGACGAGAAGCATTACAGGTGCCGCCTCTGAAGCGGAATATTGATAACTCGCTAAGGCACGGACAGCCATGAGAAGCTCAGGCCGGGTCCGAAGGGTCTCAATAAGTCCCCCAGGATGAGAGTGCCTTTGGGATGCATCGATCCGGCGTTCGATGTCGTCTAGTCTGAGCCAATGATAAAGATTGAAGTAACTGCGCGGACGCCAAGCTTTGCAGGTCAACGCGCAGTTGAACAACATCCCATACAATGCTCGGCATTCTCTAGTATCGTTGTAGTGGGATGCAATGGCATTTCCGATGCTATCAATGGCCCGCTCAGCGATCTCCGTTGGAAGACGTGGAACCGAGAGAAAGTACAGATGTTTGGTGGGATCCCAATGCGTCGTTGCGTTATTGACGTACATAGTCAGGACGTAAGCGAGGGTTAAAGGTCCGCTACCTAGGTAGGATGATGAATATCGACGTGAATCAGAGATAGAGACACTGACGGTGAGGATGCGATCGAGTCTGCAAGCTAAGGGGAAAGTTCAAGAGATGATTGATCGTCCTCGTGAATGAATCCTTTGGTTGGCAATCGGTATGCTGAAAAGTCCATGATGGAAAAGCTAGGGATACATACTAGCAGGTACTGTACTCGCGCACGGCAGTAACCGAACGAACGTGAGGCGAACGCGTCAAATTCGGCTCGTCAGCAGGTGTGAGATTAATTGGCGTCCATGGGTAGCATATGCCCGATGCACCATCTCAGAATACCTACATACCATCCCCCTCTTCCCAAGAGAGCCGTCAGTGGTCTGGGCACGGGAGACTATGGTTTCAATGCTAGTTGAACCAGCATGTGCTTAGCCTGAGACCGTGACAAGTTGGTTTCATCGAGCGTATTGTAGGAGATCCAGGGGGCTCCATCAGCGTTGGAGCAACTTGGGCGCAGGTTGGTAAAGCTCAAATAAAGACTTCAGAAAGAAAGGATCAAGACTCAGAAAAGAGTTGAATAAGGATACTTGCCGACCCGTGAGAACGACACGGCGTCGATCGCGCTCCTCCAGATCAGGCAACCTTACAACTTGAACTAGAAATTGAATCACTCAGGAGTCAGAACACGCATTCCGCAGACGTCATGCCAGTGCATTTCCGTATTTCTCTCCTCCTCCTTCGCCTCAGCGTTCTTCTACTGCAACCTTGATCTCTGCCAGCAAGCGACGCAATTGGAAGGTTTTTGAATTTCAGCTATTAGTATGGCAATATTCTCTCGAATCGCTTTCGCTTCATACGCCTTTCAAACGGGTATAACAACATCTCCAAATACCATGGAGATTATCTTACTTACAGACACTATGTTTTATTATATTGTTGACAGCTGCAGGATTAATCTTTGTTCCCCTCCAGGAAGACCGATTCTTCGATCTCTGCGGTTCCCTAGGATTCGTCCTCACGAATCTCGTGTCCATATATCTACCCGGTGCGCAGCTCAACCACCTGAGCTCCGGCGACATACGCGCAAAGGTCTTGAGCCCTCGTCGATTCTTGCTAAATGCTGTCTTGAACGCCTGGGCCATTCGCCTAGGCTCGTTCTTGTTATCAGTTTGTGTCATGTTAGTTGCCATCTATGCCTTGATACTGATAAGAGTGTCTTTAGAGGGCTCTGAGACATGGAGGCGACTCCCGCTTTGCAGAGGTGAAGAAGAGCAAGATGAGATTTGCTGTAGCTTGGATCGCCCAAGGTATAATGAATGCATGGTCCCTTGCAGCGCTCGACTATGCTGAGACACAAAATAGCTACATGGGTCTTCGCTGTTGGACTACCAGTTTACCTAGTGAGCCCA
Organism: Somion occarium; assembly: GCA_964035595.1. Classification (NCBI taxonomy): domain Eukaryota; kingdom Fungi; phylum Basidiomycota; class Agaricomycetes; order Polyporales; family Cerrenaceae; genus Somion; species Somion occarium. The sequence goes on along the minus strand of OZ037952.1, from coordinate 1,420,942 downwards.
ATTGCGTCTGTATAAAACCGGGCTAAAATCGAAGCGCATATATGCAGGTCAACTCCGTCCCTTCTGCTGCAGACCCCCCTCTGACTATTGCAGACTACGCTTCACTCGCGTTCTTGGCGAGTTCTTGGATGTTTGAGCTCGGTACGTTATCTTTACCTGCTGGGTTCACGCTTTGTGATACTGACATACTGTATGCAGTTGCCGATTACCAGAAATCCGTCTGGCGGCAAGCAAAAGAAAAGAAACAGCACGACGAGAAGTTCGTCACGAGAGGGCTTTGGGCCATAAGTCGCCATCCAAAGTATGTCCACTCTCATTTCCCCCATCCGTATCCCATCTATCTCTCATCACACATATGCACTCCAATATGCGCATACACCAACTTATTTCCTTCGTTTGATAGCCACGTTGGCGAAGTCGGTATCTGGACAGGCGTATGGGCGCTCTCCATCCCAGCTCTCAAAGCCAATGCCCCACTCGCTGGAGAATACACATGGCTTGTCGCTGGTATCTCACCTCTCACGACGTACCTCCTTACACGATACATATCTGGTGTCCCGCCTCTCGAGGTACGCTATCATTATCCTTCCCCATTCAAAATGCTTCGTTGTGGAGTGACTGACATTGAGTACATGAATATTAACTTATCTTCTTTGTCATATAGAAACAGGCAGATCAGAGGTTCGGAGAGGATCCAAAGTGGAAGGAATACAAACGGTGAATGTCGAATTCTTGCGCAACAATTTTGGGTCGATCGTAGGCTAACCATTGAAAACTTAAATCAGCAATGTCTCCATCTTCTGGCCTTGGGTTCGACCGTCATCGGACTGAACTTTCGGACTCCCTGTCAGTAGCTTGCGCTGCCACGTTTCCAGAACGCTCTGTATTTCTTGCGTCTTTGGTAGTCTATACTGGCGGAGAACGATTCACATGCCCTAATGTCGTCTCTATTCTTCGATGTCATTTTGAGTCTTTGTAGCTTAACTTACTTCCTTCTGTACTATTCTGCAATGTCCCATACACGTAAAGCTTAAATAAGAATGCAATACGTACTGTAGCTAAGGGGAAAAAACCCCGGCCAATGGTAAAGGACTTCACGCACTTGCCACTGGCATGTCGGACCAGAGACTAGCTCGAGCCTCAAGCCCAAATCATGATCACACGGAAAAGAAAAGAAGCCAAATCTAGTTTCTATTGATTTTCTACATCCATTCCAGACAAAAATTAATAGTACAGATTTACATGTACAACTACAACAAAATCGTGAAAATGCGTGTATACAAAACAGACGTCGAAAGAGGTGGGGGAATAATTCGTACACGTACAACGGTACAACAATGCAATACTGCAAGACGACGAGATATAGAGTGGTAACGTGCCGATGTGCGAGACATGACGTCCACATAAGGTATGAAGGGACCCGAAAGCGGTCAGGGAGATCATCATGGTATAAGGATGAGAATGCGAGAGAGGGAGAGAAAGCCGGTGGAGGTATGTATCAATCGAAGACGTCTCGAACCGAAGGAGAGAAAGCGTGCAGAGAGAATGAAATGCATAGACAAAGGCATCTAGTCAAACTTGGGCACGTCGAAAGTACCCTCAGGATCTACGAAAAATCACGCCCCACACAAATCAGCAACCATCACATACCCACCAAGGAGACAAGCGAAAACAAAAACGAAGAAAAAGCAAAAAGAGACACTCACCAGCACCATTAGCATAGATATACTCCCTATCCTTTTGCGCCAAATGCATGACGTAACTAATCATCTCATGCGCATCCACTTCTACTTTCTTATTGACCTTTGCACCTCCGCGAATGGCGGCAGCAGCGACGTGATAACGAGACGTATGATTCTGGAGCATCATATCCAAAGCCGTCGTCGTAGTGCCTTCCTCGCGGTACCTGTGAGATAAGGTAGGACAGGCAAAAACGCAAGTCAGGTCCAATATTTCGTTGACGGGAGGATTGATAGTGAAGGGAAAAGAAAAACGAAAACGCACCCTTCGATAGTAACCCGCTCCAACCCCTGCCTTCCAAACAACAATCCCTTCAACTCCACAGGGTATCCATGATAATTAAAATGAATATATCTCCTTCCTTTCCCATCAGACTCCCCATCACCCGTGAACAACGCATCCCAATCCGTATCCTCCAACGCATGCGGGTGACTCCCTTGAGGTCCCAGGATCATCAAATCCGTCACGTTCACGACACGAACACGGAGTTGAGGAACGAGCTTGCGGAGTAGGGCCGCAGCAGCGATCACTTCGAAAGTGACTTCCACGCCGATACCCACGAGGACGACGTCGGGCTCCAGACCATCATCGGTAGAGGCGAACTTCCAGATAGACGCGCCAGCGATACAGTGCTACAATTTTACCAAGGGTATGAGTATCAGTACATTACTTTGACTCTTCGAGGAATGGAAGGACTTACTCGATCTGCTTCCTCGGGACTCAACCAAACAGGTGTAGGTTGTTTACTCCCGACCATCAAATTCACATAATCCTTAGCCCTTAAGCAATGCGCCACCGTGCTCAGGAAACAATTGGCATCAGGCGGGAGATAGACACGAGCAAGAGAAGGCTTCAGGTCGAGCACGGCGCCGATGAAGGCAGGATTCTGATGCGAGAATCCATTGTGTTCTTGACGAGCCCAGGTGGAGGTCTCGAGGTAGTTAAGAGAACCAACGGGTTGACGCCAGGTTGTCTCGTGGGCCTGTATAATTGCAGACGAAGTCAGCACGGTTTGTTTGACGGGAAAAGATGCTGAAGGAGGGGGGGGGAAGGAAGAAATGTACCATCTTGACAAACTTGCTATACTGCACCATCATCGTATGCACAATTCCAAGGAAAGCTTCATAACTGGGGAACAACCCTGTCCTTCCCGTCAATGTATATCCTTGCAACATTCCCTGACAAGTATGTTCGCTCAAGATTTCGATCACACGACCACCCTTAGCACGAGAAGCAGGGTCCCATTGGAAGTTACGTCCGCTATCAGCGTCTTCAAGTACGGCGTCGAGTTTGTTGGAGACGAGCTCATCAGGAGAGAAAATTCGGAAGGAGGTTGGGTTGCTATTGATACATGGCTTGTGAGTTATTTATTGAACAGCAAGAAGAAATGAAGGGCATACCTGTGAGTGACGAGGTTCAAGAACTTGCCAACAACTTTCATGCAACTCTCCTGAGTACCTTTCTTGACGCCATGATCGATCCAAGCAGGGACATCGATCGGCTCATACGCAGCATAAGCTTCCTTCTTCTGACCCAGTTTCAGTTTGTCCTCCTAAAATTCTCACATCGTCGGACTCTTCATTCGCGCATACGAAAAGCCGAGACAGACAAACCTTGGGGATTATACTCAAAACTTCCTCTGAAGGCTCGCCGTTTGGCAAAACCTCGCTGGGTTTATAACTTTCCAACCACGCTTGAAGCATCTTGCGTTCTTCAGGATCATTTTTGGCTTCGGGTAGAGGTACTTGGTGAGACCGGAATGAGCCTTCGATGTATTCACCATGAAGGCTTTTAATCGTTGACCAGCCCTAGAAGCGAAAAGATGTCAGCATATCTGTGCATCCATACAAGATGACGTCATGGAGTCGAGAGAAGGAACACATACCTTCGGCGTCCTAAGGATAAGAACGGGCCACCTGGGCTTAACGATCGGGTTTCCACTACGTGCAGCCTTCTGAATCTTATGGATCTCGTCGAGAGCCCATTGCATACTCGAAGCGAGATCTTGATCGATGTCATTGAGCTCTTCGACAAATCGAGGTTGGTAGCCGTAGCCGCTGTAAATATGACGTCAGATACGGTCTAGAAGACAATTGGACTGGGCAGAACATACACAAAGAGAGCCGTCAATTCTTTATCGTCCATACATCCGTAGATCGTCCTCTCCGAGATCTTGAACCCGTTGACGTGTACGATGGGTAAGACTGCACCTGATTCGGCGGGATCGATGTACTTGTATGCATGCCACGCGCTGATGAAGTGGAATTATTTTTAATACTTCAAATGTGAGTAGGGAAATGGGGAAGGAGAGACGCACGTAGCGGTAGGACCACTCTCAGCCTCACCATCTCCGACAACACAGCACACGACGAGGTCAGGCTTGTCCATGACCGCACCAAAGGAAACGCTCAACGCGTAGCCGAGTTCTCCACCTTCGTGGATGGAGCCCGGGGTTTCGGCGTTGATATGACTTCAAACAAGTTTTCAGGTGAGCAACCGCACTTTGCGGACCAGAAAAGCAGGGACAGATACCTTGGGAAACCTCCGGGGACACTGAATCCCCTGATGAGTGCGGAAAGACCTTGTCTATCTCGGGTATACTTGGGCCAGAAAGTAGCCAAGGAGTTCTCGAGCCATAGACAGGCGAGAATAGCGGGTGCGCCGTGGCCTGGACCGACGACGAGGAGAGAGTTAAGGTTTGTACGGGTGATGATTGCGTTCAGGTGAGCTAAAGGAACGCAAAAGATAAGCGGATCAAGCCAAGAAAAGGAAGGGTATGAACGTGCCATAGACGAGAACGAGACCTGGGCAGGTACCCCAGTGGCCGAGAAGACGGTGCTTGATATCGTCTGGCTTGATAGGTTCCTCGACGAGTGTATTTGATTTCAAAAAGATCATCGCTGGTCGGGGAACGCGCATATAGTCAGCTCGTTATATGCGTACTCTTTGGAAACAAATGAGACCTACCTGCTGCGATGTAATCTGCAGCCCGCCTGAAACGCCTGATGCTATCGAGCTCGTTGGAGGAGAGAACATTCTTGGGGACGTCGACTCTGAGACTGAGGATGGAGTCGGGGATATGCGACGGGTCGGGCGGGGGATTGGGTTGAGAAAGTAATTGGGCGGGCATGTTGGTAGGTGATAGTGGTAAGACTCAAGGCAGAAAGCTAGAGTGAAAGAACTCTAGCGGGGAGCAATAGAGAAGAGTGGAGCAGACTGACGAACGTTCTTATAGGTCAAATGAAGTGGACGATGTTTCCGGAGTCGAGGGTGCCGGGATAAGTGCAGGGCATGCCTCGGCTTGGAACGCATTCTCGGCTTCAATTCTGAATGCATGCGTTCTATCTCTCTCTCAACAGGGAGAGGTTGAAGAGTGCTCGTGCCGCAGCCAATCAGCGCCCGAGTTCAGGAACGCGAAGCGTCACAGTAACCGGGTGTCAGAAGTCCACATCAATTCCACATCCAACTACACCTGTTTCCAGAGCAATCCAGCTCGTCATGGCCTCTTGTCCCATCGCGTTCTCACTCTCCTCCGTTGACAAGTTATTCAGATTATTCTCCGCAACAGGTCTAGCTCGGTTGGATCATGGTCTTATTCCCACTCTATCTCACATGACCACACATGACTTCACCCCAAGTTTGTACATTCAGACAGTCGCAGCATACTCATGGCCGGCCAAGCGGACACTATGTTTATCGAAACCGATCCCAAGTGCAAATTTATTGTCCTGGTCTACCCTCGCGGACCGGGATTCGAGATATGCTTGTAACACTTGATTACTGCGCGGTCTTCCTCTTCCGTTGTCTTCGTGGGACGGTGGACTGGTGGACGACGTTGACCCTACCGCTCCCAATGCCAAAGCTTTGAAGCTCAATGACCGGAGGGTCGACGTTGGCAGAAGTGTTGAGATGCATGAAATGCAGTTTATGCTCGGCCAGCAGTAGGCAGAAGACGAAGCCCCACCGAAGTGATCGACGTCATCCACTCGATCGCGTCCCAAGCTTTAAACAGAGACTTGATCGTTCCCTCCCCCAGTTGGACCCCTCCTGCCTCCTTCCCCTCTTGCAATCCTCGGTCAACAACCACCAACACTTCCCCTTCTCGTCTTCGCTCGACAACAAACAACGGCTACTCTTACTTCCGATTTCGATTCCGTAGACCCGGATAGACCACCGGAGTGACCGAATCATAATTAGATTCTATCTCATCAAACCTCTCGACTCGTCTGGATCAACTTACGTCGAGAATCTCTCTGGAATTTCTGAAGGCTCGGAGTCTGATCAAAGTCCTGAAGGTACTGGGTATGTAGATTTCACCGAACTATCATCGCAATGCGGTATTTACAATGTCGGTGCATACACCCAGCGTACCAAATACATGCATATACCTCTTTGACCTCTACGGAAAGATACCCGCCGCCATCGTTTGAATTTCGGATACGATGTCTGAAGATCGTCAAGGGAAAGACCTCATACTCGCCGTGAACAGCGGTTCATCCTCACTCAAGATCTCCCTCTACCGTATCGCACCCGCCTTCTCCCCCACTCCCTCCTCCCCCTCCTCCTCCATCAGTTCCCTGGCACCAGGCCAAGAACCAGTCGAGCTTCTTCTCGTCAGCACAATCTCAAATCTCTCTGCTCCACCAGCTTCTTTCTCCTGGAAACCGTCGCCAACTTCGAGCACAATAAACTTTGGCGATAAGATCAAGGATTCGAAGATCCAGAAGATCACCTCGCATACGAATGCGTTTACGTATTTTTTGGAACATTTGAAGAATGCGAGTGGGTTGGAGAAGGGGGCTATAGGGAAAGTCTGTCACCGTGTCGTGCATGGTGGGGATTACGTCGAGCCGGAGATTATTGATGATCAGACTTATGAGAGGATACAGAGGTTAAGTGATTTGGCTCCATTGTACGTTTGTTCCTCTTTCTTCCTTCGTTATTCCTTGCTTTCACTTTAAAGCTGGTGCTCACGTGACTTGTTTGTTCTATGATGTAGACACAACGGTGCCGCTCTAACACTCATCAAAGCAACACTGCAACACCTTCCCTCCGCAACCTCCATCGCATACTTCGATACTATCTTTCACCGTACTATACCCCCACATATATACTCGTACGCGATAGACCCTGTCGTAGCCCGCGAAAGGGGGTTGAGAAAATATGGCTTCCACGGACTCAGTTGTACGTCTCTTTCCTATATCCCTTCCCTCTCCGCTTCGCATTCACAAACTAACATATACCTCTCCTCCTGGCTTCATTCACTCAATTTTATTTTTTATTTTGTTAGACGCATATATCCTCCGAACCCTCTCCACCCATTTCACCGTCCCAGTCCCCACCACCCGCGGTCTAAATCTCATCATCATGCATCTAGGATCCGGTGCCTCAATGGTGTGTATCAAAGATGGCAAGTCATTTGATACCACTATGGGCTTAACACCTGTGAGTGGATTACCCGGGGCAACGAGATGTGGGAATGTGGATCCTAGTTTGGTTTTTCATTGGTATGGAAGTGTACAGGCTGCTGCCGAGGAGAAGGAGAAAGAGGCCGAGGCTCAGAAGGAGGAGGAGAAAGAGAAGGAGAAAGATGGGGATAGGAAGGAAACACAAGGGAAGGAGGCCGATGGTGATCCAGATGGAGACACTGATGACGACGGGGATGGTAAGGATGATATGGATGGACCACACGGTGTAAGCCGACTATCACACCGACACACGGCTGGTGTCGATGTCCGCGTAACGATCGCCGAGGAGATCCTCAATAGACGGAGTGGATGGAAAGCAATGACGGGTACGACTAACTTTGGCGAGATCGTCGCCAAAGTCAAGGCATCCTCCTCGTCCTCCACTACTTCGCCGGACGAACAAGGAGAACAGGTGGATGCAGACGTATACACGCTCGCGTTCAACCTGTTTCTGGATAGGCTGTTAACGTACATTGGGAGTTATTATCTGAAATTGGGTGGAGAGATTGATGCGTTGGTGTTTGCGGGTGGGATTGGGGAGAAGAGTCCGGAGTTGAGGGAAGCTATTGGGAAGAGGGTGCAGTGTTTGGGGTTTAGTATCGATCTAGGTTTGTTCTCCCCCACCTTCCTTACATATATAATCCCCTTTTCGATGGTGGTGACAGACACACGTTGACGCGTTGTTTTTATTTTTATTGTAGACAGGAACGCGAATGTGGGGAACGCACAAGCGGGGGAAGGGGAAGACCAGAAGGTCGTCGATATTTCGGAGAATTGGGAAGGTAAGAATGGGAGGAAGGTTTTTGTCGTTTGGACGGATGAACAGGTACGTTCCTTTCGTTCAAAACCCTTTTGATTTGACTGTATGGAATGAAAGCTGATTATTCATTTTGTCGTAGCTCGAAATGGCAAGGCAGTGTTCGCTAGATCCAAGGTTCTCGCAGTGAACATTGAACTCTTAGCAGAAGTTCATCGGTCCGACTTAACTGGCTATAATGGAGGTATGATGTATTGATTGATATTCACGAAGACAGAAATGAGAGAGATGACTCTGTAGCCTGAAGGAACGGACAGTTGGATTCGTATCGTTGTATGGTTAGGTGTATGATTATTGATACCTTCCGTTTTATAATACCATCGTCTATGAATGTTTTGTTGAACTCGAAACTGGATAACTTGGATTGGTTAAAAGGCAGCATTTGGAAGTCGAATGGATTTAATTTTAAATGTCATTAATGGGCATGTGGTGTAGTTGGTTATCACGCTCGCTTAGCATGCGAGAGGGGTCCGGTTCAATCCCGGACATGTCCAGACTCCATTATGAGCGGTGACAATGTTTTTTGACGTAACCACCAACAGTTGAACACAAGTTGTACATTTAGATATCTTTCTACATACGAGGTGTCCGACGGATGGAATCCACTTCAGATACGCTTTTTTCAAGAGCGATGATGTGCAACAGATGCACGCTCCACAGGCACGCCTCAAGATGACAAGCGCCTAGAACTTGAAGAGACCGTTCACTTGTGCAGACCGCTGTCCTGCTCTCTCCGCAGTTGCATGAACCTACAGCATTGCAATTGCTACATGCCATAGACCAAAGGCGTTCGTTTATACCATCATGTGGTCTGGTACCCCAAAATTTGTCTTCGTCCTTACCCTGGTGCTTAACTGTGTCCTCTGGTCTCAAAGTCGGTACGGTCATCTCAAGAGCGTTCGATCACACGACAGTGGTCTCTTGGCACGGAGAAGTCTCTTGGAGGTTTACCAGGTTGACTCGAACGTTAGTGTTTCGGGATACAGAGAAAAGGTAATGTCGTGTTGTTTGTGAAAGAGCAACGCCCAATTTAACCGTGTGTGCTTCACATTGTTATGTCTTTCTAGTGCCACCCTATATCGTTTCCAGTAGAAGCCCAATGTCCCATCGCACGAGACCTATGTCCTCAATCAGATACCTTCCTATCCATACCCTACGTCCGACATTACTTCTGCTCGGACTCACATTTGCGCCCTCTCATCTTCTCAGGGTACATCATATGGCTCGCCTTTCTCTTTTCCACTCTCGGAATCAGTGCTTCAGATTTCTTCTGTCCAAACCTCGGTACCCTCTCGCATCTCCTCGGCTTGGATGAGAACGTCGCAGGAGTGACGTTTTTGGCTTTCGGAAATGGAAGCCCAGACGTCTTCGCGACTTTCTCAGCTATGCGAAGTAATTCCGGTGGATTGGCTATTGGTGAATTGCTTGGTGCGGCATCGTTCGTCACTTCATGCGTCGTTGGGTCCATGTGTATCATCAAGCCGTTCAAGGTCGATCGAGGACCTTTCCTACGAGATGTCGGGTTCTTCACGCTTGCTGTTATCATGCTTCTGGCCGTACTATGGGACAATGAGATCGAAGCATGGGAGGCTGCGTCTATGATTGTCCTCTATGTTATATATGTCACCGTGGTTGTCGTAGGATCTTACCTCGAGAGGTGGAGGGAACGACGGAAGCAGATAGAAGCCATGAGGCGTGATGAGTTTCGGGAGGAAGCGATCCAGTATCCTCCATTCCATGATGAAGAAGGTATGTTTTCAACTCTATTACGCGCCTTTCGGCTGATTTTTCCCCCCAGTGAGCCTACCAACAACAGGGACAGCAGCTCTCGAGATTCCGTATAGCAGAGCTCGCGCCGTCTCGCAACCAGGGCCTCCTCGACTCGGCTTGGAACTTCCACCGCGACCACATACACGATCACCCTCACCTCTTTCGACCCGTTCATCCCAGTTACGTCACCGACCCCCTTCCACACACTCACATGTAGGTCACATGCCATCGTTCTCCCTTATTGGCGCCCTAGAGTTCCGCCGAGTCGTCTCTGAACTTCAACAACAATCGGCAAGCTCAGCACTGAGCCTATTCGAGAGTCCTTTAACACCGTACCCAGGCGGTCATTATCATACCCATCCTCATCGCGGCTCAAGAGAACGGACGCCAATCGACTATGGCTCTGAACGCGACCCTTGGGATACAGCGCTAGGTCTTCCTTTACATGATCGTTCACCACAAGGTGCGATTCCACCTCTGATAGAAGAGGAGACCACTACGGAGGGTGGTCCGACTCCCATGATTACTATCACCCACACCCCAGCCTCGCCCGTAACAGAAACTTCATCCGAAGTAGAATCCACACGATATACACCACTCACCAAACGACAACGTGCATTCCGCGTTCTAGCACACGTATATCATATCTTGTTCCCGACTTTGCAGGATTTCAAAGCCAAATCTCTCTTGGGGAAAATAGCTGCTGTATTTGCAGCACCAGCTGTTACGGTGTTGACACTCACATTGCCTGTGGTCGTCACAGATTATGATTGCGATGGCGCACACGAAGAGAAGTTCCTGACGGATGAGGGACGTTTGATTGATTTTGAAGAGGAAGGTGTGGAGAGGGCGCTTATAGCGGAGGACCGTGTCGAGGAAGAACTTCGCGAGCTCAAGTTCAATAAATGGTTGATGGCTGTGCAATGTGTGCTTGGACCGCTCTTCTGCATTGCTGTTCTCTTCGGTAAGCTATAGCGAGGTTACTCGTTTTGTCATGTTTTCTGAACTTAACGTCTTCCTTGACCAGATGCAACGGAGCACGAACCATGGCTTCTACTAGCCGCGGGTGTATCAGGCGCAACTTTCGGTATCCTCGTCGCCGTCTTCGCAAAGCATGGTGAAACCTCTGCAGCTCGCCTTGCTCGATGTGCTATGGGTTTCATCGTTGCAATCGTCTGGATCATGGCCATCGCCGACGAAGTTGTCCAAGTGCTACAGACATTCGGCCTCATCTTTGGCTTGTCTGACGCCATAATCGGGCTCACCATTTTCGCGATGGGTAATTCCCTCGCAGACCTCGTTGCGAACATGTCTGTTGCCGTCTTCGCACCTATTATGGGCTTCTCTGCATGTTTTGGTGGACCTATGCTCAATATCCTCTTGGGTATAGGAATCTCTGGATCATATATCATAGGCCAGAACGGTGGTGCTTCTTATCCTCTGCACTTCAGCACGACGCTCCTGATGACAGGAACTGGTCTGTTGGCGCTGTTGATCGTGACGTTAGTGTTCGTTCCTTGGAATGGGTACTTCCTGCCTAGAAGTTGGGGTGTTGCGCTCATAGTGGGTTATGTTGCTCTTATGGCTGCGAATGTGGTTGTAGAGGTCAAAATGGCTTCTTCATAGTACAGTGATACTGGTAAGGAATGGACTCTACTTGGATGTTGCTTCTGATAACTTATGACTGCTTTCTCAAGTTGATTGATAGCTCGCTTTCTTGTATCATTACTTTGCATTCTTCTCATTTGCTCTCCATACATATGCATCCATATCTACACTGACATATCACTATCTGCACCTCACTCTAGTCAATGAAATTGCATGTACATTCAATATGTACTTGAAGGAAATTGAAAATACACTAAAATTACAGGAAGAAAGATAACTAATTCTGATTCAGACTGTCTGAATTATCATCATCATCATCATCATCATCATCATCATCATCATCAAAAGTAGTATCAATATGTCCATACTGCCATGATTGATCTATGTTTTTCTGCAGGAAGTCCTTCAGATGCTCAAACACCAAACCATCATCTATCTTTCCCATTTTCTTCAAAATTACCAAGAGAGATTTTGTGTGGTAGAACCACATATTTGGATCTCCTCTATACCAAGTAACATCTTGAATGCAATCTTTCAGATTCTCTTGCAAAGCATAAATCATGATTTTATGTTGTTTTAACTGATGTGAAGGAAACTGTAAGAGAAACCTGAAGATGTACTGTGAGCAACAAAGCTCCAAGGTAGTTTTGCAGTGGTGATCCTTATGCCAGTCATGAGGAATATGAAGATCATCTTTGGCATTGTATAGCCAATATTTTGCACCTGCAATAAAATTCAAAAGAACTGTAAAGACTTTAGTTATTATCTTACAGAGTAGAAGAAAATACACAAACATACCTTTGATATCTTTATTGTTACTAAAGATATTTGGAATTGCCAATTGAGAGGCTGACCCAGTATTGTGTACACAGCATTTGTTCATCAATGCATCAACCATGCAGCCATAGTCTTTATGAATCATTTGAAAGAGGCCAGTTTGAGGCATAGGTGAAAAGATGTCATGAAGAAGGGTAAGGACATCTGGTCTCAACTCTTCATCCTCCATCAACAAAAAGGCCAAAACCTCTGCTAGTATCAGCTTGGATTTATATTCATAAGAATATTTCTTGACCACCTCTATAAGCATGTCATGCAAGACCTTTTTACCAGAGTCAACTACTGGCAAGTTTCTAGCCCAGGAGCTGTATCCAAAGTTATTTAATGCCACAACTTCAGAAGACCATCTGTGTGATACAATGGACTGTATGCAAGACCAGGCATCATGTTTATAATCATAGCCTTTGTACAGAGAATGGTTATCCTGCAGGAGGCATGGCAGAACCACAAAATGATCATCTGCAATTAAAGCATCCACCACAGTGAGATATTGGGCATCAAAGCTAGTGTTCTTGACAACATCAGCCTCCTCCAAAGGCAGCTTCTTCATTGAATTGGACCAGATCTGTTTCCAATGTTCACTATATGGCTGAAACTTCAACTCAAGCCAATTCATCCATTGGTACCAGATATTCATGAAGCTTTGAAGAAGCCACCACAAGAACCATATGGGCAGCAGAAAGTATTGTGCCACTTGCAATATCACTATAATAGACTGAAAAAGTCCAATAGGTATAGCAGCAAAAAAACTAGAAGATCTAGAAGACAAATGTAAGGTTTGCCATGCCATCAGATAGGATGAGAGCATGAAGGCCCACAGCAATTTCAGTTTTGGCCTAATGACATGCATGACACCCTTCAAAACTGGCAACTTGTATGGGCACCTTGAAAGAATTGCTGGTAGAATAACTGACATGATAGTCAAAGAAGAGAACCATGCAAGAATGAGGCCAATAGCAACCCAGGCTACTAAATCATTGAAGAGGTGTAGAAACACCCCCAATCCTGCAAAGAACAGACCCAATGCAATCTGCAGCAACATAGGCAAGAAGGCTGCAATTTCAAAGACATGAAAATCTATAAGCCCCTGAAATCTGAAGTGTCTGATGCGTAGATATGTCCTGGTTGAGCGATTATTGTGAGCTGTATATTCATGAAGCCATTGTTTGATTAGGATTCCCAAAGATGCTGTCATAAGACTGCAGATAAGACTGGCAAACCAGAGAGTGTTGATTCTGACATTGGAGGGTGTTGCATGAAAGTCACCAAGTGGACCAGGTGGTACTGAAGTTATATTTGAAACAGAGGGAACTGCGAGCATTCTGAGCTGCTGAGAAATCTGTAGAAGAAGCAGCACAGCAGCATCTGCTGGATCTTGCTGCAAGGTCTTATAGGATTCAATAACAAATGCTGTCATCACCGCAGAGAACAAACCAGCCTAGACAGATGTAATTCAAAGGTCACAGGTGGATGTTGGTAGGGCGTATAGTAGGAGACTTACAAAGACAAGCAGAGTATCGATATCTTCCTTGCAATCTTTGATTTTCTCCTCATCATACTCTCTCAAGATCTTGGCAACTTTGGTCCAAGGATCGGCCTCTGCCGGGTCTATGTTATTCTGAAACATCGCTGCTGAGATCGCAGATAGCAGGTTATTAACGACGCCGCTGTCTGAATCATCCGAACCCGATCTGTTGCTGCTAGGAATAGGTGGTGTAGGTCCAGATCCTGTAGGCGAAGTTGGTGGTCCGACTTGGGGATGCTGAGTGGGAGCGGAAATATGGTCTAGATTTGACGTAGAGAAATGAGTATCCATAAGTTGAGAGTTATAATTTCGAAGAACCTACCGGCCGCAAAGTGAGCAGCAGTTACCGAATTGAGGGAATTATGGCCAGTGGTGTGAGAGTCGCCAGCGGTGGAAACCTGGGCACGATTTCAACGAGATCAGCAACGCCACAGACCAGCACCTGCATTAAGCCACTCACTCCGACGAGACAGTGTGGGGCCGAACTTGATCTTCTTGTCCGGCGACTTCTTGCCATCGCGAAGACTATGGAGAGAAACGATATTGGTACCAATGCAGTGAGGGGCGATATGCGCAGCGGAAAGGGCGAGGCGAAAGGTTGAGGCCGAAGCTTGCTAGAGAGGGCCGGGTTATATTGTATCCACCATGCTGTCAAACCTACGCGCCGGAAGCAAATATCACTTTCTATCTGGAAGGTCGATATGTTCACTCAATCAGCGCTGATGGAACTGAAGGCAGCGTGAGACGGAGGATCGTACCAACAGTACAATGGGGTCACAGACTAGACCACGTTTGTAGTACTATCGGAGCAAATGTCAGTCTAGTGCAGACATATTTGGCTGCTGTCCTTCAGCCGCTCCACGATCTCTAGTAATTCAAACAGAGTGAGCGGTTTACTTACGTAAATCAGAGAAACAAAGGCCACATGTGCACCCATGTCCGGCTTAGCACCGACGTGTACTTACTATTACGGTTACTTCAACCTAACAGGTGGCCCTCAACTCTAGGGTATCAGGCCCGAGTTGACGATACCTTGAAAGAACAGACTGAACACCAGAAATGTCACAGTCTCCAATTCACGTAGACGAGATTCGGAGTAAGAGTTGGCGATCGCAAAGATTCAAGCTGGAGCAAGCGGCGATACGGCCCGATAGGTCCGCTAGTAGTTTCATGTGAAAACGCATTATCTGCTGCTTGTCGAGAGGCCTACATACACGTCTGCAGGTGGTACATAGTACTTGCCGACACTTTCTTCCTGACGAACATCCTTGTTCTTGGGCGATATTCAAATAGAAGACATACACTCAACGAAGAGAACTACATCACACTTGGCATGTCCACGATCCTTGCGTCCTTATCCCGCCACACTCTCCGACAACTCAAGTTCATCCTCCCTGGAGGACTTATCACATACTATTTGAATACCCATCAAGAATTCTTGCGTATTTATGATGTGGAGGGAGGACTAGCACGGTATGTTGTCTTGTTCGAAGCGTTTAAGCTTTCGATAGTGAGACATGGTCACCATGCGTCTAGGACCCTTGCATCAGCGTCACTGGCATCAGCTTCTGTCACTTTTGCACTCTTCATGTACATTCTTTTATTCCCAATAATCAGAGGAGAACAACCTAACGTACGTGAAATGACCATCCTCGTTGATTAAGTCGTTGAAGCGTATGACACTACCATGTGCAGTATCGTCATTGGAGGGACTCGGGTGTCTTGTCTAGGGTTATTCCTGTGAGTGAAACCATGAGACGTCAAGAATACGCACGTCCATTGGACTTGGGCTGACCATTGGGACAGATACTGACCGCGTCTATTCTGCTGGGTTGGACGTTACTAGCCTACGTCCTGGGACGCTGGTCGAGCCTAGGGTATATCGAGGGTGTAATCGGAGGTACGTTTACTTTGATCTATTTTTATGCTGCTTTCCCGGTTTGAGCTACTCTTGCATAGCATCTGGTCTATACGCTCTTGCATTCGGTCTGCTAGGGCTCATACCTGCACCGAAAGTTTATCGCCATTGAGTGAGGTTCCTACGTCAGATACGGAGGAGGATCTGTCACCTATGTTCCACTTGTCGCAGTTTTGTATTCGTAATTCATCAGACTTTGTTGTACAGTGAGTGATGTTTCGAGTGGGCTACACTTTTGCGGATGTATGACTGAGACTGAGCATTGTACCAGTAAGCTTCTCATCACAGGACGATGAAATTGTACTTTGCTCACGATTTGCATGTAGGAGAGGCTCGGTATTAAACTTTGAAGCGTTAGGGACATCATAGTAAGGAGAATGCCTCGAGCGATTTCATATCGTTCTTGCTGACTGAAGGTACTTACACTACGGGATAGACGAAGGCTTTTCTCTAGGTGCAATTAGCGTATCTATTGAAAGGGAGTTGTGTTGTGGTCAACGAATAGACGCTCCACTTGACCCGCCTCTAATCATCGGTTAGCAAGTATGCAGTTCGCTGCCGCACCTCATTGAAATTTTGTGCTCTTCGTTCAACTCACTTTAATACTTTCTATCATTTAGTGGATTAATAGACTGGCCACATACGTTGTCTGTGGCTTCCATTGCCACATTTGACAAACTGCCACACAAAGGGAAACATTTTGGCGAGGCGGAGTTCCAAACGCCAAAGTTCCCCTGCTCATATATAACCCAATTATACCCCCAATTTGGCCCCCGGCTCTGGTCCTTCCGCCTCCCACTTTCTCTCTGCCTCGCTCTCTGCCAGTCGCGTCGATCTTTCGAGATGGCAACGTCTCCCGCCCCTCCCGACCTTCCGGTAGAACTGACCGACAAGATCGTCGATGATCTTAAGGACGACCGACGGGCGCTGAGGGTACTTACCCTCGCCGCAAGGAGGTTCACTGACCGTGCCAAGAAGTATCTCCATCACGACATCTCTGTCTCATCCAAAAGGAAGGATGAAATTACACGTCTGGTAGTGGCCTACCAGGGGTTCAGGGAGCATGTGAAGGTATTCCGCGTCTCATATCATGGCAAGAATGCCTCGTATATCCATTTGGCTCTATGTGTACTGGATGATCTCCCGCACCTTGAAGAAGTCGTGATAGAGCACACCAAATTCAATCCAAAGGTTTTCCAAGATATGTTCTTCCATCACGGGACGACCGTACACACCCTCCACCTTCACGATGTAACGTTCGAAACTTTCAGTGCCTTCGCGTCCCTCGTTGCGCCGTTGCGCCAGCTGCGTACTTTGTACATCGATACCGTTCAACTTCGTCTGGACTTTCTGAAAACTGCCAAGAGAAACCCACCCCCATTGCTGCAGAACCTCCAGATTCGTACCTGCGGTTTCACTGACCTTTTATTCGCATGGCTTGAACGCCTCAAGGAAGTCCGTATCACGCAGTTGCAGGTGGTCTATGCCGTTCATAGAGACGGAACTCCTCTCTTTAACCTCATGCGACTACTATCAGGGTCTTTGACTCATCTTGACCTTGATCTTTACGTTCATGGTTACATGAGAGATATGCGTGAGTTTAGGTCTGTTGCTATACTATTACGGCAAGCTGATTGACCGTTTTATCTCAGATAAATCATTCACCGAGCCACTACTCTCCAATATGCCTCGCTTACAGTCTTTGACCTTCGGCAGCATTCCTCTGCATCCCGGGATTATCAACGATACTGAGCCCAAACCCGCCTTCGCGTGGATCTCAAAGGTCCTCCAAGACGTCGACATAACTAGTCTCCAAGAGGTTCAATTCAACTGCACTGCCTGGGAATCAGAAGAAATGAAGAACTTCCCCTTTGGGGACGTCCTCTCTGTTTTCAACACCCGGAGCTTCCCCTGCCTCCGCTCAGTAACCTTTCTCCTTCCACTCACCCAGGTCGACACAGACGACTTCCTCCCCAACGTCAGTCGTATTATTCATGATAGCCTTTCGACTCTTGTCGATGCTTCGCTGTTGCGTATTCAGACATGCACTCATAATACACTGGGTCCATGGAGGAGACAGTCCGTGCCTATCCACTGGAATGATAGAGTGTTCATAATCAGTATGCCGCTCAATGTGGACATCCAAAGGCTGGATTCAATCCCGGCCGCCCCCCATCCGGCAGAGGAGGCGGACGAGTCTACTATCACAGCTGGGGCTTTGCAGCCACTGCAGCATCCGAACCCCGCTAATGAGCAGTCTTTGCTGAACGTATCAGATGGGGTTATGCCGTCTGTCGGAGAATCTCAGATGACGACTGTGTAAAATGAATTCTAACATGCTTTGGTGATTGGGAAAAGCTAGAGGGGGAAGTTCTTGGTGTATATCTTGACGATGTTATAGTCCTGTCCAAGTCCTGTCAATTCTGTTTGAAATCATGTACAAAGGAAATATATGCTACATCTGGCTTGTGTATATCTTCGTCACCCTACAATTAGGTGGTAAATCCCACCTATGTCCAGCTCTGTTTTTTTGAACTTCTTTCTTATACGCCATCAACACGATCAGAAGCGATCGACGTTTTCCCACGTGGGTGGAGTCGCACTCGAGCAGGTTCACGTCTATGACTCGTAGTACTTAGTACTTAGTTTTGCTAGGGTCCCTACCAGCCTCTAGTATACTCTCGAAGAATGAAAATAACGATCTCTTGCGCATACAAGAAAATGAAGGTAAACCGTTAAGGGAACTGACTATGTTTCCAGAGGAAGAAAACCCTCGCGAGGATCTTTGCCGGTTTTCGTCACATTCAATTCCTGAGCCTCGCTAACGACAATATCATTTAGCATATCTGTTGGGTGTATCATGTCGGCAAAGGAGTTCAGATCTGTGGTGAGACTCATCCTATTTAGGTCGGATACAATTACGCTGGCTTAGATACCCATACTGTAGTTGGCAGATCACGAATGTGATAAGTTCAAGGTTACCCATCGCCCGTTCACGACAATGCCCGAGCCATCACGCCATTATCTTCCGAGAGGAGACGGAACAGTCCCTCACTTGCAGAATACTTACCCTCAACTCAGCTTTTTACAGCTAGAGATCTGGTGTGCCAACATCCCCTTCTTTTATCTTTCGGCACTTCGGGGAAATCTGTATTCGGCCCGTGTTCGAATGGCTCATGCGAATGGGTGATATCCTGCTAGTTAGACGAGATTGAAAGAACGACCTGTGGACTCCGAAGGGGAAATTCCCCACTACAGACAAAGTTGAATTTTGGCCATGTCAACCGACCTTGCTGCAAGCGGAGTTCAAATCCCGTCTCTCCTCCGCCTTGTATCACCTCATCTAGCCGTCGCAACGTTGAACTCTTAACCTCGCAAAAATTCTTACACCCCAAGTCTCTCCTCCTTCTCCCTCCTCTTTCTCCCTCGCTGTCACATTCTGTCGCGTCCGAATGCAGTCCTTCGTTTCCCGCCTGCCGCAGGAATTAATAGACATGATCATCGACGAGTTAGATTACGACCGCGACGCTCTGAGGGCCATGGCGCTTACCTCGTCCAAACTCGTCGATCGCTCGAGGACACACCTTCACCACCACATCCGTGTTCCATTCAAAAGTCCCCGGGCAGTAACACGGCTCGAAGCTGCCTTTATGGGCTTTATGCCCTACATCAGGATTTTTAACCTCGAGTACCATCAAAAAAATGCCCACTGCATTCGTTCAGCGCGGCGGATCATGCACAACCTTCGCCACCTTGAAGTCGTCGTTCTCAACCTCAATATGTACGAATATGACCCAGAGCTCTTTCGAGATTTCTTCCCCAGGGACGGGAATATTCGTACGCTCCACCTGTTTGACATTACATTCAAGACTTTCCACGATTTCGCCCACCTTCTCGCGCACTTCCCCCAGTTGCGCGAATTGCATATGTACAATGTCACCGGCACATTTTCATCTGACGAGAGCGTGGCTTGCGTCACAGAGGATCCACCATCGTTGCTGGAGGCGATCTACGCTGATGAACATTACTTTGCAGATATCATGTCCGACTGGTTTGCATTCTGTTCGACGGAGGTTCGTATTACACGGCTCAAAATCTTCTATCCTGTTACTCTGGATGGGGCCCCACTCTTCAGGCTGATGCGAAAACTAAGCCCAACTCTTACTCACCTGGACCTAAACCTATTCCCTTCTGGGTCGCGTCTAACATCCTCGAGTGATGATATAGCCGTAATGCGTACGCCCATTCTACTCCAATTTTGTTTATGTGATTCAGATTTAAGTGTTTACTCGATTACAGACGCCTCGTTCAATGGTCCATTACTCGCTCATATGTCAAACTTGCAAAGCCTTACTTTCGGGAGAATACCGTTATGTTATCCCGCTTCGGAGACACCTTCGGAATTCTCTCCGCCCGAATGGATCCTCAACATCCTGAAATATGTCGACACGTCGAGCTTGCGTCAAATAAACTTCAACTGCAGCATATCGAGACTGGAAGACATAAAGTCATTCCCGTTCAACGAGGTCCTCTCGATCTTATCCGCGCGTTCTTTCCCTCTTTTGAACGCCATATCATTCTCTATCAATGATCGCCGCATGTTTTATACAGACCTCGTCGCCGACGTCACTCGCATCATCTACAAGCGACTTCCAGAACTTGCAAGTCGAAATCTTCTGCAGGTTGACATATCTGCAGAATTTACATGGGCAGAAGCGAGCCTACATAGTTTGATGCTCCGTAGGGTGATGGCGCGCCTTGATCGCTCTCCTTAATGTATTTATTCTCGACATTCTTTCGCGACAGGCAAGGAACAAAAGATGTTGTGTTATCTCCCGCACATTGACAAGCATATTTGTGCCTCTCTTTATTTACGCGAGCAGATAAAGGACATTAAGCAATTGAAGTTTATACTTCAATTATAGCAGTATCAACATAATATATTGACTGTTTGGTTCATGAACGACGAATCTGCAACTAGTTTCACGATACTAGTCAATATGAAGTTTTCGGAGAGCAGTCCATACCTCCAGTCCGCAATAGTCTCTATCATATGTAATATTGACTTAGTTGGAGTGAATCAACATCAGCGGCACGTTTGAACTCTGCTGGACCATGATAGCAGAGATCAACCTCTATAGTATACTGGTTGAGTGACTGTCTTCCTTCATGGTTGCTGAATTTAAAGCTTCCATCCAGGTCTTCCGAGCCGTCTAAGAAGTGGAGATCAAATCCGTCGCAGATCACGCCGATCTTGACCGCCACGTGTACCGACATGAAGGTAATAATAATATTGACCTGCTCGGGACTTTCAGTTGTCCATTTACCACCGTACAGTACACCGACTGTACATTAAAAACTCTATTCTGCTTTAACTCTCAATCATTGTAGAGGGGGAAGAAGAACGCGTTAACTATGCAGATATTACGGCCTCCGATTCATTGGTTGTGAGCTCTAGCACTAGTATTGATGCTAGGCTGGGACATATAGCAGGCATGCCGTTCAAAACAAACATAGAGTGAGACGTCTTACTGTATGTTTGCTCAGAACTTGTGGTCCAACACTAAAGATTCAGAAACAAATTATTAGCCTATACAGTGTCCTTTGATGGCGGTTGACATTAATCAAACTGGCTATTGTCACCATTCTGATGGTCTTACATAGACAATCAACGCACCGTGACTCATGTCCCGTATTCATTCTACTAAGAAGGATAGAAGCCATTTCATCGATGCGTACCGGTACGGGAATCCTTATCTGCACCGATTTGCAAAAGGTACAAGAGAACGCGGTAGGTTGTCTGAGTCATTAATCGGCAAAGACGCTATAGACGCTTCCCTCCTCCCATCACGTAGTTCAACAGGCTCGACTGTAAATCGTCCGTTGTGGGTGTACAGAAGGCTTTGACTTAAGGAGCCCAAGAGGCGCGCCATACAACGCCAGGAGGCCCCCCATTACCACTGAATCCACCACGTCGCGTTCCCTGTGCATTGGCCGTTGAGTAAACGAGTTCGAACTCCGCGGTTCCTCCGCTATATAAAGGTGTGTTGACTTTCATTTGACCTTCGCGCTTTGTCTCTCACCATTCTTTCTTCTCCTCAGTCGATTCCTTCTCCTATCGTCCCTCTTGCGCGCCGTCATGGCATTTCCACCACCTCCCCTTCCCCTCGAATTGACCGACGCAATCATTGACGAACTCAGTGACGACCGGGACTCGTTGAAGGCCATCGCACTCACGTCGCCTAAATTCGTTGGCCGTGCCAAGAAACATCTTCATCGCGAAGTCGTTATTTCTTCCGCCAAGCCTGAGACGTTTGAACGACTTGAAGGTTGTTTTAGTGGTTTCAAGGGCTTTGTCAAAGTTCTTCGTTTGGCCTTTATGAAGAAACGCTGTAAAGAGGGCGTCGACTTGGCCAAGCGGATCGCACCTCATCTTCAGAAACTTGAAGAAATCAAGATAGAAGACACGGTATATGACGAGAAGCTTTTTAACGGGTTAATCCAGTCCTTGGATCGTGTCCATACGTTGAGGCTCTCGAATGTCTGGTTCAATTCGTTCGCCGAATTCGCTGCACTTCTCTCGCACTTGCCTAACCTGCGAAATCTACGCATGCATCGTGTCCGTACTGAGGATACACATCATGATGATAGTTACAGGCTCGCTGCCAAGAGCGACCCACCCCCTCTTCTGGAGGTTATTCACACAGGCGGTTGTTTGTTTTCCGGCCAGTTGTTTGAATGGTTATGTCGGCTACCAGAGCTCCGCATTCGCTCAGCGCAACTTATCTTCCCTAGTAACGTTGACGGGACACCTCTCTTCGAGTTTATGAAGCGGACGTCGGGATCTCTCACACACCTGGACTTGGATTTGTACACGTCCCGATACCCGTTAGGCATCTTGAACGGTTCGCGTAAGACCGGTGGGTTGAGCAATTTATTTATTGACGTCATTGTATGGGCTGACTTTGTTGCAGATTCAACGTTCACAAAACCCTTGCTGGTCAATATGCCCAAGCTAGAATCGATAACGTTTGGTAGCCTTCCGTTGTGTCCTGATTCCTCTCCCGGGCCAGAAGGAGGCTTGGAGGGAAAGCTGAACCTGTCGTGGGTCACTGACATTCTCAAAGATGCCGATCCTACTAGCCTAAGCCATATCCAGTTTAACTGCACTCTCTGGGAAGTTCAAGATCTCGAATACTTTCCCTTCGAAGAAGCCGCTTCGGTGCTCACCACTCGCCATTTTCCATCCCTACAATCTGTTACATTCCTTATTTCTCTCGAGTATGCCAAGAAAGAAGACTTCACATCGAAAGTTTCTTGCGTCATTCGAGATCGTCTTCACACACTTGCTAAGGATGGCATTCTGCATATTCACACACCTCCAGCAAACACCCTCGGGGAGTGGCGTCGTGAACGTGGCTCAAATTGGGGCAGAGGGCCGGACTTTCTCTTCCCTAGCAACCCTCCCCTCGGCGACGAACTGCTCCACATGGGATTTGAAACCATAAGGCAGGTCATTGAATGGGAGGCGCAGGTTGACGACATCTCTGTTTCCGATGCAATATTCGAACGACATGCGCTGAACATTCAGCCGGCGTTACCTTTGTTGAGACCACTTGGTAGGGGTCCCGCTCACGAAAACGTGGAACGAGAATTTCTTGCACAGGTGTTGACCACCGATGCTCACGAGTGGGATCCGGAGTACATGGAACCATTGGATAACTTCGTAGGAACTTACTTGGCACCGCCCCCAAATCCAGGTGGCCTCGGGCAGTAAGGCGAAGGGATGAAAAGGAATAACTTCTGTACTGTATCTTGGGGGTGTTGATGTCTGCCCTGCATGTATAATATGACTCTCTGTCAAACTGTATAATGTATTCGTGCAAAATGATCTCTGTAAGTTGGGTAAGTTAGAAGACCTCCCGAGATCAGCTCGATCGTCCGACTCGATCAATTTCACGTGCGGTGACATCACGCTCCGGTGCAAATCCAGGCTGCGCAAAAGTGGCACAACCACATTTGTACAACACCGCCAACTCAAACTCTTATTCTACTTTTTCTTCATCCTCACGACCAACTATTACGACTTTAACTTCATCCCCCACGTTCTATAGTGAATATCATGTACTCGCCTCGCAGGAGTTATGGCTCGCCACCGCCAGAGCTCTCTAATAACCCATTCATCGACCATCCAAATAACGCCCTGGCACGATACCCCGATATCAGTAAAGGCGATATATCTTCCGCAAATTCACAGCAACATACACCTTGGATGCAACCTACGGGATCGTCACTTTCGGCAAATCCAGGTGCGGGATATGGAGCAGGAGTATCTCCAGCGATAGGGATGAGTCCCACCAACAGTTCATTCTATCCATCGCCACCCCCACAGCAGCCTACATGGAATGGCTCCCAAGGATACCCCAGTACTGTGGGAGGCTCCGGATTCGCACCACCGATTCAAAGCCAGCCAACGGGCCTCCCTTTTCAACCAACCAGTTCTTTTGGTCAGCAACTTGCTGGCCAGATGAATGAAGCATATGGAAGGCCACCTCAGCAGCAACAGCAGCAACAGCCACAACAACAGTATACAGGCTACCCAACAAATCCTCAATACGGTCAACCAGACACAGGTTACGGGGCGCTGCCGCAACAGCAGCGAAATCCGCAGTATCTGGCGGAATTTGACCCGTATGGATCAACGTCTGCAACGCCATCTCTTGGTCAACCGCAGGGAGGGGCAGGTTCACAATACAACACCCCGCATCCCAGAGATTACATTCAGCAACATAAGATGGAGATGGAACAGTGGGACCAGTATTCGTGGAAACAGGTGAGGACACACTTTCAGTCTTTGATTGCTACATTCCAACAAAGTGTTTACTATATCGGATGCACGTACACTAGGCACTCAATTGTTTCGACTCCTTGAAAGAAGCGTGGGCTGCTAGGAAACGCGAGATCGAAACAAGGGCCAGGGCGTTAGGTGGCGTCGGGTTGTTCGGAGGTGGAGGATACGGAGGAGCATACAGCCAACAGGCCCAACAGATGGCTCAACTGGAGCAGGTTTGTGACTTTTAGTCGAATTTTTGAATGTACCCGCTGACTTTTGGATCTGCAGATGGCAAAGGAAGCCGAGTCAAACTTCGGTGAGTGACCGTATGATCTAGATTCCCATTACGACATGTTCAGAAAGGGATCTTCTCTGACTTCTATACGTTTCATCATAGGCTCTGTTGCTGCTTCTACTTTCCAAATGCAGGAGGTATTCACTGGCTATCGACAATCTGGGGACCTCGCCTCGAAACGACGTGTACGCGAAAGCATCAATGCCGCACTTGCCAGTTTACCTGATTGGCCGCCAAGGTTGTACTAACATGGAGTGAAGTTGTATATCTAGATATTTGTCTTTGTCTGGGGACTTTGTCGTTGTTCTGATATCACTTGGTGTAAGTAACATGTATCTATCGGTGCCACCATGCTTGTAAATTACGAAATACGGCATTTGTAGCTACATTCAACGGGTTTAAACATGCATGACAATTTGTATCTTGCAACATACGTTTTCTCTTACGCTAAGCAGGCACCAAGAAAGCTCCATTCAGATGGAGGAAAGAGTCATACCCTCGACTTGTAGGTGGTAGTTTGAACGAAAGGAATTGCCATATTGGCACACATGCGCCCAAGGCAGTTCGCGTATCGATATCTCGCTTAACTCGACGCGCTGGTCAGTCAACTTGAATTCCCA
Source organism: Somion occarium (assembly GCA_964035595.1). Classification (NCBI taxonomy): domain Eukaryota; kingdom Fungi; phylum Basidiomycota; class Agaricomycetes; order Polyporales; family Cerrenaceae; genus Somion; species Somion occarium. Next base: position 1,395,511 of record OZ037952.1, on the reverse strand, counting down.
TCCCTCGCATCACCCCTCACCCTTCTAGAACGTCTTCGTGGACGAAAACTGAATTCTTCATGCCAGAGAAAGGCGATGAACGTACAACCACTTTTTGCCAAGAACAACAGTCAGTTAAACGTCTTCCTTCTTCCTGCGAGCGAACGCCTTCTCACCATTGGGATTGGGATTGAGACCAGACTTGCGCATCACAGCCGTTCAAAATGAACTTCTCGAAAGTTCTGCTGCTGCTCGTCGCGTTGCACCGAGACTTCCTCAGGAATTGATTGAACAGATCATCGACGAGCTATATTCTGACCTGGAAGCTCTGCAGGCATGCAGCCTCACCGCGTCAGCGTGGCTGCCACGCTCCCGACGACATCTTTTCAATAGCTTATCCTTACATCCAGATAATTATGCCACGATAGAGGAGAGGTTCTCTACTGCCTCCTTGTCGTCTTATATTCATCGACTCTGGATATCCTGTGGCGGACGAAATGAGGATGAAGTGCCCATACCGCGCGATGAGGAGCTCACGGTTTCAGTTCTGTCCTGCTTTCACAAAGTCTCTCAAATGGAACTGCATAATATGCGTTGGGACAACCTTCGTTTCGACGTGCAAGACTATTTTGCCACACGTTATACCTCACTTACGATATTCGACCTCTACGACGTCGAATTCCAAAACTTGGATGACCTTCTTCGTCTTGTGCGTGGGTTCTATAATGTTCACTCACTGCAGCTTCGCAAGGTTTGGTGGGAGACAGAGACGGATCCACCAACCATAGTTCCAAGTCCTCCCTTGCATTTACGGGAATTGATGGTATATGAGACGTCGTCGTCAGCCTCATTCATTATTGGCCTCTTTGGCACCACCCATCCCGAGAATTTGCAAAGGATCGCTGTGGACTGGGGAGATGGGGATGACCTCGCTATTTTAGATGACTTTGTGCAATCTGCGGGTCCTTCCCTGCGTACGCTTGAAGTCGACCTTTCTTGGCATGGTACGAGGATACCTGCACATGCCACCCTTGATATTGACCACCGTTCTGTTCCCGTAGCTCCTCTCGCTCCTCTAGACCTCCGTCTAAACACTGATCTTCGAGACGTCTGGCTGGACGGTCTCCTCCTAGACGAACCGAACTCCCCCGCAGCCTTCCAACCAACTTGGATTCCATCTCTTCTCAACAGTATTACATCCCCATGTATGATCGAGGTCGTCTTCTACATCTTCCTCGGAAACTTGGACGGTCTCAAGTTGCTCGACATGGAGCAACTTGATAGAATATTTTCTGGGCCCAGGTTTCGGAACATGAAGGTCATTGGGTTCATGTTGGTTATTCTGCCACATCCGGATTGGCGGTTACCGAGTAGGTCGGATGTACAGGAGATTATTAGGCAGAGGATGCCGAGAACTAATGCTAGAGGGCTTTTGCGATTCCGGAGCCACGAGCTTTTGATACTTTGATTGTGAATTGACACATTCAACATTGCTTCGTTGTTCTTTCCCCTTCATACCATAGTCATAATTTCTAGACAACCTTAGACGTTCGTTATACTTATGTTACCCATGCCCAGTTATAATTCTTGACTTTCTTGCTCATTCTAATGTACTCATGCACATATTTTCAATTTCCATCACTAGTATTGAACGTATCAAACAAAACAAAACAAAGCTAATAGCTTGTACACATACACAAAGTCCTATCAAAAAGACAGTAATGGGGAACGATTGTCTGCAAGGAAGAAAGATGTTTACGATTACAATAATTTATGAAGTCCTGGTCACCAGACCATCAACAAGAACATCAAAACAGAAGACAGAGTAGTACACCAAGCTAAGTCCGATCTTATCCGTATACTGGGAGCACCGTTCGACCAACCCGGAGGCGCCCCTAGAGTTACAGAAGGTAATACCGCAGTGGATATTGAAGTTGACACATGCCCTGCAGCGTCCGTCAAAATGAAGGTCGCCAATGTCGGTGAGGGCGACACCGTCGGAATCGCTGAAACGTTCAAATGATGTGTGCCCAATGCAGCACTATACGTGCTCGTAGCCAAACCAGATGAAACAATTTTGCCTGCGGGAGCCGAGAACGAGGTGTTGAAGGCGTACGGAGGCGTGGTGAAGGAAGGCGTAGGGAGAACAAAGTTAGGCAGTGTAGTCGCGATGGTCGCGGAGACGGAAGAGAAGAAGGATGAGATGACGTCCGGTGTCTCGGGTGGTGCACTAGCGTTGCGAAGCGGATAGAAGCCAACCATAGGAGGTTCTTTTCTGTCGATGCCAAGGCTGAAAAAAAAAACATAAACGTTGACTCTAACGGAACAACTGCAATGACTGCTTACCTGAAGATCGAATAGACTGTGCGCAAGAACGTTGCACCTAGAGATTGCATCAGCTTTGACAATGTTCCCATAGCCGGACATGAGACCGCACCTAACTGCCAGTCAATTCCGTCCGAGCTCGGAGGTTGCGCGCGCGGCCAGCTCAGACATAGGTTCGGATCACCAGCTGCAGGGCCAATCAGATAATCTGTAGGCTGAAGCACATAACTCTGTTGACTGTGGAAACATCAGTGTGTCAGTTACAAACAGAAATGCGCGCGAACATACGCAAACTTGAATGCTATAGTTGAGTTGCTGTCACATGGAACAGCCCATTGTCCTGTCAAACAATGAGATGGACACATCACATACAACTTTGGCATGTCTTACCAGAGGTGTCCACGAGACGGCTTCCTTCAATTAGCGAAAACATCCGTTCCACCTGTTGTTCGTGAGGTATAGGTCATGAGCTGTCTGCAAGCCACTCACATCTTGATATGGGCCAAATATCCCACTCGTGCCTCTGAGTAACGTAATGGCGTGGGTCAAATGCTCAATAGGCACGACGTGAGTACTTACACATCCAATAGCGCCAAGGAGAACCCATTTGTAGCGGCAGCGTAAGTTGGGAGAGGTGCCACGGTCGTACCGCCAACCTGGACAAGTCAGAATACGACCTAGTACGGATCAGACATATTTACCGAGATTCCAGAGAGCTGAATGGTCCACTGCAAGTAAGTGGATGTGTTGCTCTCCGTGGCAAACGGTGCGAATGGCACGACCTCGTTCCATTCGATCAGGCTCGCGTTCCCGACCACGGAGCCGTCAATAGCCCCTATGCGATGTCAGTACTCTTGGCATTGCCAAAACGAATCCAACGTACCAAGTGCAAGTGTTCCTGACGAGTTTCGCGTGAGGCTGAGACCGAATAGCGGGTAGTCCAACTGTCCTCGTTGCGCCATTGTGGAAAAGAATGGCGTAGCTGGAAAGTGATAATTAGCATTTGGTGACTTTGCAAGCAGGTGTTAACATTCGAAGAATAAAAGACCGCTGAGTGGAATAACGGATGTCCTCAACTGCGCATCGCAAGACGACGAATGTAGTTGAATTCGTCTCTCGTAATGCACAGCTTCATGCAGAACCATAGGTCCCTGACGAGTGCATTCAAAGTGCACACTCCGACGAAAACTGCACTCGCTCATGTGCACGGTACCAGGCGTATTTCACATCCTGTCATAGATGTACCAACACCGTCCCTATCAATGGGCGGTAACCCTTCGGAGCGCGACAGCCCTGTATGCGGATCTTCAAAAGGTGACCTATAATTCTACAAAAAGCCGGCGTATTCACAGGTCTCGAACCGTCTACAACCGCGCGTTGGCGAGAACGGTGACACTTTAATCTGAGCGCAGTACCACCTGCCGCTCACCTGAGCACATTTTAGCATGCTCATTTCCATAAGCCAGATGCCGAACTGATGGATGAATCGTGAATTGAAAATTGTTTGTGGGGACTTACCATTTCCTAAGCCCGAGTTGAATATCTGTGACAGCCGTGGAAACCCGAGTCCTAGAATGCCACTGACTTGATCACCGTTGGTGACATTTGTCGACGTGACGACGCCTTGCAGAGTCGTTTAAATGATCGTCTCAGGAACTTGCAGAAGAGAGATTCCATACCAAAAGCCTGATCTGGGACCGTCAAGTTGGCTAGTTGTACCGTCTCAAGCGCAACAAAGCCCGAAGCAGCTGAGGGGGTTGAGAGTGCGTATGCTATCGAAGAGATGGAAACGTACTAGTTCCATCTGCGAAACTGGTATTGAATACTGTCTGGTTGAGGTTGACGGTAGTGAACGATGGGCTTTGGTAGCCGAGTTGATACTTGGGTACAGAAGTGCAAGGGCCGCTGGTGCAAGCAGAAGAAACAAGCCATAGGTCTGCAGATGCCGTGTCTAGTGCGACACGAAAGCTAATGTTCCCCGCTTGGATAACAGTGTAGTATGACCTGGGCAAGAACAATGTCAAGCCGAAGATGCGCGTTGCAAAAATAGAATGGGCACACACTGCTGGTCGCTCGAGAGGGTCAGTGGTACTATGGCCGAATTGTACGTCGTTGAGTTCTCGGAACCTATACCATTCTCGAAACCTTGAAGTATTTGGCGAGCGGGGAAGCGGGGGTTTTTCGGTGGGCGAATCCGCTGCAAAGTCCCTCTGGAAGCGAGAGACTGTTCGAGGATGGAGAGAACGACGACCAGCAAGACAAAGGGAAGCATATTGAAGCTACAGGGGGCTACGAGGTAGACATCCGCAGGTAAGAAAGGGAAAGCACTGATACAGATGCAGAGCACTGCAAAGGTGAATGGAGAAGGGCAACGCTGCCCACGGTGATGGTCCAGGTAAAAGTTTCCCAAAAAGGCAGATTACATAATGGTGATATTCCCAGCCCAACAACGAATACTAGAGGATACTGGTTTTCGACAGTTGACCACTTACCTGCTCGCGACCCCCAGATATCCTCCTCATCTTCGCATTCTTCACGACATCGCTCACGTTCCTTAACGCTTGTCACCCAGCCTGCGGGCTTTTCTCTGTTCTGCACCCTTTCTTGCTGTCGAATACATTCAAGAGCCAGGCTTAACCAACCACTTTGACAGATTCAACTACTACTTTCCCTCTCGTCCTTAGCATAACAACTTTGGCACACCCACCGTGACTTTTCTCAACATGTCTTCTTACTCTGATCTCCCCACCTCCCCTCAATCCCCCAGCGGGATGTCCACGCGACGTCTCACGAACCGGAATACCAATCGCTACAGTGTCACCGCACTGTTTAGCATGGCCGCGGAACAGGATGTCGAGGTTGAGGATGAGCTTGGCCGAGGCAGGTGTTCCGCTAACCTGCTTGTATGCAGTTATTCAAGTGTTCTATCACACAGCGCAAAAGCGGTTGAGAGATCTCAAGTCCAAGATTTCGGCACAGTCAAAGCGGAACTTCGTCCTAGAACGTGATGTTCGTTTTCTTGACTCCCGAATAGGTCTTCTGATTCAAAATCGTATGGCTCTTGACGAGGTCAGCATCATTTGAACCGTATATGCACACTCTTTGTTGATCGCGCGTGCAGCAAAACGAAGTGGAGAAACATCTAGAAGACGTCGACGCTACGGAAGGTCACTTCCCGGATGACCGCAAGATGCAGCAGTATTCAAACCTATTCTTCCTCCTCCAATCCGAGCCACGACACATTGCATCCCTCTGCCGCCTTGTCAGTCTGTCCGAAATCGATACCCTTTTGCAAACCGTCATGTTCACGCTTTACGGAAACCAATACGAGAGCCGAGAAGAACATCTGCTGTTGACGATGTTCCAATCCGTACTCTCATCGCAGTTTGAGACTGCTACTGAGTTCGGATCTCTGCTCCGTGCCAACACGCCCGTTTCGCGCATGATGACGACCTATACTAGACGTGGGCCCGGTCAAAGCTATCTGAAGAGCGTGCTGGCTGAGCGCATCAACAGCTTGATCGAACACAAGGATCTGAATTTGGAGATCAACCCCGTGAAGGTCTACGAACAGATGATCATTCAGATTGAGGAAGAGACTGGTTCGCTTCCGCCTAATCTCCCGCGAGGTGTACCGCCAGAGGTCGCAGCTGCGAATCCAGATGTACAAGCCATCATCGCACCCCGTTTGACTATGCTCATGGAGATCGCCAACAGCTTTTTGCTCACTATCATCGACAGTATGGAGAGTGTACCTTATGGTATTCGCTGGATATGCAAACAAATTCGAAGTCTTACACGAGTATGTCATAAATAGCTTTGATGTTGATTTGTCGAGATCGTAGTGACCGTCCTGCTTCACAGCGAAAATACCCGGAAGCCACTGACTACGCAATATGCTCCCTGATTGGTGGTTTCTTTTTCCTTCGGTTCATCAACCCAGCGATCGTTACTCCTCAGGCCTACATGCTTGTGGATGGCGTTCCAGCGAAGTTCCCTCGACGGACATTAACTCTCGTTCGTGATCACACTTGTTATTACTCTTGCTTTCATTCTGATGCATTTATTCAGATTGCCAAAATGTTGCAGAACCTGGCAAACAAGCCTTCATATGCCAAGGAAGCGTATATGATCACTTTGAACCCCTTCGTAGAGAATAATAAGGCACGGATCAACCAGTTCCTGAATAACCTCTGTGAGGTTGGGGACTTCTATGATACTCTTGAGGTTCGCAAGCGTACTTACCATTTCTTCCTCTTCATGCTGAGTGACGTTCCCTTAGATGGATCAATACATGGCTCTGTCAAAGAAGGATCTCGTGATCCACATCACTTTGAACGAGCTGTACAACACGCATTCCTTGATTCTGCAGCATGTAGAGACACTGGTAAGATCTCAGGCTCTTGAGAGTAGGGAAGAGTGAGAACTTACATGTTTGTCTAGTCACCGAATGACAAGCAACATCTGCGCATCCTTACGGACGAACTTGGTGCAGCACCTCCTCAGGTTCCTCGTAAGGAGAACCGCACGGTCGAGCTCCAACTCTACAGTCGATGGGAGACACCTATCCAAGATATCCAAAGCGCTCTTATGGATTCCGTGTCTTCCAGCGATATGCTTTACATGGAGACTAAGTCTATCTTTGTCCAGCTCATTCGTAGTCTGCCACAGGTTGCGGACAAACGCCCATATAACCTCCAAGCAATTGCCGAACGTGCTGCAACGACCAAAGACGCAACTCTAGTACGCAAGGGCATCAAAGTCAAGGAGATGCTCAGAGAACTCGAAGAGCAGAAAATCATTGATCGGTCGGATGGCTACCAGCTGATGCAAGATGAAGTTGCTGCTGAACTCGTTCACCTGGGTAACTTGCGCGAGAAGGTCATTGCCGAGACCAAGTCCCTTGACGCCGTTTACAAGACCATTTGCGATCACAATAATTACCTCAGGGGACAGCTCGAACAATACAAGGCTTACCTACAGAATGTTCGTCTGACAGCATCGAAGGATAAGGGTGCCACCACAGGCGTGGGCGTTGTCACTGTTGGTGGGAAGGAGAAGAAGCCGATGAAGCCTGTTGTGCTTGGGCCGTATAGGTTCACTCATGCACAGTTGGAGAAGGAGGGGATCATCGTTGAGAGCAATGTCCCGGACAATAGGTATGTGCTCTCGCCTGCCCTGGCGAAGAGTACACCATTCATTAACGTTCGTGATTGTAGGCGGCCGAATATTTACTTCAATATTACTTCCCCTACACCGGGTACATTCATCATTGCGCTGCATTACAAGGGCCGGGAGAAGGCTATCCTGGAGATGGACTTGAATATCGACGATCTTCTGGAGAAGGTTTGTCATTTGTACCTTCTACGATACTTGTGGTGCTCAACTCTCTTGCGATATCAATAGCAAAAGGATAACAAGCACCTTCTCGACCTGGAGTATGTGCAGCTGAACGTACCAAAGGTACTGGGCCTCCTCAACAAGGTGTTCACGAAACGATGAATTTAGAGCTTTCGGTATTCTCTCTGTCTGGATGTTCGTCTACATTATTTTTCTACGAGCTTTTCACGATCCCACACTCCTACATTCCTTTTCGTCTATTCTCTTCCTGTTTTCCTCTCCATCTATTCTTTTCTTTTTTCTGAGTTACCCAGGTTTCATTATATGTTGGCGTTGGCCCCCGTTTCTTTATTCTTTCCAGTATTACCCACGATGATTATCCCCCTCACTCTCTCCACCTGTGATACATATCCGCGCTTTTCGAAATGGTCGGCTTGTATTGGTCCTTTTTCTCCCGTCTACTCTCTAATTTTCTTTCGTCTAGTTCTAATGAGGATGTATTATTTCCTGTATGCATGGCTCTCGGAAAGAAAACACTCTTGTTGTGTTGGATCCATCAATGCATGCGTACATTTCATGCAGTATAAGGGTAATATTAATCAATTCACGGACGAATGCAGACCAGCTTCCATTGATGCTATCCGTACTGTTACGCGAGTCGTGACCGCAAATATTATCTACGCCATAATTTACTACCCTCTAACTTTTCTGCTGCTGCTGCGAGCGCCGACGCTCTTCCCATTCCGTCAACCAAGAGGGCTTATTTCCTTGTCTGTGCTTCGCAATCTCCGCTACAGGATCCGTCCCTTGCTTAGTGATGAGGGTGGCCTGCAGCGTTCCTGGCGACTTGGAAGTAGTAATCTCAATCTTGGAAGAGGGCGATTTCGTATCCGATGCTTCAGGTGCCTTCGCATCTGCACTAGAATCGGGAGTTGCCTGCAGTTCTGCTTTGCCTGGACGCTCGTTCTGTGATTCACTAGTTGAGTCGGGACTAGGCAGCTTGTCTTGACCGGCTGTTTCGCGATCCTTTGATTCGGCAGGTCCGTCGCTTGCAGAAGTTTTCATACCGGCTTCAGAAAGTACGCCAGCCATGTTCTAAGCAAATGGTATGCAAACAAAGTGGTCACAGGGCGTCGTAGAGGGTTTAGAAAGGTACCACATACCTTGACCATGTCTCCCAAATTTGCCTCTACCACTCCCAGGTCCATGTAACTTCGCACCGCGTTCACTTCCTCAGGGACACATTCGCGTATTCTGAGATCATCCCAGTCCACTATACCATCAGGGTTCTCGTCTTTCCAATGGTCCTGATAAGTTGGCATAGCGCCTTCCTTCAAGAATAGGCCATCGATCCAGTGTTGTAGTTCACGCGCACGTCTGCCTGGCAGTCCATGGACTGCGCGAACTTCAGCTACGCGCATAAGGGGAAAGGCATCGGGACCTCGGCTCATGAAGTCGACATCATCTATTACACGAAGAAATTGCGTCAGGCTTGCTGGAATGTCAGACATAGCTGATGCCCAAATTTTGAAAACATTGTTGTGTACGTAGTTTCCCTGTAAAAGATAGTTTTCGTCAGCCGATTCACTAACTCGCAAGTGCAATCGCTGATCTGAGAAACTGTCTTTAGGATCCTTACTTTCTCCCTGTATGCCTCAACAATCACTGTAAGGTCGACTTGATGTTCATCATCAACTTGGGTCTCATATTGGAGGAGATACGCCGGTATGAGAATGGGGTACGCCGCCGTCTTTCCAGGATGGCCATGTCAGCAGAGTGAGAGATGAGAAAGACAGAAGCTCACCATTTGTTCCTTTACGGAAGTAGGGTCAAAGCGGAGGTCGTCAGAAATTACCGCATTCTTGAACGAGGTGGAACGAGCCAACGACGGAAGAGAAAAGGGGGATATGGTGAATGGTAGACACAGTATATCCTGTTCATATTGCCGCTCCAGTTCCGAGGAGAAAGGTACCGTGGTGTACTTTTGCAAACTCGGACTTTTCAATGAGATGCGCGAGAGGGGATCGAAGACGAAGCCTGTAAATAACGTCTAAGCCTTGGCTTCATGACCAAGCAATTTGTATGGTAGCGAACCTGGCATCATCCTGGTTGCATAAATTCATTTATGAAGTCATCGTAGAAGGATGTATTTAGACATACGAATCTTGAAACCATGCAGTTACTGTGTGCTATATGTTCGCGTCAATCCAACCGGCTCAGCTACTCTGTGACATGCTTTACCTGCTGAGCCTCTTCTTGGGTCCTCAGTCTCGACCAGACTTTGGCATCCAATTCTGCATCGATAATCCAAGTTGGAAGATAGACGGCTATCGTGCGTGCGGGTTGTATTGGCTTGAAACCGAAACCAGGCAGGAACCGTGCGGCCAGAGAGCTCGCTATATTACGTCCACCGCAGTATAACGATGCATTGATTCCCATGTAGTTAATGGTCTCATCCAGACTAACAGCGAATGGGTACGCTATGATACAGTTTCGTCAATAACACCGATCGCGACTATACATTGTGTCCTATTGAGTTCTCACCTCTGACTTTGGATGGATATGCAACTTTGCCGGATATCGAGCTGTTGCATCTTGAGTTGAGAAACTTTGGATGAAAAGGCTTTGATATTCGGGGTAATAACATCGCACACTTGGTAGGAGGAACGAAAGAACTCCTCAAACAGCCTGAGCGCTTGAGCATGACCGGGAGCCTGTCTTCCTTGACCTCATACTGCGGGTTCGACTAGTGACCAAACCGATATTAGACGCTCTGTACTCTAGCTCTAAAAGACAGTTCTTGGGGGGAAAAAGTCGAAATGCCGCCAATACAGTAGTATATGGTATAGTGTAATATACAAGGCTCAGAACAAGCTCAAAACCATAGTTGCTTTCCTTTCATTCGCCGCTGAGTCTGCCATTTGGCCAACCATTCTGGTTTCCGCTCCGACCTCATCTCTTTGGCTCTCTCGGCTATCTCACGTACCGAGATTGGTTCAATCTCCGTGTCGTACGCCCACGACCTTGTAAACCAGCTTCCCCTGCGAGCAATATCAACGAGCTTCGGCCGTACTTTCATAACCGTCGAGTCGCCTAATAAAGCCAAGGTATCTCTTGTCACCTGTGCGGCCCTTACAGGATCATGAATGGAAGCTAGAAGCTGCATAGGGAAAATTCAATCACAATCACTTCAGCATTCTACGCTCGACGCTGCGAATTACTTACGTCCGAACGAGAGCTGTAAAAGCTTTCAAACTGCCCCCAACTTAGAAAATCACGGTTTATCTCGACTTCCTCGTCTGCATACTCCCTGATGCGTAGGTCCTTCCAATCAATCTCCTCGGACGGGTTCTCTTCTTTCCAATGGGAAAAATAAGCGGCCATGGCACTTTCCCGTCCGAATAGAGTAGTAATTAAGTCTGCCAGCCCCATCGGGACTTGTGGTGCTCCTGGAGTCTGTACGTCAAATGGTTGTTGCATTCCTGTGCTCTTCTGCGGGCCATCTATGATGAATTCCTGTTCTTCAGGTTTAAACATCTTATGACTATTATCTAGAAAGAGGTTCCCCTAGATGCGAACAGTCAAGTGCGATGCTAGGGAGGCGATTTGGAGGGAATCATGTTGGAGACACCTACGTTCGGCCTATAGGCTTCTAAGATGATACTGAAAATCTTGTTCGCATTTTGATCATCTTGCAATTGCGGTCTGTGTTTATACTGAAGCGCATACACGGGTATGAGAATGGGATATGCGGCCATCTGAAAAGAAATGAATAAGGTAAAGCTTCGTCACATCTCCTGAACCTACGACGTGAGCTTTGAGTGAACCCAATTTCACCGCGTGATCTACGTCTTTCAACTTTCGAACCAAGGAAGGAAGGGAAAATGGCGTGAACGCGAAGGGTATACATGTGATCTTCTGGTCATGTTGTTCTTCCATGAGCTTCGAGAACGGTAGCAGTAAATATTCCTGCAGGTCATCTGACTTGAAATTAAGGCGAGAGAATGGCTCAAGAGCAAACCCTGAGCAGCATGATTCAAGAATCTACAGATTGCGATGAAAGTGCAGCACAAACCTGGCATGAAACTTTTCATTTCAAAGGGTGAAGACAATTCAGAGGTATCCATCAATCTGATTCACTCACGAATTAACCAGATACCCTGTTACTTTGCGCTACAGTCGATACCGCCTGAGTGATTCACACAAACAAGATTACGAGCGAACCCCACCTTCCGGGCAGGGGTCTCATTATCTGGCTTCGGCCAGAAATCCGCCTTCACCTCGGCATCAATCACCCAGGTAGGCAGATAAATGGCTGCAGCGAATTCTGGTTGTATAGGAGAGACGGCGTGACTTCGCAGGTAGTAAGCAGCTTCAGAACGTATCGGCGAGTGCGAAATTGATCCAACTAGTCGTCCAGCATATCGCAGTGCTTTATCTAAACCAAAAGCAAAGGGGTACGCTGATCCACCGTTAGATACTTTCACCTCTGACTATAAGCACTGCAGTAACCACCAACCTTGGACACGGTCGGGGTATGCTGCTGTGGCGACACTTGATTGACTTCTTGAAAAGGAGCGGTTTCTGAGAGCGATCCCGGATACCCTGTACAGATGCATTGTTCATGGGTATGTAGAGAGCAATACACTCTGAGATCTGAACATTGAACCTCCGACTATGTGCATGAAACCTGCGTGCATGCATGTGGTGAACGGCCATGTGAACTGAGACTCCTGATCGAACTTGATCGTGTCCCACGCGCCTACCTGTCAGACACGAAACGATACCTCTCAGTGCAATTACCACTAGTCATTCACGAGCGCAATCATCTCTAGACTTTTGCCCTTAAGCTTAACCGGTAGGCTTGAACGCACCCTTACTGGTGAGTATCTCTATCTCCGATCTACGTCGATGTCTGGATAGGTTACTTTTTCACGAGCCCAATATATGCATTGGCATCTCACCAAGAACCTATATAGATACCTTCCGTCGGCTCCACGTCTTCCACCGGAGATCGCTGAGTGGGCCAACGCATATCGAACAGACTCTCCTAGAGCACTTATTGCGACCCTTCGGACCTAGCCTGAGCTTCTCGGGGTTGTTCGTGCCTTAGTGATTTATCAACATCCCGCTTCAGAGACGTCACCTATCATGCTTTTCGTCCGGCTCCCAAGTTTGCGAACATTGCGCTTAATTGACTGCAATGACATCATTCAGCACAAGCTTTTCTTTGAGCACATGTCCTCTTTGGCAACAAGCTTAACCGTTGACTCTCTAGAGCATGAAGATTGATTCCCTCAAATTGGGATACGCAGGCACCCGAGTTACGATGATTTCCGAACCTCATTCAGCTCGCTTTCGATCTCGGTTCTGCCGGCCGAATACTCTCACAGCTCACGCAGACATTATCAGCTACCGCCACGTTAGACGATATATCTATCTACGTCTCTGCTTTCACCGACTTGAACGGCCCGGAAACCGTGCATATTTGGCAGGCATTGGACCGTATATTGAACGGCAAACGCTTCCCCCGTCTTCAAGTCTCAATTCTCTGCGACCTCCTGGAACCATTAATTGGAGAGCCTTTGCTGAGGTGTCTGGAATGTGGCATACTCATTGTGTACACATTCCATGGTAACTTCAGTTCTTCAGATGCTGGCCAGTGACGGTATTCTCCGTGAGCCTTATCACCAAAGCACATTAAACAGTCGAATTGATCAACGGGTATGGAGAAGGCCATCACCATTTGCACTAGCCATCACTCGTCTATTAAACGTCTGTTAAATGAAGCTGGTTGGGGGATGCGCCGTAATTTCTCGAGAGTGTAAAGCGCATCCTATATGATAGGAGCCAATTGATCTGATGACAGCATCAGGATATCAGGTAGAGCACGACCAGGCAGTTTGGTCATGAGGGTGTATGTGGCGCCATCAAGCTCGAACAGTGTCCTGACACCAGAGTTGTGAATAGCACAGTATTATGTGAGTGTACGCCGACCTTCTGACTCAGAACTCGCTTGGATGCTATCTTCTATTCCCCTAGGATCTGAGCTTGTGGTTCAATCGTGTAATGATGCTCGTATTGCAATGGCGCGCTCTTCTGCGACATTGTGTGTTGTGAACTCGAAGCCGCGCGAGCTTGACTATCAGTTCGGCCTCAGTCATTTGAAGCCGGGTGCTCTGACCCAAATGACTCTCAGGTTCTCTAGGATTCGTCACTGAATGGAACCTCAAACTCAAGCCTGCCGCTGTGGTCGTCCCACTTTCTGTCAGCCCACACCCGACACCGAACATTCGTAAGCACCCGTTGTTAGACGGTATACCGGTCGCCAAAGCTTGTGCATTTAAAGGAGATAGGGAAACTGGCAGAGGGACAGACTCAGACTAATCCACCTCTTCATAACACCCAAAGATGTCTCAAGCTACTAAGAAACTCATTCTCGTTATTGGTGCTACAGGTTCTCAAGGAATAGCAGTCATCGACGCACTTCTTGCTCCATATGAAAATGGCTCTGCATCTCCCTATGCTATCCGTGCTCTTACTCGTGACCCAGACAGTCGTCGTGCAAGGTCACTCACCAGCAAGGGTGTCGAGTGCATCAAAGGTGTGTTGATTCAGGACGTTAAGCTCCCAATATACTGATTCCCAATATTACTAGGCGCATTTGATGATTTCCCTTCTGTTCTGAATGCCCTTCGGGACGTTTATGGTGTGTGGGTCAATACAGATGGCTCCACCGTGGGCGAGCAGAAGGAGGTCTATGCTGGCTTACGCATCTACGAGCTTGCCAAGCAACTGGGGACTGTTAGACACTTTGTCTGGAGCAATCTCGACTACGGGTTCAAGGTTCGCACTTGCGCCTACATTTCCTGTTATTGGTAGACCAAGTTGAAGTACTTTCTCATCAGAAAGGGAACTGGAACCCGGCATACCGTTGCGAACACTACGACGGCAAGGGTCGTGTTCTCGAGTTCCTGAAAGCTCAATCGTCCGACCCGACTGGGAACGGTATGTCTTGGAGTTCAGTCACCACAGGCCCCTACATCGAGATGCTACAGAACGTATGTGCTATATGATTTTCTCTGGCGATAATTACTGTTAACGTTTTGACGCAGATGATGTTCGGACCGCTGAACAAGCGCGAGGACGGGACCTTCGTCTTCGCTACCCCAATCGGAAATGGTCATGTCCCTATGATCGCTTTGGCTGACTTGGGCTTCTTTGCACGATATACATTCGACCACCGTGTCGAGACCTCAGGCAAGGACCTTGAAGTTGCCAGTGACATCGTTGGGTGGGACTATCTTGTCTCCACCTTCCGGAAAGTCACAGGCCAGAAGGCCGTCATCCTATGCCAGTCCTTTGACGAGTGGTTCAACAATCTGGATTACACCGACAAGCCGATGGCGAACGAGCAGACTGAGGTAGGACCTCATACCACGACTTGGAGGAAGAACTTCACGGCTTTTTGGTCTCTTTGGCGAGATGACATTATAAAGAGAGATATGGAGTGGATTCGGAGCATCCATCCAAACGTTCGCACGGTGGAAACTTGGATGCGAGAGAATAATTATAAGGGCCAGTTGAAGACTGATTTGTTGAAGAATATGGAAGACGGCAAGGCTGTCGTACATCGTAGAGAAGTCACTGATCTCTTGTAGAAACATCGGTAGTTTCCTGTTGGACTCATAGATCTAGATATCTTATGGTTTGACCATTAGCTTATCTCGTATTTGTTGAGACTTCCGAATCTTGTACTACCTGGAGCACGTTGTTCTATACTACTATGAACCCGATCGGGTCCTGAACAAACTACAACTATGCCCTTGTAGTGAACAACTTAATAAATCATTCAATAGGGAATTCACCTCACTTCTGCATGTTTCCAATGGAGTTAAGAAGTAAGCCTGTTCGGGATATATCAGGACGGAATTAAACTCTCAGCAGCCTGTGGCCGCCGGCGCCACTAACCATGCCGCGGTTAATCTGAGAGAACGAACAGACGTGCAGGTCTCATTAATGTCATGCAAAAGTCTCAACTGTGCACTATGATGTACAGGAGGAAATATCTGGTAACTAACCTCCCATTGTGCACAAGGCCCTTAGCCCCCACCCCTATTACAAGAAATCTACTATATACTAAGTCCATGAATGTCCGGCCGATAGTCCACACAAAGAGAATACAATAGTCAAAGATATTAACTTCTACGTTCTAGGAGAGTTTCAGAGCTTGGAAGGAAACCAGATTCCATTGCAATATTCTCCTGATGAAACGGGCGACTCGGAGTTCCCAGGAGAAGCCCTGGGTGACACACATTGTATGTGAGCATTGCGATCCAAATCATGGCACCATCCAACGCATCTAGATCGAACAAGGTTAGTTGTCCGCACATCGTCGGGCGTGCAGAGAGTCACATACTGAAGTAGACTTGGGTGGAAATGACCTTGCCGCTCCAGCCGTCAGCAAGTTCGATAAGCCGATAGACAGATCTGTCGAGTGTTAACAAAAGTGCACCCGGGGCTTCAAGCACATGAAGTACATACCGGATGAAGATGCAGACGCAAATGAATGTCAATCCTCCTACTAAAACCTTGATCCTTGTATCCCATTCGCTTCGTCCGTTCTTGTACACCTCAGTGTCAGATGCGTTCTTTTGTGTGAATCGAAGGAATGGGCGATCGTGGATGTAACGAAGGAGATACTCCGACGCTAACGCAACGAAAAGATAAGGGAGACTAGAAATCTACTTTAGGATGAGAACATGTAGAGTAGTGCGAGGAACGTACCAAGTTGAAAGATAATGCCGCCTAGCATAATATTCGCTCCCTGTCATATGTATTAGTTAATAGAATGTCCAAATAATTTCAAAGTTAGGGTTTCTTACCAAGTTGCTCCCCGCATCATCATTGGCAGATGCAGCCAAGCCTCCACCGGCTGCTTGAACAATGAGGGAGATGATATCCTGCGAATCATAAGAAAATTATATAGACTATATTAGTGATGCACTCACACAAGTCAGAAATATCCTCGAGTCTTCAGAAAAGAGTAAGTCGAATGCTCATATGGTTCTAGGTAAATATGACTTACATAGACGTGGAGAAAGTCGACTATATTGTACGCCTAGTCGCTTCGTGAGGCGAGCAAAAGTCATGAAGATGGCGGCCAGGAAGGGTGTAGGTGCGATGATTGTGCATACAATCCTACAACGGCAATGAGCTCAGGCCTGCGCAGAACGAAGCAGCGATATTATACTCACTGAATCAAGAATGGGTTATTTTCTAGAGGGCTAATGGCCGACCATAGACGACCACCCCAGCCTATCAGCTCGCCGGCACCACATAAAACAACTGTGGGGATCAACCACCACATTCGATACCAGACTGATTGGCCGAAGTGTAGTGCTGCGTGTGGATCGCATTAGCAACTACCAATCGTATAAATGCATGGATTACTAGGACACTGTACCTGTAGAAATTCCGAACGCCACCAGGTAGAAGATACAAGCGGGCTTGCTGACGAGATAATGATAGAATGGTGATTGGAGAATTTCTCCTGTGGGTGAAACCACATCAGGCCCATCTAAGGAATAAAGTCAGATCTTGTGCGCGAGGGGAGAACAGAAAAAAGACTCGCAAATAATCGTATTGTTAGACATAGGGTAATGATTGTGGTTTTGAGCTTAACTGGTCTGGCAATGTTGCAGTAAAGTAGGAGTATAAATATCCTGGAGGCAGTATCGCCGTAGACATGCGCTCAACCGCCACTATAGGCATTGCGGCTGCGGACAGCCTTTAGACGGCGCAGCTCTAGTCACTGAGCGACTAGAGCTGCGCCATCGAAAGCACGTACCGAGGTATCACAGACGAAAAGTTACTAGTACATGTTCACCTATTGGGCAGTGTGATGCCGACCAGAAACCGGAATTTTTGTGACAGCGGCTTGTCTGTGTTGATGTCGGCATCACATTACATCAGGAGCGCAAAGATATGTGCAATTTCATGGTCTGGTAACGCTCTGTCCTTGAAACTTCATGGTGGTTATGAACGCCTTCATGATACCTAGAAGAGAATGAACCGACCCTTTGAAGCACTGTTTCTAGGTATTGTCTCTGGATATCTAAAGATTCTGATAAATTTAGCCCTTGCGACAGAACCGAGGCCATCGTTTGACCCCTGACTTTGAAGGCAGAAGTCTGAACGACATATCACTCGCAGAAGATGTCGCACAAATCGGCCTGTCAGTGCAAACAAGGTAAATGCTGCGCCTGTTTCCACGGTATTGCGTCGTTGCGACATGTTGATTCTGAACAGAAAACCCAGTGCTTGAGGTTGCATGTAGACACTGCCTTGCGAAGTTCCAAACTTCGGTCACGGTCAGGGACCGAATCAAAGTTAACGTTCTTCTCGATCGGATCAATCGTCCTAGATATCTAAACGCTCGTTTTACAAAGTTGGTTAACCAGGCTCTTGGCAACATATACTGTAAACTATTTGTAACTTGGAAGAGCGGCCTTCGGCGACAGGTCTTACTCGCAGTTTGATGCTAGTATAATGATACTGCACAACGGATATATAGAGATCAATCCGTACGTTTTGAAGAGAGAGTCGAGGTTCAGAAAGGGAGACACGCATCGATAATTTTACCATGATTGTCATAAATACAGGCTACAAATGGCATTTCCCACATGTCCTGAAAGGTCTTCGGCAAGGGAAATCAAAGCCCGATAAAACTATGCACATGAATCATAGATGTGCAATGAACTTATACGCCTTGAATGATCTATAAAGAACGTAGCGTGATTTCTCCAACGGAGAGTTAGCTGCTGCGTCTGGTGCAAGGCGACGAAATTCACGCCTGTAATAGTCCTTGGATGAAGTTTCGCATGGCCTCTTCATCTTCTGAATCGTCTAGCGATAGCTCAAGAGGCTTCGCTGCCTGGACGTCAACATGTGTAGCTTCCTCGAGGTTTTGGTCCGACCCGTCCCAGCTTGATCCATACTGCCGCCATTCTCCCAAGGTACTCTCTTCGCATTCTACAATACGCAACAGCCCGTTATTGACAAGCGTTGGAAGGTTCCCACAGATGTTACGAGTGGCAATGACCATGAAGTCATACAGGTACTGACCGTTGAAGATGACGCTGAGGCTCGCCGCGGTAGGTACGGATATCAGGAAAGTCACGGTCTTCAGGCAGGGCAAAAGTCGGTTATCCATGATTCGGGTAAGTACTGAGTTAACTGAGTGGAAAGGGAAGAGATCAACACATTCAGGCTGCCAGATGGTGCAGTTGAATTGGATCTGACGAAGTCGAGGGGCGCCGATGTCTTGCAGGACTTTAGGGATCCATAAGAAATTGACGTCACATGTCGTATCACATTTGGAATAGGACGAAAAGATGGTGGTGAAAGATGATTCGAATTCGTCTATGAGTGTGGGATCCAGCGGGAGGCTTCCAAATGTAAGAGACTGGAGATTGGGCATGTCAGAGAGCAGTGGCATCCCGAATGTGACGTCTGTAAAGCAGAATTTAAATTGCGTCATCTAATGGCACGATGGAAGTGTCGCATACGCCGAGACATACCAGCTTCACGCCAATCATTGTCAGCGTCGACAAGGTTGTCTGCCATAGCATATAGGTCAAGGTCCAGATGCGTCAGAGACTGAGAAATATGTTGCATAAAGTTAAAAAGGGGCATCCCATCCGTGTTCATAGGAAAGGCCACTTGCACGTCCTGAACGTTCACTTCCGGCGAGTGACATAGCCATGTAAGAAGTTCATGGATAAAGGTGCAACCGCCTGTATAGAGGCTACGCAAGGAAGGGGGCGGAGCCAAAGATAGAGTCCTCGTGGTCATGGTCTCGGGAAGTTGATCTGCCGCATCGTCGTCAGGAGCATCCGTGTCTTCGTAAACATCCGTAACATCCATGCGTAGGTAGCGTAGGCGGCGAAACTGAGAAACGAGGGAGACAAAGGAGTCGAACCCATTGAAGCTAACCTTAGAGATACGCAGGGTATGAATGTTTTGGCCTTGAGAGACGAAAAGGTCTTCAAATGCTTGCGCATCATACATCGTGTCTTCTATTTTGACTTCTTCGAGATGGCGGAGATTATTGATAATACGCTTCGCGGACATGATCATTTCGAGGTTTTCTGCACCATATGCAATTGTGAGGTCCTTTATATAGTCCTTGAAGCTCTCGTAGACATCTTCGAGTCGTTGTATTTCAGAAAGCCTGTCGGAGGAGATGCGCACGGTGCGATGGAGGTTCCGTCTGGCACGGCCGCTTAACGTTGATCCAGCGAGTGCAAAGGCTTTCAACGTACGGCGGTCGTCGCCCAGGTTGTCGATGATGGTGTCGGTCAGTTCGAGAGGAAGCGAAGGGCATACGGATGTCATTGAGGGAAAGAAGTGTGAAAAGCAATATCGTAGGATCAGAGATACGTCGTCCTGGTGGGTAAATGAGACTCGTCAGAACGCAAAATAAATGTTAGCGGTCAATGGGGAGGATGTAATAGGGAGTTTTATACGAGGAGTTACGAGATTCAGACACGGCTCTTTGAAGGCCAAAGCAATGGTGCTTTTTTAATTATGAGGCAGTCTGAAACAATCTTCACTAAAAACCTATTGTCATGAAGAGCGAATTGCAAGTGCGGAACAATCGAAGGGTGGCATCGAGCACTGGAAGTGAGTTTCAAACATGCTGGCATTGGCTTGGGCCAGGACCATTAGCAGACAATACAATCGACCTAGGCGCACCATTGCTCAGAGACCTTATCCCCGCGTCATACCAGTACCAACAGATTGCAGAGAACCTATTTGTTCCTACTTCACTCGGCTCAAGGAGTTTCTTTATCTTAGGATCCAAAACGGATTCACGGTCTGATACACGAGCGGCTCAACCGCGTTCATACCTGATGAGATTACATTGAAGGCCTGGAAAGGAATGTCAAAGGGGTGAAAACTCTCATTGATCTGCAGTGTTTGACCAAGTCGTGTCGTAGGCGTGCAGTCAATGTTCGAGATGTCGCTGAGTCTTGGAGCTTGGACTGCAGCCTCCAGACATGCATCATTTCACGATCGGCGATCGCTGCGGCCACGTGGACTTTGGGCTACGTGTCCTCTACAGAGTCCGGAATTTAGTAATAGTAAAGGACAACCATCCTATCCTCCTCTTTCATCACCTTTACGCCTCAGAAGCCGGCTTTCTGGTACTTACCTTGGACGGGATGATTCCCTCATCCCTGCTGCTTCTGTTGACACTACTATGTCTTGGAGTCCTCGTTAGTGCAGTAGATTTCTACAAAGTACTCGATCGTTAGTTGAAGGCGCGCATTGCAACGTCCTATCCCAACTAATGTTGACGCTTTCTGTATAGTGGCACGTTCAGCTTCTGATAAGGACATCAGAGCTGCATACAAACGATTAAGTCGAAAGTATGTCTCGATCACTTCCAAGCGAAGCTACCCCGGAATAACATACTACCTGCCAGGTACCACCCAGACAGAAATAAGGATGAGGGCGCGGAGGAGAAGTTTGTCGACATTGCGCGAGGTATGTCTGTATGCATGTTGTCTGGTCGGAATTAGTCTGAACTGCGTGAATAGCCTATGAGGTTCTGTCAGATTCAACGGTGTGTACTGCTCGTTTGCTCCTTCGACGGTATATTCACGTACATTTAGAAACGCCAAATATATGACAGACATGGCGAAGTAAGTTGATGCAGTTGTCATACCGCCCTTTGGTGCTAATAGCTCATATGCGATGTAGGAAGGCTTGAAAGCACATGAGAGTGGTCAGCCGGCCCACACCAATCCATTCGACATATTCCAGAGCTTCTTCGGTGCACGTACGTCGGTGTTCATCGAAACGGCATTGTTGTCTGATAATATCCATTGTTACAGCTCCAGGAGGTCAACAGGCGCGCAAGGGTCCAACCTCACTGAGTGAAATTGAGGTCAGCTTGGCAGACATGTGAGTCTCGAAATGACCTGTTAGATTATCTGGAATTCTCAAATAGTATCACCTCGCAGTTACACTGGTGCAAGTATCGACGTGAGTCCTTTGAGTCCCTATCTCAACCTGAATTGTCGTTAATTCTGATCTCCATTCAGTTCATGATCAAGAAACGTATTCTCTGTGATCACTGTCGAGGATCAGGTGCAGCATCTTCAGACGACATTCACTCCTGCCCTTCCTGCGGTGGCGCAGGCGTCAAGATTGTCCGTCAGCAGATCTTCCCGGGCATGTTTTCTCAATCCCAAGTCTCTTGTAACGAGTGCGGCGGTCGCGGAAAGATCATCAAGAAAGTCTGTCCACACTGTCAAGGTAGCAAGGTCCTGGATCATACCCAGCATTACACCCTTGAAGTCCCGAAGGGAATGCCAGAAGGTCATGAAATCGTGTTTGAGGGCGAGGGTGACGAAAGTCCGGACTGGGAAGCAGGCGATGTCGTCTTAAGGGCAAGAAGTCGCAAGGAAAAGGGCGGCTGGAGGAGAAAGGAATCCGGGTTGTATTGGAAGGAGACTATTGGCGTTGCGGACGTATGTGCCGTTCGCGCTTTTTTGCTTCGTTTCTTTGACTCACATCGCTATCAGGCCCTGCTTGGTTTCGAGCGTAATCTCACTCATCTCGACGGCCACACAGTTCAACTGAAACGAACTGGCGTCACACAACCTGGTTATATCCAGGTCATCAAAGGAGAAGGTATGCCTAAGTTTGAACAGACGGGGTTCGGAGACCTTTACGTCGAGTATAACGTCGTCCTGCCGACTTCTCTCTCGCCAGAGATGGAAAAAAGTGAGTGAAAATATCTATATCGGCGTTTACGTGGCTCATTTGTCTCGCTCTAGGATTCGCCGAAGTCTTCCATCTTGAAGATGGCCAGCCGAAGAGGGACGAGCTTTAGTTGCAATTTTCCCCTTGTAGATTAAATTATTGTGCATGGACGTAGATTGGTTTGGGATACTCAATGGTTTGCATGAATACTGTCGTCGAAACAACTCAATGCAATGCAAACTCAACGTCAAGATCTGCGATCGAGGATTGTCAATCAGTAATCTACAGCAGGCAGCGCTCGTGTTTGGCTTGTCGCCTCGTGTTCAGATGTCCATCACTTTCGGACCTACACGCCCAATTGAGGCCATAAACTGCAGTAAAAGGTGTGTGCTTCTTCTCCACGCATTTGCGACATCTTCCTTCACCTCTTCCATGTTGTGGTTATCGAACAACTCCTTGCTGTCATGTTGTTGATTCTGCTTTCTTTATCTCTTCTTCTGTTAGATCAAGCTTCGCTGGGTCTTGCTCAACAATGTCGGTTACTAATTGGTGGTAAGGACCTTGGCGTTGGCGCACCTTCGCCGACGTCTGCTTCACCAACGCACACGTCTGTGAATGGTGTCGCGACGGGTAGTTCTGGCCCTTCTGCCAGTAGTTCTAACAGTCCTACACCTACGCCTTTCAAATATGGACAAGAAATCATTCGTGGAGTCAACCTGTTAGTGAATTGTATCTAGTCATCAGCGAGAAGCTAATTATTCGTCCTGATATGAAGTGGAGGATGGTTCGTTCTGGAGGTGAGCCGGTGTAAAAGCTCCCCCACAACTAGGCTGTGACTAATGAAAACCTACCCTTAGCCCTGGATAACGCCAAGTCTCTTCCAGAAGACAAATGACAGTGCCATAGTGGACGAGTTTACTCTTGGACAGATGCTCGATGATGATACCGTTCTTGAGATTCTACAGAACCATTGGCAGACTTGGTTTACAGAGGACGACTTTGAAGCGATCAGCGCTGCCGGCCTGAATCACGTTCGGTATGGATTATCCTACAGTATCGTACGAATATGCACATTGTGTTGACATTTTGGATAGAATACCCATCGGCTACTGGTCGGTACCTATCACGTCTGCAGACACGAACCATACCACCTCCATAGCACCCTACACGGCGGGTGCATGGCCATACTTCATTCAAGCTCTCAACTGGGCGAAGGCGCACGACCTCCATGTCATTGTCGACTTACACGGGGCCCCTGGATCTCAGAATGGTTTCGATAATTCCGGTCAACGGACTGGCAATCCCACTTGGGGCAGTGACCAAGACAGCGTCCCGAGAACCCTAGATATCATTCAATTCATGGCAGAGAAAGTCGGTGGAATGATCGACGTGCTTGAGCTGCTCAACGAACCTGCAGCTTACAGACAGTCTGTGAACAATGTATTGCCGAATTTCTGGAAGCAGGGCTACCAGGTCGTTCGGCAGGCCGCTGGGGGTTCTATAAAGATCATGATTGGCGATGGTTTTATTGGTGTAAATGTGCGTATAATTCGAATAACCTGCAAAGTCTATACTGACACCGAACGGAACATAGAGCTGGCAGAACTTCTTGACATATCCTACTGCCCAAGGTGTCTTCATGGATTTCCATGAATACCAAATATTCAACTTCGATCAACTAGAGCTATCCTTGTCTGGACACATAAACGTATGCTCATGCCGTTCTTTGAGACATTATATCATGTCTTCACTGATAACTGATGTAGTATTCATGTCAAGTCATGAACCAACTCACGTCTTACGAACAATCAAACATCTTCACCATCATAGGCGAATGGTCCGTGGCGCCGACAGACTGCGCGAAGTGGCTGAACGGTCGTGGGGTTGGTGCTCGCTGGGATGGGACTTGGCAGCCAGGCAATCCGACATTTGGGTCCTGCAGTAACATGACTGGAGATATGAGCAATTTCAGCGATGACTACAAGACGTTCCTTAGAAAGTGAGTTGTGTTCATTCGATGTGGAGTCGCGATGCTAACTTCGAACAACCATCGAGATATTGGGAGGCGCAAGTCAATATCGGCGAGGCCGTGCAGGGATGGGTCTTCTGGACCTGGAAGGTAGAGAATGCTGATGACTGGAGTTACCAGCGCGGACTTGAAGGAGGCTGGATTCCTCAGGATCCGACAGAAAGGTTATACCCCAATCTTTGCAGTTGAACATCATCTTAGCTACAGTTCGGACCACTTTCTTGAGATGCATCATTGTATTCGTATTCATAAGACTGTTGTAACATATACATTTATCTGATAGATCCCACACGCAACATAAATACAATACACGGTGATTGCTTCATAATTATACAAATTGCTGGCACATCTACCAGAAGTGAAGAGTAGCGGTACAAAACAAAAGTGTCCAAAACGACGATAATTACTTGACCTATGGAATATGAAGGCGGTTCTCTAGCGAATGAAAGCACGGAGAGCCCGCTTCTCCTCACGCATGTCTTTCTTCTGCTGACGCCTTTCCTTCCTCCTGATACGCCGCGCTCTCATACTATCACCTAGCCCAGCCACCTTGATCCTCTCCCCTAACTCAGTTCTCGCCCAACGGTCCCTAATTGCCAGTGCTCTCTCCTTGGCAATATCTGACCGAGTCTTGATGGTCTCTCCAACAGTACACAAGAGTCGCTCCCCCATCTCCTTTAATTGCTTTGATCTTTCCTTCGCATGACCGTTCCGGTATTGAAATTCGTCTCGGAGTAAAGCTATTGTGCCTCGAGACTGCTCCCAAAGAACAGATGTCTGACGACTGATAACGTCTGCGAGATGATCAAGAGCATCCAGGAGCTCTTGCACATCCTTGCGAACAGCCTTGGTGACAGGATGGAAGTCGTAGTGGCCGAAATATTCGGAAATGGAACCGGCTATGCGAGTGCTCAAAGCGTAAAGCGACTTATCCTCTTGTCCAAACTGGATGGTAGTAGCCTTGCCCTTACCCTTAGTACCTCGTATACAATTGTTAACGAAACCAAATACTCCCTTGGAACGAGCGTCTGTAATTAATGCGGGCGCAGGCGTCGACGGACGGACCATGAGGTCTGTTGATGGCATTTTGCCTGGCCAAGAGACCATTCCACATCCGCAGTTGCATTCCGTTGGTGCGATAGAAGATACCTGTGTATGATCGGAAGTTGCAGAAGTGACAGTAGAATGAGTCGCCGATGAAGTGGATGCCACGGTGGATGGAGGATTGAACACTGCTACCTCGAGCTTACTCTGCGACGAAATTGCGATAGCAGGGATAGATGGCGTTACGATAACCGTAATACGAGATTGGTTCATGGCGGAAGGTGGGGATGGCAGTGACCCTGGCGTCCCGGACCCATTCTTGCCACTTATGTGAACCGCAGGAGTATATGAAGGTTGCTGGAAAGAGTGATGAACAACATAACCGAGCACGAGAGATATCATGGCAAGTCTAATGGGCAAAGTTAGATACGACATAAGCGAAAGAATGATGAGTATACATTATCGTCTGACGATTAAGGGCGACTCGTGTCTTCTTTGTTGCTCGGGATAGAAGAGGCTGAAGAGCCTGGTGAATACGTTCCGGGCTAGCTTGCTCGATCTTCTCGTGGTCCACGACCGGCATCGACCATTCGCTCAAACTAGTCAATTTGCCAGATGATACCCCGCAAGAATCCCATTGTTGTTCGGCGTCAAGCAGATAATCCGTAGATGCAAATACATCGACCGTGGCAAGCGGATTGGGCAGGACGATAGGAAGATAGAGCGTATGCTCTGGTAAAGTCAAATCTGAAGAGAAAGTGGGTAAAAAGACGATGGCTAAGGACGGGCAAGCCAATTGACTAGATTCCGTCGACTGCAACAGGATAAAGTTAGGTTTAAAAAGTGAGTAAAGAGCAGACCTACACTGCACGAGTTGTCAAATCCAGTCTTGTCAATCACAGAAATATATCGACGCGTAGGTGAAACTTCATCGTAGTCGCTATGGGTGATAAAGATTTGTGTAGTAACTCCCGGAGCATGCGTCAGACTGCATGCGAGTCTAAGGCCGGAGGCAGATGCCCATTTCTCGAGCAAGGAATTGACGAGGGAAGCCTTGGTTAATCCTGAGAAGCCATAAAGTACAATAGAGAAATCGGGGGTGATTGCAGAAGGAACATCGCTGTGAGGTTTGGTTTGAATCAGGTTCAGTGTGACCTCGGGTGTGGCAGAAGGACCCGGATCAACAACATCACCAATCGAAGACGCGTCGTCTGCTTCCGCGGGTAGTGCGCGCGGGCTCGAAGTAAGATCTTCGTAAGACGTATTGGATAATTGTTCTCGCGAGCTCGTAAGAGGGTCGGGGAACGACAACCTCAGATCGCGAGTGGATCGAATGACCGAGGTCTGCATAGACCCGGAAAGCGAGTTAGAGCGGGAGGAACTAAGTGTGCTCATCATGCTCTGATCTAATGCAGCCTTGACGCGTTCATCTTCAGTGTCATCCTCGACTGTAGTAGTTGGATGGACGTCGTCAGGTGTGATCTCTGCAGAGGTGATGGGGTCAACGAAGGGATCACAATCGTTTGGAGGAGCTTCATCAGCACTGTCTTCAATCAAACCCTCCCATCCTTCAACAACGCCTTCGCGAGAGCTCGCAAGGCTGGTGAAGGACCGTCGTGAGGACGGCCTATCGATGCCTTCACGATCGCTGTAATTGTCAAAATCTATGACTGAATCGTTGTCTGATGCACGGCTACTGGGTATATCAAGCCAGTCAGAGTCAGATAAGGTCTCAAGCTCGGAAATGCTTGAAGGGTGGGATTCATGGGCCACCATGTTCACAATGATGAGAGTTGTGGTCAAAAGGAGGCGAGCGCACTATTTAAGGGTGACTCGCTTCCCCTCCACGTGTGCGTACAACCCGTCATTTGCAGCCGCATCTTATCTTATCCTCCTTTGGCCTCGACGCAAGCCTCGACTACCACAAGCAGTTTCTCCGACGAGCAGCGTTGTTTCGTCTTATACAGAGGGTCTACGAGAGCACATGCGCATTGCTGACCTCCCGGAGGATATCTTACTGAATATCGCACAGTTCTTGTCAGTGCAGGATATCCTTGCCCTCAAGCAGGTGAGAATAATCTTGACACGATCACAATGATGATATTATGACATTGCCACGCAGACTTGTCGTGTCCTACACGCCTTTGGCAGCACAGATTACTTGTGGCATAGGCTGATAGAGCGATTCGACTTGCCGATAGGCATTCCATCCGATGTCCCGATTCATGCTCTGTCATCAGATGAACTGCAGCGTCAGACAATCAAAGCTATCAAGTTAGAACTCAATTGGAGACGGGCCGTGCCTAGTATCAAGCAATCAAGAATGATACTAGGCCCAAACCGCGAACCATTCGCGCATATGGAGCTTCTCCGAGAGGGCAATTGGTTGTTGACTGCGCAGCGATACCATCGTTTGTTGATGACTCGGTTTACCACCCGCATGTCCGTATGGTCATTAAAAGACGTACATCAACCATATCGAGTCTTTAGCGTGGAGATATCGGGAACTTATCGCAGTTCTACGATGGCCCTACATCATAGCAGCTCCTTTGCAACGCTTATAGTCGCTTTCAATGAGGAAGATCAAGAGTGGGCATTCAATTCGCATTTGTTGCCACGTTTCTCTGAGTATTCATTTGTATAAAGGTTACAGGAGATCCATACTTTTCCCCTTCGAGGGGACTCCTATTCCAAAGCGGTCACGTCCCCTTCCGTTCTTAAACGGTTGAAACTACCGCCGTATACTGTGCCTGGCTATCGAGTTATCCAGGACGTCGTATTAGCAGATGGAATCATTGCTACGACAGTAGCCATATTCGGTGATCAGGGCGGGGTGTCTTTTCATATTCTCCTTGCGAGTGCAAGCAAGGGGCTTTCCCAATGGGTTGATCCACAGTTCAGTCAGGTACGCCCTCGCATTCATCTGTCCCTTCCCCCCGCCATAAGATGAAATCCAGGACCTAGGCTCTTTAAAAGTCCGGATGCATGATAAGCAGATATTTATCCTTGGGCAAAAGAGCAACACCACAATTGTTCGTGTTTACAAGCTTCCGCAATATGTCCTAGGTTGGGATTCTGCCACGACCCTCAACGACGCTACTTCTCTGGTGGATCTTGGTTCCGTTGTATCAGAGTATTCATATTCCCTCCCAAAGGGTATGATCAGCATGACAGATGAGCTGCACGTCCCTCGTCAATTCAGGTTGACGATTCCTATTGTTATGTTTGACATTGCCGGAGCTGTTATACGGGGTACCAGAGAACAGTCATCAGGATGTGCGATCAGCTTCCCTTACGGTCGCCACGGCTCCAATGAAGAGGTGACTTGTACCCTCCTTCCCTGCCCGGACGCTACGTCACAGCAACTTGGTCAGATCGGGGCCACTGGTCACAGGATGGTATGGCTAGAGCACGACCTGGAAACAGGTCGCAATCGCGTTATGAAGTTCTCAATGGCCACGGAGCGACGGAAGTCCATTCATGGAGTGTTGCTGCCTACGCAGCCACACTTGCCTTTTGCTCTTGACGCGTGCAATGCTCTGGCTTTTGACGAAGTTTCCGGTCGGCTCTGTCTCGCGTTCTATGACGGGAGCCTACACGTTCTTGACTTTGTGTAGTAGCTGTTCTTAATACCATTCGTAAGTTCGTCGATTTCTCTTCTGTCGATGTACTTGCGCTGAGTCTTTTCTCGCCCAGTCGCGTCGTAATGGCATGACGCATCGGCAAACACTTTCGATCGCGTTTGAATCACGTGCTAAATATATATTCTGGAGGGTAATTAGTGTTGTCTTTCATCTTGTACTTAGGATATCGTATAATGGTCTACGTGTTCAAAATTACACCTTGAGGTACCAGATGAAATAATATGCATTGTACGAGTCACACCAAAGACGGGGACGATATCCACGTGCACGCGACTTACGTGCTGAACGGGATCTAAGGTGCTCGAATTATCTTGTATTACATCCATCACCTGAACTTGAGGCACATTTCGCTGCGTGCCCTCTGTGCACTTGGTATTCTCCTCCGGTCAGGCTAGGCTTTCCTATCTGTAGAATCTGCTCAAAAACTTGCCACCATGGACCAAGATCTAGGTCAACTAGTGCAAGCCATTCTCATCGCATCCGATCCTTCTTCTGGTGTACTGCACCAACAAGCTCTCGAATATCTATCGAACATCCAACAAAATGCTGCCAACACATGGCGACTCGCACTGACGTTGTTTGTAGAGCGGGGCCCCGACGGCGCACGAAAATATCCACCTGCTGCTCGGTTTTTCGCATTACGGGTCCTAGATGAGTTCCTCGATAATAGGTGTGTCTCCGAAAGCTATATTTGCTTCCAAGATTGCAGATATACTGAATGAGGTCTGTTTATTCTGCTTAGATTTGAGCCGCTAGATCCAGAGTCTTTCCAAACATTACAGCAAGCCCTGATTTCTTACATCCAGTCGGAGTATCTGTATGGTCCTGCTGAAGCTAATGCTACCTGTGAGCTTTACTGAGTGCCTCATGATGTTCATACCACTCATATTCTGTGCAGTCTTGCGCAATAAATTCTCTCATACGCTTACACTATTCTTTCTCTGCACCTACCTGGAGCAATGGCCAACCTTTTTTGCCGACTTTTTCACCTTAATCCGTCCGCCAGAATCGACCTCTCAAGCTACATTCAACCCCCACATATCTCTCCTTTTCTTCCATATCGTCCTCGAAATTTCTGGAGAAGTGGCTGATCAGATGATCAAGGCTGCTCGAACATACTCTTCAGCTCGCCAGGGGCGCGATACTCGTGTGCGCGACGCAGTGCGAGAACGAGATGCCGCGGCAATCAACGAGGCAGTCTTGACAATTGTGGCGGAGGATGTGAAGAGGATGTCGAAGTTGCGAAAGGGTGATGTGACTCCTACTTCGAAAGGAGAGCTGGATCAGGCGATAGAAGTGGTGGATTGGGGTATCAGAACGTTTGCTTCATACGTCGGTGAGTTTGTCAGCAACATCTATCTTTTCAGGGTGCCAATGTCTCTTCAGGTTGGATCGATATTAACTTGACAGTGACGCAAACGACGGTCCCCCTCCTTTTCACACTACTATCCGATCCATCCTTGCCTATTCGTCTTGCGACGTCCGTTGCTCTCACTCGGATTGTTTCCAAAGGTCTGAAGGAGGCGACGGACAAGCTCCAGCTCATCAAGGTTCTTTCGCTCGGACAAGTCCTTGACGCACTGGAAACGAAGACGAGGGCAGAACAAGCTGTCAGAGGCTCTGAGGTAGATGAAGGTGAAGAGTCTTACCGAGAGGCTCTCGGGCGGCTTCTAAATGTTTTGGGCCTTGAACTTAGTAAATTAGTCGATGTGCGTCGCCAGCGATATTTCACCAATTGGAATGGTCATATTG
The DNA here is from genome assembly GCA_964035595.1 of Somion occarium. Lineage (NCBI taxonomy): Eukaryota > Fungi > Basidiomycota > Agaricomycetes > Polyporales > Cerrenaceae > Somion > Somion occarium. The sequence continues at coordinate 1,364,620 of OZ037952.1, read as the reverse complement.
ACAATTCGGCAGGAAGCTCCTCTTGAGGATGTTCGGAACGAAGCCCTTCAGATGCTCAATCAGATTCTTCCTGTGATGCTTCGATTCATGGCCGACGAATACGACGACACCTGTTCGACAGTGTTTCCTCTGCTGCAGAATCTATTGGGTCGTGTAAGTGGTCTTCGGCACTCTTATGAATACTTTAATGACTTATCAGAATCAGTACAAGCGTATGAGGAAGACGTCCTCGGAACCGCTAGATGAGCAGAAACGCTCCTTCCTCACTTCATTACTTCGAGTGATCCTGGAGAAGCTGAAATGGGAAGAAGATGCTGATCCTGAAGACATGGATGAAGAAGAAAAAGCTGAATTTGATGAACTGCGCAAGGTAAGCGGATAAGATTATTGCCGATTAGGTCGTATTAAACCACGGCACGCAGGATCTGCGGACCTTCATGGACGCAGCTCTGGTCATAGATCAAAATCTGGTCACGAATGCGTTAAGCAATCTGGCTCTCAACACGTTGAATGCCTATCGGAATGGTGTCACGGTCAAATGGCATGACGCTGAACTTGCCGTTTACATTGTGTTTATCTTTGGAGAAATCAATAAAAGTAGGTACACAGGTGTATATTCAACATTTGGCTTGTATGTTCATCTCGGAGACACTTTAGCTGGCGGAAAAGGACGGACAGCATTCTGTCAGACACCGATCGTTGTCGCTCGGGAAAAGCGCAAGGAGACGGACTACTCAGAATATCCCCTCACAAAACATGGCGAGATGCTCTACGCCTTAGTAGAGTCAGGTATTTCAGGCTATCCTCATAAAACTGTGACCATGCAATTTTTCGAGACTGTGGCTAGGTACGGCGACTTTTTCAAAGTGCGGAAGGAATGTATCGTGCCTACCCTACAAGCCATGGTGGATAATCGGTGAGCTGCGTGATCCCCGCTGTGACTGTGTGTTGGCTGAAGCGATCCTTCCAGAGGTCTGCATAATCAAGACAGCAAATTGCGATCACGGGTCTACTACCTGTTTCACCGCTTCATCAAGGAGGATCGTAATGAGATTTCTGTCGATCTTGCCGGTTCGCTTCTCGAGAGTATCCGTGATCTACTTTCAATCCAAGTCGAACTACCTGAAGTCGAAGACCAGGAACACGATATCCTTTCTGAGGCCGTGAACAACCCAGGATCGTTCGATGCTCAGCTATATCTCTTTGAAACTGTTGGAACGCTGGTCTCCTTGTTCTATCGCACACCAGAACAATGTGGCGCTCTCCTTCAATCTGTGGTCAAGCCACTACTGGATGAATTATCGGTCAATCTTCAAGCGGTCAAAGGCCCATCTGATGTGCTTCCCATCCTCAAGGTCCATCACATCATCATGGCACTTGGAAACATTGCAAAGGGATTCCCGGATTTTCCGTCCCCGTTGCCCGAAGGATATGTGCTTCCGCCGTTGGACGTCTTCAATCAAGCGGCTCAGGCTATCCTTGTTTGTCTGGAAGCTATGAATATCTTCAGGGTCGTGCGAGATGCTGTACGTGAACCAATTCTTGACATCGGGGTGCTTTGATTAATGTGCATTCGTAGACGCGGTTCGCTTTCGCTCGTATCTTTGCTACAACCGGCCCGAACATTACACACCTCATCCCTCCCCTAATGGCGAATCTCCTTGCTCACTTTGAACCCTCAGAATTAATCGACTTTATGAATTTCATCGGTCTGCTCATCCATAAGCTCCAGGTAAACCGCCTTATACCCATAAAGCTAAGCAAATTTGCTGATGCCTGCTGTAGAATGACATGTTTGATGTGCTGGATCAGCTCATAGGACCATTAAGCTCACACATAGATGCTCTGTTGTCGCAACCAGTGACTGGTACCGACGACCAACTGACTCATGTTGATACCAAGAGAGCTTATCTCAACTTACTCAACAACATCATGGTTGCCAAACTTTATGATGTCTTCACATCACCGCGTACGTCCTCGTGCTTTTCAGTTCTCTCTGTCAGATGCCAACCCCCTGATTCAGGTAACAAGGGGCAATTGGAGGCTCTCTTCACCAACGTGCAGCGCTTCGCTGAAGATTTGACTGATACAAGCAGCCAACGATCTGCCTTCCAATTCCTCAATCGTTCTGTGACTGCTTGGGTTATTCCGGTGGACGCAGGTAGCAGTGCTCAAGCGCCAACACAAGGCATCCCCGGCTTTGAACGTTTCGTTTACGAGCGTCTCGTCCCCATCGCATTCTCTGTGTTATCTTCTCCACAATTCAATTTGAAGGATGGTCAGATGCTTGTTGTGAGTCGTGATTCTCATGTTCGTCATTCTCTGCTTCATTTCTCTCTCATAGGTATTGCACGAGATCGGCAACTTCCTTCAGACCGTCTCAAAGACAAGAGACCAAGAGGCATTTGAGTTTTTCACGACCGCGTTCCTCCCTGCTCAAGGTTGGCCCCAGGACGCTGCCCTCGAGTTTGCCTCCAAGCTGAGAGAACTTGATGGCAAGACGTTCAAGAAGTACCTCGCAGACTTCGTCCGCGCATCTCGCCCATCTTCATAGTGCAAGTATAAGTACCTCTGTATTCGAACTCTTGCCTGCATCTCCCTGCATTTTCACACCTACGTCGCAATTGCTATGACATTTCTGCATTTCAGCCTCACTACTCGTTCATTTATCATCCAATCGCATTTCTCTTATGCTTGGATCTATTAACATCTTATTGTAGCCAAATATATGATTAGAAACTAAGAAGTAATTACCAGCCTGAGAGACTATGACAGGAAAACATTTGCGAAATGAAAAGCGGAGGGCGCTTATTTGAATGACGTTTACCTATATGGGCGCTTCCACAACTTGGTTCCGTTCGTTCAAACGAGTTGGGCTTTATACATCGTAAATGCACATATCCCGGTAGCCTGTATGAGATGTCGACAGGTATGCTTCACTAGAGCTTAAGTGAACTTTTGCTCAAAGCAATTACGTCCTGAAGCAAGAAGAATCGTGAAACCGAAGATTGTGAGCCGTCAGAGTCAATTCTCTGAGAAGGACGGGATCTAACTTCGCACCAGAAAGCTCCCAAAAAGGTACCTATGTAGTGTTGAAGAAAGCGTTTTCAATCGCTGAACCAATTCTGCTCCAAGCATGGTCCGAATATCTCGATCGATGATACCTGGTCGAAGCTCTCTGTCAACATTGCAGAGATATTGAACCATAGAGCGGAGCATCTCTCCTTTGAAGAGAATCACCGTTATGCCTACAACATGGTACTGTGGAAGGCTGGAGAGACACTCTATAAGGGTACCTGCAAGTTGCTCGCGGAGAACCTGGACAAGCTGGCCGAACAGGACATCAAATCGGTGTTTCCCAGCGGGTCAATCGACGATCCCATTCAACGGAGTCAAGAAGGAGAAACTTTGTTGAAGGCGGTGAGGAAAGTGTGGGACGATCATACCACCGCCTTGTCGCGGTTACGTGACGTCCTCAGATACATGGTATTGAGTGCCCCGATGGCTTTGAACTATACATACTCTCGGCTAAAGTTGACTGCTTAGGACCGTGTTTACACTAAGCAAGCTGGTGTACCGGAGATATGGGATGCAGGACTATTGATCTTCCTGGAACATATCATTCGTCCGCCATTTCAAGACCATATCATTGCGGCGATCCTCACTCAAATTCAAACGGAGAGGGATGGCTATGTTATCAATCGCTCCGCCGTTAAAGGATGTGTGGACGTCTTACTGACCCTCAAAGAACGCGACAGTTCCGTTACCATCTACAAGCGAGATCTTGAACCTGCGATACTGCAAGAAAGCGAACTCTTCTATAAGACGGAAGGAGAAAAGCTCCTGGAGATCTCTGCGGCGCCTGAGTATTTACAAAGGGTATGAGGTTCCACTTGAACCGACTTTTTTTTTGCTTAAGGAATCATTGCAGGTTGAATCAAGATTTGACTCAGAAGAATCAAGGACACACCATTATCTTTCATCGCAAACAAGTGCGCCACTCCGGCGGATTTTGGAGAACTATCTTCTGTCACCGCATCTTTACGCAATCCTTCACAAGCTGCACTCTGGCCTCGACTTCATGATAGACGGCGACAAGTTGGAGGACCTTTTAAGGCTCTATCGCCTGTTCGTTATGGTTCCAGAAGGCCTTCCATCGTTAAAGAAGGCCTTGAGAGAATCTGTAATCCGTCGAGGGAAGGACATCAATGCAGCTGGTGTCACTATCGAAAACATGACCCAGGCTGCGGATGATGAAGGAGGTAAGAATAAGGGAAAGGGGAAGGGTCGTCCTCCGACTTCCGCAGTACAGACACTTCAGCTGGCCCTCAAGTGGGTACAGGATGTCCTGGATCTCAAGGATAGGTTCGATTCGATATGGGCGAAGTCATTCAAGAGTGATCGCGATGTAGAAGCTACTCTAAACGAGGTACGTCAATTTCCCTATCACCGACATCATTCTAACCTTCTCCACAGGCCTTCGAGACATTCATCAATCTCAATGGACGCTCGCCGGAATTCATCTCGCTATTCATTGATGATCATCTGAAGAAGGGCATGAAGGGGGTTAGTCTACATAGCCTATTTGCTCCGCTTTCTTGACTGATTAATTGCTTGATAGAAATCCGAGAATGAAGTTGACGCAGTTCTGGACAAGACTATCACCGTCTTTCGATTCATCTCTGACAAAGACATATTTGAAACGCATTACAAGAAGCATCTTGCAAAACGTTTACTGCAGGGTCGATCTATCTCGGATGACGCTGAACGTGGCATGCTGGCGAAACTTAAGGTTGAATGTGGGACGCAGTTCACCCAGAGGATGGAGGGTATGTTCCATGATATGAGGATATCGGCGGACACCATGAAGGCGTACCACAAGCACCTTGCTCAGACCACGGTTCGTTTATGTGCTTCCTTATGCTTCTCTGCTATTGACTCCGGGATGAAATAAGGCGCCGGATGTGGAACTGTCCGTTATCATTCAAACGTCGACATTTTGGCCGACGTCAGGTAGCCAGACAACTTGCGCATTTCCGGAACTTCTCGCAAAAGCTACCAAGTCCTTTGAGCAATTCTACCTTTCAAGACACACGGGTAGACGTTTGACTTGGCAAAAATGGCTTGGTAATGCCGACGTCCGTGCGACCTTCAAGTCCGGAAAGACCCATGAGTTAAATGTTTCCACTCTTGCCATGGTCATACTTTTACTCTTCGAGGACTTGGATGACTCCGACTTTCTGACCTATGAGGTAAGCCGTATCTTTACTACCTTATACCCTGCTTTCTTCACTGCATGTGAAGGATATCAAATCCGCAACGTCCATATCCGACGTGGAGTTGCAACGGCAGCTCCAATCACTTGCCTGTGCGAAGTTCAAGATTTTGAAGAAGCACCCCCCGGGACGTGAAGTGTCTATGAATGATTCCTTCTCCTTCAACGCCGACTTTTCCGCGCCCCTCTTCAAGATCAAAATTGGTACAATTGCTTCCAAGGTTGAGAATGCCGACGAACGTAAGGAGACCAAAAACCGGGTTGATGAAGAACGCCGATATCAGATGGAGGTAATTGTGTTTCGGACGGATCTATTTGTGATTCTTCTAACTGCTGGAGCAGGCATGCATTGTGAGAATTATGAAAGACCGCAAGCATATGCCACACAACGATCTTGTGAACGAAGTCACACGTCAGCTAACAAGCCGCTTTCTGCCCAATCCTTTGGATATCAAGAAGCGCATAGAAGGATTGATTGAGGCGCGTATTTGTAAACAACAGCCACTTCATGTCTCCTAACGCCATTCTTACAGCGCGAGTACTTGGAGCGGTGTGAGGATCGCAAGTCATACAATTATGTGGTCCGTTGCCCACGAATACAATCCAAGATTGCAATCTGACGGAACTCTCTTTCTACAGGCGTAATAACTTCAATGATTCACTGCTAGGGACCATCTGTCACCCATTGTATTCTACATTTCATTCTTGTCAGCTTATTTTTTGCAAAGTCATCTCACGGAGGGCCAAAAACCGGAATCTATATATCAGTTATCACTGAATACCTACAAGGAGATGATTGTCACAAGGACGTAATTAACGTCGTGGAAAACGCGCTGCTTTGCCCACATCAAATTTGTAACCTTATGGGCAAGAGATGAGCCATCTATCGCCCAAGGATACACGCGGACCTCCGAGGCACCTTTCGAACAGGTTCAGATGTACATTTGCATTGCTTACCGACATGCGTTGGTGCCGGTGAGTGCGCAAGTATCTAGAGAACAGCGAGCAAATCCAATGGTATTATGCCATAATGAGAGACATTCCATGCACAAGATCGCTCTTGTCAACTGCGGATTATTGGCTAGTAAGTCAGATCAAATTTTTGAAAAGGATGTCACTCCCGATCATTAATCGAAGAACAGGATTGAGCCAATGAGTTGGTCACCAGGATAGCGTTCGTTAGAGTTCACTGGGGCCCTATCCTATACTCCGCGAACAGCGAGTCGTATCCAGTACGTCCTCCGGTTTGTCCAGTCTGCTCCAGATCTTTACGGTCGAATGTGCGTCGTCTTGATAAATTCATCAGGGATACCCGATCAGAGGCCAATGGGACTCCGAGTTTTCAGTGCATTGTCATCTGCATTAATGTCATATCGTGGACGCATGATCGCTGATCTCTGGTTTGGATCTTGCAAGGACACGTTTTTCTTACCAAAGCACGAGGATATCATTGAACCTAAACTAAACTATAACGAGAGCTTCTTGTATGCCATGTGTAGTCGAAACCAATACAACACCATATGTAGTTGACAATCCATATCATACTTTTTCGCGGTTTACACAGCCACATTGAATCGTATGCGACCCTGTACTGGGGCGAAATCTTTGTTCCGTCTCACATACAACCCTGTTTCATCGGCGTGTGGATTGGTGCGAACATATGAGTAGATCGCTGAATGTTCAGTATATTGCACATGGCGCCTTTGAGCCCAATGCTGGGGTTTCTGACTCCTTTTTCGGAAAGCTTCAACGCAAGCAGATCTACGAGCGCAGCTCACCCTCTGCCCTTGTAACTAATTTACCCGTGGATTTCCATAGGGTTTGTGCATTCTGCTAGCGGCTGGCTGAAGCGCTGGCGTTATTCTGCGTAGAGCTCGCATGCATCATCGAGAAGCGGCCACTAACGTTGCCTCGCAGTTAACATATTAGAAGTGATAACATAATGTATATATGGGGGCATGGCTATCAACGTGTACAAGATCAAAGTCTGTATGGCGATGGTCACGGTCTCTCTGAAGTGACACGCCGCGACCGTATGTCATATTCTCAGAACTCTCTTGGTCCGACTGGTCGAATCTTGTCGCTTGGGAAGGGGTCGACTCGACGGGCACCATCAGACTCATAGTCAACTTGATAAGCTGCCCCTCCGAACTGTGATCAACATCTTGTCAGTGCCATCCTTACACACCAAACTCAAAAACGTACGGAATGACAAGCCTCAAGAATACCGACAATGAAGCCAAGAACCCATCGGTTAGCGCGGACTCGCACTTCAACCTCTTGTCTCTGAAAGTCTCTCAGGATAAGCGGCGACAAGAAGTCGATGAGCAATATACAGACCATGAACTGTTATATTGATTAGTTCAGCGAACTAACAGTAAACGTTGACCGACGCACATATCCAGCATGGGAGCGTGCAGCAGTTACAGCTCGGTCATAGTAGCCCTGAAGTACCATTCGCATCGCTGGTTAGCAATAGTGGACCCTTAGAGGTTCTCGTGACTCACGGTTCTGGCGGTGGAAAGGGCTGAACTAGTAGTTGCGGGAATAGAACGACGTGCCATCGTATAGGTAAGTGCAGGTAAGTTGAGATGTGAAGAGGGCCGGGGTGGAAGACGAATACAGAGAAAGACCCCTTATATACCTGGGGCCTGTTAATCTCCGACCGGCTTCGACGTCCTTGAGTATTAAATATAAGAAAATACGGAACATACCTCATACAGACCAACTTCGACAGTTACACGAGGCATCGGGACACCAATTGTTGGACTTGGAATGTGGATACGGTGAACCCGCATGGAGTCCTGTGGCATGAACAATTATACCTTGTCTCCGTTATTCGAGACGTCACGGACATGGATCTGCAGGACAATGGTTGAATACGAGCGATATATCTTTGGAGAGCTTCTAAGATTTACTCCGCGTTAACAAGTGTTTACGGAAGTGGGGCCGGGATGATCTGCCCCAAATGTGGATCTGGGGTCGGGGACAGCCCGTATTGCAATGTTTGATAGTTTGCTGAGCCAAAGTGCCCAAGCACAAACGTCACGCCTGTTCACTCGAAATATGACTACGGAATCACTCACATTGAAATGTGCAATAGGGATGACAGTTTCAGCTCAGTGAAACGGGATCGGCTTTGTCACGTTCGACGCTGAAACTGAGCCTACGTTTGACGTATGTGGCATCGAAGACTGTCCAGAAGACTAGCTTACACACAAGGTACCGATCGTCAGAACCACTGGTCCGTGGTGGCGGCGTAGCTGTAACGGATAACGATCATTTCGAACAAGAAAGTGTCGTTCCTTCACCACGCGTACTGAATGATACACGAGTAATGATACACGAGTAATGATATTAGGTTTAGTCGATGAATATAATGCTGCAGAGCTTTCAGCAAGTGTGGATATCGCCGAACCAGCAGCTTTGATACGTACAGCTTAAGATGTCCATCACGAGTATAAGGACGGGATTGCAGAAAGATTCAGGGAATCCATGATTGTGTTGATGTCAATGATAGTTCTTGGTCAGGACAGGGTTTTACAGTATTTATAGAGTCGCCTTTAAGAATACGAGGCTAGTTCGACGCAGTGTTCCTATTTTGGAAGTTACGTTAATAAGCACTTGTGGGAATGCTCACAGATAATTATGGGCTCTCCGAACCTGTTTTGCTGTTTACTTCGAATTGCTTGTTTGAGTAAACATTGAAGTCTATTGAAGTTCCCACGTCTATTGTGACAAGCCCTCAGCTTGAAATTTCGGGCACGCCGTTTCTGCCTCACCCAGCTGGTGGAGAGCATCACTCGTCTAGGGAATGTCGAATCAATTGTCAATTCCTTTCAAGAAAACTCGTTCCATTCCAATCCGACAGGCAGTGAAGGACTATATCCTGTCTGCTCATCCTGACACGCACCCTGATGCATTCAAGAACGACATCACAGAATGGGAAGCACTGCGCAAAGATTGCATTGGCGGTGTCGTCCATCCTGACAGGATCCAGTCAGCAATCAAGTACGTTATATCACAAGCCACCAGGTACCGCCGCACACCCAACCTTGTTTGAAGGTATCATGCACAGCTCGTCTTCATTTTGACGAAATTACCAAGTGACGTCAGTCCTCGATATGATGAATTTTTCGTCCATGGACTGAGCAGATTGTGAGCAGATCGGCCTTGAAGTCCCTTACTGTCCAGTATTCAATGAGTCTTCGCAGCCTTATGCCCTGCGAAGCTTAGCATACGAACGTTCGGCTGTTTTGTTCAATCTCGCTGCGTTACAATCCCAACTTGCCCTTGATGAAGATCGCTCATCGCCCCAGGGTCTGAAGAAAGCCATTGCATATTACCAGGTAAGGTATTCAGCGAATATTGTCCGTCGCATGTCATCTTAAAATGCTTTAGAATGCAGCTGGAACTCTGAATTATCTTAATTCGACCGCCCTTCCAAACCTTCGAGTCCTGGCAGATCTGGACACGTTGCCTCTGGAACTATCCGACCCAGTCATCTCACATCTGGAACTTCTCATGCTCGCACAAGCGCAGGAATGTGTGTGGCAACGCGCTTATCTAGGTAGGCCGGAATCCCCGCGTTCTCATGTGGCATTCCTTATACTCTGTTAGATGGTTTGAAGCATGCGCTTCTTGCCAAACTATCCATGAAGGTATAGTTTCATTAAGTGCCGGCATTTCGATATGTTTACACCCATGTCCAGGTTGCTTCCTTATACGAAGAAGCATTGGCAACAATCCGGGAAAGACCTCCTTCCCTTAGAAATATCTTTCCAACGGTATCCTGGTCTATCTGTCTCCGAGTGGCCCATGCTGACAAACAATAGGGATGGCTGTATCACGTCGAGGCCAAACGTTTCCATTTTGAGGCTGCGGCCCACCTCAGGAAGAGCATGGACGACTCTGACGCAAAGAGGTCAGCTAATAGTGTTCATCGCCTTCATGTCCTAATTCCGATTTCCTGACAGATACGGACACGAGGTTGCTCGATTGTCAGCTGCACATGCTGCCGTCAAGCAGAGCTATGATGCGGCACGACGAATCGGTGTTTCGAAGCTGGTAATGCATGACGCAAAGGTAGCTCTTATCTTTAGTGGCTTTCACAATTTAGACATTCATGGTATTCTCAGTCACTTCTAGATGTCGTTCAGAAAGAGTTAGCACGGGCTGAACGGGACAACGACCTGATTTACCATCATGAAGTACCAGCCCTTTCTGCTCTCCCGCCGATTACGGAGGTGTCCATGGTTCAGTCGTTAGTATCCACTAGTCTCCTCGAGCCGAAGACCGTGATATCACATGGCGAGGCACTATTCAAGGAGCTCCTTGCTTGGGGTGCAAAGACCGCAATCAGTGAGTGTCACATTCACAGTTGTTATATAAATGCCTAATCACTGGCGGTACCCGTGTCAGGGATATACAACGAACGCCGTGATGATTTGATTAAGGGAGAGGTTAGAGAATGGGCGCAACGCTCGAACGACGCAGCTATTGCGTGAGTTTCCGCCGTAAACATATGATCATGTGGAGTATCTAACATGCACTTCTGTAGAACCTTACGTTCACTCAATCTACCCGCAGCACTAGAAGCACTGGAAAAGCCAATCGGCTTGCCTCCTAGCTTGTTGAAGAAGGCAGAAGAGGTGAGGGCAGAAAATGGACCTGCTCAAGTTGAATCGTCCATCGAGGACGTCCGTAACCTTGCTGAGAGAGCGATGCAAATTCTTAATGAGGTATTTTGCTTCACTTCCGCTCAGTACACGCTCTGATATAGCCTCAGGCGATGGACATCCTGGATCAAGAGGCGGAGGAAGATGAGGCGTTCCGCAAGGAAGGTCCCTTCGATCGTTTGTCATCTCAAGAAGCAAATAGGGAACTTGCGGTGAAGGGGGAACGTTATCGGGATATCCTAACTCATGCCGCCGAAAGCGATGCGGTCGTCAGAGAAGGATGGGAAGAATGGGAAAACAATATACTGGAGCTGACCTGGGATGAGGTAACTTTCCATATGTCTCGCGCCTTTGTCTTGACTAACTTCGCCCTCACAGGCCGACCTTGAGGCATCCGTACCATCGTCTACTCTGTCGGGACATTCCCGGTTGTCTTCCAGAAGCCCGAATTTGACGCAGACGCACGCCCGTGCATTGCGTGTTCTCCTCGAGAACCTTGACAATGTGCAACGCGCTCGGAACGAAACAGTGGCTCGGGCGCAACGCCTGGCCGAGGCGGATGATATTACTCTAAGGATCTCCAAGGCGGCATCTGCATTCGAGCAGTGGGTTGCAGTGAAGCCAGAAATGTTGGAAGATATCCTTGACGAGGAATTGTCCAAGTACGAGAAGTTCCGTACTATGTTAGAGCAATCAGAGCAAAAGCAACAAGAGCTTCTCGATGCCATCAAGGTAAGAATTTTATTACCCGTATTCTCCCCGCACGAGCTAATAAATTCCTAGGACCGTAACATTCTCTTTCTTCAATCACGTAAAGATGACCCTATCGTCAAGGAGAGGGAACATGCGTTACAGTCGTTGGATCTGGCATATCACAAATACAAGGAAATAATCCGCAATCTTGACGAGGGCCTTAAGGTGGGCTATTGAAAAAAAGATCTTTACTGTATGCTGACCAGATCATCCGCAGTTCTATAATGACTTCGGTAACATGATGGTGCAATTCAAGGAAGCATGTAAGGTTTGGGCCAACGCTCGCAGAAATGAGATGATGTACGTATCATATCACGGATGGATCTGTTCGGCATTAATCTTACTCGTGGTCGTCCAGGGCTTTGACCCGCGCTATGAACGCCGTAACCTTAGAGCCTGCGCCTATTAGGTCTCGAGAGGCACCTTCGAATTTGACAAGCAGCCGTTCGACTCCTGTGTCCCCGCCACCGCCTGCGACGCCACGAAGTCGTGGAATAGTCGTGGACTTGCCACCACCAGATTCCGCAGATTGGGAGGCAACTCAGTTGCCTCCTGCTCCGATGATGCCGGCAAAGAAGAGTAAAACACCAAAGAGAACGAGCTGAGTCTTTGCCCGGTGTGATGCCGCGATTCAGGCATGCACATGTTATGTCTTACTTGGTACCGAGTCCTGCAGTGCGGTCTCCTAGGGATCACCTGAGAATGCTAGGGGCTGTACTTTCTATCACTGACTGAATCAGAACGTTGAATGGGTGACACTGGTATGGCGACTCACGATGGGTCAGGCGGGGGAATCCGAGGCGATACACAGGCTATTTTGGATATCGAGGGCGATTCATTTGTGATTGCCATCACAGACCAATCGATCTTTCTCAGTGTCGCGATCACTCGACACTGCCCACATAGTAAACACCGCTTATGGACATGTAGCATATATATCTTCCGTGCCATAGTAGCGCTTGAAAGTAATCAATCCCTCTCACGACTCTCAACTACTACTCTCACTACTTTCATTATGGGTCACTCCTCATCTGACTCTGACTCCTCCAGCAGTGATAGCGGCCATGGCCATCACGCTTATGGTACTCCAGGGCATGCCGGAGGTTACTATGTTCCAGGGGCTCATAGCGAGCACAAGAAGAAGAAAGACAAGAAAGATAAGAAGCACAAGGATAAAAAGAACAAAGGCGACAAGCACAAAGATCACTCCAGCCATGGTGCTAGTGGTCATGGCATAGCTCCTAGTATCCTTCCTGGCTTCTTTAATGCGCTTAGTGCTCTTCCTCCCGGTTTTGGTACACCTGCAATACCTTTGGGGTACGGCGCATCAAGTGCCCACACTTCTGGAGGCCATGCTCAGGAATTCTACGGAGCTCAACAGCCTCACGGCTATCCAGCTCCCGGTGCTCCTCACGGTGTTCCCAGTCCTTACGGCGCACCCGCGCACGGCGCACCCGCACCCTACGGTGCCCCTGCACCTTATGGCTCACCGTCACCATTCGGTACTCCCTCTCACGGTGCTCCTGCTCCTTACGGTGCACCTGCATATGGCGCTTCTCGTAGCATGCCTGGCGACCACAGCGGTCATGGAACGCCTGTTCCTGGAGGCCACGGAGCGCCTGGTGCGCCTCCAGGCCACCAAGGACCTCCCCCTCCGTCTGGCTTCCGGGTGCCATTGACCGTTGGACAACCATTCCCTCCACCTGCTCAGGTCGGACAGCCTGTCGCTTCCGACGCTGATGGTTCCCCCGTTTTCCTCGGATCTGCTATCTTGGGCGCGTCCGTCCATCCTTGCAAGATTGTGCCTAACCTGCACCCACCCGTTCGCGTACCTTATGGTGGTACGGAGTTCGAGCATAATGGTCGTTACGATCTTTTGCCGTTCGATCCTAACTTGATGGAGTGGGTGTGGACTGAGAAGGGGAGGATTCCTCATGGTAGGAGGCCGATTGAGGGTGGATATGAGGAACACGGGGGCAAGCTGTACCATGCTTTAGCTAAGATTCATGGCTTGCAAGTACCCGGCAAGACCGGAGAGCATTTGGTGAGTCCCGTCCTTACTGCGTAATAGAACGCTCTGAACTGAACGTATGTTATGTAGCAAGAGGCTAAGATCGCTTTCGGCGGTGCAGAGAGGAGTGAGAAGGAGTACTTCATTTTGTGCGTTGTTTGCATGACATCAATCGCGACCACTTGTGCTGATTGCTTCTCGCTTTGCAGATGCTGGAAGCACTAACGAAGACGCAATTGTGTACAACCTGCTTGTGTGAACATCGAATTATATCGCCCCTCGTTCCATTCAAACCCGTTATCCGAAGACATTCCATGCGTACATTTGAACGTCTCACCCCTCACGTCTACATAAATTATGGGAAAAGAAAAACTATTACATCGACTCTGTTGTACAACTATTGATACCAGGTATCGTGATATCGTGATGTAACTCCGAATTATCTAGATTGAACAGGTTGTCTTCGTGTTCCGTGTATGTCAGTGCATGCAGGTATAAGCAGGTGCAAGTCTACTGGTTAAAATAGTGGACTGAAGTTTAGCCGAAACCCGGGCTAGCAGTGAGTCTCAGTATTTGTCCATGTTTGCCTACAGCCTCTTCAAGAATTGCCGTTTTCGGAACTTGTCCTGAAGCGCTCAGCACTTTCGCATTGCAAAAAGTGCAAAGCAAGTTTGCTCGGATCTGTGCTCAACGACGCTGGAGAATATGCGTAAGATGCCGCGACTATGGTATCACGCAGGTCATCAAAACACAATGCATACATATCAAGTGTCTCCGCTCCACGTAGATTCCCCCCTTGGTGTTGCACAAATGGAACAAGCCAGGTGTTCCGGTTTGTTGCTCCTAACGAATATTCATAGAAATTAGTAGTTGCCCAGACAGCCCAAAAATATTTACCCACAGTGTACACACGAGACACGTCCATTCACTCCCAACCTCATTGTCCAGAACGCCGGTTGTACGACTGGGCTGAGATTGTTGGCGTAGCGAAGTAGAGGGGGAGGACTGGGGAACAGTTGTTTGCGAAGTACCACCTCGAATTGTGCTCGACGGTCCGCCTAACGTCCGACCTGGGCCTAACATGCCCAGAGCCTCTTTCTTTCGATGTTGAACTTCGTCTTCGACTATAGAACCGTATAAGGTCTTTTGTTTCTTCCTAGGCCTCCCTGAAGCGGACAATGGGTCGCAGGCATCAGAAGCAGTCGCTGTAGCAGTAGAGCTCGACTTCGTCAGAATTTGGGTATCGCATGCGGGCTCCTCGTCTGAGTCTTCAATCACTATGACAGAATTCGAGCTCGATGGTATGGGAGGCCGAGATGGGCCAGCAACGGGAGACGTGCTTGCTTGTTTCCGACGTGATGGTTTTGTATCCTGGGTACTGGAAGGGAACACAAAGTCATCTCCGATGGTAGACCATGAGGTCTTCAAATCTTCGAGATTGTCTGCCGTCTCAAGGAGGGTACGACGACGGTCTTGGTCTGTTTCTGGTGGAGCATCTTCACCGTCGGAAGATACGTCGCCTTCTTGATCTTGCGTTGCAATGTCCTCTGCATCACATGATGTCAGTTTAATGAGTTGCAGCTGTTGGATTCTACATGAAACATTTTTACCTGGCTTCTGTGTTAGCATCTTGAGTCGACGCTCAATTGCCAAAGCCCTTTCCTCTCTTGCTTTCTTGCTAGCAATAAGGTGTACAGTTTAGTATAGCCATGTTCTTTCGAAGAGAGTAGAAGCTCACCTTCCTGCACGCTTCCCGAACCCTGTACCCACCACCGCCTCGTTATCGCCTCCAGCACTGAGTGCCATACCTTCGCCCTTGAAGGCATCCTTCGCAGTAACTCGTGAACCTGCTTTCCGCTTCTTCGCGGTCTGGGCACCAGTATGACTCGAAGGACCAGCTGTACGCCTGGTTCTTCGCCGGCGAAAGGATGAAGGACGTGCACGAGTCTGAGCACCTCCACACTGATATCATTAGATAGTTCAATCTCTGAACAGATCGTGGAAGGGGAATTATTCTTTACCATATATTCTGGTAGATCACCAATATCGAGACCTTGCCCGCCGACTTTGGCGCCATCAGCCAGT
Organism: Somion occarium; assembly: GCA_964035595.1. Taxonomy (NCBI): domain Eukaryota; kingdom Fungi; phylum Basidiomycota; class Agaricomycetes; order Polyporales; family Cerrenaceae; genus Somion; species Somion occarium. Next base: position 1,348,818 of record OZ037952.1, on the reverse strand, counting down.
CTGGTACCAGACGACCAGTAGCCTGTGGGACAATACTTTAGTTAGTCCTGTAAAAAGAAGGGGACAAATTAGGGCATACCATCTCCATAATACCCCCTGTTCTGCAATTCTCGCACGTCTCGACGAAGTCGGGCCCACAAAGCTTGGAAAGCTGGTCCATGATTCATGTACTAGTGACAGAAAACGAAGATGTAAGTCACGCTACATTTCGTACATGATAAAAGGACTACCTTAATGTGCGCGAGCTAATGGGGACCTCTGGAATGAGTACATGTACGCAGAAGGTATTCAAATCGGCACGTACCTCATGACATAATGTACTCATTAGCCAACTGGTGGGATAGTAAGTACCTATAGCATTCCGAAGAACAACCTCTTGTATGGATGACAGTCAGATGCAGTGGTAGCCTGTATGCACAAGACATACCAACGGTTTCCCCATTATTCCAGTTACGTCCTGCGAAGACCTTATTATATTCGTACTGTGTTCACAAGTCAGATTACACCTAACTCAGGTAAAAGCAAGTAAAGTACCTCTTCGAAACTGTTTACTACAAAGCCGTGTGACCTCATGACCGGCTTGACTTGAGCAGCCAAAGCTCGCAGTAGCTGCCTCGCATCCTCTTCCGCTGTAGAGTCGCCTATAGGTAGTGGAGTGATAAAGTTTATGTGGGGGTTAGGGTTTGGCTCCTTCTCATTCAGCCGTACATGAACCATGGAGACGTTAGGAAATAGAAGAGACGAGGGTGAGAACGCTGGTGGCGGTCACGGTACAAGAAGAGATCGGACGCGTGCTCTTCGCGATCGTGACGCGTTGCCCAAAATCTCGATTGCCTTTGCCGAGGTGCCGGTCTGCTTCCCCAAAAGCCCAAGCATGTCAAGACACCTTAAGAAGTCTTGCACGTTGCTTAGGCCATCTACTCGATCGCAGCCTCACTTATCTGGTCTACTTTGTCGACGTTCTTGGTCGATAGCGCCGCAAAATCGAACCATATTTATCTAACGCCGACCGACTGGCTTTGCTTTCTACCTCCAACCCTCTCAAGCAAGCAGACAATATCTACCGGGCGATGGCAGAAGTGGACTTTACCAAGCCAGTAATGAAGTTGGCGGTGTTGACTTCTGGAGGCGACAGTGCGGGCATGAACGCTGTTGTGCGTGCAGTGGTGAAAGCAGGCATCCTCAAGTGCGATCTCGACATCCTCTCTTCCCCCTTAGCCGTTTGATCGACCTCTCCCTCTTAGAGGCTGCGAAACCTATGTTGTTCGTGAAGGCTACGAAGGTCTCGTCCGCGGAAACTCGGATGAGGCGAAACCGGAAAAAGTTGCCCCGCACAGGGATTCTAGTGCGTACTATGGGTCGTTTGTACACAACCTGCGTTTCGGCGATGGTGAGTTGTTGAGGGATGGTACGAGTGACCATTTCGCTGGAAGAACACTGAGAGGGCGATATATCGTCCGTGTTGGATGGGACGATGTTAGAGGTTGGTTTGCTCAGGTGAGTATAAATACTGAGTGTATACTTCGTCCGTTCTCAAAGTCTTCAGGGAGGTACTCTCATTGGTACAGCTCGGTCGGCAGCCTTCAGGACAATAGAAGGAAGACTTTCTGCCGCCCAAAACCTGATAAAGGAAGGAATCGATGCCATCGCTGTCTGTGGAGGAGACGGTTCACTGACAGGGGCCGACGTCTTTCGTGCTGAGTGGCCCAAGTTGGTCGCAGAGCTCCACAAGCAAGGTAGTTACACTTCAGTACAGCACACAGCCGAATCACTGATTTTATGATTTATTAGGCCGGATCACTGCTGAACAAGTCCAACGACATGGATTCCTCAAGATCGTCGGTCTTGTTGGCTCTATTGACAACGATATGTCTATGACCGACATGACGATCGGAGCACCTACTGCATTGCATCGGATTTGCGAAGCCATTGATAACATTGACTCAACGGCTGCTTCTCATTCTCGTGCTTTCGTGGTAGAGGTCATGGGTAGAAACTGTGGTTGGCTCGCCTTGATGGGGAGCGTGAGGTGAGCTATCTTCGTTCTTGATTATGTTTTTGGACGCGTCCTGATTGGTTTCTTGGCGTGTTGCAGCGGCGGTGCAGACTATATCCTTCTCCCTGAGCGCCCTCCTCAGACAGATTCCTGGGAGGACGAGATGTGTAAATTGATCCACAACGTCAGCATTCCATTATACTCGATCCTCTCTCTTCCTGATTTTCTTTTATTCTTTTATAGCATCGTGAAGCAGGCAAACGCAAGACCATCGTGATCGTCGCGGAGGGTGCTCACGACGCCAACTTAAAACCTATCCATGCGGATTATGTCAAAGATGTCCTTATAGACCGGCTTGGCCTGGACACGAGAGTAACTACCTTGGGTCATACACAACGAGGTGGCCGTCCATGTGCTTTTGATCGCATCCTGGTCAGTCACGTTTGAGACGATTAGTCTCGAGTTCCGTATCTAAAGGCATTTGTAGCCTACTCTACAAGGTGTCGAGGCAGTTGATGCGTTGCTCGAGTCGACACCTGAGACACCATCTTACATGATTGGCGTCCATGAGAACAAGATGACGAGAATACCTCTGATGGAGGCCGTGAAGATGGTACGAATTGCAGTTTTTCTCTATGGCTTAAGTTGAATTTTGTGTTTCAGACACATGAAGTGACAGAAGCGATCAAAGTAAAGGATTTCGACAGAGCGATGGCTCTCCGAGGCCCTGAATTTCGTGAGGCTTTGGAAGGTTTTTACGCTACCTCTGTGTTGGAGAAAGAACCCAGGTTACCTCATCATCTGCGCATGCGTGTCGCTATCATACAGTATGCAAAATTTCCTTCTCTTGTCGCTGTATGCGTTCTAATTCACTATCGGTCATTAGCATCGGTGCCCCTGCTGGTGGTATGAACGCAGCGACACGTACCGCAGTCCGTTACTGCGTGCGACAGGGCCACAAGCCATTCGCTGTACACAACGGCTTCCCCGGTCTTCTCGACGATAATGTTCACCAGCTCTCTTGGCTGGGTGTAGATAACTGGATGACCCGAGGAGGTTCCGAACTCGGTACTAATCGTAAGCTGCCAGACGTCGACCTCGGTGGCGTCGCCGCCAAATTCCAACAATACAAGTTCAACGCATTGATTCTGGTCGGAGGCTTCGAGGCGTTTAGCGCGTTGTTGATTCTGGAGAATGCTAGGAAACATTATCCTGCGTTCCATATTCCGATGGTTCATCTTCCTGCGACGATCAGTAACAATGTGCCGATGACCGACTACAGCTTGGGCAGTGATACAAGTTTGAACGCGCTGGTGGACGCTTGCGATGCGATCAAGCAGAGTGCGAGTGCGAGTCGCGATAGGGTGTTCGTCGTTGAAGTTCAAGGTGGCAAGTGTGGATATTTGGCGACTATGGGTGCTCTGGCGGTCAGTAACTATTGTGATGACACTATGAAAGACGACCTGACACATTCCCACAGACGGGTGCTTGCATTGTGTACACGCCGGAACGTGGTATGAGCTTGGATATGCTCCGGAGTGACGTCAAGTACTTGAAGAAACGGTACAGTCTCGATCTCAAGGGTAAGAGTGAAGGTCGATTGGTGATAAGGTACGTAATTTCCCCAAGTTCGAGAAAATGCACTTGCTCACTTCTCTACATAGAAACGAAATTGCCTCAGAAGTCTATTCTACGGAATTCATCACCAAGATGTTCAAAGAGGAAGGTGGAAAACTCTTCGATTCTCGTTCAGCTTCCCTAGGACACACCCTTCAAGGTGGTATCCCATCCCCCTTGGACAGAGCACGTGCCGTTCGCCTTACCCTCAAGTGCATGGCTTTCATCGAACATCACCACCAATTGCTTCTCAAACAGCCCGGAAACCTGAAGAAGGCTCCAAACGAATCCGCTGCTGTTATTACCATTTTGGGATCGGGTGTGAAATGGGTTCCTGTGACTGAAATGGTAGAACACGCAGATACAGCGAACCGCCGAGGATCAGAGGAGAGTTGGATCGGTGTCGTCGATTTGGTGGAAGACCTTGTGGCTAGGAAGCCGATTTTAGAGAAGGAGAAAATCGCTGTGTAGAGTCTGATTGTCTAACGTCATGGACTATGAAGAAGTAGGAATGGATGTACTATACGGACTGTTTATAGAACCCTACTGTACCCATTGTGTATCTCTACGTTTCCGAGTCACGCTTCTACTGAAAACGCGGTGTGACACATGTGACAAGTCGTGTCTGAAATGAGTCACGTTTGACGCGCTTGGTCAGAACGAGCTGGACTGTAAACATGGCTCTTATCTTGTTACGCTCATCTGGCAACGGTCTCTCATACTAAATATCACCTCGCTGGACGGGTAATGCTGCACTATGGGTGTAAAGTCGCTATGGAACCTCCTGGAACCAGTTGGCCGGCCTGTCCTGTGAGTTCCGCTTGATTAGAGAATTACACAGACCTTGACGTTTTCTTCAGTCTCGAAACAATGGAAGGCAAGGCGATGGCCATTGATTCCAGTATATGGATCTACCAGTTTCAGGCTACAATGCGTGACAAGGAGGGCAGGGGCCTTGTCAACGCCCATGTCGTTGGTTTCCTGCGAAGAATTTGTAAACTACTGTTCTACGGAATCAAGCCTGTTTTCGTCTTCGATGGCGGTGCGCCTGCTCTCAAGAAGTCAACTATCGTAAGTCAGTCTTCTCTTGAAAAGACGATTAATAGCTAACCGCACGCTGAAATCCAGGCTGAGCGTAAGCACAAGAAGGCGGGTGCGGCTGCCAGCCATGTCAAGATTGCTGAGAGGCTGCTTGCTGCTCAGATGAGAAGGGAGGCTCTGAATCAGGTCCAAGGAGCATCGTACGTAGCCTCGCGTTAAAGTCGAACCCGGCCTGACATACAATGTTCTAGATCTAAAGGAAAGAAAAGAGATGGTCCTGTTGTGATTGACGAGAACACAGTCTATCTTGAGGATCTTGATGTCGATGCTCCTGTAACCCCGAAGAAGCCTGCTGCTTCAGCACCAACTGAGAGCTCTCCTCCCTCCACGTCAAAGAAGTCTCGCTGGCGCGACCACGACCCATATAAGCTCCCAGATGTTGATTTGAACGAGGCTATAGCAAAGGCTACAAGTTCAAATCCATCAGACCCTCGTCTTGCCACTGAAGATGAGCTGCGTGCGTTCATCGAAGAGATGCGTCCTGAAGATTTTGATGTATCCTCTCCTGCTTTCCGTGAATTGCCCACGGAGGTACAATATGAAATTATTGGTGACCTTCGTCTCAAGTCTCGACAAACGTCATATAAGCGTCTGCAGAACATGCTTCGAAAGGCGAGGACGCCTCTTGATTTCTCTAAGGAGCAGATCAAGAATCTCAAGCAGCGCAATTCCTTGACGCAACAATTGTTGATTACTACCGACACTATCGGTAAAGCGCATGTCGAGATACCCATTCGTATTGCGAGCGAACGAAATAAGCAGTACCTGCTTGTCAAGAATGAAGGTGCTGAGGGAGGGTGGATCCTCGGCGTGCGCGACGAAGGTACCCGGTCAAAACCTATTGAGATTGACCAAGATCTCGTGAAGCCAGCTGATGAGGAGGAGGAAGAGAATAGTGAGATGGAGATGGAGGAAGTCGAAATGTACGTATTGTTTTACTTCAGCATCGTAGTTTAAATCTCATATTATAATAGTTCTACTCCTAATACTCCACACGATCCCGACTTACGAGAATATCGGAGAACTATGGCCCTCAATGCCCTTGCTGAGCGGTACTCTCCCAAGAAGTTGGCGCCTCTCACAACACAAAAGGTTGTTCACAAGCTTAACACGAAGCCTCTGTTCAATCTTGACCGAGACGATCCAGACGCTCAGATCTTGGAGGAGGAAGACCCCGAATTGACGGCTGCCATTGAAGCCTCTGTTGAGACGCAGGAAGAGTTGGACATGCAGAGAGCCATTGAGATCTCCCGCACTGAACGCCTGGCTTCTGACTACCCGGCCGAGACCAACATTGGGGCTTCAACGTCTCGTTCCCCTTTGGACAACAGTTTTTCTCTGCGAACCCCGTCGAGGCCACCTTCTCCTAGGGTCTGGGCTCATAGTGTTGAAAATTCAGACGATGAAGATTTATACACATCTCCAACCCGGCTGGAGACTGCGCTGTCTATTGGCGGTGCAAGCAAAAAACCCATGTCGGGAAGCACAATGTTTGGTACACCCTCATTATTAGTCTCCAGCAGCCATCAGGGTTTCAAGACAACTTTACCGGATAACGGTAATGCCCAAGATGTATCATTCGTGGAGCGTCGATCTATGTCCGCTTCTGCAGTCTCTCCACAAAAAGTGTCGCCAACCTCTACGAAGTTACGGCGTGAGAGGGCAACTCCTATACCGGTTGTTTCTTCGGATGAGGAGGAAATGGATGAAGTCATACCTCCTGCTACTTCGGAGGTGATAATTTCCCAAGAAGCTACGCGACAAATATCTCCTCCACCGGTAGAAGTTTCGCCATCTGACGAAGATGAAGATGAGGACATGGAAGAAGTCGTTCCTCCACCTGGTTCCGTTATGAACGAGCAACAGGAGAGGTCAATTTCTGTTGTTTCAAGAACGCTAGGCGTTGAGGTTGAGACCTCGCAAGCGGTCGATACTTCAATTCCATCTCCGGTTGCTTCAGCATCTCCTGAATTCGAGGACGTCGCAAGGACGAATGCCTTTTCTCATCCTATTCCCAATATTGCACCCGTCATTTACACTGAAACTGCGATTGCGACCCCCGACGAATCTTCTAGCGATGAGGAGGGCTCACAGCATTGGTCTGGTTCACCTTCGTTCAATCATGCATTGGACAATGAAGATAAACCACTCGAGAAACCTGTACAAGTAGTTGAGGACTGGGATGCAGCTCAGGAGATGGATCCTCAAGCTGAGGAAGGCGAGTATGTACGCTTCATGTCCCAAGTCAGAGGCAAGGATCTGGAGAGCGTCCGAAGAGAGATCGATGATGAGATTCGATCGTTGAATCAACAACGGAAAGCTGCCATGCGCGACTCAGAGGACATTACGCAGCAAATGATTTCACAAATCATGGTACGAAACTTCATTTCATTTCGGCCAAACGAGTTCCATGCCACTGACACTCCTGCCTCCTTTAGATGATGCTACGTTTGTTCGGCATCCCCTACATTACCGCACCAATGGAAGCCGAAGCTCAATGCGCAGAGCTTCTTGCCCTAGAGCTTGTCGACGGGATCATCACCGACGACTCTGACGTGTTCCTCTTTGGCGGAGCGCGTATCTTCAAGAACATGTTCAACCAGTCCAAGACCGTGGAATGCTTCCTATTATCCGATCTTGAACGCGAGCTGGGATTGGATAGGGACAAGTTAATTCGATTGGCGTATCTTCTTGGCAGTGATTACACTGAAGGTCTTCCTGGGGTTGGACCTGTTGTGGCCATGGAGCTGTTAACCGAGTTTCCTGATAAGGATGGCTTGCATAAATTCAAAGAGTGGTGGAGAAGGGTACAAAGCGGCAAGGATAAGCCGGAGGAGAGCGCAAGCAAGTTTCGCAAGCGTTTTGTGAGTGTTTCAATTTCGTTTTTTTTTGAAATGAACATACTGACATTTCAGCGCAGAAGAAGCGGTTCAAAGAACTCTTCTTGCCCGAAGATTGGCCAAACCCTGCTGTGGTGCGTGATCTCTTCTAAGATGACCTACTGTTCATGTGGCTGATTGATATTCAGAGAGATGCTTATTACCACCCGACGGTCGACCACTCAGAAGAGCCCTTCAAGTGGGGCTTGCCAGACTTGGACGCCCTTCGCGAGTAAGTTCATTTCCCTTATCGAAGCCTATGGGGCAGTGCTGACGCAAGAACCTCAGCTTCTTTGGTGCCGAGCTTGGTTGGAACCAAGGCAAAGTTGACGATCTTCTGCTGCCCATCATTCAGAAGATGAATAAACGAAGCCAGGTAAGCAAGGTTACTTCCATAAACATAGTGCTTCTTAGCTCATAACTGTATGGTGACGTGTAGCAAGGGGCATTGAACAAACAAGGTAACCTTACGGGCTCCTTCGACGTTCCTTCAGGAGGAGCTGCCCCTCGCAAACGACAAGCGTATGCAAGCAAGCGTTTGCAGCAGGTTGTTTCCGAATTTCGAAAGAAGCAGAAGGCTGAAAGTAACGCTCCCTCGCCGGAAAGCAGTTCTGAACAAGATGACACTGAGCCCAGGCCGAAGAAGAGGCGAAAAGCGAGCGAAACACCATCGGCCTCAAGCACGAGGAAGAACGGTGGGGTAGAACGTGGTACAGGTCGGGGTCGGGGAAGAGGACGTGGAAGAGGTAGTAAAGCCACTCGGGGTAAGAGGGCTGCAAAGGGTAAGGCTCGGGCTCAGTCAGGGTCAGAGGAAGACGAGTTCAATGAGAAGTCTCCTGCTGCAGCTGGAGCTATACCGGATGCACCCTTGTCTGTAGAGCTTAGACCGCGTCCGAAACCGAGGCCCCGACGAATGACCGAGGTGGAGAATGCGATAGATTCTAGTTGATGTCATGGTCCAACGGACGTAAAATAATTGAGACAGAACGGTTCCGAATCGGACGTTAAATGGCAGGTATGCAAATTGCGACATACGGTAGCTCCGCATTAACGTCCGTTCGTGAAGACAGAATCAGATAGATTGGGGGCTAGCGCTACGAGATACATCTATTCACTCCTCTGGTTCTGATTCATGCTCGGGGCGGGCCTATAAGGAATGCGTTTGGAAAGAGCAAGATAACCTTACCAAACTTGGGACTTACCTTGTTCTCCTCCAATCCCCCGAGCTCGTTTACCAGACCTGAGAATGGATACTCCCGTGGCACCGCTGGTCTGTCCGGTATCAAAGCGAACTTGACAACAAGACCAAAAATCACGAAGCCGAGGACAGCAATCGAGGATTGCTTGAGGGCGACGTTTGGAGGAACGAGAGGAATGTCGGGACCCCACATGGAAAAGGCCTCCTCGTTCTCATGCAACTGCACATAGCATATTATTGTTAACGTAACGTGATGAATCCGATCTTTGAGTAACACATACGGGCTCTCCAAAGTTACGCCGCATCTGGGGGTCATCCCATCCCTTAGCAGGGCGAGTCTGCTTCGAAATCGCAGGCACTCTAGGATAATCTGCCAGCTGAGGGTCCTCCTCCTCCTTCAAGTATGGGACTGGCGTAGCGTAAGTTCTGACTGAGCATTTTGCCAATGATGTAAGGGCTGCCGGCCGTCGCTGTGCGACACGGCGAGCAGCGAGAGTCGCAGCTTGCATGGTGGTGACGGGACTTGAAGCAACCAGAATACTGAAAGCGGTTTGGGTATGAGCGTCGCGTAAAAGGGCTTACGGGGTTGGCCTCGGTAAATATTAGCGCTGGGCTAGGCTTGTCAGTATCCACGGTCGCACAATTGGTCGATTGGTCCAGCAGAATATGCCCGGCTGTCTCATGTTTCAGTACAAGCTGCCGTCGAAGCGGCTTTACACGACTATCATATTCATTTCACCAGCGGTAGAAACACCCTTTCGCTCCCGAACTATCTCGTTGACCTTTGTATCCCCTCCTTGAGGCTTCAACGCGCTTCCAAACTAGCTTTCTGGCTCATTTTCGTTCCTTTATTTTGTGTTGTCATTGTTGTCTATCATGTCTCAAGAGGGTGTTAGCAAAGATGTACAAGACCGGTTGATGAAGGCACGAATTCATCATAGGACGAAGGGTACCGTACCTTGGCCAGTCAAGCTTTCTCAGACGCATCTAGCATTGTAGGCACTTGCGAATTGTGGCACTTATTTAGCCGGCATACTAAGATGACCTGGTTTCAGCGACAATTGGAACCAAATGTTCATGAAGAACCTGTGTCGTAATATCACTATGCACCAGTTCGATGCTCCGCCGTCGCGAGTATTGGACTTAGGTTGCGGTTGCGGACTCTGGATCCTCGAGGCTGCACAAGAATGGAAAGATACACAGTTTGTTGGCTTTGATATATACAATAAACAACCAGACCTTCAGAGGTTAGGCAATATTGTAGACGTGATAAAGGAATCTGGATTACGACGTATATCCCCTCGAGTGCATTGGGTGCACGGTAATATGTGAGTTAGCTATGATTGGACCATATGTGCAGCAGACTTATTCAGCCTTACCTCAAGGCTGGAGCGGCTGCCTTTCGAAGATGGTGAATTCGAATTTGTTCGCATATGCAATGTTGCCCTCGGTGTTCCAGAGGATGAGGTGAATATGTTGCGCACTTGAGTTCAATTTTGGATTACGTGCTAATATTTTCCACAGTGGCCAGACATATTTCAGGTACGGCTCTGAGGATATCGTCGTGCGGCAAGAGTTTTCACTGACAGTTCTCACCTATGTATGTAGGAAATAGCTCGAATATTAAAGCCAGGCGGTGTTCTCGAGGTTCGTTTCCATCTCCCTAAGCTGTTCGCATTATTGGAATAGTTCTTCTTAGATCGTCGAGGATGATCTGATATTTCCTACTGGTCCTGGGCCGGAACGACGTTCACTGTTTAAAAGCCATTCATTGCTCTCAGTCCCTCTGTCCTTTCAAGGTGATGACCCCTCCAGAAGATCTGATGGAGGAGACCTCCTGACTCCTACAGTAACATCACCCATCTCAGCTGTTTCAAATCCGGCCCCATGGAATACATCCCCGCAGCTTCATGTCGACGACCCGACTCTCCAACCGACCAATATCATTCATCCAAGTAGTCTAGCTGCATCTACTATGCGACAAGCATTGAAAGCTCAGCAACGACAGGGGAGCAATGAAGACTTGTCTGATTTCATGAACCCGCAGGATCATACAAAATTGAAACAAGCATGGCAAAAGATGCTTCAAAAGAGGTGGATATCTGCGAGACCTCTGTCTGTCATTCCGCTATTCCTTTCTGCCGAGTTCCGTGAAGTCCGAACACATCCAACTTTACGTGTTCCTATTCCACCCAACTCCGATTCAGTTACCCTTAAAGACACTTCGTCTGTCCTTTCGGATACCGAACCTGACTTCATCATCGACCTCAAGGCACATTCGATCCGAAAACGGTCCGTTGAATCGCAGACGCCTGCAGGTGACACTTCGTCAATGCACTCTGTGCAATCAGATTCAGCGACAATGCATTCATGGGCTGCCATGCATCTGGCAAGGGCCGTCAGTGTCGTCGAGAGTTGCAAAGAAGCTATTTGGCAAGAATATAGGAACTTTGACTTGATGTTTCCGGAATTGGATAAATATGACCTTCGGGATGAGTTTGAGGCTTGTTGGAAGAACTGGCATAAGTGAGCCCCCTTTCCTTTCTTCTCTGTCGACTCGTTATTGACATCTCTCTCAGTGATATGGTAGACCGTATTGGAATGCGTAATAAGATCGGCCGCAGCGTCGGTTGGCCATTACCCTTCGAAATCGCACAAGAACTACCTGATTGGCGTATCTGGCGTGCGCGACTAGGCAAAGTCTCCGATTCAGACATCCTGAAAGCTTTGGACACTGATCCCGCTGAAAAGGATCACGATGAAGACATATGTAGATGCCTCAAAGGGTTCGTTGCTTGGAAAGCCTTGGACGCTTAAGGTCACTCCCACATGACTGTAGACCTCACGAACCTTTATGCAAACTTTAGGACGACCGGACATGCCTACCCTATGCTCATGCTAATACTTCGGTTTTCATTGGATGCTATGTTTCATATACCATTTCTAGTACATATACCTTATATCTATTCCTTCACTCTGCTTCGTGCAACCTTTTCTTTCTAACATAGTGGATTGCTGCACATTACCCATGCCAATGCTCATGATGTTGACGACTCGCTCTTGCACATGGGCGATCCACGAACACCATGCCTGCCTAAAACAGACCTTCGCTTGTTCCCGAAAGCTTGAATTGAGTCCCTTTCTTCGGCCTCTTCTACACCACCCCCAGCATCGATTATCGCACTTGTAATATCCTTTCAGAACATAAACAATCATGTCCGAGCCAGCGAAAACAGAGGAAAAGCCACGTTCGACCGCAGAGGTTGATTTCACAAAGTACAAGGTACATAACCACCTCTTTGTTTGTTTTTCGCTTGTTCTCGATCACATCTAATCGCAAACTTTCGCTTGTCGAAATTGGCGATATGAACAGTAACATGTCTTTGTGGACTTATGATTCTGAGAAGGAGAATGGGACAAAATGCTGAATTTTATGATCGTTGTAGACCGCTGCAGACATTGTGAACAATGTCATAAAGAAGCTTGTGGACCTTTCCGTGGAGGGTGCCAAGGTCCTTGATATCTGCATTGAGGGAGACAAGCTCATCGAGGAGGGTACCGCGGCGGTATATAACAAAGCCGTGAAGGGTGTCAAAGTTCCCAAGGGTGCGTAACATGTACTCTCAAACATCGTCCTAAATGTCTGACACTGTCATTCATGTTTACCTGCATTGCGTAAATGCAGGTCTTGCCTTCCCCACCTCTGTTTCCGTAAACAACTGTGTTGCCCACTTCTCACCCCTTGCATCGGATCCTCTATCAGCACAAACACTTGCCAAAGGCGATGTCGTAAAACTTCACCTCGGAGCGCACATCGACGGATTCGCTGCCGTTAGCGCAGAGACACTCGTTGTTGGTGCCACCCCAGAAAATCCTGTGACTGGTCGTCAGGCCGATGTCATTCAGGCTGCATGGCATGCCGCCGAAGCAGCGATGCGTTTGGTGAAGGTCGGAGGCAAGAATTGGGATGTTACAAATGCTGTAGCCAAGATCACTTCCACTTGGGAATGCAAACCTGTAGAAGGTGTGTTTTAATTGCGCTCCAATTTGGTGGCAATAGACCAAAGAAAATTGAGGCGACTGTTGCAGGCATGCTTTCTTGCCAACAATCACAGAATGTCATTGACGGAAAGAAGCGTATTATTCTCAATCCCGTACGTCTCGAACCTCTAGTCGTATGTCAGCTCGTTGCTGATCCGCCACCAGTCTGAAGCACAAAAGAAGGAGTTCGAGACTGTGACATTCGCAGAGGGCGAGGTATACGGCATTGACATCCTGGTGTCATCAGGCGAGGATGGCAAGGTCAGTCTTCCGAGCATTTGATTCTGGTGGTGGCTTAGATTGATTTATCGACCGTAGGCCCGTTTGGAGGAATCGCGTACCACAATCTACCAGAAGGACTCAACCGTCACCTACCAGTTGAAGATGAAGACGTCTCGTGCCGTCTTCCACGAAGTCCAAAAGAAAGCTGGTGCTTTCCCCTTCAACCTCCGGTGTCTCGAAGATGAGAAGCGTGCACGACTGGGCCTTCAGGAGGCCGTGCAGCACGGCCTTGTCAAGCCCTATGAGGTCATGTAAGTGTTCTCCTACATCGATTCTGCTACGCTATTCATCTCATCACATGCTGCGCCAGCTATACCCCCAACAATACCTTTGTTGCCGCATTCCACTTCACAATTGCGCTGTTACCCGCTGGACCCGCACTTATTACCCACCCTCCTGTTTGGTATAAGCCTGAACTCGTCAAGTCAGATAAGAAGCTCGAGGACCCTGAGCTCGAGGAGCTTCTCGTCAAGAAGTTGCGAGAGGACAAGAAGAAGGCAAAGAAAGCAAAGAAGGATAACGAGGAGCCTGAGAGCAAAGAGTGAAGGCTGTAGTGACTATACAAGAGGCGAAAGAAATCAAAATGTATTTGAAGCCGAACATTACATCGCGTATCGCTAGCGGACATATATTAGTATAGCTCGTCATGTCTTTGTGACAATTCAACGAATATGACATACGAACTACAGAGCTAATGATGAAGGTCTTCTCTCGGCGTCTTCACCAAATTCTCCTATTGTGTGGACGACCAGATCGACATTCTCGAGGAAAGCATTGACTGTAAGGCGAGCAAGCCGGACAGTCAAAGTCGTGAATGTCCTGCATAAAACGTGGAAGTATGAAACATACATACAGTTATTCACGGAGAGATGGACTTACGCAACCAACTCATTTTTGTCCACTTCGATTGTACGCTTTACGACGTCTGGCTGAAGCTCCCTGTCGACTTCAATTACTTGTTTGGCAATGGATGCATGTTGCTCTGATGCAAATGGGACTCGAACGGTACTATCTAACGAGTATAAATTAGATTATCATGGGTCAGTATATACATACTTACACTGTGTGCCATTTATTTTCATCGCCGTTGGACATGGTGGCGGTAGCAGGTCAAGTCATGTCGAGTTGAACGATCGAGGTACGATCGAAACCCGATTGCAGTTGTAATAGTTTGATCGTCACAAACGGCTTTCTGCCATCCAAGGATCTCAGCGAGAAGGGTGAGGTGACATAAGGAAAGAAAGACATAATGCAGCCACCAGCCTCTGATTCGGAGCGTAGTCACATCATATATGTAGTTGTGAATGATGGAATGTCATTAATTATTCATGATGTAGCAACATTCGTCCCTCTCCCTTATGCAGAACCATCTATGTACTGCTACTCACAGGTAATGTCGGAATATAATGAGCATTGCTATCGTTAGCCACCTTGTCGGAACCATCCTGCCGTTCAAAATCCCTCATGCTGGATACCTATCAACCAATAATCTAGTTAAAAAAGGAGGGGAATTCAAAGACTGAGATCCGCCTTACCCGCCGTAGAGAGAATGTTGGTAGGAAACGTGAAGTAGTGGGACTATCCGCCCTTGGTGAAGACAGTTCCAGCACAGTCGAGAAGACTGCAGTCTCCCCTGAACTTCCTGATCCCTGCTCGACGGTATACGTTGGCTGTGCGCGTCTTGCGTTGAGCATAGCAAGTAGTGAGTTAGCGTAAACTGCATAGGTACTGTTTAAAACCATAGAATAATGCGAGGAGAAAGCACTTACTTTTTCCCATGCCGAAGTCGGCGGCCAAAAACCACAGTGTCTGTGGAACGACTACGAACTGCGGACCTATTGTCAATGTTTCAGCGCATTGATAAATGGGGGAGATGTACTTGCCGTTATGAGTCTCGCAATGGCCACAATCCTAATGTCTTCAGAGAGGTGCAAACAACTTCTATCGTACGTAAACTCACGAAACAAGCACGCAACGCGTGAGGGCGAAGTTTATTGCACGATCTAGTATGGAGTTCAAACTGATGGTAGCTCGCCAGGGAGATCGTGAACTTTCGAAGACGACTAGGACCAACCTTTCGAACCCTGAACGTTTTGTTCGTAGCAGAAGAACCAGTGCAATTGAGATTGCGGTATCCGAAACGACCGCAGCGAGCGTATATGGCACTATAGCAGACAACTGTATGTATCGACAACGTTTAATGTTGTGAAGTTGCCTTCAGGTAGAATATGCGCACCGAAAGTGTGTTGAGTGGTTTGGCCTCTGATCTATGAAAAGAATTGGGAGAGTCAGAAAGAGAACTGAAGGAAATACGATGATTTTACACTGACACACTCAGGGCCTCTATTACTCGTACAACGGCGGCTATATTTTTTTCTCATAAGAGGTGTTGTAAGTCAATATTGAATGTATAATATACCTGAGCCGAGAGCTGGAATGCACATTCAGTAACGAGGTCTTCTCATCCGAGATGTTGACACTTACCGAAGTGTGTGAGCACGAGAACAGACTGTTGTCATATGGCAAATAACCGGGTGAGCTCCAAAACCTGACACATTATCACTTACAAGCACGGCCAATACCCAGTACTTCATCTGCTGGTCACACACTGATCATCCACTGAATGTTAAAACAGCTTTCCAAGACTATCTAACGGTGAAATAACTTACGCTGGAAAATGCGCTTCACGAAGAAGCTATGACTGTCTGAGTAGCCATCAAGGTTTAAATCAACCGCAGATAGCGCACCATTGGACCAAGATCGCCACCAGGACCTGAATCAACATCAATCATTGACCGTCACAAACAGCCCCGCATGTACTTACGTTCAACCCTGCAGAGATCTACATGGAGGACCAACAGTAAGCGTCAAGGCGTCTAACGAATTCCGTGGATCGCTGAGAATACGTACGTCAAAAGACCTGTTTCAGGTATAACAAGATTAGGGATCACGGAATGGTTCGGCATATTTTAAACTTGCCTCTTCCCTCGGTCTGTTATCGGGTTGTCTTTATTGGGCATGGCATGCCCGAACTGCGAAGATGTTGACTTGTCGGATCCCTACATGGAAGGGAAAGAGCGTACCAATAGCGTGTACAGGCCATGACACACTATTCACGGGTCAGATGGTCTCTGTTTGAGCGAAGCAGCTCAGCTTACCAAGCGCGATGTTCACTGTGTCAATGATCCTAGTACCAGGTAAAGTGGATAGTACAGAGAAAATAACCACATATTGGCCCACCATGTCAGCCCAACCTGAGTATCGTCATGCTATTAGTATGTCAACAACTCAACAGTGGTGCACACGAACCCAGATCTTCAGTTCCCGCTTGTCCCGAGGGAACTTCGTGAAGTAGACATATGTCTGTAATATTCCAGCGATCGTAAAAAATCCTCGTGGTGAAGTAAACATACCTGAAGAGTACTAAGTCCATAAAGGCTGTGCGATTAATCAGACAACTTTGTTAACTGGAAATGGTAGCAAAAGGCACACACAAGGTAGCAACCATTTGTCCCACCAGCAATGCACCTATGCCAACGAAGATCAGCGTAAAGGATTATCGAATCTCAGGTCAAGTCAAACTTACCCATGCTATCATCAAACGTAGCCATACTTCCTTATGCAAGACAGGGTGCACACCTAAAGAACAACGGGAAATGAACTACTGAACATGGACGTCAAATAGGAAAAAGGACTCAAGGACCACTAGGGGGCTTTAAACTGAAGTCTCAAAGGTGACGCTGATCTGCACCCGATCAGCAACCAATGGCAGGTGACCGCTGCTGCAACGGAACACCGAGGGTACGCAGAAGTGCAAATGTATCTTGGAGCGTATATCAAAAAGGTTTCAACAGATAGAGTAATCTTCACACACAGCAGCTCAATGAATCACTGCGCTATTCTCTAGCATCAGACAACCTTTCCCTGAATGCAGCCGGAGCGCTGTAAATTGCCTGGGCAGCTGTTCCGGCACGGTGACAGCAATGATCTTGAATAGGATGACAGGGATTACAAAGTTGTCCAGACGAAGGGTAGGTGAGTATCGGGTATCCCGTCTTTCATTGACAGGCATCTGGTTCTGAAAGACAACGCATGGAGACGATCGTGACACTCAGCTTATATCAACCGTGGTGACTTCACTGGAAGATACGCATGGTAAGCATGCTAGATGAGCACGGAGGACATTTGCGCGCCATTGCGACTGCGACCTTTCAAACTTTCATTACAACGTCAAGCTTCCCGAGTCTCGTCAGTGTGTCAGTCCGGACTCCGAAGTGATCGACAGGTGCCCAGTCAGCTATCACCCGCTTGCAGAAAGGGATAACAGTCAATCGTAGAGCGGTGAAACCCTTTGAAATCTGCAAGATTTGCCGTTCGAAGGATCCGACGGAGCATTCAACAAAGCCTGTTGGCTGGTGGCGGACTCCATCGAGATGATCGACGCCACGAAGCCCGGATTCGATCAAATCTGCGTCCCGCCGGCTCACAAAACATTCTATCATGTACGTACTGTACAGCACGCCCAGCTCAACAACCATTGACAGCTATTTGCGGAACGATAGGCCAGCCCAGCAAAAAAATCCAGGACAGAGGCTTTCGAGATCCGCTCTCGGCTGAAGGTGGCACTCACTCAGGCTGAGGCGCTGCAAGATCCCCTGCTCCACGAATGCTCTAAATTCTGTTCGTAATTGGCTCGGTAAACTGCAATCAGCCTTCGGGGATTCAAACTCGTGTGCTGGATTTTTTTTCAAAAGGTGGCCTATCGTTCCGCAAATAGCTGGAAATAGTCTACCATTCCAGAGATAAACGCACAATCATCATACCGTATGTCAAGAAATTACATTAATCAACAGCCAAGTTCCAACCAACTGCAGGAGGGGGGCAGGGGGGGAGGGGGTGGGAATTGAACATATCATCAAGAATAGTGATATAGACGTATAGACATCCATCTGTTCACAATGGTAATAATCGAGACGACATGGAAGAACCGAAAACGGAATTATAGAAATCGAGGTGTCGCGAGCCAAAAGTTAAAAAGAGGGGGGGGAGGTATGAAAGAGGAGAGGAGGAAAAAAAAAATGTTACCTGTTAATACATGGGTAAAAAGAGCCCGCAGAGGATGTAGGGAAGGTATGTATAGCAGCAATACCACAAACCGTGCTTGAGGAGGAAAAAAGAGACGAGAAGAGACGAACTATCTACGGTAACGGCAACGAAGCTGGTAAAATCAAGACGAGAACACACGGATTCGGGAAAGGGCCCCCTCCCTTGCTAAAAGAAATGTGGCAAGTTTGGCAAGAAGGATCTGCACACACAACGAGACGAGTCAATACACATCAAAATAGGCCAGCAAAAATGTTCAAAAGCTCACATCGCACCCCACCCAGCAGCAAAGAACAAAGCCCCCCAAGCGAGTTGCTTCCTCTCAGGCGCCATACCCTTCCGAATCCTACTATTGGTCACAACAGCACGCTCCTCCTCAACTTCCGCCTCCAACTCGGCAGGTTCCTTGATATTAAACTTCAACTGTCCCTCCTCTTCACGTGCTCGTTTCTGTGCTTTGCTAGGACCCGCACCCGCACTGGGCTCTATCAGCGTAGCCTCCTCATCAGACATTTCCTGTGCCTCTTGCGTTGCCACTGCCTGTGCTTGAGCCTTGGCCGCTCGTTCAGCTTTGAGACGTTCAATGAGCTCTCTCTGCTCGCGAATATCTTCTTGCATATCTACTTCGGTCGCTCTCGCCGCATGAAGAGCATCCTCATCGACCGCGGTTTCGTCAGAACCGCCAGGCGTCAACTCCTCGTGAACTGGCTTGATAGGAATCTTGGGGGTCTTGGGGGAAATAGTTCCGACGAGAGTAGCCTGAGCAGAAACAGCTCCAGACGGAGGTGCGGGACTCTTCAATCGGGTCGATCGTCGCAAGGATTGTGGGGTAGCAGGAGGGGGAACCTGACGTGCGGGAGAAGCCGCGCGTTTGGTGCTGACTGGGAGACGTGAGGGAGTAGGTTCGGTGACAACCTTCTCAGCACGAGAAGGCGATGGGGTACCTTTGGCCACCAAAGGTGGTTTCGCAGGTGCAGGCGTAGTTTGTGGACTACGTGCAGGCGATGCTTCTCTCCTGCGTTTGGGCGGGGCAGGCCCTGGTTCTTTGGGAGTAGTCGCGGATACTAATTGCGCAGGAGAACTGACGGGAGTAGGTTGCTGTTGTTTCGGTTTACGATGAATAGCATCGGGATCGGGAGTGGCCAAAACGAGAGGTTTGATGAGGGCTGCCAGAGAATAGCCCTCAGCCAAAGACTGAGCGACTTCAGGCGTGACCCAAGTCCCAGCAAAACGAGCCTTGCCGGACTTGTTTGCACCGGTTACCTCGTAAGTGGTCTTGACCCACAACGCTTCTGCCTTCTCGGCATCATCGGGTGCAGTGGGGAAGGCAGCGCGGAACATGGTCGTGAGGCTGATAGCGCCAGTGTCTAATCGACGCAGAATGAATGCATGACTTCCAGGCTATAGGTTGCAAGTGTGAAGTGTAAGTTGTTGAGCCAAGATCGAGCAGGTATAGATGATGTCTGGAGTGCATACCGTTTGGATTTTGATTCGGGCAACCTGTGCGAATGCTGAGTAAACGGTAAGAGCATAAGTGGGTAGTAGGACTCACGACAGTTGCATGTCCATCCCTAACGATCTCCTGGAACTTTACGGGGGGCGGTCTCTGTGGATCAACTGCAGAGAACGGTCAAGGTGAGGCAGGTTAGTGTCCGATCTCCTATTGAGCGGATAAAGGCATAGATACGGACTGAGTTTGATAAACGGATTTGTATGCTCGACTGGAAGCGGAGGGCGCGCGAGCAAAGAGCCCTTGGGCGCGACATAGGACTTGGATTGCTGCATGGGAGTAGCTAGGATGGAGGATTCACAGTGCTAGTTGATTCACAGGCCCGGATCGCGGACGCAAGACAACATCGCGCGCGTTGTTTGCCTCGCACAAACACCCTGGCCACGTTCACAGTCCGCCGGGGTCTGCCGAGCCCTCTCTCTCAGGCAACTCTTGTTCGACGCAGGTTCAACGCGAAATCATCACGGCATTGCACTGTCAATGGATGGCAGACAACATAGGTATATCCAGATAAATGTAGTAGTGGATAAAATGCAAAAGTGTAACGAAACGAACGAAAACATGTCGATTAGGAGGAGATAGTAACCAAAACTCAAACAGAAACAAGTCTCAAGAGAGCGTCCGTGGGTTGTCGATTGCAGTGCCAACAAAAGAGCATAAGCCAGTGCGGCCAAACATGAGTCATTAATGAGTGTCCAAATGTCAGGGCTGTCCGATGAAATGAATGAAAAACCAAAAAAAATCCAAAAGTCGAATTTTTTGTCTTGGTGGATGGATCGTGGAGGGCAAGGCAAAAAAAGCTCATCGAGCAGGGACACTCGGGCTTGCATTGGCCGCATTCCTAGGAGGTTCTCCCACTCCAGAATCGCCAGACCTGAATGCCGCAGGTGACCCCTGGCCGCCACCAGCAGCCACAGTGCTGTTTTGTGAAGAATATGGTCGTTGAGCCGAGCTACCTGTACCCGCACCCATCTCACTCGGTGTACCAAGCCCACCACCGAATCCTTGCGAAAACCTAGGATCGAACGAACCGCCAGTCATTTGAGGACCCATCCCCATGCCCATCGGGTTCATACCCTGTCCCATTCCCATACCACCCATAGGACTCATACCTGGCATCCCCATCCCTGCTGGATTCATCCCCATCGCAGGACTCATCAGGCTCATCATCGACATGCGAGGATCCATCATGCCAGCTCCCGTCATCATAGGATTCAGAGGAGTTTGATTCCCACCATCGGGGCCTGCTTGAGAACCAGCTACGGAGAACGCCATCATAGCTTGCTGGTACGCTTGCGCCGCTTGCTGAGCCGCAAACATATGTTGAGGGTTCATCATGCCAGGGTATCCTCCCCAGCCACCAGTCATCATAGGCATCATGGGGTTGCTCATCATGGGGTTACCCATCATCGGATTGTAGCCCATTTGAGGCATGCCGTACATGGAACCAGTTTGCTGCATCTGCTCGAGCTGCATACGCTGGTATTCGTCGAGCTTGCGCTGTCGGTCTTCTGCCAGACGTTTCTCACGCTCCCGCTCAGTCAAGGTAGCACCAAGCCCTCCGTCACGTTTGCGCTCGCGCTCATGAGCAGTGACAGCGCCCAGAAGACCAGTCTGTGGCGGCGGAGGCTTGTTGGGAACGTTGATAAGGGATGCGCCTGTCTCTCGTGCAAGTTCTTCCTGTCTCTTAGCCGATCGGTCCTGTTTGTCTTGAAGGCCCGCCGACAACAATCCATGAGGTGTGAATGCCTTGGTCATAGTAGCCTCTACCGGCTCTATGTTCACAAACGTATCGCGTCCATGGTTCTCCGGTTGAGGACGACCAGGTTCGAGAACCTGACTCCACATTGACTGGCGAGCAGCACCTGGCTGAGGGAATTCGGCTTGCGAACGAAGGTTGTTGTTCGGCTGTGGTGACGCGCCGCGCCGACTGCCATCGGGATACATTGACCGCCTGCCAGCGTCCGAATACTGGTCCGAGACGAAACGACGGGATTGAGGAGGTTGAGGTCCCAGAAGTTCATTGGAATATTCACCTGACAAACAACGAGGAGACATTGAGCAAAGTTCCGCACCATAAAAATACACGAAATACTCACCAGACATTCCAGGTACCTGAGGCAGGTCCCGAGGCCGTCTTGCTTGGGGAAAAGCACCTGCCGCTTCTGCAACAGATCCCCCAGGCGACACACCACGCACAGAGCCAGGATAACCAGGACGTCCAGCCATGCTAGCACTAGCACTAGGAGCATTTTGCTCTTGTCGACCACGTCTCGGAGGAGCTTCCTCGTCAGAATCTGCGTCCTCGTCATCCTCCTCCTCCTCTTCCTCTTCTTCCTCATCACTACTCTCCGCCCAAGCACCGCCCTCCTTCTTCACTTTCGCTTTCCCATTCACCCGACCTGGTTTAGTCACAGCAACTTGATGTGCAGCTTGCTGGGCCTGAGCCTTCGCTTTACGTTCTGCTGCGGACCTGGAGGGTGCGAATGATGATCGGTATTGATGGCTCTCCGTGCTTGGTTGCGGTGACCCGTCCCTAGGTGGTTCAACCACCTGGGGAAGAGGAGGAGATCCAGGTATTGGCCCCTTCTGCGACGTCGATGGTTGTTCCTCACGGTCCAAGAAAGTCAATGCTGCCAGAGCGTCAGCCGTGTCATCAAGTCCATGTTCCTCAGATTGTCGTCGTTCTGGTTCAGCAGCATAGGCAAGTCCCTCCGCACTCTCATCGTTATGCATGTCCCGTCCTCTATATTGCTCGTTGGGTTGCGCGTATGAAGAAGAAGGTTCTGCAGGAAGGGGCGGTTCGCGTCGAGACGAGGAAGCGGCTGCCATTTTATTGCCTGGGGCAGCACGTGCGCCAGAAGGTTTAGCGACAACATTGCTGTATCGGGAGGTAGCCGGGGTCCCCGCGGCGGCGGTTGCCTGGTCCGAAAGTGGGCCAGACACTGCTTGGTTCGCGGTCGCCGTGGATGAACGGTTCGAGCTCGCCTGCGATGCTTGATCGAAACCAGTGCGCATACCAGCTGCACGTCTCGGTGGAGAGTTCGCTGCTGCAGGCGGAGGAGGACTGGCCGGTTTCTGAACGCGGAGAGGCGAGACCGTGCTCTGCCGTGGAGGAGGCGTATAGGCTGATCCTGAATCAGTTGATTCCTCTTCCTCGTCTTCGTTTGCAATTGGAGGAGGTGGATGGCGAAATCTGGGTGGTCTTGCATTGTCTCCCTCGAGATGACGCATGTAATGTAAGGCAGCACCTGCATCACCTAGCATGTTATCTTCATCCTCCTCCTTCGTTTGTGGAACTGGAGCAGTAACTTTCTTGACGGGAGAAGGCGGGTTCATGCCCATAGGTGAAGGCAGCGGGAAAGTGTCTACAGAGTTATTGCGCGAAGATACCGGTCGAATACTAGGTGGGTGATCTGTCACATCGCGAAGTGTAGTTACACCCGATCCCTGTGCTGGAGAAGTAGCGCGACCGCTGAATGCTGATTGAGCAGGAGATGCAGTGTGCGGTGAACTCCTTCCAAACTGATTGGCAGCTTGAGAACCGGTGGGAGGAGGAGAATGTGGGCTAGATTGGGTATTTGAAATGGTCGTGAAACTTTGTCTCTCCCATTGGGGAGACGCGGCTCGTCTGACATTCGCAGCGAACGTTTGCAACTCTGCCTCCGGGGACATAGGTCGACTTGTGGCATTAGACTGGAGGTCCGTTTCTGTTGATTTAGCCGAATGTCCATTCGTAACCAGGCCTGGTGCGTTAGGAAGAGGAGGTGATTGCTGCTTCAGATGGCTGAGCTTTGAATCAGGCCGAGAGACGTTGTGCGAGCCTTCACTTGACTTCGTATTGAAAACCACATCAGAAGGACTAGCCGATGTCGCACTTGGACTCATTGTGATAATGCCCGCGTAGACGCTATGAGCAATATCACTCTCCTGAGATACGTCCGGGACAGGATGTGGTGGACTCAATGAGAGTGAAGGCCGGTTACTTGGGTGCTGTTCACCAGAATGCGACCGGCTAGCATCCTGCGCGACGCTACGTTCCGTGATTGGACTCAAAGCCCGAGGTGCAGAAGCTTCAACGGTAGGCGTCGCATGTTCGCGTTCGCGCTCGAAGTCAAGAGGAGGGAGATGCATGGACGCCTGCGCAGGCTGCTGAGACCCTGATGCCTGAGGTTGATCTGAATGGCCCAAATCGCTCACTACAGGGAGCGGTGGAAGTGATGGAGGCTCGTCCTTCGGTACCGGCGGCGGAGCCCTGTCGCTTGCAGGTCCGCGCATTCGGTCCCAGAGAATCCGACGCAAGGAAACCCGAACAGTTGAAGTTCGGTCATCGCGAATTTCCAGTCCCTCTGCGAACTCACGGTCCAGAAATAAAAGCTGTATTGCGTTCAGCACACAGAATGACAGAAAATTATGATATCTTACCTCCTTGTGGGGCCCAATGGGATATGCGAACATCATTGATTGTGGATCTCGAGGATCCCAGCTATAAATGCGCGGACGCCCATACAGCTCGAATGCATCATGAATGCCTTGAGACAACTGTGAGACATGATCTCAAGCGTAACGTGCATAATAAACGTACCAATGAGCCACTTGAGCATCTCTGAAGCCCTTGAATTACCGCCTTCAAACTCTGGCATAATCAACAGCCATCCCTCTTTATTCTTCATCATTCCAGCCATTTCTTCATCCCCAAGCTGACCCTCAAGCTTCATCAGCGTGCTGCGACTTATCAACTCGGGTCGCTCAGGATAGACTGCAAACGCCTGATTAACTTCACGGAAACTGAGTAGCGCCTTCTTCCTATCTTTGTGCTTAGGCGACGCGAAAAGCTGTAGGATAGGTTTGGCCGGTGCAACAGGACGCGGAGGACTTTTTTCACGGGAGAAGAGGTTAGACATGCGCTTCTTCCTGGGCGGCGCATTGGGGGACCCGGGTCTAACATCAGTCGAAGACACCGAAGCACCGTCCTGGTGTGCCCCTCCAGCTGTGACGACCATCCATAATCGCTTCCAATCTGTCTGGCCAGCTAAACGAATGCGAACCCAACCTTCCATTCGGCCTCGAACAAGAGGCGAAGGCGCGTCACGACCGTCATTCAGAGTGATTCGAAGAAGATGAGCTGTGTACATCTCCTCCAGCCTGGACTTCTCCCAAGCTGAGAGTCTAAGTGCGGCAACCCAGGAGATAAGTGCTTGAGTAGTCGGGCAGGAGAACAGCAACATGTTCAGTCCTGCGGTATTCAGGGTGAAGACGTTCATGTATTTTTGCGGCGGTGAGTTTCCCATTGCAGGGATGCTAATCGCACCGACCACTTGAACGAACTGGCCAAGGCGGAAGTTCAGGAAATACTCTGATTAACATATGCAAGCATACTCACCGCATCGGTGACATTGATGTAACTCGGGGGTACCTGTCTACCCTGCTTGCTAGCTTCTTCAATCTCTTTCATGTCCCACAGACTAAGTGTCGTGCCACCCAGCTGAGCCCATACGTCCCGCCAGCCTTCGTCCTTTGCTGGTTTTTGTCCATCCGGTTGTCGTTCCAGTTTGCGCACCATAGGCCCTGAGAAGTAGATCTTCTGTCCATGAGCCAAAGTAAGGTTGACTATTGACTTAATCTCGGGATGTAGGGGTGGTAGAGGTTCAGGTTGTCGAGTTGTAGATGTGCGATTTGGAGCTGAGGCACCCTGTTCCCCAGTAGTCTGGGGTACATCACCAGAGGTCGACAGTTCTAAGGGTTTATCAGGACTACGTCGTTTCAGAACGTTAGACTGCTTTGATGCGTCATTCGGCGCATTCTGTTGTTGATTAGGTGGTATCGGTGGTTGTGGGGTGTCCTGTTGGGAGTGTTTGTGCTTAAAAAGTGAAAATGACGATGTAGTACGAGTATGAGTAGGAGCTGGCGGTGCAGCTGGCGTCGAGGGACCGGCAGAACTCTGAGCACCCATCGGTAGTTGAGGATGCGGGTCCTGGTGTGGTGGTGGTGATTGGAGGTCAGAAGGGAAGTCGTGAGTACTTGCACGCTGTTGCTGTTTCCATTGTTGGAGTTGCGCAGGTGAAATGAAACCTTGGTTGCGGCTATCCCATCTAGGACTTGAACTGGGCGATATCGAGGCCATTGGAGAGGAAAATCAACACAGGACGGGTACAAAAAGCATTCAATAATGATGGGTAACGCCAAGGAAGAGCTAGAGAGCAGTGCAGGACGCGTGCCGTCCATAATGATATCATCTACAGTGCTCTCGGCTTCGCTGTTTCTCTTCTCCCGTACATAGCTCACACATTCGAACATCTTCCGGGAGGGTTGTGGAAAGGCAGAGGACCCGGACTGTGGCTAACGTCGACCATCAGACACCCTGTCAAGGACGGGACGTGAAACATCCCAGGAATACATTCGAAGCGCAGAACTAGTGTCATCATCATACATTCGAGCAGGTGCTTGCAACTCTACTACTTTACAATCTTGACTGGGTAACATCTGCAACCTTGACAACCCTTCAAGAAAGTTAGCTTTGCGTATTCATGACAAAGGAGTATCCTTACAATTTGCCAGTGTTTCCGCCGACGAAGAGCAGCTTTAGGGCTTCTGAGGCATTATCCAACCCTTCAACCAGGTGGGTCTTACGTTTGATTTTGCCTTCTGCAAGCCATTGTGAAAGTTCTTTGAGAGCTGACGGATACTGCGCGGCATAGTCAAACCTGCAAAAGCTATCCTCAGAAACTTTGCAATAGGCCAGTGAATAAGTCAAGCACGTACACAATGAAACCTTCCAGTTTTGCGCTTTGTGCGATCAAGTTCATGTAGTTCGTGAGGCCCTTAGGTAGCGCATCTATAGAAACTCAGCATCAAGATCTCAGAAATCTCGCTGGCAATACTCACTATAATCCGCGATCGCTCCACAGAAAACGATCCTAGTGTGTTTCTTCATCCGCGTCAGAGCCAAATCCAGGATCGAGCCACCAACGTTATCAAAGTAGACGTCAAAGTACCCAACAGCTTTCTTGAAGTCATCTCGGAACGTGGGACTCTTGTAGTTCAAAGCCTTGTCGACTCCAAGCTCGTTCTTCAGCCATTCGCACTTGTCCGGGGAACCAGCAAGGGCAACGACCTTCGCGCCGACTAACTTGCCTAGTTGACAGACGATGGAGCCAGTCGCGCCAGCAGCCGCTGAGACTACTAGAGTCTCACCTGCTTTAATTTGGCCCACATGGAAGAGACCCTAGTATCAGCCAGTTTCAGTACTGAGTAGTACCACGTAGTTCGGGTTATGACATACAAAGTACGCAGTGAGGCCTATAAATGCATGAGCGACGTTGCTTAAGGATAAGTGGGAAACTTGGCACACACCATTTATTCCAAGTACACCCAAGAAGTCAATAAGCTCAGCACCTGGGGGAATGCTGAAGCACGAATCTCAGTCACCTCGCAAAGTAATAGGTATCATGGGAGAAATGCAACCTACACGATCTTCTGAAGACCCTTCGCGGGTACTACCATCCACTCCGACCAGCCTATCAGCGTTTCAACACAAGCGGACCACTGCAGTATCTTGAACTTATATTCATGCACATACCAAGCATTCCACTAACAAGATCCCCCGGTACAAACTTGACACCCTCTCCCACCTGCACAACCTTGGCAAGCGCACCCGCCTTCATAGTCTCACCAATCTTCACAGGTTCGAGATAACTCCTCTTATCATCCAACCACCCCCGATTGGCAGGGTCAAGCGAGACATAGAGAACCTGTACAAGCACTTCGCCCTTGCCAGGCTTCAAGTCAAGTGGGAGCACCTCTTTGCGAAAGGTGTTGGCTTTGATAGGACCTGTTCCCGGTCTCTCATTCAGAACATAGCGTGTATACTGAGAAGGAGCCATAGTGAGTTCTGGTATGAGATTTGTGGGAGGAAAAACGTCAGGAGCTGGAATAAGTACTCACGACGTACTCACGTCGGTGACCTGTATATGCCGATTGGTTCAAGCAACATTTGATCTAGTCCGGAGAGAAACAAGCCGGCACTTGTTACCAAGCAGTGAGTGGAGTCTACATAGGAGGATCACGTTGGTGTGCAAGGAAAGAAAGAACGTTGAGCTGACTGAGAAGGTTCGGCCATGTAATTTCAAAGCGAAGGTCATATGTGAGGTATACCCGAGCTATGCAAAATATGGCCAAGTCGCGTACTGCTTAATTACTCAGACGCGTTCTGAGTTGAATAACTTATTGAACATTGCATGCAGCCTGACAGTCGGATATATAACGCGTCTTGCGGGTCGTGTTGAACACGTTATGTGCACATGGAAGGGTAAACCGAAATTCAGAAATGTGATTGAACCGTAGCCTATTAGTACTAGGATACATCCTTCAAGGCTTTGAATCATCTAACTACATCAAGACCGGCTCGCTACGCACCGACCATTGCAATCGCCAAGAACAACGGCCGATATCCTGCAGCCGCGCTTCCAAGAAACAACGGTACGATGCCTATGTACAAGACATCCAACCAGGGAGTACAAAAACTTAACTTATCAATAACAACCGGTGCCGCCCAGATGAGTACAAGGGATAGAATGTATTGTGTAAGATGTCGAAAGGGTATACGCGGTGACATGACCGCAGGTTAGGAAGTGAGTAGGGTTTCTCAGAGGGCGAAGGAAACGACGACTGCAACGATGGCACTAAAGGCCAAAGCGGGAGCACTGAACTTGTGGAAAGCAGCAGCTCCGGAGCCGAGGGGGTCGAGACCAGCGTTGGCTGCTCCGACGGGGACAGCAGCGTCGGAAGTGCTAGTGGGAGCAGCAGAAGAAGCGACACGACTTATGGACCCGGGGGGTACAACCAAACTGCAGAAGATGTCAACGAATATACATCCCAAGAGGTTAGATATATCTTACGTGGTGGCGGGGGTCGCGATGTCCGCGACGGAGGAAGAACCACTGGCAGAAGCAGCGGACGAAGAGGAAGCGTTCACAGCGGCATTCAGGGCCTCTGGCAAGCAGGCAGAGTTGTCGCTACCCTTGACCGTCACCTATGCCCGGAATCAGAATAGGTTCGTTTCAAAGCAAGGGATGGAAATGCGTACAGCACCACTCCAGGCCTCCGCGCCATTAGCATCCACAAGGGAGAACATAGCCTGAGTACCGGCGGGGAGGTCGACGGTCCAGGTGATGGATTGGCCCTTGTGGTCATCTCCAAGGTCAGCACTGGAAAATTTATTGTCAGCTTTGGCCTTCAGAGCGTTGCAAGAGGCGTAGTCACGTACAGGACCTGGTTGCACGGATCTTCCGTGGGGGTAACGATGAGGTCGAACGGTGCAGCACCCTCCTTCCAAGTGACATGGACAGGTTGGCACTATGGTACAGTAAACATAAGCACTAAAACACGTCGTTCGATGGCTGAAAGCACATACCTGAACGAGTTCAGTAGGGGTATCGATGGTCAGTTCCGCCGAAGCGGCGAGGGCAAGGCTCGAAAAGATCGCGAGGGAAACGAGTGTGGAGTACATTTCGTTAGGATGTGGGGGGGATTTTGCGGCAAGGGAAGGGAGCGTTATAGCTCAGGCCAGAGGGCGGCAGTAGACAACGAGGAGGGAGGAGGAGAGAGGCAACGGAATTTCTGCCGGTCCAAGCAAAATAACGAATGCTGAGATCAAATTACCATTGTGATATCTCCAAATAAGGAATATAATGCCAAGTATTTCAAACTCAGATGGCGATTGTCACCGTGCGGGAATTGATCCCCGGTTGCAGGACGCCTGATATTCCATTCTCCCTTTGGCGTCGAAGGTATGTGGCAACATGAAACAATGGCATTGACTCCAGGAAATGCACAAAAGAAGGGGCACGGAGCCGTACAACGATATCGAAAGGTATAAAGAAACCCCAGGAGAGACAACGGTCATAGTTTAGCTTTACCGTCGAAACTCGCCAACATCGTTCTCTTGGTGATGCTGTCAACATTTCAATGTCGGAGTCAGTATGTGGGAATAGGGGAAAACATCATCAGCCCCACAACGTGGGTACCGTACTTACCCTCCGTGTTCGACGATGGACGGGGTCTGTTTCAAGCCCTCGACCGCAACGCGGTCCTCGGCCGGGACGTAGTCTCGTTTTGTTTCCCCCACATAGACCTGAATATCCCAGCGTCAGCATGCACAAACACCGATACCCCTTCATCCCCCACCCAGAGGGGCACGTTATGGGGCACACATGAACACGAGATGATGATCAATGACATACCTGACGGGGTCGCCAGATCTTGACGCCTCCTTCCTGCAACATCATTTGTCTCCAATGTGCGAGCCAACCAACGACTCGGGGAACAACGAAGAGTACAGGGAAGAAGTCCAACGGAAAGCCTAATTACGCGAGACGCGGAAAGAAACCAGTCAGCGCTCCGTCAATGAGGTCCTTGCATGATGCAACGTTTCTTCTCACCCATTGCACGGTAAATGAGACCACTGAAGACGTGCTTTGTCAGTTTGCGCTCATACGAGGGAACATGCGCTATAGTCTAAAGCGCGTTGCTTACCTCCTGTCGTTGTTAGAACGTAAGTCAGTACAACTCAATGGGTAAAACGTGTGATCTGACGAACCAGAAATCCACGTTGGGGGCGAGCTTACGCTTGATGAAGTATTCATCCTTCATAGCGGCATCATGCAAGGCCATAGCGGTCTCTAGCAATTCATCCTTGCCAGTCCTATTTCATTCAGACGCCATTAGTCTCAGTCAGCAATGACTCAATGACAGAGGCGCATGTAACGGACACTTTAAAGACCTCATCGGCAGTTTTACGGACAATGAACGATCTTGGATCAGACTGCAGACCTTACATTAGTGATGTAACAGCGAATGAGAGCGCTAGCTTACAGTCTTATATACCCTGCAAGACATTACAATGAGTCAGAGGATATAAAACGAGAATATGAACACCCTCACCGATGTCCGAAGCCAGAAAGGGTCTTTTCTCTCCGCTTAACTGCTTCAATGAACGCAGGGACATTCTCTGGTCTGAAACATGCGTTTGAACACCTGTATGATGAAATACCATGCATCACCACTTACTTTCCAATGGATAAGAGCATTCGGATGACAGCTTCGTTGGCACCACCATGAAGCGGTCCGCTGAGGGTCGACGCCGTCCGTAAATGACAGCACGGCGTGTTGAAAGAAGAGAAAACATACTATAATGACGCACAACCAGCACTATGCCAAGAGGTTAATATTCTCGTAAGAGGATATAAAGACTCAAAACCCACGCTATAGCCGAATACGGGTCCACAAGTGAGCTTCCGGTTTGCAGGACTGTCGTACATGAAGCATTCAGCTCATGATCAGCATGAATGAGGAACAGAACATCCAGAGCCTTCTCCAGCACAGGGTTTGGTACATAGTTCTGCTCGCTCAGGTGGTCCATCTGGTATAGAAAACTACGACAATGCATGGTCATTCAACCTGACGGAACATGAGTTGTGAAATGAACCCACGAGCCAGTGTAGCTGAGTCCGACAGGAGGGGTCACGAAGTCTCGGCCTTGCCGAACACGATATGCCATCCTACATACCATGCTAGGTCAACCCAAAGTCGCTAAGGCAACTAAATTGAAAATGACCTACGCTGCTAGCGTTGTTGCTTTACCAATAATGCGGTATATTTGCCTATCCATAGTGGCGAGTGACTCCTTATTGCCTTGCGTATACAACCGCTGACCTGTAACGCGGGAATCGAGCAGTCAGAGTTTCACATAACAGTGGGAAAACTCAAAACGATAATACCCTGTAACGAAGGATTCGCTTCACCGTAGTACGAACCCAGCATCGCAAATGCACTAGTCAACATACTCATGGGATGTGCGTCGTAGCTCCATATGACAGAGTCAGCGGTGCGGTTCGAGCTTCAAAGACAGATATGAAGGGGCTAACCGGAAAGAACGGAAGAAGCCCTCAGCGTCAGAGTGCATGATACCATGTCGAAGCACTTCCGATTCGAAATGCTTGTGCTGGTCTTTCGTGGGTAAAGAGCCGTAAATAAGCAAGTACGCGCTCTCGAGATGCGATGACTTCTCAGCGAGTTGCTCGATTGGGTACCCTCTGTTACACAAGGGGTCGTAAAGCAAGAGTGCCGGCGCTGCAATTTCGAATGCACTAACCGATAACGCAAAACTGCACACAAGTTAGATACCTCGCTTCAGAATGCATTATTTAACACTGTAATGTGACCATACCTCCAGCATCTCCGTCAATGAACGTGATTTGACTCCGAAGAACAGCAGTATTCAAGAAGCCTTTGTCTTGCACGCGAAGTCCCTTCTCAGTTTCATTCTCGGCCCGTTCTCTTGGTTTCCGGGGAGCTTTGATATCCTTGAAAGCGGTCGCAGGAATCGCATTATCCTCAATCCTAAGCCGAACCGAAAATTGCATTAGCATTCTTTAATTCTAAATATGTTGTATTAAGTAGTGTCAAGCTCAATACACACGGAATAGTGTAGGTCTTTCCAGTCCGATTGTCACGAACAGTCAAGGATTCCTGGGAATTAGACTGTGTCGGTTGTCCCATGGTTCAGAAAGACAGTGAGGGGAAGAAAGAAAGACGTACGACACAGACCACTGGATCCGAGCTCTGCCTCTCCGGCTGGATCCCCAACGCGAACCCCACTTGACAGTGATCGGGGTTGTAAGCGCTCATACATCTATGCTGTGACATGCCGGCGGGTGAATCACATGTAGGATGCTTGGGGAATGAAAGGAAACGCGTTCTATCTTAAACATTTTATTCATTTGTGAAGTTGAAGCATGAGGTAAGTAAGTCGTGAAATACTCAAGTAACTGAGATAAAGGATTCAAAAGGAATATAAGATTCAAAGATCCCAAGAACGATACGGCTACAGCGACTACTGTATGATAATCATCCAAGCCAGAACAAAGTAGAAGAGACTGTCCCAGGAATCTGGTCAACATTTATTCCAACCATGCAATGGGGCACTTACAACAGAGGGTATACTGCAAGTAATATGCGTTGTTGCTCGATCTTCGTACCATCAAGGAAGTTCACAGAGGCTGGGACAAAGGCATCAGTACTTCAGCTGCAAGATTCTCTCCCAGGTACTTACCCCAGACGCACCAAGCCCAGGCTGCCAAAGCTACCGGTGCTCTCACGTAGATCAAATGCACAAAGGTTGAGACTAAAGCTGCAATATTTAGTGGCGCGACACAGTATCCTAGAACACAGAGGCCTTGGAAGAACGACCTGATTTGATGAGAAAATTAGTACCAGCAAGACGCTACGAAATATGTCTGGAAGGCATACACTCGTCCACCAAGAAGCTAGAGCATAGAAGATGGAAGATCAGCGGCACATTCTGGTAATAAAAAGTATGGCCTTGCCTTCGCCTGAACAGTGACAACCAGTGACCCTAGCGAGATGATGACAACCACACTAGTGAACACACCAAGCGACTGAGAAGGAGGTGCCTGAAAACCAGGTAAGCTTGGTATTTCAACTAATCTCCAAGGCGGTTTAACCTACATTGATGCTAAGGAGGATTCCCAATAGCAGACAAAGCACAAGTGGACCCCAGAGATCCCAATCTCTAGAGTATTCAAGGTGAGTCCAACCAAAGTTAAGTTCATGGCTCTCACGTACCGAAGAAGTTCTCGACTGCTTCCTGAGCGAGGAGGATATAGCACTTGTACCAGTTTCGTGTAGATTGAGAGGAGGTCGCGAGCCTGATAACAATATGAGATACTGAGCGGTCATACACTGCCGCACATACAATGGTTGTAGTGATTGGTTCGTCTAGGGTATCAACACCTGTATACCTATGGATAACGGTCGGAATGCACCACGACAGACCACATTGACATGACCTACCTCGTCTCAACCTGTACCCCACCTACTGTTCTTCTTGATGACGGCGGCACGCCATTTGGACCACTACCAATATTTCCTGATACTGGTGTACGAGGGTAATCGGAACCGGAAGGGGTAGCAAGCTGTTCTGCGGCGCGCCCTTTGCCTTTGTCTGCCGCAGTAGCAGACAATGGTGTCGTCTGCATTGAAGGGTGCGAGAAACCAGGGATAGCCTCTTCGTCAAAATCCTCCTCGTCATCTACCAGTAGGTCAATACATTGGCTTAAGCGTGAGGTTGGTACGAACCTGCTTGAATGAACTGAGAGGTAGATGTCAGTGGCGTTGTCATACTATCCTCTGGATGCTGCATGTTGAACTTTGTGTCAGGGCGTTCAAATCAAGGTGAAGAAACTAAAGAATTAGTAGAATGAGGTTCCAAGGTGCATCGAGTTACAGCAAGCCGTTCACGCAGTTCTTGTGGGCGCTCTAACTGCCACGTGGGGAACGTGGAAGAGAATAGACGCCCACTGACGCGTCGCGCTTAGACTAGCGAAAGGCATAGGCTGAACTCGTCCTCTGCATCTTACGTCCTCCTCACGTCCTCCACCTCGTTCTAGCCACACCCGCAACTAAATCATTCTCGCATAGCTATGGTATGTAGAATATAAAGCCCGGCTTTAGATTGAACTGTTGCTAACGTAATGTCGCAGGGTAACGCACCGTCCGGACTTCCTGGTGGCCCACCGGGAGCCAACCCACCTCAGCAGAACCAGAAGAAAGACGAGCAACAACAACAGAAGAAGAAATGGGAGCCCCCTCTACCCACTCGTGTTGGAAAGAAGAAGAAAAAGGGTCCGGCTTCCGCCTCTAAGCTTCCCCAGGTCTTCCCAACGACTCGTTGCAGACTGAAACTACTCAAGATGGACCGTATCAAGGATTTTCTGCTTTTGGAGGAAGAGTTCATCCAGAACCAGGAGCGTCTGAAACCGGAGACTAGAGAGGACAAGAATGAGGAGGACAGGACAAAGGTGGATGATTTGCGAGGCAGCCCAATGGCGGTTGGTACTCTGGAGGAAATCATTGACGATGATCATGCTATCATCTCGTCTGCTTCTGGTCCGGAGTACTATGTGTCCATCATGAGCTTCGTCGACAAGGACCTACTGGAACCAGGCTGCTCCGTACTGTTGCACCACAAGAACCAGTCTATTGTCGGTGTTTTGCAAGACGACACAGATCCCATGGTCAGCGTCATGAAGCTCGACAAGGCACCAACGGAGAGTTACGCGGATATTGGTGGTCTTGATCAACAAATTCAAGAGATCAAGGTAACTACCGTTATCGTTCAGTGTTTTGTTTTGTTTTCTGACAAGTGTGACGTACTTTATAGGAATCTGTCGAGCTACCTCTTACACACCCAGAACTCTACGAGGAAATGGGTATCAAGCCACCAAAGGGTGTCATTCTTTATGGTGTACCGGGTACTGGCAAAACCCTTCTCGCCAAAGCCGTCGCCAACCAAACGTCAGCTACCTTCCTTCGAATTGTCGGTTCCGAGCTTATTCAGAAGTACCTCGGAGATGGTCCTAAACTAGTAAGGAACGTCTTCCGCGTGGCTGAGGAGCATGCACCCAGTATTGTCTTCATTGATGAGATCGACGCTATCGGTACCAAGCGGTGAGTCGCATATATGCTCCCTTTGACAGTCTGGGATTACTCATAAATGTGAAAACCTACAGATACGAGTCAACATCGGGTGGTGAACGAGAAATCCAACGTACGATGTTGGAGCTGCTCAATCAACTAGACGGTTTCGATACACGAGGGGACGTCAAGGTCATTATGGCGACGAACAGGATTGAGACACTTGACCCCGCTTTGATTCGACCGGGTCGTATTGACCGTAAGATCGAGTTCCCATTGCCAGACGTTAAGACCAAGCGACACATCTTCAAGTGAGTCCATAACATCAGTTTCATGGTCTATCCCATTTACTTACGCATTTCCAAACTTAGGCTTCACACTTCACGTATGAGTCTCTCAGAAGACGTTGACCTTGAAGAGTTTGTCACTACCAAGGACGATCTTTCCGGCGCCGATATCAAGGCTATCTGTACAGAGGCCGGTCTGCTTGCGCTTCGAGAACGGAGGATGCGTGTGACGAAGGCGGACTTCACGGCGGCAAGAGAGAAGGTTCGTTCAATCCAACTTCATGAGATTGTTAGGTGCTAACTGAGTTTTCGTTCTATAGGTGCTGTACCGGAAGAATGAGGGCACACCTGAGGGTTTGTACCTATAGTTTAGATCTTTATCAACTGGTTTCGAGTGGTTGTTTCTAGCTTTCTACTTGTTTATCGTATGTCTGCACGCTCTGTGTAATCCATGCATCTTCGATTACTGGAATATTTTGAGAAAGCATCGATTTACACTGGCAATCGAAAATAGCCTGTGTAGGGGGGTTTAGATGAATTGATAGGATGTACTTACTCAGAGGAAGGATGAAGGGGATCTCACTGTCTTATCAGCTGTATTTAATCAGATCAACCCGACGTCACCAAAGTCTCGGCTGTTTTTAGTCTCGTACCGCGATCAATACACTAGTACTACAATGACTCTCAGAGTAGGCTATGGTTTGTTTCATCGTATTGACTATTGATTGTGATGAAAGCGGTCTAACGTGCTTGAGTTTGTAGTCCGAGAGCACTTTTCGTCCCCTCTTCTGCAATACGCGGAAGCAGACGGCGGGCAGACATTCACGCTGGTAGAATGTCCAAGTGAGTCTGTCTAAGTCTGACTTTCCACATCGTTCTTGGCCTGACTATGCGAAGGTGGTACTGGACAACTCATCTCACGACTGACTAACGATGAGGTTGATGTCGCGATGTAAGCCTTTTTGACTTGAGTACCAAAGTCCGAATTACACTGATCTACGACGTTGGCCCAGTGCTTTGACTGATCCTCTCATTTCCGGGATTGCAAAAGGATCCGAAGCGTATAAACTCGTTGGCAGCTATGTCACGACACCATTGAATTGGTATGTACTCGTATTGGTGGATCGCTAGTTGACATCATAAAGTCTCAAACGAGACCTGTATAGGGCCGTGATCACAGGAAAGGATTCAAAGTATCAATCGATACCGGACCTCAAGGATACGACATTGGGCATCTCGCGCCATGGTAGGTGAGTATAACTCCATCTGTGTACGAAGGTGACGAGACTCAGTCTGCGATGGAAGGATAGCGGAAGCCAGACCATGGCTTTTGTGATGGCTCTCCAGCAAGGTTGGTCTACGGAGGACCTCAAATTCCAGGGTGCGTGACTAGAATCCCGCAACGTGTTTACATGGAGCTGAATGGATATTAGTCAATAACGACATCCGAGGCTTGATCGACTCTGTCAATGACGGCTCTACCAGTGCCTTCATGTGGGAATGGTTCACAACGAAACCGTTCGTAGATGCCGGAGAAGTTCGGTTTGTGAGTATATAGTTTTCGTTGGGACGATATTTGGAATGTGAGCTCACCAAAAGTTTCTCAAGATCGGTTCGGTACCGACACCTTGGCCATCTTGGTTGATTGCTGCACACCCCACTCGTGCTCGGGCCGACGTTCTGTCTACCTTCTTGAACACGTTGTCTACATACGTCCGCACATTCGACTCCGAAGAGAAGAGAGCCAAGGATGATGTTGAGTTCATCAAGGCCAAGTTCGGATACTCGGAAGAAGATATCAAGGTATATCTCTTCCTCTCAAAGACGGTAGTGAACATGACGTTTTATAACTCGTCTGCAGGCCTGGTTGAAGACCGTTGCATATCCAAATGACTGTGCATCGATCCCGGCTACCGTCATCAGCGACACCTTAGGGTAATGTTCATTCCGTTCTGTAAGTTTAAGTTGATGACCTGACTTCGTAATCTCAGGGTGCTTGAGAAAGCTGGTTTCATTAAGAGCCCTGAAGGCGGTTTCGACATCGCGCAATTTGTGAATAAAGACGTCGTGTCGCTCACTTGACACCGTTAACCGTTCGAGAAAAGACTGAACAAGATAACATAGATAGAGATGGAACGTCTGTTGTACAACATAAGTGAAAGAAACTAACATGCTAATAAGGTCCAAGGCCACCTCAGCTCTTGGCAGCCATCTTTCGCGTGAGACTCCTGAGTCTGTCTGCATTCTTCTTCCGCCTCTCAATATCGACATCCACGGCCGTGCTTCTCGCGAAACCGGCATTCGCCCTGGGCGCAACCGTGTAGCTTCCCAGCTCCCTCTGAGGGATCATAACAGCGTTCTTGCGAGTACGATTCTTGTCCTCTTCTCGTGCCCTGGCAAGAATAGCGTTGAGCCTCTCACCGCCTCGGCCCTCTTCGGCCATTTCCGCTAAAGGAATGACACGGTCCCTGTAGGATGCGCTACGTTTGATGATAGGTCGCGACCAGGCTGAGACCAAGGCATTCGCGGCACGCGCAATGTCGGGGGTGACACGTTTGCATTTGGTGTAGAAGACAACGACACGGCCGAGTTTAGATTCTTTGAGCACGTTCGTGTCGATGAATTCCATCTTCTTCAAGATGGGGAAGAACTCCTTTTGGATGTCAAGCGCAGGAAGGGATCGGTCTGGTAAAGGTTCCAACCATTTCCCAACAGCTTCCAGTAGATTGTTATCAATGATAGACTGAGCCAACGCTGTCCTAAATAACCAATCCAGATGAGTGCCTGAAAGGAAATGTGATGAGGTGATACATACTTTCGCAATACCTCCATCACCTGAGGCAAAAGCCTTAATTTAGCTGTGGCTGGAAGCTTCTCACGATTGGCCTGTTCGTCGTCGACAACGGCAGAAAGCATTGCTTCGCGAAGACGAGACACCTCCTCATCTGCCGCTCGATCCAAAACGTCCTCGTCAGCGTCCTTCTTCTTCCGCTTCGGCCGCGAGGTCTTCTTTGGTTTTAGGATAGCCTCAAGTCGCATATCCAACTTGAGCTTATTAGCTGAATATCATATACAACATATGTTTAGTCATCACATTTTGCACGAATTTGAAGGGCCTAGGTACCTTGCTCGGGAGGAAGTTGACTCAAATCAATCTCCTCCAACTGCTTTCGCTTCCTCTTCTTTGTACCCTGTCTTCTCTCTCCATCACCACCAGACCTTTTGGATACTCTACGTTTGGGCTGAGGAGCTCGTTGTTGGACGTATTCATCCCCCGAGTCGCTCGACGATTCAAATGCGTCACCGACAGGTGAGCGAGACGTTCGCTGACGGACAACGGGGCCCTCTAAGAAGAATGAATACCAAACTATGGCTCATACGGGGAGTAACTCACCGTCAAGGTCAGAAAGGTCCGAATCGGAACCGAAGACCTCTCGTTCTAGGTCGTTTTGCTGGAGAGATGTCAGATGAGAACATAACATAGGAATAAATGCGTACGTACATCCATTCTACTTGTACAATCGAGAGGTAGTGTTGGAAAGAGTGCAAGGTTGGAGGTGCAGTCGAAGGTGCAACGGACACGCGCTTTGTCAATGCGATCTCCCAAATAAGGACATCACGCCGTGACACGTTGTTGATCGATCGTCCTGAAATGGAAAGTTATCATTCTTAGACAACGTTCAAGCTTTGAGCAGCAAAACCTTGGCGGGAACGAGAGCATCATTTGCAACTACTACGATTCATATGCACGGAAAGACAGATGGGTATGTTACACTGAGGATAAATGCATGGTTGTCTCTCAATGGAGTGAATAAATGAAGGATGAATAACTTAAAAACGTGGAAGTGATTCGGATGGAGAGGGATTTCTGGCGAGCCCGCCAAGGTATCATGATTGAAGCATAAAATAAAAGAGAAGTGATCCATCTAGAGAAAATGACAAAAGTTGTTTCAGCCTTTGCTGTCTCATGTATCCTGATCTAAACTTACCAGTAAATCTCCCCGCCAGTTACGATCTATCTTCAATCTGAAGACAAACAGAATGTGCACATGCGGCATTTAGCTTCGCTCCTTCCCTCAGCACCAGATCGCCGTCCGGCCTAATGGCGAGCCAATTAGCAATAAGTATATCTCCTTGTGGCATGATATTTTCGTCCTGAGGATACACAATGGTGCCTTGAAGAGGTGCGGCGGTGCTCATGACGAAGAGGGTGGCCAAGAAGAGAGCGCAGAAATGCATTGAGGAATGGAAAACTCCAGCGAAGGGAAAGAAAAAACTGAAATAAAGGAATGCTGCAAATCCCTGAGAGAAGACCACGTCAGCACACCACAGAAATGCAAAGCCATAATCCTTCGGACGTACCTCGCCGTAAATCAAGTACAAGAAGAGATGACCGCAGACTGCTTACAAGCAGAGAGGCAAGTCTGACGAAAGAATGAAGGAACATACCTGACAAGTGCCTTGCATTATATATACATCTATCCTGATATCGCTGATTATGCCTATCCGATGTGTGGGGAGACATCTGTTCCCATGAACGGGTGACAGGCCGTCGAGTGTCTGTAGACTGCTACTACTATGGTAGGTAGATGATGGTGATGACAACGGGCGGTAATTGTGTAGGAAGGTTGCCGCGATTCGGTAGTTATGAAATGTTGAAGACAGCACTATACCACAAAGACAAGGATAACGCTCAGAGTATCATGTTCGGAGGGTCATGCCGACGACATCACGACGCTGACCTGCTTCGTGTGTTTCCCACAGACGTCCACTATTGACAGAATCGCCAAGTCAGTATCACGGTTCTTGCACTATGGGCGTCCGGACCAAGAGCTTGGTCGAAATGACCGTGCTTCAGCTGTAATGCACATAGTATACCTGGAGAGCATAAAGTTAGCACTACACAGGGAATGTGGCGCTATTCCAACAAGTACAGTAGGTCGGTATGTTATTAGGAATGAATGAAAATCATATTACTCTGCACCGCCGGCGAGGCAATCCTCGATGACAGATTGCTGTTTGTTCGCGGGGTGCACGTTCGAAATCCGAACTTTGCGGATTGCGACGAATCCCACGCCAGGCCCTCGCGTAGGCCACAAGGAGGTCCAATAGTTGCACGAACAGCTCTAGTCACGGTGATCCATACGAGAACTATAATCAATGTAGCTCTGGTGAACTGGAGTTGGTTGTGCAGACTGTTCGAACCCACCTTGATTAAGGGCCTAAGCGCTATCTCCATTCATCCGAGCGAGAATGTCAGCTTGCGAGGAATCCATGGATGTCTTTGTCCGAGACTGCACGGCAAGATTGGTTCTTATGAAGACTTTCACGAAGGTGATTTACGTGGAAGTTATTCGCAAAAAGGTTATTCGCGCTCCTTCTTTTGATGGGTGTCACCATTATTCTCCACTTCCAATCGATTACTACGAAGCGAAATACGTCACCGAGAACTTGCGGGCAACTTGTGTATCACAGTTGGTACTTAGAGGATGGCCGTATCATTAATTGAGCTCCTTACTTTCAGGCGTAGGTATCGCCGTCGCCTGCATTGCATTGAGAGGGTCATCGCGGAGTGTGCCAGAAGTTATCATCTGGCAAGAACATTTATTGACGAACTCAGGGCAGGCGATAGACGCTGCATGTATCTGAAGCGCCCTGATCGAAAGACGTAACCGGAGGACCGGTTCCTCCTCAAATACAGTACCTTTTCTACCTTTACCCCCATGTTCTTGTACCACCCGCTGTTCTAGTCTGTCTTTCCCGGCCGTCAGCTCTGGCCGACACTTGTACCATGTCCACAGCTGTACTGCCTCCGATGGCTGCGCTGGGCGGTCCCGATGCTCACTTGGCTGCTTCAGCTTGTGCACCGAATCCCCCGAAACGAATAACACCATCCGCGACCAGGACGGGTTCAAAAACAAGAGACAGACCTCTTCCACCATTGCCGACTTCTCCAAGGCCCGAGGTACGTGCGAGCAAGCATCCGCCAACATCTTTCAGGACGTCCCTAGCCCGATCGGAACGACGGTTTTCAGGCATTGTACTTCGTCTTTGGATGCAAAAACTATTGCAATCGCCTCGAACACTTTCGACGTTACTATGCTTCACGACCTGGCGCGACTTCCACGCTCTGGCAAGCTCTTGCCGGAACTTTCGGCATATTTTGGCCTTTCAGGAATGCAGAGATGTCTTATTGTCGCAATATGTCCCTGGATACCGAGTCGCAAAATGCACCAAGGAAATGCAACAGTATCGCGATGTGGAGATCGACATGCATGATCTCTCACTCCTGAGTACGTCTCCGTGCCTTGACGAGCCTAATGCCTAATTAAACGACTTGGCCGTCCTAGTGATCGCCCGAGCCCTCCCTCTGCATCATTACCCGATGCATGCGCTCGGAATGCTCAGTTCACCGCTATACGTACCCGGCTTTGAGGACGACGAGTCAAAAAAACTCGTTGCTTTAACTCAAGCACATTCACGCTTTATCCTACTCCTACAATCTCTTGTTCACAGCGCGTCTACACCTCCGTCTCCAGAGGAATATGAAGATCTCGGCAGTCCTTTAAATCCTCGCTTTCGCGGACGCCCAGTTCGAGAACTAGTGTTCCCTCCACCATTATCCTTCATTGCACCTGATGACACTCAGGAGAATACTCCTACCATGCCTGTTGCGCCAGGCAAACACCAGCGGACAGCGAGTATCGCCTCGTCGAATGTTCGCGCTGATCCAGCGTTGAGTCCATCTCGCGCGTCTACAACCATGCGGCCCCGGACCAGCCTTCGTATCAAGAACTCTATCTTTGGTGGGGCCATGAAAGCGCCTCCACCACCGCCTTCGTCTTCACCGTCGTCGCTGAAGTATTACAGTGACACATGGAGACGGAAGCTAACGTCGAAACGAAGTGGCGCGGGCATGACTTCTATGTCGGACGATGAAGGAGACATATTTGAGTTGAAGATGCCTCGTAGACGGTTTGCATCTGTTAACCTGTCCACTGACTCTTCGCTATCTAGCCCAAGCCCGGAGTCACGGAGTGTAGCTGATGCTTCGCCTTCATCTTCCCGAGTACCTCCGTCGACGTTACGTGCGAGTGCTTCGCCGCATGATTTGGTCATGGCGACTTCTCGGTTCCGCGCTCCCATCTTACGGGTATTTTTCCCGTGTACGGAGTTAGACGAGACGAGCATTTCTGCGTGCGAAGACCAGTTGATGGAGGGTGGTCTCTGGGAACATCTTTCCGCCGGCGACATCGTGTGCAATTTTGGTTACGTTCCACCGCCAGAGCCGGAAGAAGAATCCCAGACGTCCTCGGTCTCGGGAGAGTCTACAGGTCATCGGAAGAAGTGGTTGCTATTCAACGGCTATTGCTTAGTCCATTACATTCCCCCGTCACCTCCTCCTGTTGAGAACTCGCTGACGCTGCCATCACCGTTCTACTTCTCATACATTCTCCCACCGACCACCAATCCAATATACATTCTTTCACTTCCTCCTGTTCCCCGTACACCGTCCCCAGCTCGAACACAGCATGGTCGGAACAGTTATACTCGATTGTCCATTGATCAGTTGCATCTCACGTTGGCACATTTACCTACCAGAGTAGCCAGCCCGCATTCGCCTTTAGGTTGGGCAATGGCGAAAAAGTACTTGTGGCTCGCGCGTTTGTCGCACGCCGGGTATACTTCGGGTGCTCAGGATGGTGTTCTGCCCGGTGAAGGATGGAAGGGGGAGTGGGTTTTGGAGGCGGAGGGGACGAAGGAGGGGCGCCAGAGCCTTATCGATGCACTGAAGCCTGGCGCGAACGGTGAGTGTAAAAGAGGTATGTGGGAGATTTTACGAGACAAGTCTGGTAAGGGCAGGTTGTGGATGAGGTACGAATGTTTTGCCATTTTTGACTTAGTTTCTCGCTGTATACACGATGCTGACTCAGGGATGTGCTATTCCAGGCTGCTACATGCTAACGCGGATCCGGTGGAATGCCAAATGGACTACGACGCTGTGTCATCTGACGATCATATTACGACTTCGAAATCTTCTCGGACGTGAACTTGAATTATTTAATGTCCATCCTATCTTCTCATTCCATCATCTCTATCTGTTGGAACAATCATAGAAACATCTTGGACTTGCTTCATTATTCATTCATATTGTAATTTCCCCCCTCCTTCTAATGTGCTTCTGCATTTACAAACCCCATTTACTGACATGATTTTCTCATCGCTTTCTCTCTTCTCTACCCCTTATCCTGCGTCATTCAGATCTACGCGATTAACGCATATACCATAGCCTCCCAGCATATAGTACACCATGCTTCGCCCTAACAGTTAGGAATTTGTCACATTACACATTCGCATATGTATAGTACTTTACATTGTTTGTGAATACGCTATGTATGTATATACCTCCTAGCCTCTTCCGATTTTTCGTACATTTACTCTGTGCATTCTTCAATGTATCACATTCCTA
This sequence comes from Somion occarium, assembly GCA_964035595.1. Taxonomy (NCBI): domain Eukaryota; kingdom Fungi; phylum Basidiomycota; class Agaricomycetes; order Polyporales; family Cerrenaceae; genus Somion; species Somion occarium. The sequence continues at coordinate 1,304,839 of OZ037952.1, read as the reverse complement.
TTGACAAACATGACGTCGCCTTCCAAGCATTTGCGGATCCGAGTACGGCTCGGCGCTGTGAAACCGGAATGAAGGATAGGATATTAGTATCGATACAGATTGCGATCAACTTGTTCCCGTCGCTACGCACAACCTGAACATTTTCACGACCTCGCTACTTATATGCTTCATACAGTTCTACATGCAACCCATGATGTGTTTTGTTCTATAACTGGTGCGTCATGGGAAATGCGCTGATCGTGTGGACATCATGTCGGTGGCGTTGAGAAGTTGAGACTGAGTGTTGATGTATGTTCGTTTAAACCATTCGTTCTTGACCATTGCCCTCGTCCCTCTCCCCCCCTCGACCCCGTTCATGGCAAACGCATTTGACGCCTTCTCAAATATTCTTATATGTTGCCAGGGGAGTCTTATGCGCCCTCGTTGTTCAGTCAAGAGTGAAGGTTGTTATGGGCGTGCGCTCTTTGGATTCACGGCCGATGTAGGTCCCTGCCTTGTTCTCTTGGTCGAAAACTAATCATCTCTTCTCAACACCCTCAAAAACTTTTGTATAGACTAATACTGACCTCTGTGGCCCGTCTCCACCCTACTGTCGCTGCTCTTCTTAGCCTGCTCAGAAGCAGGGCGGCAGTGGGGTGCGTCACAGGTCAGACGAGTAGCGTAGCGGGCACAACCTCCTTGACTGGATGGGGTTCTCTTACACTCTCAACGTCACTGGTGAGCCTGCCTACAATGTTGATCAGTGCGAATTCCAGGCTCGAAGCGTGATCGCCTGTGTCCCTCAAGAACGGAGGGCGTTTGATGCACGTTTGAGCGGCGATATTGCGTGAAGGTGGGCATCAATGTTTTTTCTCTGCTTCCCTCGACTTTATACGTTCAGGACTACTCTCCCTCGTTCGATTTGGCAGCAAGTTTCCCTCTGCTACGAAATTGATCCGCTAGCCCAGGAACGCGTCGACGCGCCTGTGGCTGGAAAATGAAGGGACTGACGCGTAAGAGCCTGCCCTGAAGAACACGTGGCTGTGGGTCCGGCGCTAGGACTCTCATACGTAAAGACGCCCAGCCCTGTTCACGCCTTGTTCACTCCCTCCATTGTTCCGTCCATATCTTAGGTCCTCCGTCTGTAGCTTTCCCCGGTCGCTCGTTAACCCTAGGCAATTATGCAAAGACGGCCTCCTGTGGCTGTCGGCACGCTCTCTCAGGCTCCTTCAATCTCTCCTCTCACTCGCAAACGCTCGTCTCTCGTTTCTTGCGTATCATCCCCGCATACTCCAACAGGAGGAGGCAATTCTCCTCTGCCTTTGTTTGCTTCAAACACCAATAGAAACAGCTCAAGCAGTTGGAATAGCTCAAACTATGATGCAGATGATATCGAGTGGGAGTGGCAGCCAGAGCAAATCAAGCTCTTGTCGAGGGTGAGTCGCGTTCAAGCAAAGCGCGTCGATACGCCACTACGCGTATCGAAGGTCTGACATCTTTCTAGACCTTGGATGCTCTTCCTCAGCACTTGCTGACGCCTTTCAATGGGCCTGTTCCGCCTTCTAACCTCTTGGATAAGATCGCGAGGGGTGTCTCACAGGCGAAAGGACCCATCGATTGGCAGCATTCCTTACGGGCTACTCGCGCCAAGATAGTCGAGTTGGCTCGCAAGCGTGCTAAGGAGTCCAGCGATGATGACACAAGTGACACCATTGCAGAGGAAGATAGCGCTGGTTCCGACGTGCCGCTTCAACAGACAACCAACACTGGTCTCAAGCGACCTCTGTACAGGCAGTCAAGTATGGACTTCATGCGATCCGCTAAGATTGATATCAATGACAATGGTAATATCCGCCGGTGCGTTGTGTTTCATTATATCTCGCTTATCGGGCTTGGGGATCTGTTGTGCTCACGGGTCCGTGCAGTCTCTCTCACCGTCTTCAACGAACGGAACGTATGCTTTCAAGCCCGACTTATCACCCATATGCACGTTCCATTCGTTCCCCGGCCCCTTTTGAATCTTCCAACCGCGTTCAATCCCTTCATCCTTCTACTCCAAGCTCAAGCACCCTGAACTCGAGCCTCTCGGGTTCTCAAGAGTACGACCCTAGAAAGTCGTTCTCGTCCAACTCAAGCACATCAGAAGACCCGTTCATTCAGCCAATCAACCCTCGCGTTCGTCGCATCAAACGTGCTGAGACGTTCACGTCCTCTAGCCTCCATAGTCCCATGCGCTCCCTGAAGCGAGCCCCTTCTTACGGTGGTAGTTCCCGTAACAGCTTGGACTCAGTCGCAATGAGCGTCGACTATAAGGCTAAAGATTCTGATGTAACTTCATCTGATGAAGAAGAGAAGTTGCGGAGTAAGAAAGCGAAGAAAGCTCGCACGCAAGCTTCCTCGCCTACTCCCACAACTCCCTCCGTCCCATTCACACCTGCCTCTTCGAGGCCTATGACTCGTTCCAAGACGAGCTCTTTAAAGACGCCCGCTCCCAAGCCTGTCAAGTCTACGTCCACAGTCATTAAACCAGGCAAACAACCGTCTACCCCTTCATCCAAGGCAGCCTCGAGGCTTCCCCGGGCCAACCTTCAGCGCAATTCCAGCATTATCGGACCTGAGTTGCCTAACCCTCAACCCAATTTGGCCATGCCTACTTCAATTCGATCGCCTCGTACCGCCAGACCGGCGGCATCCAGCAAGATCGTCGACACCCCAACGAGTATCAAGACCAACAGTACCGGTAGTGTCGCTCGTAGTCCTCCTGTCAGCTCTCCTGTTGGCAGATCACCATCTGTCCAGAGTCCTCCGAAGACACTCCGACGAAGCAAAGGCACCGCTCCGGCTACCCGTCGTGCCCCTGCTCGAAAGATTTCTTTCGGGAGTTTGCTCCCTGCTGCCGAGGAGGAGAACGACCCTGAAGGTGGCGCCGGATGTGGACTCGGACTCGGAAGTGCTTTCCAATTGCGTTAGGTGACTCATCGACCACCCTTCACAACTTGAACCTCGTGCTTTTGATCATCCCTCGTGTGTGCTCCATCACGTTTGGATCGACTTGCATTCTTGACAAATTGTTCAAGATTATCATCACCAATCAATCACTCATCATCGATCCTGGATGCAGCGGTAGTATTCCTACTCTCTGCTTCGACGGATCGACTTCGGCTCTATCTTTTTCCCGATTGCTTCATTATAAGTTCATAACTCACCCTCATTGCATTCACTATTTCCTTGCTTCCAATTCTCAGATCATCTCGGCTCCCGGATGCCGCATCCTCTCCTTGCTTCTTGCTTATGCTCAATCACACTCTCTGAAAGGATTTCTCTTGCTCTATCTCTCTATCTATACCGGATGGCATCCTTGCATCAACCACACTCATTCGTCTCCCCTCTACTCCAATCACCAGCTCGGTTCTGGTTGTGACATAGTGTATAGTAGGAGCTTCGTCTCCACCTTCAGTCAACTAGATCTATCTGTTCATTTCCTTTCATGTGTTTACTCAAAACACTGCCGCTCACACCTTCCTTATTGTTTAACCTTCCCTCTGTGCTATCATTCGTCATCTCTCCTCTTCTGCCGGGCACGCATACATGCCTTACCTTTCTGTACGGATGGGTAAGTGCTACATGGGGCCCCTTTTTCCTGTGTTATTTTTTTTTCTTGTATATATGTTGTACTGTTCGACCTTTGTTTTATTTCCGGTCGTTGTGTCAATAGTTCGTCGCGCTTGTTGCTGGGCACTGTAGAATACGCGTTGAGTGCAATGTATTCTGACTGTCGTGAAGTCAAGTTCCATCGGCCTGAAATCTCGAATATACTATCCTTCAAAGTTGAACGTATAGCAGGAAAGGCAGACGGACGGCCGATCCCTAACTTCTTGGTGTGAACTCCTTATTGCATTACCCCATTTTATTTCGTAGTTTGCTGAGCTAACCATCCAGTCAGTTCCATCGCTATGATAGCTCACGAATGGGAAGCGGGAGCGCTCTATTATTGCGAACTACATGAGAGGCAGATAGTCAACATCATACTGGCGGGAAGCACATCGATAGGAAGCTCACAGAATACAAAAACAGCCAGGAGGAGATCGAGAGATCACAGTCATGATTCCCCTGCACGCTCCGTCACTCGCTGCTGCCTCCTTGCCGCGATCTCAGCACGCTTGTCCGCTAGCAGCTCAGCAGCTCGTATGTCCCATCTGTACGCCCAGTATCCTGCATATCCAAATACTGCCATGGAGATGGCATGTCCGCCCATGTCTAATGAGAATCCACAATTGTATTAGTTTGAGACTGAAGGTACCGTGGAAATAGGATCGGTAGGCGTACTATCGAAGAGGTTACGCTTCTGGATGCCTAGTTGACCAAAGCGAGCCAGGAGGCCAAAGAGGGAGAAGCCAACGATGTTTGTGAGCATAGACATGGCGGGCAGATTCGACTTGAACCTCGTAGATATGGCTTGCCAATGTGAAGTGGGATGTTGGAGGCGTAGTGGACGCCGGTAACTACCAAACAAAGCGTCTGTTTTGGCGCTTGATCCAACTTACTTAGGCCTCATTGTTGTCTTGAAATTCTTGGTCTTATTCACTTACCTCCGTACGCCACATTTCTCCTGTACCCGTTAGAATATCCGCTAGATATATCTCACTCCCTGACACGATATTAAAGCTCTAAATATGTCTGCTGAGGCTGCCGTCGACGCTACAAACCCCGAGATCGAGCAGAAGATCGCAGTGGCTAAGGAGAAGAAGGACGCAGGCGATCAAGCATTTAAGAGTGGCGATATCCAGAATGGTACGAACTATCATACTCTGGGAGATTCCTTTGAATGTATCCTGAATCTTCAGCTAATATTTCTCATCATAGCACTCCTTTCATACCACCAGGTGAGGGCACTAATCTAGCACTCTTCTGAGGAAATGTCTGATATAGACATCATTGGTATAGGCCATATTATATCTTCAGGGTCTCTATAAGTGTGTTCTTTTCTATGCGATGTTGAATTTTTGATCTAACTAAGGTCAGGAATACGATGGGACCGGCACCACCAATAAATGCAGAGGGTGAGCCGGAGAAACCCAAGACTGAGGTAAATTAATCGATCATGTCAGAGTCGAATCGTGGCTTAGTTTTGTAATTTAAAGGCAGATGAGATTCTTGAGAAGATATACGCCAACATGGCTCAATGCCATATAAAGAGGAGCAACTGGAAACGTGCAGTAGAGACTGCGGATAAGGTCAACTGTGAATCTGCTAATAAAAACGCACAGATTCCTCACATCTTCACCCCTGTTACAGGCTCTCGCGAAGAACCCCAAGAATTCAAAGGTACTGTTTAGAAAAGCAAAGGGTCTGGGCGAACTAGGTCACTTTGAGAAGGCCGAAAAGATCTTGGAGGAACTTCTAAAGGAAGACTCATCTGGTAAACGGCTTTCTCTCTGATTGCTTCCGACGAGTCTCACTCATTGTCGAGCAGACGCCGCTTCTGTGAAGGCCGAACTCGAACGTCTTCGTGCTCTGGATAAAGAACGTGAGAAGAAGCATAACCAGAAATTCAAAGGTCAGATCTAGTCTCTTCTGGATGCACAGTTTGTTGATGCGATATGCCACAGGCTTCCTCAATAAGAGCGAGAAAGCAGCGGGCAAAGCTCCAGAAACATCTTAGTTCTGTTCATATTTAGTCACCAGTCTGATTACTCGAGTCCTTCTTTCGTGCTTTCGTCACTTTCCCCCGTTGCATATCATTAACATCATCTTGTACAATCATCCTGTCACCAAAGTGTATCTTAGCTTTCTTTCCGAATTCATTGGTTCGTTGACTTCTGTATTTTTGTGACGCGTTACTCACGCGTCGCACGTGCAACGTGACAGTGGCGCCTACGCGTTCATCATTTCAGTAACCTCAGGATTCGTAGACATAAGTCACATAACCCCTTGCGTATCACTGATAATTCTTGCACTAATAGGTGTTTTTAGAGCAAACTACAGTGTGCAAATTCAGTATCATGGCCTCTAGCAACCCAGTCTCGCTCAATCTCCTTCGATCTTATTACCCCGTCGTGGAGACTCTACAATGTTACCTGGCAAATATTCTGGAGAAGGGCTCCTGCGACACACAGTACCTGACGCATGAGACGGATACAATGCTGTACCGTACTTTACTTAAGGAATCATATGTGGCCAATCGATATACGTTGCCGGAAACGCGTTTCAAGCCGTTGAAGCCTATGGTTCCACTTAAAGAAGTCAGTCGGCATATCCTAGCAGCTCAACTTCTACCTGCTGATCTTATCCTAGGTTATTGAGCGCGCTCAGGTGAAGTTGCTCTCTAAGGGCAGGGGATCGGGCGAGAATGTGATAACTGCTGGCTACCGTCTGGTGGATACTCCTTTCTACCGAATATTGTGTTTTCACTGATTAATTCATTTCAGAATTATAAGCGGCAGCCAGCATTCCAAGCTAGTGTGACGAATTATTTCTTGAACACCATCGTGACAGCATTGCACGCTGTGCAATGGAATGACCTGTTTCAGAGGTGATTACATGCCCCTTGGCTTGCCACAACAACTAATATAAGTGATTTGAAAGGATCGGAGAGGATGCTATGTTACATCTGCTTACCGAGACTTCCGTCTTTATTCCTCTTCCTAACTCTTGCTTCTGCCAAATGACGGGGAGTCCCATCGTCCATTCTAAGCCTACTTCAGACCGCCTTATTATATCCAGTAATCCTCGTGACGTTACCGGTAAACGGGAGGCGGAAGCGGCTCCTGCGGAGGAGGGGCCGCCCAAACGACAGAGAAGAAAAATTACAGACATTGGACAACGGAGGAATTCACTGAAACCATACTCTACGTCAGACAGGTCAGTGGCCAAAGGTGCAGCATGGCTCATGGCTAACAGCATTCACAGGAGGTCTCCAGCGGACATCGCTCTTATTCGAGCACGCATGTTTTATTTCCGCCCGTATTTCGTCGGTCGTACCAACCTCGTGGTCGTTGGCTTCCCACCAAAGCGTGCGTCGCTCCGTACTCTTTCGTTCTCGCCGTTCTTGACATCTATGTAGATGTTCTGAACCGCCTGAATCCTTCTATTCATAAAAAGAGAGATTCAGGTCAAGTGTGGGTTGAACCGGACCCTCGCAAGCAAATGGAAAATGCGCGACATCTCGCAAAATACGTGTTCCCCACGCAATACGAACTTCCTAATCCGTTCACAGTGGATAGAACATGTTTTCAAGGCCATCGTCTTCCTAATTACTTCGACCGAGAAGACCAGATAAAGGTAATTTGTGGCGTGTTCAACTTCAAGTTTATTACTTAGTGTGGAGTAGGCAAAAGGATCCTGTAAAACCCCAAAGCGACTGAAGCCCGTTCTTCCTATTCTCGAGAAATTGATCTGGCGACATGGAAAATGTGGCTACAAACCGCTGCTGAACAAAATCTGTCCATCCAAACTCAAAACAAATCGTGAACAACCATTGGACAGTAGCATTATATTGGTGAATATTTTGACGTTTTCGACGTGCTCTTGCTCATGATCTGCATCTAGGAAATGATGTCAGAGAATTCGATCATTATCAATTCACAGCAACCCGTTTCTTCAGGAAATCTTTCGATAGACTCCCATGGGAACACCATCTTACCAGAAGGCCTCACCCAGGCTCGCAACGAAGTCAAGAATAAGCCTCGCTTTGCGGAGTTCGCTTGCAGTTATGTGGAGGTCCGTCTGATCCGTCTGGTCACGAAGGGTCCCTGGCTAACAGCCTATTCCCAGGTCTTTTGCTTTCTTATGGTCATCACTAAATCTATTGTTCCTCAAGAGCTTTGGGGATGTCAAAGGAACTTTAAGCTTGTCGCTAAACGTGCGTTGTGTCTTTTGACAACGTTCAACATGACGTAACCTGTTTTCGACCAGACGTGAAAACTTTGATTAGCGCAAGACGCTACGAGACATTGACTCTGCATAATATTCTTCAAGGATTCAGTACGTCTGAGTGCGATTGGCTTATTCCAGGCGGTCGATCTGCTCAGCAGAGTCGTGTTTCCCTATCGGATAGTCAGAAACGATTAGAACTCTTGTCAGAGTTTCTGTTCTGGTACTTCGATTCGTTTCTGATCCCCTTGATTCGCGTGAGTTACATCGTACATCTCAAGTATGTGTAGATTTGCTTATATGGCATGGCTGCCATACAGACAACGTTCTATGTCACAGAATCATCAGCATTTCGTAACAAAGTCTTGTACTTTCGTCAAGATGATTGGACTACTCTCTGTGCGCCCCTTATTGAGAGACTCAGTTCGAACACATTCGAGAAGCTCGATCCGGTGCGTTTATATACAACTATGATTGTCCTTTCTGCCATTTTTCTCATTCCATCGTAATCAGTTGGATGCGCAGGAACTTCTCAGGCAACGGAGGTTAGGTTTTTCCTTTGTCCGTCTCCTCCCAAAGGAAACTGGCGTACGACCTATTGTGAATCTCAGGAGAAAGAAGCAAGTTAATACGGTATAGTGATTGATTGGATATCTTTATATGTCTTTTGCTCATAGGTTCCATCACAGGGTCTTTTGCCTGGAAAACCCGCACAATCTATTAATCAGATCTTGCAAGCTGCATTCCAGATCCTGAATTACGAGAAGGTCTGTACTAACGGTTCTTTTCCTTTTACATGCACAGACGTATATATTTACCACTTTGTTTCAATAGGAGAATCAACGGTCCTTGCTCGGGGCGTCAGTATTTGGACCCAATGAGGTGTATACCAGACTGAAAGCTTTCAAATCCCACTTGTTGTCTCAAACAACCTCTGGCATCCTGTAGGTGAACCGTAATACGACGTCCTGCGAGATCCTTCTCATTACTTGTTCAGACCTAGACTATACTTCGTCAAGGTCGATGTCCAAGCCTGCTTTGACACAATTGAGCAGACTAAGCTATTGAGCATCCTTCGTGATCTCATCTCGGAGGTGACTGATCCCAATTGATGTTAATCCACTTTGAATGCTGACTTCAAACATAGGAGTCGTATGTGCTTCAGCGGCATGGTCAAGTGTCTCCAGTTGCTGGCAAGATTCGACGTGCATATGTCAAGAAAGCCATGTCGGATGGTAAGACCTACGCAAACGTCGGATGTGCAGACGTGAGACTTAACGCTGCGTGATTCAGATGATCATCCGCATTTCCTCAGCCTTGCAACTAAACTAGCTGGTGCACTGCGCAACACCATATTCGTAGATCAAGTCGTCTATCCTTACGCTCAGAAGCAAGAAGTTCTGGAATTACTCGAAGAACACATTACCGAGAACCTCGTGAAGGTAAGATACTCTTGTCTTCTTTACAACCTTTGTTCACGGTAAATAATAGATTGGAGAGGACTATTATCGTCAAACAGTTGGCATACCCCAAGGATCTGTCTTGTCCGCCTTACTCTGTTCCTTCTTCTATGGACATCTTGAGCAGGACCGCCTGAGGGTCACTGATGATTCAAACAGCGTAGGTCGCGACTCTTTCTTACATACTTCTATGAACTCATTTTGATCTTTAGGTCCTACTGAGACTTATTGACGATTACTTGTTTGTCACAACGAGTTCGGGAAGGGCTAGAAAGTTTTTGCGAACGATGCAGGAAGGTCATCCTGAATATGGTTGCTTCATAGCTCGTGACAAGACATTGACAAATTTCGAGACGGATGATCCCACCACCTTCATTGGGCCAGAGCAGAAATGTAAAGGCTCTTTGATCTCCATTTTGTGTTCTTGCTAACCTCATGCTTAGCATTTCCCTGGTGTGGATACCTGATCAATATGTTCGACCTTTCCGTGACGGTTGATTACGGCCGGTTTCACAGCGATTGTGAGCAGTGATTTCTGTCGCAACGACGATCCACTGACCATCCTGGTAGATCTTCAAGATTCTCTGACGGTTGAAAGTGGCCGTCACGCAGGGACGACGTTCGTTCAGAAGATGATGCAGTACGTGTTCTACCGGCCTCGTGGATCACTTGCTTGATCTTTTGTAGATTGGCAAAATCCAAGAGTCACATTATATACAATGATTCAGTGCTGAACGCCAAGCCTGTTGTTCTGAAGAACATATATCAGAACTTCATGCTCTGCGCGATGAAGATGCACTACTACCTACAGAATTGGGGATTGGATGTACTGAAGAGTCCCGCTTTCATCCTGAGTGGGCATAATTAATTTTTTTCCACGTTGTACGATCACGCACTGACAGCCGTCTAGAGACAATCCGACAGGTGATCCGATATACCTACGCCACCATCCGAAACAAGGCAAAGAACGTAGTCGCAAAGGCTTCCAATGCACGCTTTGAAGTGCCGAAAGGCCATGTGTTCTGGCAAGCTCTCCAATATTTCGTCATGAACGTGAAGGCTGATGATGCCTTTCGGTTGTTCAGGTTAGGCACACATGCCGTTCATACCGTGTTGTCACAGAAAGCCCACCTTTACCCGCAAGTTTTGAATTCTCTGCAATTTGAATTGAACCTTGCGCACAACAGGAGGCTTCGACCGGGGCTGCGTAAAGTGGTAAAGGAAAGCAGGCAATTGATGGCTGTCCTCTCATTCTAATTCTAATTTTATCTCCAAGTTGCAGGGCATGTATAGTAGCCGGTAACCCCCATCAGTTTCTTTCCGATGTCATCCTCCTTTTCGCCGTTTGGTCGGATCCCGGCAGCTCTCGAGGCTGAACATTCGGCTGTAAGGTGGATAAAAGCCTGGTTAGACACCAACCCATGACTTCCGGGTCGTTGGTAGTGCGGCTCGGGTCGAATTTGTAGGGTGCTACGCGTGGCCCAAGCCCCAGAAAACGCTAGTGTGGAGGTAAGAGAATACTTTCTAGAAAGAGGATGATATTCGGTCGGTATACGACCGAGGTACGACAGCTGTCTGCACCACTGAGGCCATCATCGAGAGTCTCGTGTTGTCCTTGGACGAACGTTCGAATTGAAGAACTGATATGCAGACCTACGAGCCAAGATGAACCTCGGACCTCTGACTTTTGGAAATTGGACGACTTAGCTGCGTTCAGCATAGAAGTCGCAGACGGAGGTGCATAACTGATACTAAGTGAGCATGCGTCACCTCATCCTCGTTGACGAGTATAAGTACACGAACCCTTGAAGTGTATGATCGATTCCGTAGTAGTCCTAAATGTCGAGCACACATGTACGAAGTAGTGTGTTGCTCGCGGGAAGACCAAAACTTAGACATATCCGGATATTCGACATTGAGGATCCGCCGGGGTCCTAAGAGCATGTATAGTAGTCGGAGACCTATAATTTAGAGCTTTCTTTCGGACATCATACTTCTTTTCGCCGTTTGTGCTCTCCCGATATTTGATGTCCCTCTTGTCAAGCTGCCAAAAATGACAGGGACAGTCGATGTATCGCAGCTGATTTACGACATTTGAGACCATCTGAGAAGAAAGCAACTAAAAAATGTTGTCCCCGAGGTTAAGGAGATCGAGAGAGACAGACGTTTCGCGCTCAGGAAAAGCATCTCTATTGTCATTAAGAATTTCATGTGTACACCACTTCACTTGTTCACCTTCTCAGTCGCCACTTCTTCCCTGCCCGTAGTAGCCGACCGATGCGCAGTTTATCCTTGCGAACATTCCAAGCGACGCGTCCAGCATTTGGTCATCGATTTCATCCCACAGCCTTATGGGCATCGTCATCTCGACCGCTATCGTGGGCTTATAAATCTCTCTTTGTTCCCAACCACCATCTGGAGAATCGTACCCTCTCTTTTCGGACTCTTCGCCGTTCTCTAACTACTTCATCTCCATCTTCCCCAACTGGAAACATGTCTGAGTTCTATAATCTCAAATCCGAACTTCCGAGTGGCTCGCCGTATTATTTTGAGCAGCTAAAGGGAAAAGTGGTTTTGATCGTGAACGTTGCGTCAAAGTGGTGCGTCCGTTTTCCATCATACATTCATTGAGATATTCTAACGTGCTATGATAGTGGGTTCACACCGCAATACAAGGGTTAGTCTAAGTCCAGTTTCGGCTAATAGCTGATCGTCAGTTTGATCATGATATCATCCAGGCCTTCAAGAGCTCTACGACAAGTACAAGGACAAGGGTTTCGTTATCCTTGGCTTCCCTTGTAACCAGGTTCGTCGATTGCTGTACTTGACCACCATGTCTAGGAATAACTCATTTCTGTCCGTGGCAGTTTGGTGGTCAGGAGCCTGGAACCGACGATGATATTGCCACGTTCTGTGAAAAGAACCACGGCGTTTCATTTCCTCTTATGAAAAAGTCTGACGTCAATGGTGATAACACGAATGAAGTTTACAAGTGGTTGAAGAACGAGAAGGCTGGTCTCCTTGGCATGACCCGTATCAAGGTATGCAATAGAATCTATGTTGCAACCCTCTGGCACTGATCTTTTTGTCCTCGGCTCATAGTGGAACTTCGAGAAGTTCCTCATCGACAGAGAAGGCAAAGTCGTCCACCGATGGGCTTCTACGACTACGCCACAAGCCATCGATGCTGACGTTGCCAAGCTGATCTGACTAAATGGTCGGTCCTCAGATGGCAGAGCTAAACTTTGACTGAACATGTATCCACCTGACTGAGTATTCAGTGTCGGCCATTCTTGCTTCTTTCACCTACAGCCGTCTGCAGTTGAAAAGCATAGCGAGACAAAGTGTATTCTATTCATTACCTGTCATAGGGTCACTGTAGTTGCTTAAAAATATGTCCTTGGAATGTTAGAAAACACCCATTGAATTTGGATTTCGTCACAATACGGGGAACATAACGCATCAGTGTAAGAGCAACATAACAACGTGCTGCTGCTTAAGCGGAAGTGGCCAAATAAGGAAAGTACCTACCTACTTTAGGAAGCATCCCTCCATAATAGGCAGATAAGTTGCGGGACGCTGGTGAGATCGTTTGATGAGATCTGGCGTTGTAGCGTTTCGATTTACAGCCTCGTCAACGGTATTCTTCTACCACCTCCTTCATTTCTATACCCTTTTTGAGATACCAGGCCTTGGGTTTGAAAGTTAGAAGTGTACTGCTGAACTGCGGAGTCTTCATTCCATTGGAAGTCTGACCAGGATCACAGGACTTGAGCCCGGAAGTTGAACGCGCGTGTAAGTACTAATTCGTGGGACCTTCTTTTAATCGTATTAATCTGCATTCCACGGGAAGTTCACACATATATGACACGTTATACCCGTGCATTTGTGGTCCTCGTACCACTTGTGGCGACTTTCCTCGTGTTCCGCACGTTCGTTGTGGACCTCGAGTTCCTTCAAGTCGTCGCAGCGAAGCTGAACCTCTCATGGCCTCTCGCTGTTCACCCGGATGCTCTACAGAAGCCTCTAGCCGCAGAAGATGCGTCTCAATGGCCTATAGGACACGACACCGATGACTCACCGCCAAGCAATACTCCCCACGATTCACATCATCCCTCGAAGGGACGTCCTTACCATGGTCAATCTAAATTCCCGCCAACACCCCGCTACACCCGGAAGATCGTGGCTGTGGGTGACCTGCATGGTGACATGCCAAATGCACGTTCGGTTCTACAAATGGCTGGTGTGGTTGACCGTCAGGGCAATTGGACTGGTGACGTGGATATCTTTGTTCAGACGGGAGATATCATTGACAGGTGACTAGCTTTGCCTTCTTTGTTATTCATTAGTTGTTGATTGTTGTGAAATGGGAAACAGAGGAGATGATACTATCAAACTGTACTTTTGGATGGAACAACTGCGCTCACAAGCGGAAGCGAACGGTGGCATTGTGCTTTCGCACCTCGGGAACCATGAATGGATGAACGTTATTGGAGATTGGCGGTTAGTGCCTTTGCTGCCTTCCTTGTTGGACACGCGTTTACGGTACTTTTCCCAGTTACGTGCATCCATCTGAAATTAAGACCTTTGGGTCAGTCGACAGTCGTTTCAAGATGCTCACGAAGGGCCGTATAGGCAAAGCTTGGGCCACGAATTATACCACAACCTCCCGTTTGCCACTTCACCCATCGCTAGGCCCACCCAACACAGACTACGACCCGTCGTCTACCTCAACCCTCTCACATGCCGCTATCTCGTTTGTTCATGGTGGTCTTGCTCCTCATTATCCGGATCTCACACCATTTCCGTCGCGTATTAATGATTTAGGACATTCCTTACTACGAAAATTACAACACCGCACGCCACCACCCGTGCATCCTCCCCATCCGTATCCTGGACTTCCCATGGATGCGACTCCGGAAGAAAGGAGGTTATATGCTGAGAATGGACCACTTTGGTATCGAGGTTGGGCTTTGAAGCCAGAGGAGAAGGTTTGTAGAGAGGTGGATGACGTTTTGGAGAAGACGGGGACGAGGAGGATGGTCATGGGGCATACTCCCGACTTCCAGGTATACTTTCGACGTGTCTACAAGCTTTTTGTATCGTTTACTGACTTCTGATGTAGAAAATCGTCTCCAGATGTGGTGGCAAAATCATCATCATTGATACCGGTCAGTTCTTTCCTACCTTGGTACATACCTTGCGTCCTCATCCAACTATCTATGATCTATACTCCAGGTATTTCACATGCCTATGGCGGAGCCCTTTCCGCGCTTTCAATTCAGTACACGCTTACGCCTATCTCGATAACGCCAACAAAAAAGCTGTGGATAGAACGCGAATTGGTCTCTGCGGTATACCCTAATCGGGTGGAGATCCTCGCGGACGTAGAAGCTGAAGTCGAAGGCGACTTCGCGTGATTTCGCGATTCTGGAGATCTAGTCTTTGTGCCGTTTGTTCTTGTTTTGTATGATTCTGTGATGGTTGGCTAACTTATTTGCATCCTAATTTATTTGGGTTGGACTTCTTCGTCGCTGTTGCATTTCACGATGAACGTACCTGAACATTGTGTTACTATCAACCGTGAAGTAATCGGGCTGCTTGCGAGGGACAACGGAATGCATAGTCGCTACAGTTTCGCCACCAGCGATACTAATGCCTCTCTTGCTTGATATGTGTTCCTGTTCTCGAACAACGACAGTCATACGTCAAGGTATTCGACGCTTCGTGGCGGTCATGTTGCTTTGTCTGATATCGTCGTCATCAGGCACACAGCGTGCAAAAGGGCCCGGACAACACTTACCGACTCTTTGCGCAGCTCGACACTGCGGCACTTTGCAGGATGTACTGAACAGATGATCGCAGCATCTTTGCCAATTTCGCCCTCTTTCGCAGAATTTATGCAGCCGAACAGCATATCAAATAAGGGTGCGTGGTATAATGGACTCTCATGCACGTTGCTCAAAGTTGCCCTTCCGATAGGGCTTTGTCTATCGCACCAGTCTTGAGGAAGGACCACTGCCTCATTCCAGCGTCTGCATACGTTGCTCCATGCTTACTGCTGAACTCAGCTTCCGGTCATGTTTTTCTCTTTAGTAGGCCTGGTTGCTCGCAACATCTGTTCATACCGGAAGTCCTTCCCGTCCGATTAGAGGAAACTCACTCGCGTGGTACTGCGACGCCGGTGCTGCTTTGATTTGGACTAGACGCGGAGTTAGCCCTTGGGGGAACGCGCCTTGTATTTTTTTGCTCGTCTGGCCGAACCACCGCCTTAACGACTAGAGTTACGGGTGGGCTGTAGAGTGTTTAATTTATCCCGATGTATGTTATATATGCGCTGTTTCGCAGAATGTTGGTGAGTGAAACATTCTCTTAGCAAGTACTACTGAAAGGTACATTGGTCTGCTAGGCTCTCTTTCTCTTCTTTTACCAGGAGTTCTTCCCTGTGTACGCTTAGAGGGACGTTGGGTTGACTGCTCGCGTACAAAACCAATAACGTCAGTGTACGCATTTTGATCAGCAGCTACGTCCCCGCACGGCGATACTAAGAGGATAGTAACTTCTCGACGAGGCTCTCATTATTCGTCGATGCACAGTCAACGTCGATGCGCTGCAGCATGATCGGGGAACACTGCCTGCTCAAAGTCAGAGCGGACAACTCGAAGCCCTGGCCTACTGGTGTTGCAAATGGTCGGTTTTGCCTCGGATGTAGAAACCTACCTTATCTTACTGACCTTCCAAAATGAGCGTTTTGCCAATGTTCAAGAGCGTCAACTTCGCGTCCGACGCTCAGGCTTCCGTCCCTGGCCGTCAGTGAGCGGACTTCGCAAAGGCAATGATTACATGCACTCTTGAACACTGCTGTGCTACTCAGGGTTAATATCTCGCAATCAAATGTGTCTGCTCTGTGCAATATCTTGGAAGCCAGCGCAGTCGATCTCATATGCAAATACCACTTTTGCACCTATCCAAGCTTTCCATTCGTGCATAATCTCCCGCGAGACTCAAGTGCGTTCACATTTTAAGTTAGATGCCAAGTCAATGGCAAAGAACATGTTGCAAAGCTACAATATGATCACATCCACTGTTTGAATCTTAGTAACATAATAGTTCAATGGGTACGTTCGTTCTTGTCTAATACACAGGGTACTGCGAAGAGACCTATGATCGTCATGATGCTTCGCGCAGGCTATGTACGAGTGGCCGAACGGTATCACTGAAGGTACCGTAGCGTCCCCACTGGCAGTGTAATATGTCGATGCCGATATGAACTTAGACAAGCCGCTGTCATACAACCTCCGGTTTGTGGTCGGGATCACACCGCTCGACAAGTAAAGTTGTACTAGTGAGTCTTCATTTGTGATATCTCATTACATGCTTCAGCCAGCGCAGTTTCAGTCTTTGTGCGCAGTGTGATGCCTGCA
Source organism: Somion occarium (assembly GCA_964035595.1). NCBI lineage: Eukaryota > Fungi > Basidiomycota > Agaricomycetes > Polyporales > Cerrenaceae > Somion > Somion occarium. Next base: position 1,288,104 of record OZ037952.1, on the reverse strand, counting down.
GCGGCATGGGACCGCATGTTCTCGGTCTACTGGCCCCCAGGAAATATATATGTATCCCTCCTAATTTCCTGAAGAATAACCAGACCATCTAAGGCCCAATCGAAAGCCATCACACTATGTCTAATGATACGACCATGTGTAAGTCTTTATGAGGTGTTCTCTCTTCGTATACAATCCCTGACATGATTCCTTAGATGGTCCCGACGTTATATCGCCCACGGGAGATATTCTCCAGTCGCCATTCTATCATTATCTCGTTAGCAAGCCTATTTGTATTTTCTTCCTAGTGGCATTTGGGACTTCTACAGGTACAGGAGTAATACATGCATTTATACGACTGGTGGATGCTAACTCGATTTAAACAGCATTACACTTCGGCCAATCGATCTGGTATCGAATGTGGTGGTTGATGCCCACGGTTGTTTTGTGTGGCATTGGCGAGTTGATAGGATGGGGCGGTCGTTTGTGGTCGGCCATTAGCCCTCTTGAGAATAATCCATTTTTGATTCAGTGAGTATAATATCGCCGCTTCGTTCTGCACCGGCCTGAGCTCATGTCCGTTGTAGGATTGTATGCACAATCATCGCTCCCACACCCTTCCTGGCTGCCATCTTCATAACTTTCGCTCGCCTCACGAAGCGACTAGGCGTACAATATAGTCGACTTTCTCCACGTCTATGTGAGCTATAATTAACCTGAAACTGTATGAGCATTCGACTTACTCTTCTCTGAAGACTCGAGGATATTTCTGACTTGTGTGAGTGCACCACCAATACAGTTTATATAGTTTTCTTATCATTCGCAGGATATCATCTCCCTCATTGTTCAAGCAGCTGGTGGAGGCTTGGCTGCATCTGCCAATGATGACGCAGGAAGCAACTTGGTAAGAATACCTGTGTTTGAAATTATTCGGCACCTTATTGACTATATACATATGACAGGGAGCGAATATCATGTTGGGCGGCATCATCTTTCAACTCGGTATGTTCCTCATACTTCGCTGCACGTTTTCGTCCTGAAACAGGTTTCTAGTCTCCCTTATTATTTTCGTTACATTGGCGTCGGAGTATCTCCTTCGTTATATCCATGATCGCCCATTCCTTCGATTCGCACAAAAGAACGCATCTGACACTGAGGTGTACAAGAACGGACGAAGCGAATGGGATACAAGGATCAAGGTTTTAGTAGGAGGATTGACATTCATCTGTCTCTGCATCTTCATCCGGTATGTGCTTCGTGTGCATGAATCCGAGTACCCTTTGTGCTAATATCCCACAGATCCATTTATCGGACTATCGAACTTGCTGATGGCTGGGAAGGTAGAGTCATCTCCACCCAAATATACTTCAGTACATCATTTCCACGCACCCGATGCATGCGTCTATAGACAGCTGACATCGTTCTGTACAGACGCATTGGATGGTGCCATGATCTGGATTTCAATGCTCGCGTACAACATCTGTCACCCAGGGCTTCTTTTGAGGACTGACCTATCGCATGAAGACACCATTAGGATGGATTCCGGATTCCTTCCAAGCTCGGAAACTCTCCCCCGGAGAAATAGAAAATGAAATCCTCAATGGCTACCGCGCTCTCCTTTTTTCTTCTCGGGACTACCGGACGGACATCCACGGACTTGACATATAGTAGTTTTATTGTACTTCGAACAGGGGCTCGGCGTATAATTGGAGGACTGCTCTTGCTCCCCTTAGTAGAAGTCGAAGCCGAGCGATAGAGTAGCGGAACGCGACGTAATGTCCGTTGAATGTTTGCTCGCTTTCCTTTTTGCATTATTGTCCTCGAGGGCTGCGCCCTATGGTAGACAACAAGATGGACTGTAGACCCTGCCAAATAGTCAAAATCCTCATCTCGAAAGCCGAACGCGCACATCAATGGCAATGAACCTACTGGCATACTAAAATGAGACTTGCGGAAGTAGCCGGGCGTTGAGTATGGAATAGGCCGAATGACGTCAAGAGCCACGGCCCAGTCGAGCATGTTGGATCGGGCATGATGCATGGGCTAGCACGGATCGCAACACGCCTGTACATCCGTCCGCTCCACAAGGTCTATAAAACACTACCACCGCTGATCCCTCCTAAACCCTATTTCTTATGTCGAATCGTCCCACTTACGTTGATTACAATCACTCTTCCCCTTCCAGTGAAAAGAGTGTATACTTCGACGCGCCCCTGATGCATTTCTTCTCAAAGTCTGATTCAAAGGACGCCACCAACAACTCCACTACCGCGGATGATACCAATCGTTCTGGTGCCGCTTCACCTAGCCATGACGATCATCCACAGCCTGCTGTGACGTCTCCCCAAACCTCTGAGCAGCATGCAGATAACACCAGCAATGATCGGCCTCGTCGTGGATTCCAGCTCCACGATGCGCCAGTCGATTCTCGTCAACAAAGAATGAGCGACGACTCTGGTTACGCGTCACCGACCAGACGCGCCAAGTCTGTCAACGCAGGCTCCGCCCTCCGTTCAAATGAGAAGGAAGAAGAGATGAAGCCAATTCCCGTACTTTGGTCTGGTCCTCCCACTGCTGAGCATGTTGGCGACAACGGTGCTGCCAAGCGTGCCTCGTCGTTGCGTTCGTTCCGCTCACCACCCACCGGGAATGAAGACGCGGATAGTATCCGTACCGATCCGTCTGGAAGACGCACGCCTAGCCGTCATCACAGACGACTCAGCATGAGGGGTGGAAGCTTTGTCAATGGTCCTGGTACTATTGGTCCTAATGCCAAACTCGAACCGAACGATTCATTCCGTGAAAGGAGTGAAACGGCAGATTCGCTGCTGAGCAAGAAGGAAAAGCTAAAGATTAGCAAGTCAGAGTGTACGTGTCTTTTTCTACTTGCCACAGAATATGGCTAATATTTTTCCCTCAGTGAAAGAAGGTAGACGTTTGGCGAAAGTCGTCAAGGATGAAGCCAGAGCGGAACAGGAGGCATTGGAGCTTGCCATACGGGAACTCTCTGAGATCCAGAAGACACAGAGAGCTGCAGTCAAGGTGGGCTGATTTTTCAAATTTTTGTTCACCTCGCTGTACGACCTCTTACACTCTATTTCGTAGGAGGAAGAAAAGACTTATGCGGCTCATGCCAAGGCTCTCCGCGTGTTCCACAAAGAGGAGATAACATTCATGGCTGCTCGTGCACGGTTCGAGAAAGCGCAAGGCGAACTCCGAGTATGTTTGCACTACATTTCTCACCCGCACTTTTTTGTGCTCATTTCGTGTCCGTGTTTTACTTTAGGCATTTGAAGAAGCACGGGAAGCGGCGCGTCAACATGCCCTCGACGCCACTGACATGCTTCAAGAGAAGAATCATGAAGTCGAGTACTTGCGAGCTCAGAAATCTGTTGATGACGTGAGTATTTTCTCATCTCACTTGTTGTATATATCTCGGCCTGAGGCTGACTTCTTCTGAATCCATCCCTCTAGCGAGAGCGAGAACTCAAGTTGCGTCAATTGACTGGCAAAAAGTGATGCAATTTGGGCTGGTCTGCGTTGTTTTTGTGCTATTTTCTTTCCTGTACTTTTATCATGTTGGATTTAGGGATGTGCTATATTACTTGTTGTATGTTTTTGCCGTTGTTACCCTATGCTGTTTGCTTACTGGAAATACTACTACACACGATTTAATCTCGTTCGCTTACTGTGTTCCTTCTGTCTCCGCCAAGTGAACCGTGCAAATATCATGTTGGGCGACCGTTTCGTGCTAGGTCTATATATGAAAAGACATGAGGTCAATGACAATAGTGGACAGTGGGTTGGGGTTCAGGGGTTCACTAGTAGGAAAACTCTGTTCTTCATGTTAATCCGCACATTCCTCCTATACATTACCTGAGGTCCGGGAATGAGGTGCAGTCAGACAATCCAAATCTTGGAAACCAACGGAACACTATGTTTGATATTGGCAACGGGAACAATTGTGGCGAATCGTATTCCGTCTTTGAGGGTCCGAGAGATCTTATACATACTGTGATGGCGTAGAGGCGCGGTCGTGAATGGGGAGAACCATTTGACTGTTGACGTAGTAAGCCAAACGACTCGGGAGTGATTCCTGGAAGAATACCATCATACATGGTTGGAGATAGAGCGAGAAAACTGCTCGAACTTGTTACTGCAATGCGATAGCCTATATGGGATAAGTATCTCAGACGAACGAATTCTGTGCTTAATAAATAGAATGGAAGCACGACTCGAGCAGCCGCGCGCTAAAGTCGAAGACCCGATCGCTTGCCCGATCGCGTTGAATCCTTCATAGCTTACGAGCTATATCATAGGCAGTTAACGCGTTCCGAATGTCGAAGGCGCCATACTCGCATACCAAAGTCTCGAAGTCAACTGCTTTAAAGGTCGGATGTTAAGTTATAATAATATGTGGCTGATGTATAAGTCACAGGTGAGTATTCCACAGTCATAGTCGCAAGCGGCTCATTTACGTAGTGACGTCAAGACGTTGCAGCTGTCGAAGGCTGCTAGCCGCAGCGTTACACATCGAGCTTCAAACCGAGGTGTCGGCAACAACAAGACATATGAAGAGTATACGAACCTTGTCCTTCCGACACGTTCCAATAGCGCGCTGTCTATAAAGGCTCAAAGTGACGAAGTCGAGCATGTCCTCCACCGTGCAATAGACATCTGTATAAGCAAGCTATTTTTCAAAACAGCGTTCTCGCTACTCAGGGATAAGAAACGCGACAATCGTTCGGCGTTGATCCAAGCCGCACGAGATTGTGGCGATAGAGAAATCGAACAACGCTTGAAGGACGACAAGCGATACGCCATGTGGATGGCAACAGTTGTGAGTGGTTTCTTTTATGAAATCAGAGGTTTGGAGTTGTTTATGCCATCATAGCCGAATGCACGCGCAAATGTTCTCAAGACGCGTATGATGAATGCTGCCACTCGAAGTGTTGTCGAGCTCTACGGACTGGAGATCAGTGACGTCGACGCATGTAAGGCACGCGTCGCATTCCTTACGAGTCGTACTCCAGAGTATCCATTCATTTTCCCTGAGGATCCCCAGGTATGTTTGCCAGTTATAATCAGTGATGGTGCTAACAATCGAGCACTTTCACATTCGATAGTCCGGGAAGCTGCTTGTCGACAAACCCTTCCTTCACCCTTTGATAATTCGTGTTCTTTCTCACTCCCAGACTCTTTCTGAGGCAGTTCAACGGCTCCTTCCTGAGTTCTCACCAATGAAGGGAAGTGAGCCAGAAATACCGTCCTCTCTATTGGCCCTAGCAAGTTCAGCAGTAGGCGTATCTCACTTTCATTTAGATGCTGTGTTGATAGACTGTTCATCCTGAATTAGGCGTACTGTGCCCTCATGGAGTGGGAGAACGGAACAAGGTCGTCGATGACATTTAATAAGAAGCTTGCTGCGAGTGTTTACCAGGACAACCTCGCAACACTTTCCAAGCTGGCTGAAGATACGAAAACGGCTTCTTCCTACCATCCTCTTATGCGGAAGATATTTTCATTGGCCTAGTAAGTCCTCCAATAATATGTAAATCTTCCGACCTGATCGTGAGTTATCCTAACACAGTAATGAACCCGGGAACATTTGTTTACAACGTCCTCGGACTGTGAATGCACGCATGAGTGCTACTATTGTCGCTATCAATCTAGATTAGTACCTTTGGAAATATCTATGTAATGTCACGGTGTATCCTATGCTATGCTCTTTGTTATGTGTGAAGCAGGTATGGAAACGGAGCAGGGCTTGGAAATGTTGATCGGTGTTGTATGCGCGGTGGGTAAATCACGAAAACACCGTAGTAGTACAGGGGTCGTGACGGAGAATCGACTGCGTTAGATTCAACAATACTGCATTCGGATCTATTTACTGGCAAGTTCTGTTCGTTCGGTTTGAATCGCTTGGCCTTCGCACGTAGAAATATTATGACCATGCAAAAACACACTTATATGAAGTCAACCAATATGTGGCAATACGAGAACGTATTGCTTGCATCCAACTCAGTCTGGTCCGGATCCTCACTTTGATATTACACATATGACTAACTCATTATCTTGCCAGGAGACGACCAGTCAGAATCATATCAAAAGGGCTGCAAAAGGAATGCTCAAATCCTGTAGTCATCCGTAGTCCAAAGAGAATGCAATACAATCTATCAAAATACTAATCATAGTAGATGAACGTCCACAAATGTCCAAACAGCCGATAGTCCGCCTCGCAGACAAGAGCGCAAGAGCAAGAGGATTAGTAGCACTAAGTTCTACTTCTCAAGAGAGTGTCTGAGCCCGGTACAAACCCAGACTCCAGTCCAACGCTATACTCCGGCTTTGGCTCCGAGTCGGGGTCCCTCAACAGCAGGCCTGGGTGAAATATATTGTACGCGAGCAGCGCAAGCCAGATCATCGCGCCGTCGAAAGCAACTAGTCAAAATAAAAATAAAAAAAGGGTCAGCATCCTGGTTGCCGTCTCGCGTGTAAGATATAGACACGCACTGAAGTAGCTTTGGGTCTCGATCACTTTGCCGGTCCAGCCACCGATCAGTTCAATTAGTCGATAAACAGACCTGCGGGATGTTGACGTTAGCGCGAGGCAAGTTACTATGAGGTTTTGAGGATGCTGAATACCAGAACTTACCGGACCAAGATGAAGAAACACATGAGTGCTAGCCCTCCTATCAAATATTTGACCCTTTTGTCCCATTCACGCCGCTCGAATCCGTCTATCTCCGTGTCAGATGCATTCTTCTCTTTGAGCCACCGAGACAGAGGTCGATCGTAGATATAGCGAAGGAGATACTCCACGGCCAACAGGAGGAACACGACGAGAGACACTGTGATCCTTGTGTCAAATTATATGTTCTGTTGTGAGTTTTTTGGGGCGGGCAGACTTACAGAGCTGAAATGCGATGCCACCTAACATAATGTACGTCCCCTGTTTGGATGCATATGGTCAACGAAACCATGCGAAACAATAAGAGAGTGAGAACTCGGGCGTCATACGATTTTGACTACTAAACCATTATCATTATCAGTTATACTACCTCCCCCTGCTTGAACGAATAGGGAGATGATATCCTAGAACGCCACTGTGAGAGAGATATGACTACACGAATTCGACGAGACTCACACATGTCAGGAATATCCTTGAGTCTTCAAAAGAGAGGTCAGCGGCTAATTATTTAGCTCACGTAGATTCGATTCGTGCTAACTCACATCGACGGGGTGACAACCGACTGTACTTTGTGCCCAGACGTTTTGTAAGACGAGAAAATGTCATGAAGATAGCGCCGAGGAATGGAGTAGGAGCGATGATAGTTGCTACAATTCTACGTCGTGGGTCAGCTTGAGTTCAGACGGTGAAGTATTACATAGAAGACTTGAACTTCTCGTCTAAACTTACTGTATTGAGAATGGAGTGTTATTGAGAGGCCTGATGGAAGACCACAAACGACCACTCCATCCGGCCATTTCCCCAGCGCCACTTAAGACAGCCGTAGGGATTAACCACCACATTCGATACCAGACAGATTGCCCGAAGTGTAATACTAGAGGGTGAATTTTTCCGTCAGGACGAAAACTCTCGCGTGCATACGTTTTTCTTTGGGGGGCACGCGTACCTGTTGAGATCGTGAAGACTGTCACAAAGAACACCGAGGCCGGTTTGCTGACGAGGTAATGATAAAATGGGGATTGTAGGATTTCTCCTGTGGGTAAGATTACGTCCGGGCCGACTGCACATATGTAAGCCTTCGAGTATGGAGAAGAAAAAGCAAGCGAGGACACTCACACTCCGAGGAATTAGTTGACATTATTAAAAGGTCTTCGTCTGGAGCTCCAGCTCACCAGGGACTATTGCAAGAACAAATGACCAATGTGACATAGCCATATATATGGCCGCTGTTGGGCACCGAGGGGAAAAAAGGCAAGAGAGCGTCGAGACTGCGATCAAAGGCAGACTGCACTACGTAAGGGTGTATTGCAGCGTGCTCTGGTCTCGCAGTAGGTGTGGGGATTAGTTTACTGTAATGCTGAGTAATCCCGAAACCGAACCGAAATGCGTATAGTGGAAGGTTAGTCTACTTTCATAGTGGTATCATGTCGATGGGCTGGCTCTAATGATATCTGTATGAATGTATAAAATGAGGCAATGAGCTTCTTCATGACACACGCAATAGAAACGACTAAACTAACCTGGATAGACATGGTATAGATAAGTATTCGTTCTCCTGTTCAGACTGCGAATATTCAATCCAACAGATAACATTACCTCACGACATAAGCACTCACAGCCATGCATCTTCATCCAGCTTCATGGTTTGAACGACCTGGCCACTCGCAGCATAATCGTACGTTGGTGCGCAAGCCCTATGTGTGCGATTTGGAATTCAACTGCGATTGTTTCCACGACACTGCGTTTAGATTGTCTTTAACCTAGCGGATATCAGTTTCGAACAGCCTTTTGATATAATGTGTTGTGAGTACTAGCAAATGTCGCAATAGAGATTTATTAGAGCATCATACCGTTCGCCGCCAGTGCGTTTGAAAGAAAATTGAACTGCATTCCAAGGATGCAGGTGTTGGTCCTGACTTTGGGGTTAAACGGAGAGAAGCCTTCTGGAAGCTTTTCAAATGTGTTATTGTTTGAGAATAGACGGGAGGGAGGACTGTCATTAACTGTAGGAGCCTGTCCGAAAGCCGCCGAGTCAAAAGGCAAGTGCGAGGCTCGAGCACCCTTATCAGGGCATTGATCGGCCGCCAGCGAAGCAAGATTGATCACCTTGAAACCCAACCTGTAATCCGTCAACCAACGAATGCAAGGGGTGGCATCTATGCACGTCAACTATATGTATTTCGTGGAAAGACATCAAAGGGGTCCATTGACAGTCAATCATTATGATATCTAGTAAAAGTAGTCTATGGAAGCATGTCAGTCTATCATGACGATGCAAGTCCATGTGATGTCAAACCCGTTACAGCCATTACGAGTTATGCGTGCATAAAAGGGAAACCAGTCTATCACGCCTCCACAGCTGTCATGGTCTGTTCGCTTTTGCTCTTCTCATCTTCGGATGGATCTGGCTTATGAGGTCCTCCAACAACGCCAACACCTCTTAAGAATAGGACAGCAAGGATACTCGCTGCGGGAATGAGATAGTCAGACATCTTCCCAAACATAGGCGGGATTAAACCTTACCCAAGGCACCAAACCCTAAGATCGTCCATTGAGCCGCTCGATATGCTTGCAATTGGGCTTCGCGAGGAGCATTCGAGCCCTGACTGTCAATAACAACACCTAAATTCAAGGACTTCTGAGCCCTGACACGGTCGAAGACAATCGTTGTGATCGCCAACCCGAACGCAATGCCGAGCTACACAAGTACGTGAGCCGTATAGCGTCACGTAGCGATGGAGATGAATTTAGGACTCACCTGAGCCATAGTTTGAAACAAGCCTCCAGCGAGACTCTGTTCATGTGGAAGAGCAAGCTTGGCTACGAATAAACTACCTCCGGCGAAGACGAAATCAGCTCCGACGACGGTGAGGACAGCTGCGGGAAAGCCGAATGCCCAGTATGATGCAGCTGGATTAATGAGAGCAAATAGCAACCCTGCGATACCGGTGCACAAACACCCAATAGCTATAGAACAGGCGAATTAGGCGGTCTGTCACCCGAGCAGACTGTTCTGAGCTCACCGATAAGGACGACGCCAGGGATCTTCCCCACCAACAAGCCAATGAAAATATTGCAGAGAATTCCAGCAGGAATCATGGGAAGCATACGGATCATACTCAGAACGGGTGTGTAGTTCTGGTAGGTCTCATAGTACAACTAGAGACGTAGGAGATGAACACAATGAGCCATGTATCATAAAATCATACCAACGCACCACAGTCCAAAGTAACCAGCTTTGAAAGGCACACATGAGGAAGAAGACAATACATTGCATGGCAGCAAATCTGCCATTCCCTCTACTCCATAGAGAAATCTTCATAAGTGGTGGTGGTGTCCATCTAGAATATGTCTCTCGTACGCTAGGGCGTTCGAGGTACCATTGCCAGACGAAGAATGCGGTGGTCAAAACTACGCCAACAACCAGAAGCGCTATGATATCTACATATCCATGGTGAGTCTCGTCCTGTATTCCAAACACTTGACGTATAATATGACTCACAGGGTGTCGACCACTGTCTTGGAGCAACTTCACCGTCGCTAAGCACGAAGACAACAAGTGTCAATCCAGCAGTGACGAGAATAGCTCCCAGCCAGTCCACCCGCTTATCTTGCTCGGTAGATGGACGATCACGCTCAACCAAGAGGAGAGCACCAGCGATGCAGAGCACTGATAGTCCGGCGACAACGAAGAACATGGAACGCCATGTCGCACTGCACGAAGGATGAGTAATCTGCGACATACAGCACATGCTTGCAAAATAAAGCTTCACGTACGGGGCGAACTCTGTGAGGAGACCACCGAGAGCGAAACCCACTCCGCCTCCGAGAGGTTGACCGGCTGAGAACGTAGCGAAAGCAAGGGACCGTGCGTTTCCCGGAGGGAAGGCATGAGCCAGAATGCCAAGCTAAATGTGGATATTAAGTGGACGAATGCATGCACATTAACACGGAGAATACTAACAGAAGCAGGTATCGTGGCAGCAGCGCCAAGACCTTGGAAGCCTCGTAGAACGCCAATTGTTACGAGATCTACAAACACAAAGAACGTCAGAACAGTAGTCCAACTCGCTCATATGAGCCGTATTCACCATTTGCAAAGCCACAACCCAACGCAAACGCGCCCTGAAGTACGCAGCCAACGATGAAGATCATACGTCTACCGTAAAGATCCGCAAGACGTCCGAACGGAATCAGCAGGCATCCCTGACAATATGAAACCATGAGCGAAAGTCTGTATATAGAGATAGATCAACCTCACCGAACTCAATGCGTAAGCAGAGAGGATCCATTGCAATTGGTCCTCACGAATACCGAGGTCTGCTCCAACAACTGGCAGAGAAATTAAGGAGGAGGATGTAGTGACAGACTATTAATGAGTTAGAGCGATAAACTGGAAATATTATCCGTAGAAGCCACGCACCACTAGCATCATTGACAAAGTGCATACGCTTGTCAAAGCAATGCCTTTGAACGCACCTGGAGACTGGATAGGCAATTCGACATCGTGTTTTTGCTGTTCGTCTGACAGTGCAAGAGGTCTAGATGGTTTGGATTGTCCGGAGTTGTCTAGGACTTTTTCCATGACCGTCAAAGGGTAAGCAGACCTTTGAAAGAGGCAAAGACTTCAATCGGCTGGGGATCAGGGTACATATACGGTTCTTGCAGAAATCGTCTGACGCATCGTACTGCATGACCCACAGAGGATGAAGACCCTAAGCGACAGAAGGAAGGCCGAATGTTTGGCGTTCCTCATTGTCGTAAGTACAGGTGACGAAATCAGAAAGATACAAGGTGACAAAGAGTTCATCTTTGGTTCATTTTAAGAAAAACATGTCGAAGGTTATAACGTTAATTATCCGAGTGAGCGCTTCTGAATAGTTTCTGAATGCGGTGAAACAGGACCCCCGCTAATTCCTATAGGTGTCTCATCCCGGTCAGCCCGAAAACTACAGCTGTACGGCCGGCATGTCTCAGGGCTGCCAGCCCGAAAATGGTACTGAACTGACCGCCCCTCCCCGGTGCTCAGTCGGCCCGAAACAGCAGCTCGTGGAGGTATCCCTCATCCCGGGAGCCCGAAACAGGAGCTCATCCGAGATGTCGAAGGGCCTCTCAATGTCGAGCTCGCTGAAGCCGTGTGAGAGTTCCTCAAGTCGTCTCGCAAATGCAGTAAGCCTGAAGAAGTGGATGCGGATGGAGTTGCGATGCCGGACAAGCACGGCGAAGGTTGTATAGTGTAATAGTATCTGCATTCAATGTACGGTAGAAGAAATGTATCTTACATGCCTGGTCAGCCCGAAAATCGACCGTCTTAGGGCATCCTACATGCCGGAAGCCCGAAACAGCCAAAATCGGCCAAAATTCCCCAGCCCGAAACAGGCCCAAACTGGCGATTTAGGGATGAGACATATATAGGAACTAGCGGGGGTCCTGGTGAAACTCATGCGAGTGACGGAATATTGAATTCACACCGTCGCCTTCGTTCAAGTTCGTTGCTCTTTCTTTACATTCATTATGACTCTCCTCCGATTTGCCTCCAAGATAATGCTGCCAGACTTCCTCAGGCCGTGATAGGTTCGCTTCCGGTCGAATGTCAAGATTCCGTCACACAGCGCGAGTTCGGCTGAAACGACCCACTCAGAGTTCCGTCTGCCCTTTTCAGACACTCAGAGGACTGCCTTACGTCTTGCAGCGATATGTGGATACCTCTCACGTTGGCTGACATTCATGGGTCCCTTCTTTGCTGCCATCTCTCTTGGTCGCTCTCTTACTCAGCTGGACGTAGGGATCAGGCTGACAAGTACTAACCGATTTACCGCCCTTAGGAAAGGCTGCGTTTGTCACTGGTCCCCCACTCCCGTGGAATCAGCACATCTATCTCTCAGGGCCTCGCCGTTGGCGGTGCGATTGTTATCATCAACTATGACGCAGACCCCCCACTCCCCCTCCGCTTGTGTTGTTGCCAATATTATCAACGCCCATGAAGGCTGACCAGCAGCCGTGATGAAAGCTGATGGAGAAGCTTGGAATTCTGGATATGCCTTAGTCTCGAGTGCTGGTGTTATGGGGCATACGCCGCTTGTCTGCGAATGATATGACGCTTGCTCTTACCTACTGTCTCAATCACACCCTCAATATTCTTAAAGCAGTTTGAACGAGTGCTAGCATTATAATATGACGGGTGGGAAGGTCTAACACAATGCCTCCCATAATGAGGTCTGCCTGCACTAGTTTCATCACCCATCAATTGCGAAAATTCCCTCGCTTGACGTTCTTAGGCTTGTGACCACGCTGCTGCTTCGTTCAGTGACTCCAATTTCGCCGGCCTCGGTGCCGGTACTAGCTGAATGCGTATAAACAAGGGTCAAGGTTGCTTCTCTAAGATGTAACTTCCAGCCTCTTTGCATATAGCCAATAACTACTGTATCTTGGACTTGTACAACGCGACATTCGTTAATTGGTAATCACCGAACAGTTGGGGCCATGAACACACTTCTTGATCAAACCAAAGTGGAGTCCATCGCACCTGATCTTGAGGCACAGAAACTCTACATGTACGTGATGCATTCACTGAGCCAAATCTGATTTGAAGTGACTTGTTTTGAAGTTTTCATCCAGATACGCTCGCGATTCCAAGTATTGCTACCGGTCTCTCAATTCTCGTCTTACTTTGCCAAGCACTGGTTTCCGCGTTTAGGAGATCCAAAGCGCGGCTTCGAAGAGCTGAAAATATTCCTCATGAAGATCCTGTCGAAATCACTAACCACAAAACTTCGGTTCGAACTCTAGTTGACGCAAATGGAGAAACGACCATCCTCACATTTAGAGTCGCGAGGCATGTGGCATGTCTTTGTCTCCTTAGTCTCACTTTATCTACTGCTGTTTCGACGCGTCATTCTGTATCGCGTTGCCACTCCGGTTTTCAGGTCGGATTGTGTATCACCTATGTAGGTCCACTTTGAGTGATGATTGTTCGAGCATGGTCTGACCTGTTAAAACAGGGTTATATGTCGCTCCTATCCATAGCCTCGCTTCTCCCGACGTCGTGGAGGAGGGCCTCGAATATTCACCTTTCAGTTCTTCTTTTGTTTGCTTGGAGCACTTTCATGTACCGCGATGTCTGGCCTCTCGCAACGTACACGTTGACACCTAGGGACATTCACGAAGGTTGGCTCATATGGCTCAAAATCGGTATACTCTCTCTTGCAGCAGTCGTGATCCCTTTGGTCGTTCCCCGGCGATATATACCTGTCGATCCTCAGGTACGCTTAAGCTCTTGGAAAAGTGTTTCTGAAAGTTTCACACACGTGTGCGATCGTAGAACCCAATGCCTGTTACAAATCCAGAGCAAACAACCCCTCTCATTTCATTCCTATTGTACTTCTTCGTGGACAACATCATCTTCAAAGCTTTGCAAATGCCTCATTTAAGCATTGATGATCTTCCACCTTTGCCTGACAGGGATCAAACAACGAATCTGATGAAGGCTAGCTCCCAGGTATGTCTTTTGTTTTCTCTTAAATGCCTCGTTTACTGAATGCTGCATTACGCTACCAGTACCTTGATCCACTTAAGTCGAAGGAAAAGCGGCACGTCTTCTGGAGTCTGTTGAGAGTCTTTGGTAAGCACTATAGCCCACCGTGACCCGTTCTGAGACTCAGGTGTCTTGGGAATCAAGGCAAGGTGCACGTCTTTATGACGATTTTGCTTGTCGCGCGCGTAAGCAACTGTCAACTCACTATGTGAACGTTGACCAATCCCGGACGGTAGGTATTTACATCGTTTGCGGCCCCCTACGGCATGAAAAGACTCTTAAAGTCAGTTCATATCATGTGGTTGATTTTGCCTCCTAAGCCAATTCCATTAGTTATCTTGAGGATCGCGATCGAGAGACTTTTGTTCGCCCTTGGGTATGGATCGTCTGGCTGCTCGTGGGGCCGCTTTTGGCCGGTGTCGCAATGCAGTGGTATTACTTCCTTTCTGTATGTTTCACATGACCTCATCTTTTCGTCTCTAACATTCTCGTATCGCAGGCTAGAACTCGAGTGCGGTATCAAGCGCTCCTGACCCAGTTGATCTTCAATCATACCTTACGCATGCGAGTCAAGGCAGACATTGCGTTTGAGAAGACATCGACAGGATCGGGCGCAGCTGAATCAGATGAAGTCGAGTCAGTCACCAAGAGTAGCAATTCTCTGGGTAAATTGTTGAATCTGGTGACGGGCGACATGGAAAACCTTGAGCGTGGTCAACATTTCCTATTCGTTGGTATGCAGCCTGAATAGTGTGCCTTGGATGTTCTTTGTTAATCCTTGGCTTGCAGTTCTCTACTGTCCGCTTCAGATTGCGTTGAGTATATATTTCCTTTTCACGACTCTGGGAGTCAGGTGAGCTTACCCTAAGTCATCGCGTTCTCTCTTTAACGAACGTCGTAGTGTCATCCCGGGTGCCATACTGATGGCTCTACTGATCCCAGTACCCGGATATCTCATGAAGCGTATGCATACAGTCCAAGTTGATAAGATGCGGAAGGTATTCGATTGTCCTTGTTATCGTTTATGATTACATATGCCTAATTATCTTATATAGACTGACGCTCGTATCCAAAGCTCGACGGATGGTGTGTTATGTCCTTTGGATATCGCAAACTTGCGTAACTCAAGGGTATTTCACAGCAATCAGCGTCATACGCATGATCAAGCTTTTTGGCTGGGAGCAGAAAATGACCGAGCAGATCGACCGGAAACGTGAAGTAGAACTCAAAGCTGTGAAAGAGTTCAAAGTCTTGCGGGTCATCAATGGGACGATGAGGTTTGTTCCTCACATCTGGTAATCACAAGCCTCCAGTTGAAGGTGTTGTATGCAGCTACTTCCTCCGATATGCCTCTATGGTCCTAACATTCGTGATCCACGTAAGTGTTTCGCGAGAACGGAGTGATAATATTCTCATGCATCACAACAGACCGTCATTCTGAAGAGAGAATTCACTGGTCTGTCGTCATGTATCTAGCTCATGTATTCGATCTCTGACTCTGAGCAGCCTCCCGAGTGTTCTCATCACTTTTAGGTACGCATTCTACGCGCTAAGGCTTTAGTGGCCTCACATTTTACTCTCGTAGTGTTTGAGCTATTAGGTGAACACCTTGATATGTTCTTCCGAGCAGTTCCGGCCATGATCACAGGTGTGCTAATAACTCGCTTTGTGTTATACGTTTCGAAGTGACTTATCGCCTTCCAATAGCGAAGGTATCATTAGACCGAATATACGAGTTCCTCCAGAAGGTGGTTAATATAACAGCTAGAAGTTGCATTCTTTGCTGATGGCGAGATACTAGACTGAGCTTCTGGATGTATTTGCTTCGGATCATCCGCAACATGGTGTCGATTCAGCAAGTGATATCGTAATTCGTGCCTCGCGCTTCACATGGACATCCGATACTGAGCGCAGTAACACATTCTCGTTGAATGTGCAAGATGAAATCTTGTTCCGGCGAGGAGATTTCCATCTCATCACTGGTCCAACGGGCTGTGGGAAGACTTCATTGTTGATGGCTCTCCTCGGTAAGCTTCTGTTTGTGTTATTGGATGATCTGGATTAGCAGAATAATTTCAGGCGAAATGCATTACATACCCCTTCGCGAAGACTCGACAGTGCAGTTGCCTCGTACAGGTGACGTTGCATATCATGCACAAGAACCTTGGATCTTCAATGACACGATACGGGTGTGTAGTATCATGACACTGCTAACAGACTGCTAAAACTCGTGTGTCTCACTGTGCGGCAGAATAATATTCTCTTCAATGAGCCATATGATCAAGATCGATATATGAAAGGTAGAAAAGCGGTTGTTGGCTGAATGCTGTCTTATTTGTTTGTAAGTTGTCGAGCAGTGCGCATTACAGGAGGATTTCGAACAGTTTGACGCTGGGGATGCAAGTGAAGTCGGTGAGAAGGGAATTAGTCTAAGGTATGCACGATGATCATGTCATATCACCTCCGGGGACCAGACTGAACATTTAATCTCACAGCGGAGGTCAGAAGGTAATTTGTCTCGTAGTTTATCTCTAAGCTGGACTCATTGTCTTGGTTAGGCTCGCCTGTCTTTGGCTCGTGCCATTTATTCACATGCAGGGATCCTCCTTCTTGATGATGTGAGTCGCATCATGCTGAAAGAATTGGGGATTCTTGTTTAATCGAGTATAGGTTTTGGCAGCCCTTGACGTTCGGACGACTCGTTGGATTATAGAGAAGTGCTTCAGAGGAGAGTTGTTGAAGGATCGCACGGTCATCCTGGCGGTTAGTCATTTTCTCTCCTTAGCAGACCTGCACTGAGGGAGAGATCAGACACATAGAATAGCAATGGTTAGACACGCCGCAAATTCAATACTCACAATGGGTCTCGACGGCAGGTCCATAAAGCAAAGTGACTTGCAGGCTGATGCATCCAACTTCTCCACGGAATTTGAAGCACAAGAAACTCAGGATAATCAGATCGACATTCCTGATAGAAAGGGTGTTAGCGGGCAACTAATACCGACAGAAGAGGTTGCTTTCGGCCATGTCGGCGTATCAGCGTGTACGTTAACCTTCGTACAGTCTGTTCTGATGACTAAATGTATTGTTTTGGTCACATTCAGTCCTGCTTTTCTTCGCAAACATCGGCCAAACTGTGGCTTCTGTCTTCTTTTTTACGCTTTCCATGTTATGTTTGGAGTCATTTGGTCAATTTTCTGGCGTTATGGAGACCTGGTCTTTGGGAAACTGGTCGAAGCAATACGACCTACAACCTCCATCTGAGATTCCGATCATACAGTGAGTGGCCTGTCACTCATCCTATGCCTCTCATTAACCTCATTTGCCCCAAGCTATTTGTCTATCTATCTTCTCTTTTCGCTGGGCTCTATTACAATGACCACCACGGCATTCATCGTGTTCATTCTGGGCAGTGTTAGGTCGTCACGAAGGATACACGAGATCCTACTGAAGTCGGTTTTGGGTACCACATGGCGGTTTGTTTGCCTATCATGTTTGTGGTGAACAACATCTAATCGTGTAGCTACGTAGGTGGTTGGATGAGACACCTGCTGCCCGGATCATTGTACGTTTCACACAGGATATTGAGACTGGTGAGGGTTCAGACGTTGATGTAATGACGTTCCTGCTAACACGCGTCAGTTGACGGTCCTTTGGCATCCTATTTCTTTCAACTATTTGATTGCTCGATGCAGATGATATTCAGGTTCACGGCGATCTTGATGGTGACCCCGTCTTTTGCTCTATTAGGAGTAATCATAGCTGCACTGGGACTTGCTGCAGGTCAAGCGTTCATGAAGGCTCAACTACCAATAAAGCGTGAAACAAGTCTGGCCCGTGCGGCTGTTGTTGGGCATCTAGCAACGTCACTTTCTGGTTTAGGTGAGTGTATACACGTACGCGTTTCCATCAATCGCTCATAGGTTACAGTAACAATCCGCGCTTATGGGGTGCAGGAACGATATGGCCTGGAACTCCATGGTGTAATTGATCAATACTCCAGAGCTGCGAGAACAACATCTAACCTGAATCAGTACGATATACACTACCTTCTTTACTCCAATCGCTGAGCTCAAGTAGATGGATCTCCACCCGCATTGATATGCTTGGGGCATTGTTTGTGGCTAGTCTGTCCGTCTACCTCGTCTACAGAGATAGCGCGGATGCATCCATATCAGGTTTCTCTCTTACACTGGCAGGTATGAAAGAACCCCCCGCCGTATAATTATATCTGACTTTCACCTTATAAAGTGAGCACCTGTGGACTGCTATTTTGGTGGGTTCGCGTGGTCAACGAGGTCGAACTTAACAGTACGATGAATAGTTTCTCACTCTCGCACTGCGTCTAATCTACCGTATTTCTAGGTAATAGGTTAGCACTTCGTGTGATAACGGGGTGTCCTTTTTGTCACTTATCTTGCTTGGCAGTCTGGAACGTATACAACAGTTCACAAGGATAGACCAGGAACCGGTACATGCAAATTTCATTCCTCCAGCATATTGGCCCTCAAGTGGCGCACTGGTTGTCGAGAACCTTTCTGCACGATACTCTACGGTGATTCTCAAATTTCATAATTTATTCGCTTTTGCTAACATGATCATCAAGGATGGTCCATTAGTCCTCCAGGGCATCTCCTTCCGAATTGAACCAGGGGAGCGTATAGGTCTCGGTACGTGTCGCAATCACAAGATACACAGCTTTCTAATTGAGTTGTCTACAGTCGGTCGTACGGGTAGTGGCAAGGTAAACAGATGGTGATTCCATTGAATACATTCAACTGATGATTTAATTTTCCAGAGCTCCCTAGTTTTGTCTCTACTTCGCTGCATTCCAACGGAAGGAGAGGTCTTATTCGATGGCATCGCCACTGATTCCATCCCACCCAATGCTCTAAGATCCAAAGTCACCGTGATTCCACAAGTGGTAAATGATTCCAAATGGCATGAATATTGGGAGCGTACTAACTGATGCGCGATAGCCCGAGTTATTGCATGGCACATTAAGACAGAACTTAGACCCCTTCTTCCAATACAGCGATGCTGAGCTCAACGATGTACTTCGTGCAAGCGGCCTCTTCTCACTTCAAAGTGAGGCTGTCGAAGCACCGAGAATTACACTGGATACCCTGATGTCTGGTGGTGGAAGCAACATATCGGTTGGTCAACGTCAAATCATTGCTCTTGCCAGAGCTATGTTGCGGAGAAGCAAGCTTGTCATACTTGATGAAGGTGTGTGCTTACCTGTAACGTTTTCCTCGCCGAGTACTAAGAATTCCCATTCACAGCGACCTCTGCCATTGGTGCGTATTTGCCACGTTATCATACAGCAACGGGGTATCGATCACGCCCTTATCCTTAGACAACAAGACGGACTCCACCATCCAGGCCTCTTTGAGAGAGAACCTTGGCACAGATGTATCCATCATAACGGTTGCACACCGTTTGCACACCGTCATGGATGTTGACAGAATCGTACGTGCATGATCTCTTGTTGGCGGAACATCTCCTTACAAGCTACGAACAGATCGTGCTCAGTGCCGGCCGCTTGGTAAGCTTCACGAATGGGTTGCAGCGGAAAGCGTTGACGGCAATGTTGATCCTCTACGATAGATCGAGTGCGGAAGGCCCGAGGATCTCCTCACAGATGCGAACAGCGCTTTCTATGCGATGGTTAACGAAGACGGTGACCGAGACTGGCTCATCGAGTTGGTCAAGACTAGGACAAAACCATCTCAGCCCGGTGGATCAGAGTAGTAAGACGTGCGGGAATTGCATTCCTTCTCTTTCTGAACAATGGTGCGACTGGCATCGTGTATGGCGATGGATGTATTGCCGGAAAATGAAAAGATAGATAAAGAACCTGCGTGGAGGAATCTACATGTAAAATAAAATTGTCAGGAACTAGAGGGAAGGATGGGTGACCAGAATGGTGTCCATGCAGGCTGAACGAACAACAACAACGATTGATGATAACGACGTACCGGTTAGATGCAGAGGATTGACTAGGAAAACGGTCGAGAAGGCGTTGATCTCTTGCAAAACTACCTCTAGTTGCGGCTGTTGCGTTGAAGGAGACATATGGAGCCTCGACACTATGTGTGAGATGTATAGCTGTCCTGTATGTTGTCCGTCGTGCGCGGCTGGCCTGTGGGCACTGCCAAAACACCGTATGAGTAAGAATCGGAAAGGCAGTATTAACTTTAAAACGTAACACACGTTCAGCGGCGGAGGAAACATTCACCGAGGTTTGAAGTCCAAGTATATGGCGAACGAATAATTATGGGGTAGCGGGGTATCTTGTTTCGTGGTTCCTTGGACAAAGAGTCAGTACTTTGGAGCAAGGCGAGCGGCCGCCGATCGCATGGAACGTTTGATTTTTCTTCTAGTTCAGCCTCGGTGTGGTGACTGTCAGAATTAATGACTCCATTGAGGCTATGAACGTTATTGAAATCGAGAGGTGTAGCTTCAGAGCCTACTGGACGTGGTACCCGAACGAAGTATGGAGAAGACCTGCCGTGTCCTCTGTCATGGTTACTGAAGAACCCCAGGATGGAAATGAGATGGAGAACAGCTTCCAATGACTATCGTCGTGGGGCAGGGACGGAACTCGTAAAGATACGGCCAGTGTACAAGCCATGAATAAGCGTGAGCTGTGTCCATCGGCATCGACATCTCCATCACTCGTACTGATTGAGAAGGGCCCACATTTGTGACACAATACGGGACGGGAAGAAACGATACCTGGCATACGCACGTTCATAGTAGCAGCGCGATGTAACATGTGCAGAAAAGAGTCCAAGCTATGCACTCGCCTCTGGGCTGTGAACAATGGTCTACGTTGAAGGCGGTATCGCTATAGCCAAGATGTTCATTCTCCAATGGCACTGTCTAGAAAATGAGGACTAGGTTTTATGCCGGCGCCAAGATGTCACTTGGAGGCTTGGGGCGGCCAGACTTGGAGTCGACACGATAAAAAATTCGGAGTGGTCATCAATTGATTAGTAAAGCGTTCGCTAAGGTGGACCGAATTCAATACAAATTTACGCTGCACATATTCAGAGACGTCTCTTTTTTCCGATATTCGGATGAAAGCGAGCCAACGATAAACAGCTAAAGTCACTATCAGTGAGAAGAGTTCACGTATTGGGCTTGGAAAAGCAGAAGCAAATGGAAACCGAGGGACTTGCATGAGAAGATGCAAAGTGCTACCGGCTCCTAGTCCTGACAGCCAGATCAAAGTCCTTTTGAGAGGAATTGTGGGTAGGTGGCAAGTGTTAATGTGCCTAGCTGCACGGCAGTTACTTGACAGATCTGCTTGCCCACCTGGAAGCTGGAAGTTTGATGGATCTCCACTCGGCCCAGAACGGAAGGAGGAGCATGAGGACCTTGCGTACGGCGAGTCGGCGGCGACGGTAAACATCTGAAAGTGCGCAGCCTTGAGCAATTACATAGGCCCTGGATTCGCACAGGAAGTCTTCTAGTCTTCTGGATCCGTATATACCAGAGGAAAAGACCGTAGAGGCGTGCGGACAGAATCTATCTATAAGCTAATATCATATCGAGAAGTTGTTTGTAGCTAAGTCAGTTGCACCTTTGTGGCAGTACTTACGAGTACAACAAGGGAAGATAGCTGATGTTGATGAGTACAGGAGAAGTTCCCTATGTACAGGGCTAGACAGCTCTCGGAAGTTTTCTTTTGATCGTGTTGAGTATAGGCCTCATGACGACGACATCTTGAGAAAAGGAGATTCCTCACAGATTTCAATCAAAGCAGTACATGACATACACAGGAGAGACCTGGGGAGAAAAAGATGCCGGAACATTAGGTTCTGTCTGGGACCTCGAGGCGATTTCGGCGGGGTCGGACAGCGAGGGGTGCACACAGTGACTAGCTTGACAGACAATTCAGGGGAGCCGAGCAAGCACCACGCGGGTACTCTGTGCAAGTCCATTCAGTCCATAATCCAAGGCCTCCGTTCAGAAGACAAGAATACGAGGGAGATGGAGTGAAAGCTTTGGCGGAAGAGTGTCTTGAATCGGACGGGCGGACGGAAGCGCACGGTGGTGAAAGGCGGTTTACCCTGATGTCGGGAAGGATTAACAGCGACGTTTTGCGGAGGAGAGATAGAAATTTTGTGCTGAGATGACCCAAGAGGGTGTTTTAGGCATGAACGTGCATACCCAAGACCTTGTGGGAAAAATACCTATCCGCCGCAAAAGGCAAGAGAACAAACAAGGATCAGCAACGGAGGAGGCGCTGATTGGCTAGCGAGTACGAACGTGCAAGGAACAGCTGCAAGTCTCACACTCCATCGAGGCTCATCGAGGGTGCTATATTTCTCTATCGGAATCACGCGAGCCAAAATGATAGATCCATTTCACGAGCATATAAAGCCGCTCAATATGCTTCAGGAACAGTGTCCTCTCTTTCTCCTCCCGTCCGCCCGACAAGCAGGTAAACGAGATGGCATCCTACGCTGTGGACAAGACTTCGACCAGCAGCACTGAGGAAAAGGTTCAAGATCAGAGTTACATACTCGATGAGAGGCGTCGCGCAGCCCTCGCAGAGATCGACAATGCCAAGTTCTCGTAAGTCTCTCACTCTTTTTTTTGACAAGCTGTGGATCATTTCTGATTTGTTTGCTAGATGGTTTCATTTCAAAGTCTGCATGGTTGCCGGTGTTGGTTTCTTTACCGATGCGTCAGTGCAGCCCTCGCTCCCACATGTTCTGATTTACTCAAGTGCGCGCTCTATGTAGTTATGATATCTTTGCCATCAACATCGCGTCGACGATGTTGGGTTATGTCTACGGACCAGGTCAAAAGCTCACCCCCAATCAGGATCTCGGTGTAAAGGTCGCTACGCCAGTTGGTACTTTGGTCGGTCAGCTTCTCTTCGGATGGCTTGCGGATCTTCTTGGCCGTAAGAAAATGTGTAAGTGTTCTCCTTCTTTCGACCGTCTCCCGTCCTGACCCTGACCTTGCAACAGACGGTATTGAGCTTATGATCATCATTATCGCTACTTTCGGTCAAGCTGTCTCCGGTCACGCACCTGCCATCAGCATCATCGGCGTTCTCGTCGTCTGGAGATTCATCGTACGCTATTTCCTCTTTTTTCCCTAATGAACATACGTTTGTTCATACATGCTGGTTTCTACAGATGGGTGTTGGTATTGGTGGTGATTACCCGCTGTCTGCAGTCATGACTTCGGAGTTCGCATCAACACATATTCGTGGTCGTCTCATGACCGCCGTCTTCGCTAATCAGGGTTGGGGACAGTTGTGTACGTCCACTTCTCTCAGGAATTATCCATGCTGCTAACTAACATGTTTATAGCGGCCGCAATTGTTGCCCTCGTTGTCGTCTCGGCGTACAAGAGTACTCTGCTAAACGATGACCCAGCCGTTCTCGGGAGCGTAGACCCGATGTGGCGTATCCTCATCGGTCTTGGATGTGTACCTGGTGTCATCGCTCTTTACTTCCGTCTGACTATTCCGGAAACCCCTCGTTTTACCATGGACATTGAACGCAACATCCAGCAAGCCACTAAGGATGTGCAGACCGTCGTCGGTGAAGGTCACAAGGTAGACCCCGTTGTTAAAGTTGACCGCGTCCTTGCGCCGAAGGCTACCAGACGCGACTTCGCGGCTTATTATTCCAAATGGTCAAACCTCAAGGTGCTCATCGGTACTTCCTACTCTTGGTTCGCTCTCGATGTAAGTGTCTCGGCGTCTTCACAGCTTGAAAGTCATGTTCAACTTGGTCTCAGATTGCGTTCTACGGCCTCGGCTTGAACTCCTCCATCATTCTCTCCGCGATCGGTTTCGGTGCACCCGATAAGAGCCTGACGGGCACTGCTGCTGTGTACCAGAACCTCAAGAACATCTCCGTCGGTAACCTCATCCTTGTCGTCGCCGGCCTAATTCCTGGTTACTGGGCCACTTTCCTCTTCGTGGATAGCTGGGGACGTAAGCCGATTCAGTACATGGGCTTCATCGTCCTCACGATTCTCTTCGTCATCATGGGTATGCCACTCAAAACTTTGTTCGTCCATATTCAAGACTAATTTGATACGTTCAATCTAGGATTCGCCTATGACAAGTTGACTGCGACCCCTGCCGCAACGAAGGCTTTCGTATTCCTTTACTGCCTCACCAACTTCTTCCAGAACTTTGGTCCCAACACGACAACTTTCATTGTTCCCGGAGAAGCCTTCCCTACTCGTTACCGTTCCACCTCTCATGGTATCTCTGCCGCCAGTGGCAAGCTTGGTGCTATTGTCGCCCAAGTCGGTTTCGCTCGTCTCAAAGATATCGGAGGCCCGAGCGCATTCGTCAAGCATATGTACGTATCTCTCTTTCTTTGCTATTTTATGACCGAGCATTGACGGTTGGCACCTCTTCAGTTTGGAGATCTTCGCATTGTTCATGTTGACTGGTATCTTCTCAACGTATCTCATTCCCGAGACGAAACAAAAGTCACTCGAAGACCTTTCGAATGAGGAACAAGACGGCTTTGTCGCTGGTCCTGCTCCCAGGGACGATTCATTAGCTTGATAGATGTCGGTGTTGTATCAGTAGAGCTCTACATCTCCCCTCACGTCTTTACATGTTTTTCGTATTCTGGAACAACGCCTCCTATACCTATGTGCTCCTTGCGTTCTCTGTAATCCCTTCTGCTGTACGAACGTCCCCGGAATTTTGTGGATCGTTACATGTTGTGCACGCTTTCGTTGGAGGAAGTATAAAGAGTCGGTGTAATATCATTCGTAGATAGTTCTTCATGCCGTATAATGAATGACCTTTGCTGTATTCTGCCTATCTGAACTTATGATACTCCCAATATCCAGAACGGTATCCTTCATGAACGTTTGAACTGTTTAGAAACAAACGTTCAAAGCGGCACGTAGGCGAGGTTGCCCTTTCGGATATCTTCTCGATCATACGCAACGATCGACTCCACTGTACACTTGGCCAGCGGGTGTTGGGGCGGCGATGACGTTCGGCTGACGGCCGTCGTAGAGCCTCGCATCCGCCGAAAGAATCAACTATGTAGCTAGTATCAAACTTGACTAGAGACCCAACAACTTTAGTTTCAACACCGTCTTATCGAACCATTAGAATCATCCGTTTATTCTCAGATAACGGCACAAGAAGCTGGTGAATAACACATTTATATAGTTGAACCTTCTCATCCACTAGCAGAATAACCGAATGTGGCTCACATGAACCCTTGACACGATGCAGATCTTCGAAGTCATATTTAGAAAATATTCACACACCCGCATTCAAATATCTCCCGCCCAGATCTGCCTTACGACAATAATACACTCAACAACCCAAGTACACGGGTCTAATCCAGATTCCAATTATGGCACCCAAAGAAGATAGGAAACCAGAACTCCTCCCACCCTCGTCCTTCTCCGAACCCTCAGACCCTTCCGAGATCATACCTGAGGACAAGGGGGAAAAGAAATGGACGGGTGAGCAGGGAGAGAATCCTCAACTCATTGCCCATACTCCTGGGAAGCAGGGTGCTGATAGGAACCGAGCGGGAAAAGGAAAGGGCAAAGATAAGGGAGGCAGGTCAACGTTGGGTCCGCCGGCTGGTCAGGTTGGGACTGCCAAGGCATATGATGCAATAGAGAAGAAAGGAGGCTATGTGGGAGGAAAGTTGAACTCAAAGTTGTAAATTGAGAGTTCGATGGCGGGGACGGGTCTTGGTGTCAGTGTGAAATATCCAAACCAAATGCGGAAGAGACAGTTGGGATGCAGGGTGACGATGTGTTGGCCCTCGGTGTTCTATGCATAGCCATTATATTGCATACCTGGATTTGTCAATAAGGAAGCCTCTTGAGAGATAGATGGAGGCGTTGCTGCGTGAGAGTCCGCCCACAGCAAATTTGCATTCATATTGTATTGACTCGTAACCGGGTGAAATTCCCATCGTACAGCCTACACCACGGCAGAAGAGCAGACACTTATCTCGCTCATTTTTCCTTGGATCTGGCATCGCAATT
This sequence comes from Somion occarium, assembly GCA_964035595.1. Lineage (NCBI taxonomy): Eukaryota > Fungi > Basidiomycota > Agaricomycetes > Polyporales > Cerrenaceae > Somion > Somion occarium. The sequence goes on along the minus strand of OZ037952.1, from coordinate 1,261,879 downwards.
TGGTAAGGTGATGACAACAGATCCGTTAGATTCACATTGTACTAGTACTACGTCCAAGTCTTGCCCCTTCCTTAGAACACGAAGCTCAACTTGGTTCTGAGGGAGTGGCTACCTAGTGACGCATAGGGCAGTAACTAAATCCTGCGAACAATGATTAGTATGACCTAATTGAAGCCGGTAAAAAAAAACTTAACGATAGCCTTCAATTCAGTGTACTTACTATCACCACTAAGTTCTGAAGGTGTTCTGAAACGGCGCTTATCATTCCTACTACCCCAATTTGGTAAACAAAAAATAAGTTTTCGGCTTTGGTTTGCCACTGCTCAAATTCAAACTCATAGCTACAACGCCAGTCACAACTCGTATCCGACTGCGCTGCTGAGAGGCTGGCACAGATACTATACGACGTAAGCTAACTCATGAGTCTTCCGTGGCGAGGGTATGTGCTGTCCTGAGCATCTCTCTGCCTAATTCAGAGCTAACGCACGTTCGTGATGCTTTGGGGTCGTAAGTCAGTATTTCTCCCCTGAATGGATGCACCGCTGACAGTTAGAGTTTGTTGTACCTGATATGGCCGTTGACGTGGGCATCCTTTGCTGTAATCGGTCCATAGCTAACGTTGTATAGCCTCTCCCTAATTGCAAGAGCTTTTTCCCGCCTTGTCCTTGCTTTGTGCTGGGCGTTCACTACACGACGTTTACGGGCTATTTACTATCGTGCTCAAGACAACTTGCCTAACTCTCTACAGCGCTCTGACTTGTGTAGATGACATTGTTCCTGGTTGCTGGATACGAGCATGATTTCCCATGGCATGGCCATCGCCATTGAAGGCCCTACAAACGGTATAAATCAGTACTTCTGTGTAGTGGCGTCTTATATCAGGGCCCATCATGAAATCCGAATATCCCTCCGAGGCATCTGCAACAAGTCACAGTTCCGTTCCGCAGTCTCCCCCCACAAAGCACGACTATAAGCCTTCCATCACCACCCCTGCAGGGTTGGTTGTGGCGACAAGCTCTTCCTCAATCAAGAACCATCCTGCTCAAGAAGAGTCTATTGACCCACCTGACTACGTTTTACCAACATCATCCGCGAAGCACGGATACATCCCTCTTCCATCCAGCAATAGCGACCCTCCCACGTATACTTCTTCTAAGGCCCGTCAAGTTCCAGGGATAGTAATGTCGAGCCCTGGACTATCTGGATCCCAGTATCCGAACGAAGGAGGCTGGTATCCGCCGGCAGAATCCAACCAGGAAAGATATTCGCTTGATGAATGGAGTCCAGAGTATATCCTCAACAAACGGCGACAGGAAGCTCTTACGGAGGTCGACAACGCCAAATTCTCGTAAGTATATTAATCGAACTTCTTTTAGTTGATACATCCTAAACTTTCTTCCGAAGCCGATTCCATGCGCGGGTATGCTTGGTGGCAGGAGTTGGTTTCTTCACCGACGCGTGCGTAATCTGACTAAAACGCCTACTTCTTCGTGATCCTGATGTATGTTTATAGTTACGACATCTTCGCCATCAATATCGCGTCGACAATGATAGGGCATATCTACGGACCCGGTGAGGACCAAATCTCGTTACCTCTAGACGTTGATTACTGACACCAGTTTTAGCTGTGAACGGGCAGGGGAAGTTGAGTGATGCGCAAGACTTTGGAATCAAGATGGCGACCCAAGTTGGTACTCTGATCGGCCAATTAGTCTTTGGTTGGATTGCAGATATTGCTGGACGAAAGCGCATGTGTAAGCACGATCCATCTAATCCTTTCAGGAATACGCGTTGATATCTCTTCCAGATGGGATCGAACTCTTGATCATCGTCTTCTCAACGTTGGCTCAGGCATTGGCCGGAAGTGCTGCGACGTCGGGGTCCGTAACGATCGTCGCTTCAATAATCGTTTGGAGATTGCTGGTAGGTCCCGGCTTTGATATTCTGTTGCACTTAGGATGAATGCTTCTGCAGATGGGCATCGGTATAGGTGGTGATTATCCACTCAGTGCCATCATAACCTCGGAGTTCGCACCCTCGCACATTCGAGGGCGGCTCATGGCAGTTGTGTTTTCGACCCAGGGCTTGGGACAACTGAGTGTGTATACAGTGCCCTCAACTACAAAGTTACTAACCTAGAGACATTGCAGCTGGTACTATCGTCGCCTTGATTGTCATCGCGAGTTACGAGAAATCGCAGAATCTCGATTCAGCATGGCGTTTACTTATAGGACTCGGTTGCGTTCCTGGTGTTGCGGCCCTGTACTTTCGTTTCACTATCCCCGAAACTCCCCGGTTCACTATGGATATTGCGAGGAATGTCGCCCAAGCAACGCAAGACATACAAAATTACCTCAGATATGGTGTTTTCTTCGTGGACCGCGATGCTACGATCGAACGAGTACAAGCACGCACAGGTTCTAGACGTGACTTTGTGGAGTATTTCTCGCGTATGGAGAATCTTAAAATTCTTATTGGAACTGCGTATTCATGGTTTGCTATTGATGTGAGTGACTTGTTGTGCCCTTAGCTATCATATGGCACTAATTTGCTTTGGATGCCACTGTAGTTTGCTTTCTACGGGCTAAACCTGAACTCGTCCATCATTCTCCAAGCGATCCACTACAGTGACTCGATTGCGAATTCTGACCTTCCACAAGCATTCGCAAGTCTTCGCAGGATAGCCATAGGAAACTTTATCCTCACAGCAGCCGGGTTATTGCCTGGGTATATCGCCTCAATCCTCCTGATCGAGCGTCTTGGTCGCAAGCGCATTCAATATATTGGATTTTCTGCTTTATTTGTTATTTTCTTGATAATGGGTACGTGTACTATCTGGGTTCACTATCTCTCCCTTTGGCTGATTCCTTTGTATGATCAGGCGCTGGCTACCAACTGTTTGCAGGGTCAGCTGCAAGTTCCGGCGGGGCGGTCCCCGGTCGAGTTGTAGCGTTCGTCTTCCTGTATTGCCTGGCGAACTTCTTCCAGAACTTTGGACCTAACACGACCACTTTCATCATACCCGGCGAGGCATTTCCAACACGATATCGTTCAACGGCACACGGAATCTCGGCAGCGTGCGGAAAATTGGGTGCCATCCTGGCTCAAGTGGTTGTCTTCGCGACCCACCTTTCTGGTGCGGACTCTGATGAAGGTCTCAAGTCTGATAATCATGCCCTACAGATACTGTAAGCTTGTTGCGTTCACTAAGAATGTTACATCTGCGACTGATACGATGATTTCTAGGCTTATCGTATGTTCGGTGTTTATGCTAAGCGGCCTCGCATCGACATGGTTAATACCTGAGACGCAAGGAAGAACATTGGAGGATATTTCCAATGAAGACCAAGAGAACTTCATCACAGGTGCGAGTTGTTCCAAAGATGGCGTAACATGGAATTCATTCTGAAACTCTCTCAGGTCCCCCACCACCACGGATGGCATCTCGTTGATGGGGAGGGAAAGTTCAGAAATGACAATGACAATGACAATGTAAGGGCTGGCGAACGTTCGTAGGACTCGCAAATTTGAGAGAGAACGGACTCTTCAAGTTTCTGATTCGCCGCGGTGTCAGCGTACCAACGTTCAGACCTTTTGCTGCTGGTTTCTTCTTCATCTAACCTATATGAGTACCTTACTTCTAGTATAAACCTTGCATTGACAGTCTCTGGGACATTGTAGAACACATTGTATATTTATTTCATGGTCTGCGGAGTTTTGAGCGCTTTTTATCTGATTGCTGAAGCGCTGGTTAATTGCCTGGAAATTTCGTCAGCTTCAACAGGTAAGTAGTCTTGGACTCTTGAACAGGCTTCCTGATCCGAATTTCGGTATTCTTGCATCGTCCAATCTCGTTGGTGTCCCATCTAGCCGTTGGCTACGTAAATTGTCCCCAACTGACTATTAGTGAGGTATTCAGTCACTGACATCCGGACAGCTGTCATGTATTACTGTCGGGGGTATTACTACTCTAGGTATGATCCAAACCGACTAACGGCGAACGTTCAGGGTCCGTGGGTGCGTAGCGCTCTTTGTTGCAACTAAAGTGAGCGATCTTCGGTTTACCGGAAACCAAGGAACGTCATCTCTTCTGATCCTTTCCCACTACCGTAGACGTTTCTATCATTATCATCACAATTGTAGGAATCCCGACGGATGTGATGCTTGGATTCGTCGTTATCGCTTTGTTTCTACAGCTTAAGGTTCGGTTCCTGGTAGGCTATGGCGGTCTGGAGTGTTCAGCGTCCGTTCTGGCATGACTTCTGACTGTGGCACTAGCGGGATAAAAGAGCCCAACCAATGAATCTGCTAACTTTGAGCTTATGTCTGCCTTATGCCTGTCACCATATATTCTCAAAAGATTGACCCAGACGGCATAGCCATGCCTCCCAGTACACGAACTGGTAGCTTGGTACTTTTGTCGGAATATAATCCCTACGTCCAGGATGACATGTATGTGCCGGAGCTACCACAACCTGAGCCAGCTCCTTGGCGGCAGCATCAGTATTACAATGGCTCCCCTATGGCTGCAGGTCATATATTGTCGATGCATAGCACCGTAGTTGCTCTGAACGCAAAGCGCCGGGAAGCCTTGGCTGAAGTGGATGAAGCAAAGTTCTCGTACGTGGGGTTCAATAAAACTTTTCGCAGGCAGTTTCATGACTATTGTGCAACAAAAGACGGTTCCATGCCAGAGTGTGTTTCGTCGCTGGAGTTGGGTTCTTCACAGATGCGTGCGTTTCTCCTTCTCCGTTGTTTCAACCGTTTGTTTAATCCTCTCATAGTTATGACATTTTTGCCATCAATATTGCTTCAACTTTGATTGGTTACATATATGGACAAGGTATGAGCACGTCCTCTCGCTTCAGAACATGGGTTTACTATCATCTATCATTTGTAGGCCATGCATTGAACACTGCTCAGGACCTTGGCGTGAAGATTGCAACGCAGACCGGCATCCTGTTTGGGCAGTTGATCTTTGGGTTCCTCGCAGATGTCTATGGTCGGAGAAAGATGTGTATGTCGTTGCAATCCGAAAAGTATCCATTTCATTCACACTTTTCATCGTGTTCATCAGACGGAATCGAGTTGGTAGTCATAGTATTCGCTACGCTTGCGCAAGCGCTTTCTGGTGCCGCACCTGCTGTTGGAATCATCGGATCTCTCGTTGTATGGAGATTTGTGGTAAGGCGATTAGTTTGTATTGGCATATAGTACTCACTAATTGTCTTCATACACGCAGATGGGGGTCGGCATAGGAGGTGACTATCCCTTGAGTGCGATCATTACCTCAGAATTCGCTCCCGTACATCTTCGCGGACGTCTTATGGCAGCAGTCTTTGCTAATCAGGGTGTGGGTCAACTCGGTATGTAGCCGAACATTGTTAGCAGCGTTTCAATCTTAATTATGGAGAACAGTGGCTGCCGTGGTCGCAATGATCGTTACAGTCGTAGCTAAGAAGAGTGCCACTATCGTCTCAACGGATGTTGCATGGCGTGTCCTGCTGGGCGTTGGCTGCATACCAGGATTGATTGCAATCGGCATACGATATACAATCCCCGAAACCCCTCGGTACATTATGGACATTGCTCGGAATGTTGACCAAGCAAGCCAGGATATTGACAACTATTTGAAAACCGGGACTTTCTACGTCGATCCGGATGCGCCCATCGAACGCGTTCAAGCTCCCCGAGCAACTAAACGGGACTTTTGGTATTATTTCACCAGATTTGACAACTTCAAGATCCTTTTTGCAGCCTGCTATTCATGGTTCATTATCGACGTGAGGCAATGCATTCTAAATATTATACATAGTCACGAACCCATCTAGCTTATAGTTCGCATTCTATGGTCTAGCCTTGAACTCCTCCATCATTTTGCAAGCCATCAATTTCAGTCCAACTGTCAAACACGCCGCTACTCTCGAGGACGCATTGTCGGCTCTCACTCGCATCGCCGAGGGAAACCTTATTCTCACTGGCGCAGGTCTTCTGCCAGGATATTTGGCCACTCTCATATTCGTTGACCGCTGGGGACGAAAGCCTATACAGTACACGGGATTTGGTGCCCTGTTTGCGATTTTCGCCGTTATGGGTGAGTAACTCATTTCATGGTAAACTCATACTTCAGTCCTCTTATGTTGAACCGTCCAGGCTTTGGATACGACCGCTTTGTCGCAGGGTCTGACAGCGATGGAGGCACCAATCATCCCATCACTCCTGGGATCACAGCATATGTATTCATTTATTGTCTTGCCTATTTCTTCCAGAACTTTGGACCGAACACTACCACATTCATTATACCCGGCGAAATTTTCGCAACACGATACCGTTCTACAGCCCATGGAATTGCTTCCGCAAGCGGAAAATCGGGTGCTATCCTTGTCCAAGTTGTCTTCGAACTCTGGCTCTTCCGTACGAATGCAGGCGTAGGTGGACTTCAAGACTTCCGTAAACCCATCCGGACAATGTGCGTCGCTGTTTTGTTGGCTCATCTACTCGTTGTTTAAGTTATGCGCGATATCGTTGCAGGTTCATCATATTCTCTTTCCTGATGTTGACTGGCCTTGTCTCTACATGGTGTCTTCCGGAGACGAAGAACAAATCGCTGGAGGACCTTTCCAATGAAAGCCAAGAAACATTCATAACAGGTATGCACTGAATCTGTTCTTGAATGGCAAAAAGTTAACATGGATTATCTTCCTTTTACAATAGGTCCTCCACAGCCGCGACCGCCAAGACCACCACGGTACTGACATCTTCTCGCTACCAAGATTCAAACCACTCTAGTAGGGAGCATAGGCGTTTCATTTTTCCAGGGTCACTGTACTAGCTCTCGTGCTGTATTTTACCATCTCCACTCGCACATCCAGACTAGAACCATAGTTGGAGCTAGAGTGCTTCTCAGCTTGTCTGACCCACGTGTATGTTGAGTATATCGGGCAAATAAAAGATCAATGCTACTACGACGCCATCTCAACGTCTCCTGATCCAGCACCAGCAGCAGGTAACAATCCTTTTGCTTGTTTATCTCGCATCCTTTTTGCCCATTCAACTTCCCCACCAGGCATAGTCTTCTTCCGAAGACTGCTACCTGCCCGACTTGAGTCTAGAGCCATGTTGAGTAGCTCAAGGACGTGAGGGTTAATCGGATCGACGCTCAAAGCCTGTGAATTAAGGACATGTAAGTGTTAATTGAAAATCATAAGGCATACAGCATAGGAGGAAGAAAGGAAGGGTTACTGACTTCGTGGTACTTAACGATCGCAGCGTCGATATCGCCTGTCATATGGTATACGATCCCTAGGAATGACAGGGCAGACGTATTCCGAGGGTCCAGGCTAAGAACACGTTGGTAGGCAGTCTTCGCCTCCTCATACCGTCTGTAGGACATCGTGTCAGTTTCAAAGACACTACAAATGTACAATAAATCTCTTGACTAATGACTAACCCTAATTTTCGGTAGCAGGTCCCGAGGTTGACGTACGAGGGTGCCCACTCAATCTCCGAAGTCTGAGTTACTTGCGCTAGCTTGATAGCATCCTGGAATAACGTTGCGGCTTCCTCATATCTAGCCAGCAAGTACTTCATAAATTCCGAATGGAAGGAAAGTACAAAGGGAAGGACTTACTGTCCGCGGTTGAAAGCCATGACACCTCGTTCGTTTGACAACAAAGGGTCGCCATCACACATCGTATGTGCAGCGTTCAAGGCTTCGTCTGCCAGGTTTAAATTGGACAATATGAGGTGTTCCATGCCGATAAACATCAGAGGAAGATGCGAGCTACCGAAGGAGGGGAGAACATTTAATTGTTGCATTAGCGAGTAAAGATAGCGTTATTGAATGCTTACCCATTGAACATACGTGCGCACGTCGAGTACGCCGTGACAGCATGGTCGTGTTCGCCTTCCAACGCGAACGAATGTGCGAACGCGATCCATGCAGGTGAAAACCGTGGATCCATGATCGTCGCTTTGCTAGCCAGGGATGTGTAACCGTCGACAAAAACATCTCGAAGAAGTAAATGAGGCATACCTGAAGTACGTTCGCGCTTCCGGGTACTTGCCAACGCTCATATACCAAACGCCAACAGCATACCAGCTTATATGCGACTCAGGTTCTTTGTCAACTAGTTCATGTGCGAGTATGAATAGTTTTGAATGGAGATGGGATAGGTGATGTAGACAGGCAATGTGGAGGGGCATTGTTGGAGCATGAACGGCTTGTAGACCCAAAATTCTAGGATTGGCAGGATAAGTTGAGAGCATCAGTGGTAACTTTAGAGTAGTGGAAAACTGCACCTGGTTGTTATTGCAAAGCAGTCCGCCCATCTGAATGATATGTAGAGCGCTTCTGCGAAGCTGAACAACACATCCGGGTTGTCCGACAACCCATACTCTTCAACGAGTCGTCTCCGGGCGATGGCATGTTCTTCAGCATGCTTGTATTTGCGTAGTCGAGATGTGTACATCAGTCGTACAAAGTCAGCATCTTCAGGTGTCTGTTCCCGATATGCTAGCGACTGGACGAACTCCCACTCTATGATGAGAAGTCTCAATCTTGGTTATGAACGTGAGACGTTAGTGGCTTGACTTACCTTCTTCGGGGGTAAACATCTCGGTGTCAATAAGCTGTTGGAACGATTCATAACATTTCACATCTAGCGACAACGCTTCCATGAAACATTCCTTCGCTTGTACAGTCTTGTTGAGCTTCATCATGAGTAGTCCACGCAAATGACACATGGAAGCTTCAATCTGCATTTCATCTCGTCAACAACATGAATTATGACGTCAGCATACACACGAACTTTGATTCCCCCATCTACATTAGGGACTGCAGGCCCACTCTTGGAAGTCCCTCGAAAGGGATTCGCCTCTCCAAGCATCTCAGTCGCGTCCCTCCATTTACCCTGTCTCATTTGACACTGAGCAGCAAGGTAACGACATGCAACACTCATATCCACCAGACGAGAAACGCCCTCGTGGAATTCTACTGCCACGTCAATCATCTCTCCAGCACCTCCTGCAGGAAGTCGAGGTGGAAATGATGTTGGGTGTATCTTCGATGAGGGATCGTGTGCGACCTCCTTTCCCTTGCCTTTAGAGTCGGAAAATCCATTGAGGACAGGACCACCCGGAGGTTTGCGTGGTGCGGTGGTAGGGAAGGGTCGTGTGAGGAGACGTTCGGCTCGAGAATATTGGTGTGTGAGGAAAAACGTTTGCGCGAGCCAGAACGCGTCGTTTGGATCGTCTACGGCGTGTCAATTATGCCAAGAAATGACTTATGAGATGTATATGCTTACTTGTCCAATTCACGATCTTGTCCCCCCAGAACGCAGCCGTCTCATATAAATGTTGCATCAACGCATCATGTCTCCAGAGCCTCATTCGATCCACCATACTCCATTCATAGCCACCAACGTCTTCCTCCTCATCTTCTGAATCTTGAAACACGTCGGTGGTATCGTTAGCTAGCGGATGTCGACCTGTCAGACTAGGTTTCGGGCGACGAGGCACACGAGGTGACGATCGAAGCGGAGATACGGGCAGAATAGAGCGGTTTGGGTCGAGAGCAAAAGACTTTCGACTAGAAGCTACACTGCTATTACCCTCAGTATAGGAGTTCACCAATGACTGAGGCCCAAACGAGAAAGAGGTATTCAGAGAATGCCTTGTCCGAGAGCTAGAAGGCGTCGGCCCAGGGATTGTCGGAGGTACAAAGGCCATATGAGGTGTCCCAGACGTAGTATCAGAGTAATTGCGGCAGTCGTACAAAAGAAGTCGCAGTAAGGAGTGCGTTTGAGATTTCGAATGCGTGGTTGGCGCGTTGTGTCGCGATTGTTTGGATCAGAAGGGTTTGCCTTATTTGGCATCCCACGTGTGTCCAGATTTGGTAACCAAAAATTGGCAGTCAACGTTGGTCGATAACTTCACTGTTCGCAGTCTAGCATTTCTCCCGACCCTTCCCCTCTTTTACGACGATGGTCAAACTCGCGGAAGTCATTCTGAAGAAAAAGACCGAGTTTGGTCCTCTCTCCGGTGCGGCTGCCAAAAATGCCCAACCCAAACCCAAGGCAGATAAGCCCAGTACGGAGGCCGTGACCAAATCCAAGGGCAAGCGCAAGGCTTCAACCGTGGATGCTGAAGAAGCCATACAAGAGAAGAGTCCTGCAGTGAAGACACGTGCTAGGACCAAGAAATCAAAAGTTGCGGAGCCTGTAGAGAAGCCGACGAAGAAGAGGAAAATAGAGAAGCCGGCTGAGGAGGATGTTGATAAGAAAGAGAAGACTCCAGCGAAGACTCCGAAGAAATCAGTCAAGGCCAAAGAGACCTCAAAGAAGATGGATGCGAAGCAACCCATCAAGTCGATATCCAGTACCACTAAAGCCGCTCCAAAAGCCAATTCTTTGTCCAAGAAGACCAAAAAGGCTGCAAAGCGACCGACGCCGACGCCGTCACCGTCACAATCAGATGCTGAAGATGAGCAGCGTGAGGATGGAGAGGGAGAGGACAAGGAGGAATTCTTTGGTTTTTCAACTGACGACGATGGCGATTCGTCTGATGAGGACGACATGGTCGACGATGCATCTGCCTTGGACGTTGGTAAACTTCCTACTATTGCCAAGGACGACGCTGTTGTGAAGAGGAAACTCGAGAAGGCTAAACGGAAGCCGGTAAGCATTCAGTTCGTATTTTTGGATCGCCAGTGATCTTACGGCGGCGGATTTTCCCTCCGGTAGACTGAAGACCGAGGTGTGATTTATCTCGGTCGGGTACCTCATGGTTTCTACGAAGACCAAATGAAAGCCTACTTCTCTCAGTTCGGCGAGGTGGCTCGTCTGCGTCTCTCCCGTAACAAACGGGTACGTGTTTCGATTTCTCAAACGTGCCAGACGCATGTGGAACTCATCATAAATACACCTTCGTCCAATCTTTTCAGACCGGAAAATCCAAACATTACGCTTTCATCGAATTTGACTCTTCCGGCGTTGCCAAAATCGTTGCAGAGACAATGGACAACTACCTCCTCATGGGCCACATCCTCACTTGCAAAGTCATACCCAAGGATGAAGTCCATCCTGAGCTTTGGATTGGAGCGAATAGGAAGTGGAGAGCTGTCCCGACAACGAGGGTTGCCAGAGTAAAGCATAACAAGGTATGTGCTTTTCGGTCAGAGATCCTGTATTTATGATGAAGGTACTGAGAGATGATATCCCGTGTCGTAGTTGAGGACAGAAGAGGAACAGCAAAAAGCTGAAACGAGGTTGATCAGGCGCCAGGAGGATAAGAAGCGTAAGTTGGCTGATGCGGGCATCGAGTACGATTTTGATGCTGTGTCATATGTGAGTTCGCGATTCTCTTTTGAAAGACTGTTCAACTATTGACTACTTATTTCGATCAATAGAAAGTGCAATCCAAATCCTCGAAGGCATAACTCTCTCGATGATATCCCCTTCCGTACACTATATAGTGCTAGCACTCTTGGCGGTTTTCTTTTGCTTATCATAGATGGTCGAATTACTTCCTTTTGCTTTATCTCGCATCAGTTAGCAGTTGCAAAGCATCAATGGCAGTTATACAACAAAGGTAGCTTTGCGCATACGATCCCTCTGATATGGTCTCCACCGTCCACCTTCCGACCAAACCGCATTACTATTCTGATACCCTAACGCATAGCCCACACTCTTTCCTCCCCATTCTCCCATTGGCCGCCAAAACGTCGCTGGTGGTCGTGGAGGTTGATCTTTGGGCTTCCTCCGTCTTCGTCGCCGTGTGGTTGAGTGTTCCATTAATTTGGAAGGTAAGAGGAGTTCAACGATAGGGTGACGAAGCTTCTCCGGGTTGAGAATATGTGGTGAAGGTTTCTCTTTCTGAGGGATACGAGGGGATACTAGGTTATGCTTGGCGTTTTGTTGGGGCCTCTCCATTACTATAATTGGTGATGTGGGTATGTCAGAGGAAGGAAGTGTAATTTGGTGTAGTTTTGGTTCTCGGGGACGCGGCTGTACCGTGAGGTCGAGAGTGATATTGAGTCATAGTACATGAATAACCACAACACGAGCACTGACGCGATAAGGTCTTTGAGACTCTCTGAGAAGCCATGACATATCCACTGCTACTTCAGAGGCTCGCTGAGACCTAATTCTTGCCTCGTCTTCGTCGTCCTCACTGGCAGGTTCCAGGACCCTAGGAATATCAACGTATGAATCAATCTTAGAGTTCAAAGGTTTACTCTTCTTGAGACATGTACTTACTTCACAGGCGGTGGAGGACGCGGTTGCAACGATACCAGTGTTGGTTCCTTCGCGCTCGAAAGAAGACGGAAGGCTTTATGCATTATTATAATAGCGTATTTTAGCAAAGCATATAAAATCAAGAAGACGTTCAAACATACGAATAGCATCATTACCCATTGTCGATGCGTCCATATCTACATCCGTTGAGACATGCTTCGTCTTTCTCCGTTTCTTCTTGGGTTCATCTTGAATCGCATCCAAGTTGTTTAACTGTATATCACCCAGAGAGCGTTTGACAATGGACTCTAGAGATGCAAGCGCGGTAACTTCTAGTTCCGCATGATGGGTATGCGTGAGGTCCTCTTCAGGCTCTGCATAGATCTCTGCACGGGAGACATGTCGAGCTGTCTCTGTTAACAGATGTGGGTTGGAGAATCGCGGTACCATGCTGCTAGAACGGCAAAACGTGGGAGAGTTTCAGGGAGCTCTGGATAGTAGGATGTACGCAGTTCAATATATATGCCCCCACAGCAGAACAGGCTAAGTTCGCGGATAAGTTATATGCAAAGCAATTGAATGAGATGCGGCTTTGGAGACGAATTCGGCTTTGTTTGGCTCCAAAGCTCTTGCCAAACAAAACGCCAAATCAGGGTGTGGACCACCCGTTTTTGGTAATTAACTGTGATGGTCCCTGTGCGTTCAAGCAAAAAAATCGGGAGAAGCATTCAGAAGTCCGGATGATCATCGATTATCGCGCTCGATAATGTGGGAAACTTGAGGCCTTGAGAATAAACACACCAGAAGCTTTTCTAACCACATCGCCTGTTTTTCATGACTGACTTCCCCCGCACTTGCACCCCGAGTCGACGACAGCATAGGTACCTCCGGTATTGCACATCTGTACGCAATGGTTTGTCTCACCATTCACCGCGATGTGTTAAGAAAGAGCGAGGAAGATGGCCTCCAGTAACTCTGAATATTCGTCTCATCATTGGATCCATGGCCCTGCAATTCTCCATCCGTGAACAAAGAAATGGCAAATGAAATCCAGATGAGCATGCATTGACATAGGTACGTAACTATAAGTTATACAAGAGATAGAATAGGCAAGCAGTGACTTCGCCGCGACGGTCAACATCAAGCAAAATAATACAAGGTATAGTAGTCCCAAGAAACCATAGGAATCATAACGCGCTGATGAGCATATGAAAGTTACAGTCGCGAGCACAGCTTCGGTTAAGCATGTGAAGAGTAAGGTCGAGCGATCGAGAGGTTGGAAAGACAAGGAAAGTCCGAACGTTATTGAGGGTAGAGCAAGAGGGATGAAACTGTTGAAGCCATTCAAGAATCATCGATATACGATGCACGGTACGAGACCCTACCAGAGTTCACACGGAGGCACTGAGCCCCATAGCCCTAGCACCAGCACCAACTGCACCTTCCCACCCCAAGAACCTCTCCCCGCTGAGCTTCTCGGCAGGTATTGAGAAATCCTCCTCATCCATCCAAGAACCTATACCCCTCGTCCTCGCCCATGCCGATATAAACAAAATTCGCTTCAACTTCCTGTTCAAAAAGAACCAATGGGAACTCCACAAAAGAGCACCTCGCCGCTTCATGCGTATATGCGATGACGACGTCCTTGGAGTTTCATCGGAATCGGTGCTTGACGACGTACGTTTGCTGACAGTACCACGCCATGTAGGTTTGTGACTGGCCTCATCAACATCGTAGTCGTCTAGAACAAATTGGGTCTCTTCCTCATCATCGGACGAATCCTCATCACCAACCGACGCAACGTCCTCCTCATCGTCTGAGAAGTCGTTTGCGTGGGGATCGAACTCCATGTCAGGTGTGTACGAGTAGACCTCACAATCTGCGAGACCTATCACGTCATCGAGGATGCGATAAAGCGAAGGGTGCGTTCCGGTGACCGCCTTCGGTGGCGTACGAGGGCTGGGTTTAAAGTACTCTTTGGGCGAAGAGGAAGTGGGTACAGATGAAGGGAAGAAATCAGCAGAGGAAGCTGGGTATGCAGAATAGGTCCGCGGGGCCTGCATGCCTCCACGGTTGGGAGACGCCAAGGTAGTGCTCAATGCATTAAGGACAGGAGCACCACTTTCCTCGCGATTGAAGTGTATCGGGCGGACGTCAGAAAAGTCATGGTCAGGAAATGCGACGTTGAGAGTCGCTATGAGAAAGTAAAGTGTCTTCCGCGAGTGTTGATCCTTCATAGGACCAAATGGTGTCATGTCGGGTTCGTCGACGGTCATGAATGAAGGCAACGGAGGCGAATTTGAGACTTCTTCATTGTATGCTGTCTCCAATGAACGGAACAGCTTCTTGTCGCGCTTGATATTCTTGCAACTATACGCCTCTATGCGAGTGTGAACGGCACATTCGGGACCTTCGTGGGTAAGGGCTTGGGCGAGTCGTGACAGCTCTGGAATCTCGATGTATTTCATATCGTGAACAGAATGACTCGAGATACGTGCTGGGCGATAGATATGTCGTGGTGGAAGTCTTGAGGGTGGCCGTGGTGGTTGTCGTCGGGATTGATGGGCGGGAGGAGCACGGGCGGTTGCCTCGGGTCGCCGCTGCGCTGTAACACTTTGTTTGGGCTCAATTTGGCTTGAGCCGGATCCTCCTCTGCATGAGCACTATCCGACATCCCACACTTCATGCACGTTCCACACCTTCTCTGGAATAACAATGCTTATCATCGTAAGGAACTCAAGAGCAATGACATCGGTGGGAATTAGCCGGCAAGACGATTTGGCGGGCGTTCAGTACGAGGTTGATCCATGAATGCATAACCGCCTGCTGCCGAAGATCTTGAGGAACGTTCGATCCTCGTGCTTCCAACCACGTTAGCTTTTCATGAGCAAAGCCGTATATGCTGGATAAAGAACCGTGGATACTCTGTTCTTTCTTGCGTTGTTCTGAAGGTCTAGACTGTCTAGCATCGTAACCGAATGTTGCTTCAAAGTTCAACTAGCGAAGAGGAGCAATATGGTAGAAGTCAGTTGTCCTACATTAGAGGCCATGCGCAAAATGTGTCAATAGCATAGTAAAGCCAGGCGTACTTCAATGATTGAGGGTTGATACAGGTGAGTCATCGACGCATGTGTATTCGGTTTGTGAAGTCCAGGGTGTACTGATGCATCATATAGGAATTTTTGGTGCAGCAACTAGCTTCAATTTCTAGTTCGGTACAATAAGCTGCTTCGCCTGTCTATATCATAAGCCCTTTTCTAAGATCTCAAGCGGTTGCACTACCTCATCCAATCATGACTCTTTCAGTGATATACGTGCTTCACGTCTACATCGACTGACGGTCGATATAGCCGTGCAAAACGTGATTAGATCAGTTTGTCAATGTTCCCAGAATTTACTATATTGTCAGGTATGTTTCCGGCGGCTGGTGTTATGGTTCAAACGGCCTATCTCAACGAGATTATATAGTGAGTTATCCCCTACCTCACTAACGAGGATGCGGAACTTCTGATCACATCTGCAGGCTCTAAAATTGCCGGCTGAGCGAGGCCGCCGCTGCCTACGCTACCCTGCTGCCGGCTGCCTGATTGGGCAGTTGGATCGTTGGACTTCTCGCAAAGAAGCAACTCAGTCTTGCATGGGCTGACAGGAAACCAGCCTCACGTAAGCGTCAGCCGCGAATCCAACACCTATATAACACAGCAACTTACACCGATAGTCTTCAAGTTCGCGTTCCTCTCAACCATCATCACCTTCAGAGTCAAGCCAAAGGGTCCTCAAGCACATCGCCTGGAGCAATGTTCTACCTGCACCTCCTCTTCACGGGGGCTCTCACTCTGATGGGGGTGATCAACGCCCTCTTCGAAACCTCACTCAGTTTGTTCGACAAGGCTTCATTCGATCTCATCTTCGAGATCCCGGTAGTCGCCTACTTCGTCATCCAGGATTCCGCCGTCACTGTCACTCAGCCTCTCGACCTCACCGTTCACTCTTCCACTGATCTTTGCGAATGGGGAATTCCCGGCTTGTTGTCCCTCCGTCCGGTCACTCTTCCGCCCTCCGTCGTTGGTGGTTCAGCCGAACTTCAGGTCTATTCACCTGAAGGCTTGGGGTTAGTCAATCTTATGCCGCCAGCCACTACCACCTTCGCTTCGTTGGGCGACCATCCTGAAGCGAACACCTTCTGGCTTCCAGCCCCAGCGAACATAGACCTTACTGCCACTGAGCAGCGACAGGCCCAACCCACTAGGACGTTTACCATTCTCAGCGGTATCTTCCTTGCCTTCGCTACTCTCGTCTTCTACACACTGCTCGTAGTGTACTTGGCTCAAAAGGCGGTTTTGGGAGAAGTTCAGATTGAATTTCCAGAGGGATTCCCGGTTCCTTTGCCCACTCAGCCCAACGTAAGCGGCTGACTATACATATACACGTGTGTGGTATTCTGACAACCTTGCGTTGTAGTTCCATCAGGAAGTGCCAACTCTGGATATTGAGTCGCAGGTTGTCGAAGAACTCACGGTCATGGAACTTGCCACGGTTAACAACACTATCGAAGTTGACAATCTGGACAACACAAACTTGGATGGATCTACCAGCGAACCCCTCATGGAACTTCCCCTCGAAACTCCTACTGAGCTTCTCTCGGAACCCGCTGTTGAAGCCGCCGTTGATCCCTCCGTCGAGTCCTTTGTCGAACCCATCGCCAAAGACCAAGCAGCCATCGAAGATCACGCCGAACTCGCCATAGAACTTCCCATCGAATCCGTTACACCTCCCACCGAATTTTCCGTTGAAGATTGCACGGAACCTCATCTGGAATCCTCTGTTGAGACTAACACCGAGTCGGTCACCTTAAGTCCTGTTGCTCTTTCTGCCGATTTTCACGTCGAGCTTCCAATCGAGTCGGTTTCTCCTGATTCTCCTTCTTCGTTAGCTGTTCTATCCTGCAGTGCATCATCGTCAGAGTTGTTGGTTGCGGATGCGCCGGCGGTTCAGATGACGGTCACATTGGATGAGCCTCCAACAAGTACCACGGTATATGGAACACTAGATTCGTCTAGCAGTGACTCTGCCCGAGTTGTTTGCACAACGGATGAACAATCCGCTAATGCTACAACGGAAAGTGGTACTGAGGAGGTGCCAACAAGTACCATTGCTCACGGCACCCTAGATTCGTCTAGAAGTGACGTTGCCCCGATCGTTTGTACTACGGATGAACAATCCGCTAGCACATCGACGGGGAATGGTACCGAGGCACAGTCAAAGAAGTCGAAGAAGAAAGGTAAGCCCACTCGACGAAGCGGAACGTGGAAAAAGGTGGCGACTGCAAAGGTAAAGGCGGCTGTCAAAGTTGTCCTCTTTGAGGCTGCTGCTGTTGCTGCTGCACGAGCAGCGACGGTTGACTCCGATGAGGTACCAGAGGTTCCGCAGGAGCTTCCCCTAGAACCCCAACTGCAATCGGCGCAGGCGAGGAGGAGACTTTCGCGAGGGACGATCAACACCTCCATCCTTGGGCATCTCCAGCCCGGGCCATCGTCTCGCCCACGGAGGACAGGGAGGTCGTAGCGACCCGTTCACACTATTCTCCGTCTATCCTTTCATTTCCATTATGGACACCACCCGTAGTGTACGTAGTGTAGAAGTAGTATAGTTGGGCTCCGGTAGAGTAGTTGATCTTCTTTCTTGCGTGTGTACCACTCTTTGGTCACCTATCATCCACTGACGTTCCCGTGCTTCATGATCCCTCCATATCATAATCGGTTTCTTATAGACTTGTCTGTATTTATTTATTTATTGACTATTATCCATTTCATTTCATCTCCAACTTGAACGGTTCGTGTGTAGTGGCTCCGTTTGTGGGACATTTGAGCAAGTCGTCTAGCTTAGACTCCGAGATATGATATGCATGGGAAACCCACTCGACTCGTGAACAACTTGATATAGAACGGGGATCACAATGGGTGTCCATGAGCGTGAGCGAGTGCAAGGATTAACACGGGTATGGCTTGTGCTTAAGTCATCTGGCCAAGCTACATTGTCCCGTTCGATCGCGCAAAACCTGCGGGAACGCCGGATCCTGATATGCAAATGTGAATGAATGTTAGACAAAATCTGAAAATGTGTATTCTCCAAGAGAAGGTGAGCACTTGCACAATTACTTTATGAACCACGCTTCAGCACAGTCACTTTTCTTCATGAGTTCGTAGCCACCTGCGGACCACACTGGGCATGGGACATGCAGTAGACTCTCCCTTGTCATTCGTTTCATCGTACAGTTTAGCGCAACACTTGTACAAGTCACGCATGTAGCGATCGCATTTTTCGGGGCTGTATGTATTCTTCCCTAGGCAATCTTGCAGCGCACATGCTGTAATATTTAGCCACGTAAGTGCTGACTCCGATAGCTCAGAAGTAGAGGTCACAAACCTTCAGCTTGACATGGGGGCTCAGACTGAGCAATCGCTATGGTCAATCTGATATGTATGATGTAGAATGACCGACCTTCTTCGCCATCCTCAGGAACAGTAGATTTTAGCACTGTCAGTCTAATTAAGCCCATCAGTGAACTTCACTCATTTACGCTGTCGAGTACATAGGAACTAGTGCAGACCTTTTGCAGACAAGTCAATATGTGGAACCAGTGGCCAGTGACTGTCCGAACTCCGACGAGTCGCGATCCAGGGGTTCAAGCAACTTGTTCGTTGCACTCAATTCGAATATGGGAGCTGCATAACACATCAATGAATAGGGTCAGGATATCTTATGATAAATTTCCAAACACATTACCTTGCAAATATTGAAATCTAATGGTGCTGAACGCAGCGCTTCCAAGTCTGAAGACACTGACGTCGACGCTAAATTTAGTCTGGGAAAATGAGCGCTTAACCGAAACCGCCCGAAGCTTGAGCGCAGTCAAGCGCCGAATATCACTCCGCCCAATTACACCCTGATATCCAATGGCTGTCCGGAACTGTGCACCAGTCGCGATTCACAGCATGCCAGCGTGTGTGCTATATCCTCATATGTTTGAGGTAGCTCTCAGAGTAGGCAGAACAGACATTTTATTTTTAGTTGACCAAATACTTAATCGGATCTTCGTTCCAGTGAAGGTTTAAGTTCAGGTGATGCACCTGGCCAATGCTAGTATTGCCAGATCCAACCTCTGAAGATCCAGCGGCTTATTCGGCTGAAGCTGTGAAACATGCAGCGAATACAGCCAACGCCAATGCTTTCGGTTCTTTATATCCTTAGGGGTCATACCGTAATGATGACAGGAGTCAGGCGGTGCAACAGGCGAACCAAAGCCGCAGGCATTATATAGAACCTCCGCATCTGACTGCACGCAAGAAACTCTTTCCTTTCACTTTCATATAATATCTCTCCCAGAGGCGTAGGTGTGGGCCTGAAATCCTGTTAGTCATGTCGTCAGCTCAGGCAGATTCTCAGGTGTGTACACTAAGGTATCGAGTCAAGTGGAGGGATATGTATTCACATAAAGGATTAGGCACAAGGGCATGCATCGTCAGCAAGGACGCTAGCTATCGCCATTCCAATTGTTGCGGGTGTAGCGCTCCTCGTTGCAGTGCCGTTCATTCTCACTTGCTACAGAAGGCGTAAGGCTTCGCGTGCCAACGATGCAGAGAAGGCATCGAGGGGTCATACGCGGAATGTGTCTGATACATCACAGCCATTGCTTGGGAAACCGTTCCGTTCAGAACGACTGTCCTCCGTCTATGTCACGTCGGACGATCACCTGCCTTTGCAGCAGCCACAGCCAGTTGAGAGGGCAGCTTCGCCTGTTTCCCTACCCAGTCCTCTAAACACTCATCCAAATCATTTTTTTTCCGCGCCGAAACATGACTCTCCACCTTCCCAGCCTCAATCCATTCCAATGTCTACTTTGCCTCAACCACATCAATCACTTGAGCGCACTACCACGGTCGATCTTCTCCGGCGACCCTCTTATCTCACACATCCTCGACTAGCTCCGACGCTTTCTCAGAAGTCTCAACGAGCGAAAAACCGGGGTCAGCAACCAATGCTAGCCCGACTGGCGTCGGCGCGGTCAAAAAGGAGTTCTCACGCAGATGATGAATCAACAAGTCCTTCATCCGTGTATTCCCAGGCCTCTGCAACGACTTCCGTGTGGCACAATATTGAACGACCTTGGCATTCGGATGATGAAGCGCCTCCTGTTCCATCTCTCCCAACCATTCCCGCTTCGCCAGTTTTAGGGCATGATTATCATTCATCGCCGGACATGGATGATAATGAGGTACTTCTGCACCCGGACATCAAGATGGCGTTGCCATTGCACTATAACACCTATTGGACGAAGGTGTTAGGCGACGACCTCACGCCGACCTCGAAGGGGCCTACTGTTCGGTTGAATCCCGACTCAATCGATAGCCACCCTCCAAGACAAGTCTCTGATCCTCCAGCTACTTACTCCGTGCCTCAGTATGGGATAGTTTCCAAAGAAGGACGTACCGAGCATTGGGATTCCTTGACATTGGCTTCTCGGCGATGAGAGATTGAGCTGAGACAAGATTGCATTTTTGTACGATAACGACTTTAACGGACCTTTTACGAGTACGTGAAGACATTCTCCATTCTTGCACGATTTACTTCATAACCTCTTAATGGACTTGCACGTTTATTTCTTGCTCTAACTTATCGTCAGGTAGTATATAGGTTCCTTGCGAATATAATGCACTCCACCGACATTCATTACGACTCGTTTTCTCAGCCGTGACAGGGATTGGCTAGCGTTTGGTGTTTGGTTGGCTGTCCACTGTACTGGAATTATCAATAATGTCGGGCAAGTCGGTTGGCACTCGGGACGCGGGCATTGCATAGGCTGACGTTCAAGTTTCGTACATATAGCTATGTTCTGGATGCAGGAGAAGATCTCGGAAATCGCGGGCAGGATCATCATTACTAAGTTCGTAGAACACCATGATTCAGGTGTCTAGCAATGCTGGGATTGGGAAAGAATTCGTGGTGAGTATCATATCTTTTTTTGCAACGCCAAACTCAGTAAAGTTTTGACATCTGCATACTTGTGTTAGGATAGCATTCCTAATGATGAGATCGGAGCCGAGCACCGGGTAAGACATACTCAGGCCAATCAATCGCAGGCTCGTTCTTCGAGACAGTTCCCCAAGATTGTCATCATGTCGAGACAACTTCAGGGGAGGCTCTTCCCGTAGTATTGCCGTTGTCTCATGTTTGAAAGAGGTATGGTGAGTTATTTGCCTGCCAAAGGGTGCATTCATCAGTGGAATCTTAATAGTGTCGTAAGAAGAATCCGATGAGGTCATTTGGTTAATTATATGTTAGGTCCAGGCCGCACCAAGTACACCTGAACACCTGAACAAATGATGGATACTTATACTTCGACCTCGGTGTCTTTGGAAGCTACTGTTGGGCTGCTTCTTCAACCCTTAATCGACGACCGACCATTGGATTCTGTCCTGGAAGCTGATGTTGAGGTATTCTTGAAATCAATGCTCTTGACACTTCTCGGATTCCTGTTTCATTCCGTTGAAGGGGGATTCAATGCTCAGGCTCCACCAGTAGAACCTGATTTCAACCGTGACATTTCCGCTCTGCCGGTACTGTCCTGCGCGACCGATGAAGATACTTTGATCATTGTAGGTTATATACCCCTGGCTTCACCAATGAATTTGCCTCTGCAGGTTTGGACACCTGTGCATTGCGAAGTATGATTCTCCCTATTTTCGTTTGCATTGTTGCCTCTCTCCTTCCTTATGCCTTCGCTGCTAATGCGCCCACCAAGCGTGCTGCATGTCCTACCTTGCCTAGCCCTCTCCCAAGTGCCTCAGCTCTTCCAATTGTCCAGGAGCTCCCAAATCCTTTCGCTTTCTTCGACGGCACACCATTGACCTCACCTGATGACTGGGAGTGTCGTCGGGCAGAGATCAAGACACTCGTTCAAGAATACCTATACAGCTACCATCCTGACCACAGTCTCGAAAATGTGACTGCTCGCCGCACTGGTAATAACATCGCCATCACGGTGAAGGCGAATGGAAAGACGGCTTCCTTCAGCACGACTTTGACCTTCCCCAATAATCGAGCTCCGACGAGCCCTATCCCAGTTGTCATCAATCCTGGTGCTCTCGACAATAATGTTTTCTTGAGCTCTGGCATCGCACTTGCTACATTTGACGTCAATTCTATTGCTGCGGACAGTACGTCCAAGACAGGTGCTTTCTGGACACTCTATGCGCCTGAAGATATTGGCAGGTTTCTCTTCGTATTCTGAATATAATCAAGCATCTCTTACCAAAGAGTATCTAGGCGTTCTCATGGCCTGGGCTTGGGGTTTTAATCGAATCCTCGATGCCCTTGAACTAGTTGCTCCCGAGGTTGATCCAAAACGTGTCGGTGTCATTGGTTGCAGCCGTTGGGGAAAGGCTGCTTTGGTCGCCGGAATGTTCGATGATAGGGTTGGTTTCCACTAGACTCCCGTGGCTGCTGCTACTTATTCTTTCATACATGTCTATACTCACAGATTACACTAACGATGCCTATGTCTAGTGGGTTGGAGGGTATCAGTCAATGGCGGTTCCTCTTCCAGGAACGTAAGCATTACCGTTCTGTCTATTCTTGTTCGAACTCGTCGTGCTGATTGAAATCACAATAGTGGGTCCAAATGAGAACATCACCAACATATTTGCAGGTGCTCCTTGGTGGGTAACTTCGAGACTTGGTCAATTCGTCAACGACACTCGTCGAATGCCCTTTGATTCTCATCTGCAAGCCTCCCTCGTCGCGCCTGTAAGCAAGAACCTGCTCTTATGACTCTTGACTCACTAATTTATCCAGCGAGCGCTGATCTGGGACCAAGGTGAGCTACTTCGCTGTTGAAAGTGATTCTCAGGCTTGCCAATATTTCAATGCCATAGGGTTGACTGACATTCAAGTAAGGGTCGTGCCGGTGGCTCGTAAGCTATATACCATGTTCACACTTCATAGACCAATCCCGAGGGTGACGCCTCCGTCGTCTTCCCAGCTACGCAAGCTATATACGACTTCTTAGGCGTAAAAGACCAATACGGCGCAGCCCTTCGTAACAGCGGTCACTGCGATCCCAGCGGATAGTACGTACACTTCAAGCCTATCTGCGGTCGAGTCCTGATGATTTGCAGTTCGAATATCAAGGACTTTATGAACCGGGTGTTCTTCGGCACTCCACGTCGAGAAACTACAGTGACATTTCGCCGTACACGCCATACACTGCGGCATTTTCGAGTTGGATTGATAGCGCTCCGAAGGGTCGTTGAAGCTTCGCCGATCTAATGCCATTTGCATGGTTCCATGAATAGTGAAAAGAACAATGCTCTCTGTTTGCTTGGATATATAGGTAGGAGGATGACTGTCAGTACCGCTAGGGAATATGAAGCAATGCCATACCACGCCCAAAATGCGAGCTGGAACTCCTTGAGGGAAGTCGTTGGGGGCATTGAGCACTGTCACAACTACTGTCCTATTGCTACGATACATAGGTAGGTGTCAGTCAGGAGTACACAAGGTGTAACGCCGCTTCCGCCTGATCTGAAAAGAATGTTAACTTCTCGCATTTATTGTCCTATTGCTCCGAGAACGAAAGCAAGTGGTATCCAATTAGCTTAATCAGACTCGATGAATACATAGTTCAATAGCAAGAAATACAGAATACGATACCCGATTCTCCAATGAAAGCAGTCTCGCTCAACTACAAGAATCCGGCAGCACGCAGGTTCCTCGCCAGCATGATTTCAGCTTCATGCGGAACCTCCTGCGCACCTCTGCGTTCGTCGTTTTCATCCGGATCCGGATCATCGTAGAGAGGCATCAGGAATGCTCGCTGGAAGTTTCGTCGCAGTTCTGCCTCGCGTTGACGGTCTTCGGCTGTCAAAGGCGGTGCAGCGGCTGCTGAGCGGATGGACGTTTCCCATCGTTTGACTCGGTAGAAACCAACGACGGATGAGAGTAGAAGGAACCAACCTGGGAGATGATCAGATAGATGGTACTTCCAAATCTACGTTGTGACTCACCTAGGGTCATGAAGAGAAACGCTAGCCAATCCCTCGATGATAGATCGTATCCCTCAGGTAGAGTCCCATCAATCGCAGTACCATTCTGTGATAAAGGAGAAGGATCGAGAGGTGTACTCTGGGCCTGCGCTGCTTCCAACATTCCGCTTGTCGTGTTCCAGAATAGAATGGGCTCGCCATCCGTTGCACCCTCCATAACCTGTCTATTCCGCGAGTAAAATCCGTACTGTATCAAAGAGAGTCCAAGGCCTGCACGAGAACCATACTTCGCAGCATGGCTTGTGTGAAGTAGATATGTAAGGAGGAAGCCAATGAAGTTGAAGAAATATGAGATGAACAGGTTCGCGGCAAAGAGGATGACAGATCCCGTTGGCAGGTCGTCGACAATCATGTCGGCGTTGGGGTCCATATTGGCAGGAGCATGGATAGTGGTCTCCCAATATTGAGGGACAGCATCTGCCTGAGCTTCGCTATAGGACTGACGAGACAATAACAAGGGATATATAAGTATATGCAATTCGCAAATCGAACGTGGCGCATACCGGCGGAGCATCCTTCTGTGTATCCTCAGGTACCATATGAACATTTCCATCCTCACCATGGATCTCTATCGTCCTCCCTGGTTTCGCTGTAACATTGGCGAAGACACCATCGTTCTCAATGCCAGCCCCGACAGCCCGGGAACTTGCTGGTTCAGAGGGTACCCTTTGGTAATGCTGAGGCAGCAACGCTCCTACTGCCCTCCTGAAAAATGATGGTCGATTCGCAGGGGGACGAACAGGTGAATCTGGCAAGAGACCGTTGGAGTTTCCATAGTCGTTAGGCACAGCGATCGCAGACGGTCCTGGAGGTGAACCCGGAGGGGGATGATCGTAGTCTCTCTCAAAGTCGTACGCCCCGTGAGTGGTCACAGACAATGGCTCACGACGTTCTGTGGTCGAAATGAAAGGGGTTGATTCGGTGTGGGTATAATCCTCTGCATCCTCCTGGTCAGAACCGAATGCTTCGTCTAATTCACGATCTGCATCCGGAGAGGAACGAGGGTTTGGCAGAGGTGCATATCGAGCAGAAGCCATACCGACCGGCAGAGGGCTTTGAGAAGAAAGGAGACTAGTTTACAATGGAGGAAGAGGATAAGGATGGATGTAAAACATGCATGAACTGTTTGCGGTACAGTACCCGCTCGTGGCTGTTAAGCGGAACTCCTCTTATGAGAGGCGCCTATCTGTCCAACCCTGACGATGAACAGTTGAACTACACGGAAGCGTGATGTCAAGGCACCTGCGATAAGGCTGCGAGCTTTCCAATAATACGACAGTGACAAGTTATAAAAGCAGAATAATACGACGAAATGAGTAATTCCCAAAATCCAATGAAATAACGATATTTAAGCGAGTAGTCCCTTGACGTATCTCAATAGATCTCTACCCTAAAGAATATGTCAGGAAACAACATAGGAAACAATGGAAGAATCAAACTTACACCGTGCTTCTTGACACCGGTAACCATAGCCTGCACTTCATCCTCCCCCATCTCGACATCTTCCGAAGGCTGAGGCTCAGCCTGAGTACCTCGATCGGTCTTCCTTCGGGAAAGTCCAAGTCGTTGTCTCTGAAGAGCACCGTATCGGGTGATAACGGTCCATACAGCACGCCACCCTTCAACAGCACCGGGCTGACCAGACACATTTGGACTCGAAGAGGTACTAAGCACTGTAGGACTTGCCCGATCGGTCGGATGCGTAACGTTCGATGGGACAGGTAACGAAGGCACTATCGTCGATCGAACAACATAAGGGCAATATGAACGGTGCTCTTTAAGGATATCGAGTTGTCGTCTCGGTTGGGCAGAGGCTCCAGATGTTGAGTCTGGCTGAACGTTTGGCTGAGCGGATGGAAGGAAAGCCCACAGCCCAACTCGTCGTTGACACAAGCTGCAATGAAGTAGCGTTGTTTCCGGCTT
Organism: Somion occarium; assembly: GCA_964035595.1. NCBI lineage: Eukaryota > Fungi > Basidiomycota > Agaricomycetes > Polyporales > Cerrenaceae > Somion > Somion occarium. The sequence goes on along the minus strand of OZ037952.1, from coordinate 1,235,616 downwards.
GGGCTGTGAAGATGCAGACAGGCCACCGGTTAAACTATCCACCCTATGCGATAAAAACATTGGCCGACTAGCAGCCACTGGAGTGGCACTTCGGGCTCCTGGGCCTGCAGAGACTGAGTCACGACTGGACCGTAGCCCTGCAGATATTGAAGTAGGTGCGACTGAAGCAGCTCGCGAGATGGATGGTGTTCTTGGCCGAGGAGTCGGAGGTGCAGGAGGGAGGATGTCCCATCCAAACAAGGCTGTTAGGAGTGCAATCTCCGACGGCTCAGTCTGAGTGAACACGTCGGAGGGTGCAGCCTCCCCGATAGATGCAGATGAAGTTTTCTCAGTGGGAGGAGATAACTCAGGCAATTTGACTATGGCTATTGCCGAGGCGAGAGATTGGACTTGGGCCGACGTCTGACATGTACGCACATTAGCACAGGTAGAGTGCTACAATGTGGTGACTTACCAAAGGATGTTTAATCTGGACATCCTTCATAACTGGATTCAACTTCACTGCACGAGTCTTCACTTCTCTTGCCATTACGGAGGGTGCCTGCAGCGGGACTCGGTATATTGAATCTATGAAATATGAGCTTCGTACTTTGGAAGGTGTGTACTGTGAAACATACCATCGCACTGTTTAGACTTCCACGGACACCCGTCCTTGTGCATTTCGACCAACGATGTACGTTGCTTCTCGACTAACGCATTTGCTGATGGCAACCAAGGGTGAGTACAAAAACCTACCTATCACTTCACCTCTCACATACCAGCATCCCGACTCATACCCTCCTTCCCAGCGACGACCCAAGGTGAGTTACATATTCCACAGACCAGTCTGTCCTTCCCGTCATTGATCCAACCGCGCTTCGCCGCAGCAACAGCATCGATCGCAGGCGGTTTGTTCGCGTAAGTTGAGAGTTTGAAAGTAGCTAAGCGGGAGAGGAAGGACGTCGTTGACGACGGCCGGTATTCCGCACTGGTAGGTGACGAGAGCGCAGCGGAAGGGGACGGTTGGCGACCGAACTTGAAGGGAAGGGCTTTACGAGTTCGAGTGGCCGTACGAGATAGGATAGCTGCTAAGTGAGGAGCTGTTTTCGAAAGAGTCTCGAGCTTCTCAGCGTTGGACTCTATATGCTTTCTAGAGATAGTTCAGACCAAACTGAAAGCACAGAAAGTCAATGAAGCGTACGGTTTAGGTTCCTTCCTGATCCCATACTTTGCTAAGGTGGAATACAGCGATCTAGCAGTCTTGAACTTCTTGGACGGTGGAAGCATAGCTCCATGAGTGTCTCCTACAGCTTCGTCCAGACCGAGAATTGCGTCCTCATACTTGCGCTGTGGGACAGGGAGTTAGGGAGCTTGCGTGTGTGCTTTGCTTTGAGGAAACGAACCTTGATGCTGTTCTGGGATGGCACTGGAAGTATCGGCGTGCTCTGACCATTTAACACATCGTCAGGTACAATGGATGTAACATTTGTGGACATAGCTGCCAAGTCAAAAAGACAGTAAGTAATCGAGGAGGACAAAAGGAGGTTGTACGATCCAGCCTGCATCCCGAATAAGAACAGTCACGCTCATGCCGATCGTCACAAGCGTCACAGTGCTGCCTATGTTGCCTGCCTCGGTACCTTCGATGCACCTCATGTCTTTTCTGACAGTATGCTGTCCCATCTGTTGCACTAAGTAATCTCAGGACAACATGCGATAGAGAGTGGACCAGCCGTTCATGGTGCAGTTTTGATGTCGATGGCGGTTGTCGAGGCGCTGTATCATTAGTCTGAGCTTCCCTACTGGTACTCTGCCAGTGAGGCTGTACTTGATATGCCGCAGAACATGACGTGTGGGCATGCTTGTTGTGCTTCTTTCCAGTCATCCAAGGACAGGTCAAACCAACTCTATACCTTCGACCATACCACAGTTTTCTGGCGCACAGTGAGTCGATATGTCTGCTATTCACCCCGTACCTGATTGTTTAACGTCGGTTATCTCAAGAATTTGGCACCTTACTTGAGACGGAAATGACTTCTTCTGGGGGCTCTACTTCTCTATCTGGTTTGATCACTGCTGTAGATGATCCTGAACCTAGCAGGCGGAAACAGATTCTTTTGAGTTTCCTTGATACACTACATGAATTGTCCAGGGAGGAGGAAGTTGACGACTAGTGTATGAGCATTGCCTAAGGGAAGTATTACGCAACAGCTCAAGTGTTATAGTCAACAGGCAGCGTGCTCCTTCCCTTGATGACAAGGACGTTCGTAAGTCTCAAGGGCCTCTAATCATACGAATATTGATTCACATGACGACTTGTCTATGCCAGCTATTGCCGACCAAGAATTGCAAACTTCCGGAGCCATATCTTTCAATAGATTTCATAAGTTCGCTGTTTTTTTTTTCACACGAAAGCATACGCTAATGTTATGCGGCTTCTAGACGGATACTGTCTCTGGACAGAGAGGTTGGTAGATCTAGCCATCATTTCGAGACCTTGCTGATTTCAACCTACCTCAGCTTCGAGATTTTCGAAACGCCAGAGTGGGTACTGTTCTGGCTCAAACGATCGCATTTGGTGTTTCTGGTCTTGGCTATTGCTTGTTTCTCTGTGGGACTTGTTTTGTTCGTTATTCTTCTGGTCAGGTGTGTGAACTTACTTTCCCGCGTTCGCTGCAGTGAACACACATTTATCAGCATCATATAACGTCAATTATCACTACAATCACCTCAGCCTTCAGTTGTCTGGGACTTGCATCTGTCTTTGCCTGGTTCTTCTCGATACGCTGGGTTTTTGATCGCCATGATGGTGCAAAGTGGCTGGCAGACTCAATCTGTGAAGCTAAAGTCCAGTTATATTCCGCGACGGGAATAATTTGGCTGGCTCGAAAGCCCAGAATAGTTGCTCGCAAGCTATTTCATATATCAGTACTCTGCACGATTGAACGATTCTTTGTCGAAGGTAGCAGAAAGAGCATCCAAGGCGCTACGCTTCCTCTGTTTGAAAATTTCGCTCTCAATATCTTGACTCTGACGATTCCGAACATGCTCACATAGGTCCTGGCCCTATAATCGCGCCGCCAGAACTATCTCCGGTGCAGCCAAGCGGACGACGGCGCGCCACCAATCATCCGCCAGGGACTGGGGGCGAATACCCTTCCGCACTTCCGATACCTCCAGTTTTATAGCTCGACAACGGTGGCAAGATGCTGCCCAGACAGTTATTGCCTTGCAACGAGGAGCCCCATCCACTACCCCAACTGGCCCCATTAGGGACGTAACCACGCCGGTTCGTGCTGCGCATTTTGTTCCGGCATTGAAGGAGATGAAAGCAACACAAATGTTGCAAATACACCGAGGGTCAATTCGCGATTTACAATTTTCTCCGGATGGCCGAATGGTTGCTTCGTCCAGGTAAGAGTTATTATTTATATGCGTCATGTAGGAACTAATCATTTACTAGTGAAGCTAGGATCGTACGGCAACTATCTACAAGGTCGAGGTATGGTGTTATAGCTTCTCTCAGGCTGAGATATGAAGTGCTCACACTTTTCAAGGACCCGTTCACTCCCCATCGTGTGCTCGCACATCCAACAGGCTTTGTGGGAGTGGTCGTCTGGTGCGCACTGCTGCACAAGACACTGGTACCCTTCATACCTCATGTTTTTAAGGGTCTCCAATTGGAAACATGCTACTCACCAAATTGCAGCGCACAGTCAAATTATGGACTGAGGTAAACGGATTGGTTGCTTCAGGATAGTTTCGAATTAATACCATATTAGGATGGCGTATGCAGAAAAACTATTGATCGAAGGACACCTGTGCAGTCAGTTGCGTGGTTTCCAGAAGGCGAATGTGAACACTTCAGCGTTGTATTCTGCCTAGGCCAAGTCTGATTTATTTACCGGTTACAGTGTTCTTGTTGGTGGAAGGTAATAGCATTATCAATCTAGACTTAAACGGCGTCGTAAGTGGTGCGAACCTCAGCGTGATAACGTCTACTCAGTACGAAACCTCTGCAATAGGTTTTGGATCGATAACACTTCACAAGTATGCAAATCCATGACGTTGCGATTACGCCCGACTGTGCCCGGATGTTATGTGTAGGATCGCTAGTCGCGTCGGAAGAGGGCTTGCAACCAGACAAGTCCCGATCTGAGAAACAAATCGTTGGTATGTTCGTGGTTCAGACGCAACCCCTGATCGTCATTTCAAACGCCGTGGTTATTTCCAGTTTACAACTTATATACCAGGAGGAGTGAAAGGTACGTTCATCAGGCGGTCGTCGCAATTTCAGCTTTACATCCGCTTTTAGTCGAGCACCTGTTCTTCGCGATGCTCGTAATATCAGCCTGACAAAGGCCGGAACTATGGCACTGGTTAGCTACGATGATATGGTCAGGAGTATTTCTGGGTTGAATGTCTTATTCAGTCTAATGTTCAGTATAGGCTCCTCCCCAACTCTGGGAAATGCAATACCTCATAAGTCACTCACCTACACGCATACGTCGGTTGATTCTGTGTCATACATATGTGCCGAAAGGTGCTGTCGACTTTGCCGGTCCAAGCTCGTTCGGAGGGAACGAAGATCCACTAGTGATCGCTGTAGGGAAAAGTATGTCTATGATTTTCTCTCAATCCTGCTTTCCTCCTTAGCCGCCAGATAATGAAATTCATATTTGGGATCGGGACTCTGCCTTCCTGATACATTACGTTAGGCCTCAATCGGAAGAGAACGAGATATCTTGCATCGCTTGGAACCATGGCTATGATTCCCTGATGTTCGCTACTGGCAGCCAAGGTGGGATGGTAAAGGTGTGGACTGTACCGGATCCCTCATCTGCCAAAGCACCTGTGGGAAATATTCCTGAATATTCATATTCGACGCATCCGTCTCGTCCCCCTTCATTACGAACTCCAAATAGCCCAATTCATAGACAGGAACAGGGAGGCCACGGACCAGAAGACATTTCAACGGAAGTACAAGTTGCTTCACAAGCTCTCAGTCTGATCGGTTCCGTTATGTCGGATGAATCTGACTTCCAATAAGTAGCGCCCCCATGATAGCAGAACGATCCCTTCAGCGTTTGTTGTTCTGTGAATATTCCTTTGGTCCGTCACGATATAGACTGTTTCGATTTTAGGATTCCATGCCCTGCCCCTCCCTGCACTTTGCCGAAATTCTTCCGTCAAGCATAAGAGTCTTATATATATAGGTAGTTTCCCATGAGGATGTTGCGCTCCTTGAACGTCAAATAACATGTGCAATATCTATTTTCGACTGTAGCTAACACGCTTTAATATCGCATAGGGGCTTGTTTGGTTTCGTCGGCCACTGCGCTCGGGGTGGAATCTCCAATGTGCTAGCCGCTATTTTGTCACATGCTCTCCATCTCGTATGTACAGAATGTATCGTTTCTGAATCACTCACTCATGCTATCCCGATGCTCAGATGCACTCCGAGATCATCGTTGGTGATGTACTCATTGGTCATGGGTACGTTGGCATGCGAAGTTAACTGAGAACATATGTCTCTACTGGACGGAGACATATGCAAACGCATGTCAGCAAGCAGCATCTCATACGAACTTAAGTATGTCACCCTCTCGAATCGAAGGATCCTGACCGACTTAGGGATCGTGCGACTGACCTTATCGTTTGACATTGACTCTTCCGGTTCTTCGTCCCGATGCTGCTTGGATCTTCCCCATGGGTCGAAGGATTGTTCTTCTCTCGAGATATGCTCATGTAGCTTCGGATAACATACCACATGCACTTACCTTTGTCTCGACGACGTCAGATGTTTGGTATCACAGTATGCTTCAGCTCTTCTTGCCGGTGGTCGTGTGTCTCTCCTAAACTGGTTTCATATGGTCAGTTGTCTCTAGTCCCTGCATGCTCGCCACTGATAATCAACTCACATTCTTCCTTAAGCTTCCGATACAAGAAGGCCCCTTGTAATGAATCGTCTGAAGAAGAAGGGGGTGCCATATGTTTCTCAGTTACTATCGCATGGGTCCATGCCTTGCTCTCCCAATACGAGAAACTGAGATGCTTCAGGAGAAGAACCACCATGTAATCCCATAAAATGGCCTCGGATACATTCGCTCTAGTTGTCTTCACCCCTTACACCGCTGTGCAACATGATCTCCTACCACTCGTCCTTAGTATCTATTGCGAGTCTTGTTCTCGCGTACGGAGCGACGCGAGCCCTTGGTTTCGATAATTCACGATCAGACAACGTATGTCCCTTCTCGTTAAATCGTGTATGTTCTTTTTACAACTTTGCTTTACATAGCTCGCTGTGTACGTTCGCTCGTACGCTCCTGTCCTATGTATTTGACATTATCATGCAGTTACTGGGGACAGAACTCCTATGGAGCAACCCACAGCGATACAGCGAACTTTCAGAAGTCCCTGGCTACGTATTGTCAGGTACGTTGCTCATCGACATACCGCTCTACATGGCTGTACTAATGGAATGTTTCCCGTCAGGACGACTCTATCGACGCATTCCCAGTCGCGTTCCTGAATGTGTTTTTTGGTGCTGGCGGGCTTCCTTCCATTGACCTGTCTAATGTCAGTGTGAAATCCTTGATTTGATTCAGGAGTTTGTCTCAGTGTTAAACGTTGCAGATATGCAACGTAAATGATGACCCCGTGTTCTCCGGCTCGCAACTACCCAATTGCGGATTCCTTGCGTCCGATATTCAGACTTGCCAATCCAAGGGCAAGATTGTAACCCTTAGTCTTGGTGGCGCTACTGGCGCCGCTGGATTTACTTCGGATTCACAAGCTTCGCAGTTCGCTGACACCCTCTGGAACTTATTCCTTGGAGGATCAAGCTCCACGAGACCTTTTGGTAGTGCTGTGCTCGATGGGTCCGTCCTACTTCGTTCTTTTAATAATTAACCAATTCAGCTGAGTGATTGTGTAGCATCGATTTGGATATCGAGGGTGGTTCCACTGCTCACTTTGATGTTTTCGTCAACCGTCTCAGGACACTCATGAACGGTGGCAGCAAGAAGTATGGCAAATTTATAATACCTTCGAACCGCGCTGACCTTCCTTTTAGATACTACATCACCGCAGCACCACAATGCCCATTTCCGGATGCTTGGCTGGGCAGGTAAGTATTTCCTACTTTACCCAATACGATTTGAACCCATGCTTATTACTTTAGCGTTATCAATGCTGTTGGCTTCGACGCCATCTATGTTCAATTCTGTGCGTATAATGTCGCTATACATACCATTCATTGGCTCTAATCTTTGCCTTAGATAACAACTTTTGTGGTCTCACTAACTTTAACAACCCTAACGCCTGGAATTTCAACCAGTGGTGGGTTTCAACCAGCGGCAGAATATCATGGATGACGAATAACTGTTTCTTCGCAGGGATACCTGGGCAAAGACTGTTTCCCCTAACAAGAATGTGAAGATCTATATCGGTGCCCCTGCGGCACCACTTGCCGCAGGAAGTGGATACGTAGATGTCGGTACCTTTACCACTATCATTCAACAAACTCGTGCCCAATTCTCCTCGTTCGGAGGCGTCATGATGTGGGATGCCAGTCAAGCATTTGGTAGGAGATGCTGCCATTCTCCTCGTTATAAAATCTGACCTCTTCACTTATGTATTCAGCCAATAATCGGTATGATGCGGCAATCAAGAACGTCTTGCGATCTGGTACATCCGCCCCTCCTCCCAGTAACCCGCCTAGCAATCCACCCACTACTACCACAACCCAACCGACTACCACAAGCAAGCCCACCACCACCACGACGCAGCCGTCCACAACTACGCCGACCACAACTGCTGCCCCACCAACCTCTGGTCCAGGAAACTGTGCTGGAGTCAATGCTTGGGTCAATAACGTTGCTGTAAGTGTCCTTCCAGGCCTCCAACTACAGACAGAAACCCATTCAGCCAATTCTCTCCAGTATAATGGCGGCGATAAAGTCGTTTTTGCGTGAGTTATGCTCACTCCATCTTATCCATATACGAGTACGGTATATACTGAATGTCGTCTACAGAGGTCACCTCTGGACCGCTAAATGGTGGAGTTACGCTGATGCTCCTGGAGGTATGTTGATACTATTTAGACTGTGTGAACGACAATGTCCTGACTGTTCGTGAAGGTCCTGCCGAGGATTGGCAGGATAATGGTCCTTGTGTGGCTGCCAAGGCTGGCCAGATCATCAAACCAAAGTACGAAAGCAAGTCCGTGCCATTGGAGGTGCCTGTTAAGACACCTGCTCCATTGGGTCGCCAGGGCTCGAGTGCATAGATTTGAGCCCAGTTCCGTTCGTGAGGATGCTGCTAACCGGCAGCATATACGATCGATGATCCCTTTGTGTATTTTCATCTGTATTACTAGCCTTTGTTATGTCTGATGACAAGTCATCGTTGACGATTCTACATCAAACCTTCATGGAAGATGAGCCGCCCTTATAGATCTTTCAAGGGTATAGCTACCAATGACGAAGTGTCTGCAGTCATTCACTCATTGAAGCCCAAGTATAAGATCCCGCCGCATTACCCCATGGACATCGTCCAAGAATCTACCCCTGAAAGTGCTAATGGCAGATGATCAAAACATTCAGACAAACTGCTCGTTGGAGGCGAACGACCCTGGAATGCAGAGCCTGAGCTCCAGACCTGATTCAGCATGAGTACACTCCGAAAGAGCTGATTTATTGTCGCAATCATTGTGAGTCACTGAATTGCATACTTTGGTCCACCAACGTCACACACTTGCGGACATCCAGCGAGAGTTCCATAAAGTTCAGGTCGTTGCAGCTTTACAGGTCGGTCCGCCAACACATCGACATCATATCCAATTCATTTAGACCCTTTTCACCAAGTGTGCAGGTAACAGACGCAGAAAGATGGTAGAAGCCAAGCATCGAGACATTGAAGGTGTCATGTGGGGCGAAAGCACGGTATGTAACGCAAAATGGGGCGGCGCACGTCTTCGAGACATGCTCCTCCGAGCGGGGGTTCTTGGCCAAAACCAAGACAAACTGCATGTATGTTTCGAGTCTCATGTAGCCAAATGTCAGGAGGAGGATTGGTTTGGGTCGTCCATTCCTCTAGAAAAGGTTTTGGACGTCAATGGTAACGTTCTACTGGCATACGAAGTCAGCAACGAAGATGACGTCGAAAAAGATATGTGCTGATCGGCAGTTGCTTCAAGGTGAACGACGAGCGGCTCTCACCAGACCATGGGCACCCTTTCCGCATTGTTGTTCTTGGATATTCAGGTGTCCGGTGGGTGAAATGGGCTGACAGGATAAGCATCTCTGCAGAGGAATCCCCAAACTTCTACCAGAAGGGTTACAAAGTCCTTCCGTCATATGTATGTTCAGCTCTTATCATAATCAGAATCATGACTCTTGGAACTTACGTTTCCAGGTAATGACATATGAAGAAGCCGACAAGCAGTCGAGACTCCCACTTTTTCAAGCCAATCCACTGAGTTCTGTCATCGCTATCGCTGAAATAAAATCCTCAACGCTGCACGTGATGGGATATGGGGGTTCCGGGACCAGGAGGACAAGTCGCTCGCGTGAACGTCAGCATACATGAAGGTAAGACTTGGCGTCCAGCGCGTATCTCGTATCAAAGTCGATGAAGTTGGACGCTGTGGGAAACCACCATTGACCGGGGTAACGATGATAGCCACGGGAGTAAGGTCGGAAAGTATTGAGCAGGGGTGTTGGCGAAAACGGAGAAGCACAACCGTTGGAAGTTCATTGGAATTTGAGAGGCGTTGCGTATTCTGCTGTGGTAGAATATACGTTCCAAGCAGTCGGGGAGACTGAAGGTTGAAATTTCCAAGAACGTTGGTTAGGTTACCACTCCAGATAGTATACAAAGAAAGTGAAAAGATACAATATCGTGAAACCATATAAAGATATGTCCATCATGAAAGGCATGAGTACGAAGGACATTACAAGTCATCGAACCTGTATACACCAGCGTTAGTCCCCTACAATCCCTGTTGACGTCCAGAAAGCAAAACGCACCTATCAGGCATCAAGACTGGAGCAACAAGGCTCCAGATATACAATAGCATGCAAATCCAACTCGACACAACGCGCATCCACATCGCTACCTCTGAACGGCCAATGTAAACGTCGTCATCGGGGTCTGATGGACCAGAACCCGACACTTGTTTCACGACATTCCTAAACAGGATATAAATAACTGAGGGGGAAAGACACGAAAATAGAACATACCAGTCGGTGAGTAACATGGCAACATACATCGCTCCAATGGCGAAAATAACATGGAACCACGAATACTAGAGGGCATAAAGATGAGTTCTGTAAAGCGCAAGAACAAGTCGGAGAGGCGTACATTGTAGCGTGTTCCAGAACGTTCGTCATCTCGAGTCTCGCCAGCAACTTCATCTTCATCTTCATCCTCCTCCTCTTCCAGAGCCGAAGCAGGAATGGCTCTTCAAATGAATTCAGTTTACAGCTTTGTTATAGCAAGCAATGGATACGTACCCCGCCTCAACTGCAGCCAACAGTGCCTGATACCTCGGCGACTCTGTCCTACTCGGCTGTGTACTCACTATGCCCAGCTCTGCATGATGTTCCTCTGTTGGCAATTGGATGGTTCCAGACTTCTTTCCCCTGCCTACCAAGGCACGACTTTGGGTTGCTGCGCGACTAGTAGAGTACGCAATCGCCAAAAATGTGAAGATAGCTCCAAGGATAACGGTCGTGTTACGGGTACCAACAATAGTACCACTACCATTGCGACGGAGTGGGTTGCAGGATTCATGTTCGTGATTGGCGACAGCGGAGGTGATGAGGTAGGTACAGTACACTGCAACCATACTCGACTGTGCGAGGCCAGAGCGTGGGTTGTGTTCTTGAACCACAGGGAGGATACATATGATCGTGATGAGGATGCACAGAGCCAGGTTGAACGAGATGAAAAACCTGTTCAAACCGCACCCTGATTCGGCGAAGAAACCGTACAGGATACCGGTCAATGTGATCGTTGCAGCGTACATTCCTGCCGTAGATCCGATGAGAATCCATTGCCAGACATTACTATTGGAGTTCTCCCAGTTTTCTAGGCATGTTTCGGACCATGAATGTGCGAAGTCGATGAGCAGGACGAGGCCAAGTAAGATGAAGATTGTCGCGCCAATGAGTGCGACGTAGTTTCCCCAAAACATGAAGAAGCCATTTGGAATGAAGAAAGAAACGACGACGAGGACCAGCCAGAGGAGAACCTTGGGACCCCACCACCTAAACGCGATTGGTCAGAAGCCGCAGAAGCATGTATACAAGGGGAAAGCGTACCCATTTTGGACGGCAGCTCGTATGTCCTTAGTGTCTTTTACGCCGATCAGAAGAGTGCCAATGATTAGGTGGAACAATGATAGCGCAAAGCAAACTCGATGAACCTGCGTGTAAAGTCAGCGTGTGCATATCTTGAAAGCAGTCTGGTCACTCACAGCTAAGACACCATAACATTTCCCTTCTGCGCAGTCCATCTCAAGGTACCCATGACTCCATTTCTCAATCTGCTTTATGACTAGCGGTGTCTTCATGAGCCATGCCAGCATGGAGTTCAGGCAGAAGATGATCTACGCAGGACGTCAGCGACAGAACAGTACTTGAGGGTGCATCGACGTACCGCGAAACCAACACGAGTAGCAATTGAGGAATTACAGTTACATGATTTGAAGAACATCGACGCTATATTAGTACAACAAGAATGAGCTGATTCGTAAAGCAATCGACGGTGGTTGAACATTCGTTACCTGCTGTTGAAGTGAAGCAGAAAGCCAACCCGGCAATACATGATGTCGCTACACTTCCAAAGACTCCTGCAAGCGGTATAGAGAATAAAATTCCCATGGCGCGGGAATTTTAGCGTAACGCGACCTAGTGGTTGGTGGTAAGAACAAAGTGATAGTTGCACTGCACAGTGACGTTCAGGCTCAGCAGAATCATTACACATGGCCGGTCCGCCACAATCCGGACACTCTCTCATAGGTCCTTCCAGTCACTCGACACTGACAACTACTTCCTTCCTCAGAACATCTCGCTCAATGTCTTTTCTTCAACCAAACACTGACTACCCGCTCAAGCCTCAAAGCAAGTTCTCAATTACAGTTGCAGTAAAGTCTAGCGTCGATTTCCGCGTCGATAGTAAAGGCACAATCGTCCAGTAAACTTCATTATCCATGGCCGAGTCACAGTCAAGTACAGAGGTGCAGACTTCTTGCAATAAGGATATAATAATGACAAGCTCCTTCATCTACTCTGTTATCATGTCGCATCTCTCTTGAAGTATGCACTATTGACCACCGTCCCCTGTATCATATCGAAGATAGTCTCTCCAATACCCAGATATTTCTCTGCAACGGATCGCATAGTGTCATCGCCGATGTTATTCGTAGCGGGTCTGGAAGACAAAAATTAAGTTGAACTGTTCAATTCATTCGGGAATACTACGTACACAAAACCACTCGATCGTTTGACACCCGCCAGCACGGTGGATAACAGGACCGCGTCTGCGGCATAGTGGAACAGTCGTCCGAGAACCATATTGTTTCAATCGCAATGACAGAGGGAGTATAAGAACAACAAAAGACGGCAGTTGGATGGACCCTTATAAACACGTCGGATTCAGTCCCTCGGCTGCCGTCGTAAACACTGGAGAGGACGAATTCGGTCGGCCGCAGTGGAGAGATGTGTGATAAACTTTATTTTGTGACAGTAAGTGTCTTGTGAAAACTGATAACCTCTTATCCCAACAAAAATACATAAGGTTAGGGTTAATTCTCTCCACTGTGCAAGGTGCAAAAGACCTTGGTTGGCAAAGTAATGTCCACAGAAACAATCATGATCATAAGAGCTATTTGATGAGATGGATACGACTAAGTTCTGTGGAGGTCAGCGAGACGCAGCGATGAGTGGCATCTAAAGCTGAACACATATCGTGCGTCTTCAGCAAGCAGTCAGGTCTTAAACGCGACTTTGAAATCTAACAATGGCTGGGATACCATGGTGGAACACGCCAACTGCGAGCTCAACAAGAGCGAGGTGGATGCAGATGCTATGATGCAATGCGAGAGTACGATATCGATACAGCACATTATACGATACGGGAAGAGCGAAATTAATCGAACAATCCGAAACCCTAAATATTGCTTCTGTATAAGCAATCTCATTTACAGCGAACACGGAATAAGGATTACTGACCATGTCGCCCTCAGACTCCTCTTCTTCCTCCTCTTCCTTCTTCTCCTCAGCAGCGGGGGCAGCCTCAGCCTCAGCAGCGACAGGAGCGGCGGCGGCGAATGCCTCAGGGTTCTCGAGGTATTCCTTAGCCTAAAAGACAGAAAATGATTAACATTAGAAGCAGATGAGCATATGGATAGGAGAGAAACCCGTCAGTTTATAAAAATGGCAGCATACGTCCTTAAGACGCTCAGCATTTTCAGTGTGTGATATATGTAGCATCTTTGGTACGCATAGCCGCCGTATCAGATCAGTGGGAACAAAGAACTCACCTTCTCGGCACCCTCGAAGGTGTAGTCAGTGACCAAAGCGATAGCGATAAGATTCTTGTAGGAGTTGATCAAAGAGTGGGTGACGGAGACGATGGTGGGGTAGTTGAGGGCCAAGGAGATGGCAGCAATGGTGGTAACACCAGCGAAGAAGCGGTCCAAGAGCTCCTTGTCAGAGACGTCCAAGATATCAGGAGTGAAGACGTTGCCCTGATCGAAAATCTGGACGACGGTCATTCCGTAGGTGAATGGCGAAATGTTCAACATGTTAAGTAAAGTCGCCTCGGAAGGACCAACACGGGTACCCGCAACGACAACCTGGACGTCGGACACGATTTCAATCGTACCACGAGCAATCTTGGTGGGAATACCCAAAGCCTGGAAGAAAGAGGTCTTTCCGGGCTCCATACCAGTGTTACCAGCAGGAATGGAGACATCCTTGGGAGCGAGAGCACCAGCACGGGCGGGAGCAGCAACCTTGTTGGCAGTGATGATGTCACGGATCTCCTTGAGGTCGTCGCTGGTGAAGACGAAGCCAATGTTACCTTTGACATAGGGGAGGAAACGCTCGAATTGGGGGAACTCGGTGAGGATAGTACGGAGAGCACGTCGGACCATGGTGTTCTTGCCCATCACTACGATACCTTTGCCGCGGAGGGCGACACGGATTTGATGCATCTGGTTGGAGCCGACGTTGTCGACATTGACGATGAAGATAGAGGCTATGAATTAAACGTGATTACGGAATAGACCTTCTAGGAGGTGCGTGAACACCTACGGTACTTGGCGACAAGCTCCTTGAGCTTGACAAAGTAGGCTTCCTTCTGTGCGCGAGTAGCACCCATTTTGTGTTTTATCTCCTGAATCCGATCGTCAAAATGAAGACAAAGGCACGTTATATTGCATAGCTCTCGAGACTCACAAATGTGATGGGTTATGAGTTATGTTCGTGGGTCTCAGTGCCTCCCTATTGACCTCTGGAATCCGAATTTCAGCACATTACCTTCAAAAATGTCATCTGAAGCTCACCTGTTGTGCCAATGGATTTTTCAAGGCGACTGAACGGGATCGTAGGGTCGTCAAGAACGAATACAGTGGGCAGAATATTGCTTCGCGTGTATCCTGCCGATTTGGGAAGCTTTGCCAGTTCTTGGATTTGAGTTTGAGCTAGAGCGGCATGTTCCGGGATTCCTTTTTGAGTCATCGTCGACGTACGGCGTCTGCGTCAGAGTCTGGTTGTGTGCGTCCAGTCGTTTCGTGCGCGTTCGCTGTTGTCGGTCACGACGGCGGTGTTCTGCTCATTGTTGTCTTGGGCACTGGCTGCTTTCTGGGTTCACTTTCATTTCCTGTCTTCTTGGAGTAGTGTTTTCAGCAAGCCAAAACATCACTGGTGCTCACATCAGTACATTTCGATATTTGCTTGCCTCATCCTGGACGTGTATCGTCGTTGAGAGAATATTGCTCTATGCAATGGAATGTGGCGATGGTGTCTGCCGACTGTCCGCTCGGCAGGCGATTGTACGCACATCTTCAGGTATCGTGGATCGTATACGCCACTCATTCACCTGGCTGACTGGACCGGTTCAGCACCATAAGGACACCATCGCGCCTGTACTCGCTTTCTGCCAAGCTGGCCAAAGTCCATGACAATACCCAATGTCAAATATCTTCCTTTCCGGAAGTTGTCAACTCTCCCAATCAACATGTCCAGCTTATTTCCTCGCGGGCGGATGAACAAGTATCAGTCGAAGTACATACCCATTCGGACGCGCATGACAATCCAATAAGTCCTGCTTCGCCTGTGCAAGACCTGGGTGGCATGCAAAGATTGAGGTCTTTGGATGGACCAACGCGAGAACACCATCACGGTGTCTGTGGACGTTCTGAACCGTCTTCCAACGGTTGTACTCATAAAGCCTCGGAACCCACGACAAGGCCTACTACGAAAACAGCTACCGGGAGTATTGCTTCGATTGCGTCGAAGCACAGTACAGTCTTTTTGCTTCGACAGTTTCTTGCAGGCAGGATTGATATGTCCTCACCAACAAGGAACAGTCCTCGCGGTATTCGTGCCTTGTATCTCTCCCTCAGGCAACGTTCATTACTCCATCTACTTACAGAACAAGACATGAGTACCCTTATCGGTCTTTACGGAGCGCTCTCTGTCTTTCAGTCGTCTTCGAACTCTACAAATGATGAGCTTGTCGACGATTCACCGTTCTTAGCTCCCACTGTGCGACGCATCATCAAACATATCGACGTAGGCACGCCCAGGACCTACTGGACACTCCTTGCCATGATCGTTATTGATAAGAAAGGTCTCGGTATGAAGTTAACTTTGTTGGATAAGTACTGGATTATGCGAGGGAGGTTGGCAGAGGTGGCAAACATTACTGATTCCCATTCGCTAGCAAGAGGTAAATAATTAACTTCGCTGTATCTCTTCTTTACGCCTAACATCAGGTTATGTTTGACCTCTGCAGATGAGGCACGGATTGAATCTCTCCTGCATGAAACCCGTAGCCATTACCGTTCCCTCACGCCTCTCATCAATCATCCCAACCTTCATTTGCCCTTCCTACGCACACTCATGTCGGTTGGTTTAACCGATGAAGTCGTATTTCGGCTTGGCCAGATTTTGAAGCGCGATGGGCAAGTTCACCCAAGACTGCAGGCCCTTGTGTGGGAGCTTATTCTCAGTCGCGGGCATGAGCTGACACAGGATGGCAAGGAAAAGCTGCTCAATTGCCTCATTCAGCCACCTTCTCGCCTTTCCCCTTCTTCAGAGTCTGAGCCAACACCATTTTCCGAATCATCACATTCTTTCGCCATAGACAACGTCGTCGTTTCCGTTGGCAAGCTAGCCGATATGTTTGCAGCCCGTCTGTTCAACCCAACCAATGAACACATCCCTACCGTTTTGTGGGACTGGGTTACGTCCACCATTCTTTCAGCATTGATGCGGGTATCAGATTTAGAGGTAGCTTACAGAAACATGGTTCTGTTAGCTTTGGTCAAAGCGCCTGCCTCATTTGTCGCGTTGCAACCTTCCCTTCCCCTGTTCGACAGTTCTGCACCCGGCAGTTCTGATTGGCAAACCATCTGCGCGTTAGCCCTGCTGGAGCGAACCATTAGCCCCCGAGGTTATACCGCGGAGCCCTTGCAAGAGGGTCTTGCGAAGGATCTACAGCATATGCTGTCGTTCTTGTGGGACTCGTGGAGTGTTCTGGAAGACACTCGTCCAGCTGTAGTCGCCACTGCCATCTTGTCCTCATTCGTGTATATTGCTGGCCGGACGAAGGACACGCGAATTAGCGATGCTTGTCTCAAGTATGCAGCTGCAGCCAACCTTTTCGCTCGGTCGAATGGCACTGCACCCTCGTTGGATCTCTCCCGTTTGGTCGCGGAGTACACCATCACTCAGGTCACCAATGGGGTGGATCTTCGAACCGCTGTGCATGATCTGTTGAACCTTCTTCCAGACCTGGCCAATGCCTCCGAAGCCCTGTCGCAGGTCATCGTTCGTTTGTGCCCCACAGCCCTTCAAGTGGCATATCGCCTTCGCAACGTCGCCGAACATTCTGGCATGTCGCTGTCTAGCTACGCGCTACGACTGCTCGGAATTACATTTGCTCAGGCAGGACAGCTGGACATCGCGCTTACCTTCGTCACCGAACCATACACTCTTCCGAGACACAGAGCCGATATACTGGAAGCTATCGCTGCTACTATCGCCATCAACGAGCGCAACGCCCTCACGCAGGATCTCGCGGTGAAGCTGGTTACGAGCATGTCGCGCGTTTTTCGCAAGACCCCGCCTTCGGAGAAGTCAACAAGTAACATCGAGGAGACAGTGCTATCAATATTGAGCACCGAACATCCTACTGGCGCTATAGCAGTGGTGCTTGCTATACACGCCTCCCACCCAGGTTACTTTACATCGACCTTCCTAGACACGCTTTTTCGAACGCTCGTCGACCAGCGCTTCTTTCGACTCTCCAGCGTCCTATTCGCTTCCATTCACGAGAAGTACAACAAAGTTTGCACGCGGTGGTACGGTTTGCTCATGGAGCAATACTGCAACGCGGATGCACATCACCTCATGCGCCGTCTGAGAAAGTTCAGAACGTTCTTTCCAACGCGCAACCTCTGGTTGGATAGATTGCATTGCGGTCGTAGAACGACCAGAGTGCGGACGTTCTGGCTACAGCGTCTAGCTGACGCTCATCTTATTCCGTTGCGTTACCAACCGAAGGCGTTGGACCTGCTGCTCAGAACGTGTCGTCTTCGTGCCGGCAAACGACTTTTCTATCAGTACCAAAGCCAACATAGCAAGGAGACGAGCACGGTGATGGGGAATAGCCTCTTAACCTCCGTCTTTCGCCATAAGGACCGTTCTCCCCCTAAACGGCTGCGTCTGCTGATGTCTATCCTGGAAGAACTCACTTCTCAGAGTTCTTACGTTCCCGATCGTGTCACATTGAACATCCTCCTCAAGGCGTTCCTGCATCTGTCATATAGGCTCGATGCCAACGCTGTCCGCGCCCTCTTTGACCGTGTCATCCTTAGCGGTTATCCTACGGGTGGAGTCGTTCCCCCTGGCCGGTCAATCTTCAACGTGGAGCCGAACGCGCTCATTGACAGTATCCAATTTCCAGAGTTGGATCCGGAGATCTCTTTTGAACGGCATGTGAAGCCGTTGTATAAGATGTTCATTACTGCGTTGTTCACGAGGGGTGATGCACAGGGAGGGAGAAAGGTAGTTGGGATTCTGAAGGTGCTTCAAGAGCAGGACGAGAGGAGAAAGAAGCTGCAGCAGCAGACGATATCGTAAAAGTTCTTTCACGACACATTTGGGGTTTTTCATGATTATCTGGTGCTGATCTACTGTATATAGTGCTTTGGAATATGCAACGCAGTATCTTGTACAGGGATAAGCCCGTGGTATTCTCATTTGCCACGAATCAGAACGTCCTAGAGGCGGTGGCCAGCAGATGCATGACACTCGTTTTCATCTGGCTTCAAGGTTTTAAGAAATCAAAAACGCACGAACTATTACCTAAGGTTCCGCCATATTGGTTTCTTACTGTGCAACCTGCTGTTACGCGAAAGCCACATTCGTTCTCGGGCATAGGTAGAAGATATTCCGTCCATATTTCATTCCGCGAAGGCATAGCGTCATTGCGTAGCGTTGTCATAGACGGTTCGAGGTCAGAGTTCTCTACAGGTCACCGAGGGGGAAAACATCGTGCTCAGACGGGCGATGCGCGATTCCATGAGACCTGATGCTTACGAGGGTAAAACTGAAAGACCGCGAGACTGATTTGTAGTGGCTAAGCCTGCCAAATGGATCGGTGCCAACCTTGAGCAAACTCTGCAGACTGGGGTAATATCCGATCACTATATTGCCAAGAGGGACACTCGAGGACTCAAAACAACTTGAAACTGGGGCGCCGACATCCGATCACCAATCGATGTTGAGACTGGTCACTCGTTCGCTGATCGCGACTGGTTGCTTTTGCCACCGGTTACCACATAATCTCGGTCTGATATCGTAGGCCTGAGTCGTACGAAGTGATTGAGGAGCTTCGACTAACTAGCTTGGCCTTCCGGCGCGATTGGCTTTCCAAGTTCACCCAGTCGCATCCATGTGTCTCCCACTCTGGAGTACAGTAAGGCCCCGTGTTCACCGCATCGGAGAGATGTGGGTACCTGCGTCTCCGCTCGCAGGATGTATGGTGCTGGATATCTAGTCTTCCATGCCTGTTAGACAGACTTCTGGCGCCAGCGACACACCCAATGTCCTTCTGATCACGGCGTTTGATTATTATAGGCGTTACTTCAAGTGGCCTAGTCGGTTTCCCAGTACGCTCTCGTATCTCTGAGGTTGCAATCCTAGCTCTTTTGCGCTTTCTTCACCCTCTGTGTTCAAAATCATGCAAGACAGAGCAGAAATCCATGTGCAGCCAGTCCGTCCAACTAACCGGTCGCGCTCGATTCGCTCTCCCTCTTTACCTCAACTCTCACCTTCAGAGCCATCTTGTGCGGGGGTCTCTGAAGCAAATGCGTCTAAGAATCAACAGGTCAATGCTCCATAGAGGTTGTGAATGAAGACTCATATTCTGAATAGGCTCGAGAATCAACTCATGGGGACGGCGTCCAACGCGTCCAGGTGGAGCCCGAGCGCACAGGATGGGCGAGGATAGCAGACATGGTTCGCAAGTATGACGAAGACAAGATCAAGGATGTCAAGGAAGATATAGATACGCTTCTCGTCTTCGTGAGTCCAATCTTATGCTCTTTTTATTATTTTTATCGTTATTACTCGGTGCTGATCATTAAGCGATAATTACGAAGGCGGGTCTATTCTCAGCTGTCCTGACTGCATTTGTTATTGAATCGTACACTACACTGCAAGACCCGGGAGATGTAACTCAGCAGATCCTGATGCAGATGTCGCTGCAGTTAGCCAGCCTGACTGTAACCAGCAGTTCCATCAACTCAACCGCACCTCCATTCTCGACACTCCCCTTCAAAGTCACCCGTTCCTCTATACGCGTCAACACGCTTTGGTCCTGCAGCTTAGTTTGCAGCCTCATCACTGCATCACTCGGTATCTTCATGAAACAGTGGTTTCACGAGTACATGGCCCATGAGAGCCAGTCTCCTCGTTCACAGCTTCGTGTTCGATTCTTCCGAGCAGAGGGATTGGCTGAATGGCGGGTTTTTGAACTGGCCGCACTACTTCCACTACTGTTGCAGATGGCGCTGCTTCTCTTCTTCATTGGACTGAGCGAGTTCTTGCGCGAGCTCAATCCAGTGGTGGGGTGGATAACCACAGGAGTCATGTTGATATGGCTGGCGGCATTCATATTCACCACGCTTGCACCCGCGTTCTCCTCGAAATGCCCATATAAAACACCTATGCTGAAGGATATGCTGCGTACTATTCGACCTATAATAAGCTTCATTTTGCTCAATATCGTCGTCATCTCCTTGCTGATGGTGTACCTGCTCATACTCGCATTTCGCACGGTAGTCGGTCGTGGTTCTTCCTTCCTGATGACATGGACAGGGTGGATGGAGCGTGTTTCCATGGCTGTGATGCCCGCTATCTTTTCAGTCGATGAATACACGGTTCGTGAAACTGATGTTTCAGATCTTCGCATTCTTGCACTATCCAATGATCTATTCTTGGACAATAACCTGGATGCGACTCTATCTCAATGGATGTCAGATGTTCCCTTCTGGCCTGCTGCCTCAGACAAGAAAAAATTGCAGTGGCCGACCTGGCGTCCGGTTATGTCTTTGCACGAGCTCTTATGGTACCAACTACTCATAGATAAACTGCGGGATGGATTCAATCATGGGGGATTGCTCCTCATAGAAGATCCGAGCAATGCCTATTACGGTCTCACGAACATTCTACCATCCCCTACCTTTCAAGTCCCGCATTTGACAAGCTTTTTTCCAGACATTGTAACAATTGTCATGCAGTTGGTGTATCTAGGAGATGGTCCCACCACGGCTGCATTGCTTGCGTTGTCTGTTTGGTTGTGTGAAGTGCATCCATCGGAGATGACATCCATGGATGAGTCTGATCCCGTCTCAAGCTTTCTCGATTCGTTTTCATTCAAGTACTGTGTACATGATGACCGTGTTTGTGAGTCCAGCGTATATTCAGCGGCTCTGCGAATGAATATTAGGTTTATGCTGACCACTATCTTGTAGATGTTTCCAACCTTGTCAATGGTGCCAGAGAGCTACTACAAGCCATACAAATACCCAATTCCGACGGCATACCTTCCGTCCTGGAGCGTCTCAAGGTGGGACGATTTGACAAGTCACACGTTGTTCATCTTTGTGGTTCTTTTGCGACTCTGATCCAACCAGCACCGGAGAATATCGTCCGTGCCGAACAAGACAGCCTCAGAATATTCACCACGGAAGTCCTTCTTGTATTGCAGTCTCAACCCAGGCCAGCTAAATCCCCTCCCGAAGATTTTGATCATCGTGAATATGCTCACATGGTTCTTCATGGCCTGTCCACACGTGTTCCTGGATCAGTCGACCCAGAACTGCTCTCGGAGCTAGAATTGTATGGAGATTGAGAGTGTAATGGTCGATTGGTGATAAAAGTTAAAAGTATATGTTTCTTTCGCTACGAGTCTGACCTATCCTCTGATGATGCGTCGCTCCTCCCTCAGTTTCCCCCTCCCGGCAGGTTATGCAGAGGTCCTGGATTCAATTGCTTGAGTGGGTGACAGGGTACAATGTGTTTGCAGGTTAACCGGATAGTCCACGAAGTACAATCGCATCGTGACATGCTGCGAATGGAATCAATTGGTAAATAAAAATGTAAATAAATGAGTGAGATAACCAGCAATGTCGAAATGCACTTTGAACGGTTTCTATGTTTCAGGCCGATCTGTGGTAAGATTTCGGACACCCTGTCTACTGACTGCTGAAAATTCCAAGGGTTGACAACAATACTTCTGTTCAAGCACACAGGATCATTGACAAACTTCAACAGCCTGAGGGGCCATAAGCGTGTTCGTGACAGAGCGGATGAGACACACTCACGGCATTGAAAAATGGAATATGACAAGTGCCAGAAAAAATATGAATATATTGAGGTCGTAAACGGTGCAAGATCATACAGAACATATGGTCGGTAATTCCTTCTACTGCAGCGTGCATCGCGGTCAAGGCGACGTCAGTGCGTAAGCTCTACAAAAGTCAGCTTGTATCGCTGCAGAAAAATATTTCAGGTCTCATCATCCATCCAACTACAACTCCAGCACGATTTCGGAGCTACTAGGTTGTTTGTTCTCCATGATAGAAGGGACTGTATATGTTTCTTTGCTATGAGGCTAGCGTCTCCTCTGGCATGATCTTTCCTTGAGTTCCCTTATGTAGGAAGTCTTAGACTTGATTCCGGGAGTATCCGACAGGACAGGACACTGCAGCTGGGTTAGGTACACATGTAGCTCAACTAATGTAGTAATGCTGTGAAATGGACACAAACAAGACTTCGAAGTAGGATAGTACACTGTCGTACATGCGATTGAAAACAGAATGAGGAATGTGAGTTGCGGAGATGTGTATATGTTCAACAGCAACATAGCAAGAAATGATAACGTGAGTAATAAAACAATAATATGAACTTCTTCGTACATTCGCATTTCAAAGGGGGGCGGGAGGCACACACGTAATCCCCAGTCTAATAGTACCATTCACAATTCCATCCCCCCATTTCACCATCCACCATTATGAACGACACCTCCTCTCACCTACGCGTGTATAACGTTCCCATTCCCATTTACCGTTACTGAACCACCAGAAAGAGCATTCCCAGCAGGCGTCGATGGCACGGTACCTTCAACGATATCGCTACCCTTCGAGTCCTCCTTTTTCATCAAGAGTTCTGCTTGTCCGTGCTTGAGCTCGGCGATGTGGTCTTGATCGTTTTTCTCGGCTTGAGCGTGAGCGGCGTCAATGGGGACGTCGAGTTTGGTCATTTCTCGGACGAACGATGTTCCCCAGAAGGCTGCTGAGTATTTGTTTACGTACTGCGGACCAGAAGGGTGCGTCAGCAGAAGAACGGGATAAACGGCAAGCAGAACGAAGACAGAATGAAATGGGTGGGAGGAATGATATATACGAAGGGCGGGTCATCAAGGAACCAGACGAAATGACGAAGGCGAAACGAACGAGGGGAATTCACAACAGACGGAAGCGAAGATAACGAAAGAAGTAAAGAGAGAAAGCGAAAACATACCTTGAACAACTTCTTATGGTTCTCCGCCCTCGTATCCGCATCCATCGTAACAGCCTCAAAGATCGCATCTGCAACTTGCTGCGAATCCCAAGGATTAACGACGATACTTCCGTTCAAGCTTTGCGCCGCGCCGGCAAACTCGGACAGGATCATAACGCCCTGCCTTTGCTGCTGGCATGCAATATACTCATACGAGACCTATGTCAATTAACGTGTTAGCCATTATATCATTTCAAACGTGAAGAAAAAAAAAGATACTCACCAAGTTCATACCATCCCTCGTACTCGTCACTAGACAAACATCACTAACAGCGTAAAGGGCGCACAGTTCATCGAAAGGCAAGCTCTTGTGCATGAAATGAATTGGCATGAAGTCCACGGTTCCGAATCGACCGTTGATTCGGCCGACGAGTTCGTTCACTGTGGCTCGGAGATTTTGGTACTCTTCGACATCCTGACGTGAGGGAACAGCGAGCTGAGCTAGGACGACCTAAAAGTGCGAGGCGGAAAGGAGGGTTAGGACAAAGAGATAAAGAGAGGATAGAACGTGGTGAGCGAGGAAGAAGACACTGACCTTGCCGATCCACTCTGGATGCTGCGAAAGGAATAGCTCGAGAGCATGCAATTTCTGGGGGACACCCTTGATATAGTCCAATCGATCAACACCAACGATAACCTTGACATCGCCAAACCGGTTCTCGAGCTGCTTTATCCGCTTCTGCACGCTCTCCTTCTTCAAATTCTACAAAAGAATATCTCATTAACACCATACCCTTGGCTTCATTGACATGGACACGCAAAGCAGACGTACATCGATAAACGAATCAGGGTCAATCCCAATCGGGAACGTCCCTACATGGGCTAAACGACCCTCGAACTCGACTCCGTTGGGCATGGTGGGCAGACCAAGGATACGTGTACATGAGGAAAGGAAGTGGCGGGCATAGTCGTAAGTGTGGAACCCGATAAGGTCGCTGTAGAGGATACCGAGAAGGATTTCTCGGCGGACTGGGAGGATCCTGAGAATACGAAGGGTTAGATCGTGGACTTTGGGGGAGATGGGATAAGGACGAGAACAAAAGTGAGTATATGCGCAAAGACTGGAACGTATGGAACGACCGAGATGGAAACACGAAAAAGGTAGGATTTTAAGTGCGAGGATCCCAAAGTGGCGACGGCCCAGACAGATTCCAGAGCCTACATGCCAAACCTTTCTCGAACACGCGAAAGACGCGTCTCGAATAGAAACCGGACACGGGTTAAGGACCGGGAGAGTGGAGTTCACTTCGCAGAAACACGGAACACAAGGAAATGCCAAGTTAACGCGCATATAGTCACGTCATAACGGTATAATGTCATAGGAAACGTGATGGGAGATTCTATAACTGCAGATACGTTCAGAACGACGCCAATACACCAAGGCCATAAGCGTCGTCCTGCCCCGTAGCGTGTACAATGACATCGCAAACGCTAAGGACAACTCCAACAGAATTTGCAAAAGCCGGAATGGGCTGCCGGGCCGAAGCACATTCGTGACAATCATGTCGGAACGAAGAACAGAACGAAGAGACTCCGTTGATACATCAGCAAAAAGAGAAGACACGACCAAGGGGAAAAGAGGTCAAAAAGTTAAGACAGAAGACGTACCGGTAGATCTCAGAAGAGGGGAAGGGCGTATGGAGGAAAAAGCCGACTTTGATGCGAGGGATCTTGGGAGCAACGTATTCCTCGCTCTGAATACCCTCCATAATGCGCGAAATCTCGTCCGCGGTGGCATCACTAACGGAATCTACTCCTTCGTTAAGTGTGCGAAGGAACATAGGGAGGAGCATGAGATGGTAGTCCTGTACCCAAACCATTGAGCCCGGCACGAGTTGCTGCATAATAGCGTCCGCGAATGCCATGTTGGCTTGACGATATGAGAACCAGTTCTCCTCCTCGAAGTTCATTTCGCCAGGGTGGTAGTGGAAGAGCGGCCAGAGGATGGAATTGGAGAAACCATTGTAGTGTCGTTCCGCGACATCGTCGTCGAGGTACACGGCCTGGCACGAATACTCTTCCTTGAGACGTTTGTCCACGATGGGGCGATCCTTGGGTGGGATGAAGAAGCCGGGCCATCCAATCCAAGTGAAGGACATGGACTTTTTGCAGCCTGAGAGAGCAGAGACGAGACCACCGGAAGACATCTTGAAGTGAAACTCGCCTGCCGCATCCTTCGTGATGGTAACGGGTAGACGGTTAGAGACGACGATGAGGTGGCCTGTTGTGCCGTTCAGGTCAAGAACGGGGGAGGAGTCGGGGCGTTCAGCTGGGACGGGCATGGCGAAGCGGTTAACACGCGTAGAAGCGTGCAAAGTAGTGGGACTGAGCTAGGATGAGGGTGGGTGGTTGGGAGAGCTTGGAGCTCCGAGGAGAGGAGCGGGGAGGATAAAGAGGAAAGCCAAGAGGCGACGAAAAGGAGCGGGGCTGCACAAGATGGAGGCTTTGATAGGATGATGTCACATGCCGCGATCACCGATCGTCCTGCTTAGGTTGTCCTCCTTCCTCTTTTAGTGCTCGTCGTTCATTCGTTCCGTCTATTCCTACACACGGTCCTGCCTCGGCTCTTCCCATTGGCAGTTATCTCTTCTTTTTTTTTTGTCCGGCGTATTTCCGTTCCTGCGTTCGGCGAAGATGCTCTTATCAATTGCTCGTTGCTTTCTTCAAGCTCTCTCTCTACCCGAATTTACTCCTTGCTGACTGGCAACAAGGCCTAGAGCACCCTGCAATTAACGAACGTGGGGATAGCAAAGTCACCAGCAGTTTGGTCAGTAGCCTAATGTGTCAACTAAAAATGGTCATCGACTATTTAAATTACATGTGATCTCTTAAGCCGACATAGGACAGCTCGTTACCACAACCTGAGTTTCGACCGTGAACCGTCCTGGAGTCATATAATCATCCTGCGATTGATTCGCATACTGCTATATCTCCCAAGTACTTGGTGAGGACATGTATGATTGAGCTGAAACGTACGAAGTGTCTGTTGACTTCTCGTCCACAGCCCAGAGCCGTCCGGTGAGATAACATGGACAACGGGTCCAGTAGATTTGTTTGAGGAATCACGATAGGAAGCAGTCACAAAGACAAGGTAAATATACCGCATTATTACGTGTCTTCAAAGGGAAGAAGTTACGATGTATAGTCCCATGATTCCTTGAATTTGCATGATAGTAGTCACCCACAGATCCCGTATTCATCGCATCGGATTCCATCCTATGCCTGAAAATCTGTGATTGACTGGCGAACGCGATAACCTCTACGATTAGCATCTAGCTTTGATTCTACGGTTAAGTCTATCAGACGAGTGTGATCGGTATCTGTGGGAAGGCCATCCTTGAAGCCTTGTTTGCATCCCTTGTATACGGCAGCAGTTCCGGAACAACACAAGAAGCTATTCTGAATAGCTTACTGGGTCGTGCTGGAACCATAGCCTCAGGTCCAATCTCATCCTGAGTTAATTACGCGAAGGAGCATAGTGTCAAAAGGCGGCGTCAACGGTATTTGAACATTCTGTTTTACTAGTTCAGGATGGGATTCGATGATGTTAGCGGAATCGCTTGATACATTGCCCCTTTCGATATGACACATAGCTGGTGGATCAAGAGCGTTGCAGCTTTGCAGACATTTGAGACATCATAGAAGAGGTAAGGTGTCGGTTTATAACCGCCGAATATGGGAAACATCCAGCGAACTCTAGGACCAAAGTCAATAGAATGGGGGTAATATCGGGATTATAAAGAAGCATGCGGTGAAGTTGCCCGAGCTGCTGGTACTTGATTCCGCATCGTTTGCCTATCCAACCATACACCCACGGCCCCACGTACAGGGTTCTGACGTCCGTACCGCACCACCGACCATACGGCACGATACAAGCTTTAATGCAAGCTGGCGAGTCGTAAGTGAATAAGTTTGATGCACTATATCTGTTGATGCCACAGATGCGGCGAGCTTCGAGAAGAGGAGACCAATCTGCAGTATGGACGATCAATCGTAAGGGGAAAACAGGATCATAGGACCCCTTAAGAGCAATAGGGTACGGATGTCCTTTTTAGCGTCCGATCTGATCCAGTCCTCGTCGTACTTCTGCGCGAGATTGGCCAACATTCGTACTTCGGTCTGTATGCAATACCCGCCTAACTTGATGGAGTCGGGATATATCCCTAAAGCTGGCCTTTTCAGAATCTCGATGGAACTGAGGAGAAGGAACACAGGTGTAGATTCCAAGCTTTAGTGGGAAGAAGGAAAGAACAAACAAACTTGGAAAATCGCGTTACGTCACGCGTTGTCACACCTTTGACGCGTGTTTCGCGATCAATTTCGAGGGTCTCATTCTCAGACCGCGTTGTCCACTGCACCAGTTCAGTAGTTTCTCCATCTGTCTTCGCCTTGAAACATGTCTCTTTGGGTAGATTTGGTGCGTCTCCTACCCATGTCGCTTGCACATCCAAAGTCAACTAACGGTTGTTTCAGTACCGTCCTAAAACGCTAGATGATCTTCATTACCATGAAGGTCTTTCAAATCGACTGCGTTCACTTGTGCGTCTTATATTTACTCTGAGTACCTATTAGTTGTTCAGGAACTGACAGTCACGCGTATAGGCTGCGTCAGGCGACTTCCCACATATGCTCTTCTACGGTCCATCTGGTGCAGGCAAGAAGACGCGGATAGCGTGCACGTTAAGAGAATTGTTCGGAAAGGGCGTAGAAAAGGTACATTCTAGAGCCTCTCTACGCGAAATTTGAAACCTGAAAGTTATGGATGCTGTTGTGATTGTAGTTGAAGATCGACCAAAGAGTATTCATGACCCCATCAAGACGGAAGTTGGACGTCAATATCGTACAGAGCAACTTTCATATAGAGATCACACCAAGGTCTGTTTAGCTGTCTTTAACTCCTCTTATCACTGTTCTCACGTGAAGCGGTGTTACAGTGAAGTGGGGATATACGACCGAGTAGTCATTCAAGAAATCCTCAAAGAGATCGCTCAAACTCAACAAGTGGACATCAGCGCGAAACAACGATTCAAAGGTCTTTACATTCTGCACTATCATATGCTCATGCCCAAATTGATCTGACGGCTCATCCTTAGTCGTGATTATCAACGAAGCCGACTCTCTATCCAGGGATGCACAAGCAGCCCTTCGGCGAACCATGGAGAAATATATGTCCAACATGCGTATCATTCTATGTGCGAATAGCACGAGTAAACTTATCGCACCCATCAAGAGTCGATGTCTGCTTGTCCGAGTAGCCGCCCCTTCGGAAGACGAGGTCTGTGTCGTCACTTTTTTTCGTCCAGATAACATATGAACTGAGGTGGCACTTGTATTCAGATTGTGAAGGTGCTACAGTATGTCGCGAGCAAACAGCCTTTTAGGTCAATAGACCAAAACGTAGCACGGGAAATCGCCGAAGATTCAAATGGCAATCTAAGGAAAGCCGTCCTAGTTTTCGAAGCTCTCAAAATGCAGACGTGTGTTCTCTTTCTCCATTCACTTCAAACTGCGAACTGAATCGCGGTATACTTTGCAGGCCAGACCTAAGTGGTCCTCTTACAATAGCGAAACCAGACTGGGAAACATACTGCCAGAAAGTGGCGGATATGATTATTCAGGAACAGTCACCACAACGTGTCATGGAAGTAAGATCCAAGCTATATGAGCTCTTGGTGCATTGCATACCGCCGAATGTCATACTCAAAGTGTGTTCTCTCTCTCTCCGCGGGAATTCCAACGGAGCTAACTTTTTCGATTTTCAGACGATTGCGGACCACGTTGTGGATAAGGTGGATGAGAGTCTGAAAGCAGATATCATTCACTGGGCCGCGATATACGTAAGTAGTACACAACAGTGGAATTGTTTTAAATTCTGATACGTATGTGTGTAGGAGGTGCGTTTGCGAAACGGCAACAAGAAGATTTTCCACCTTGAAGCCTGGGTAGTGAAAGTCATGACATTGTACAAGGTACGTTCCCATGCCCGCCCTCTTATATATCATCATCTAACTTTGCGACAGCACTTTTTCTTTGGCATCGATATGGACGGGTTCGACTGAGTATTTTGTATGTTCTGCTTTCTGTACTTTATATCCCCGCTGTGTTACTTGCTTTGCATATCATACCACTCCCATTTTGCCCTTTGAAGGGATCGAAAGTGAGAGTTTCAATGCTCACACCCAATGGTGAGTGTGACGTCAGAGAAGAGGGCATCCGAATTAGGAGCCAATCAACGTCATGCAGTTCCCCCGCTCGCGCCATAGACCAGTTTCTCTCCAGCCCTTCAAAAGGAATCGACCTGCTCCTGACCACCACCATTTTGACCAACGACGATCCCATACCCCAGATATCCGGTCCAAATATCCAATTTTTCTGATTTCATTTACCCCTTTACGAAACTGGAATGTATTCACTCGCTACTCGTTCCGCTCTCAAACGGTCCGTTGCCCCTGTCTCGAGAGTCTCGGTCTTTGTGCCAAGGTATTCGAGTACTATGCACGATAATGATCCAGAGGTATGCTTCATGGCAGGCGCAAGCCCGAGAGGTGGCTCACATTACGCTCATACAGGTTCTCGAGCTCGAGAAGCAACGGAACCTGAGAAATGAGCAACACAAAACCTCTTCCCCAATCAGAAACGCACCAGGTTGGAACCAGTATCTCGCAACAGCATCCGAGGCAGCTGTTAAGGTGAGCTTTATCGCATCGGCTTTTGCCTCATTAATGTCATTTACTTAACGGAAATGATAGGCTGATCGCGATGACCTCAATCCAAGTGAACTCCAAGAACGTACTGTGCAGTATGTCAAGCAACGACACTCCGTCGAATCACCCAATTCGAACCCTGAGCGTGTACCTCCTACACACAAGAAGACGTATGAAACCGAGGAACGTATTGATGCTGCTGAAGCAACGTACGAACGTGACGAAGTTGGCGGACCCCTCAAGGACTCAGGAACGAAGGAGACCGACACAACGGAAACTTACGAGGAGACTGTTAAGACGGACAAGCGGGAGAGTGGCTTGGCTGGAGGCACGTAAAACCATGGACCATCTTTAGGCGTAATGTTGCGTATGATGTCATTTTCTTCCTGACTTTTTCGACAAGTTGCTTGTATTCGCCGGGTTCACTGTGTATAACTAGGACTTCGATTCTGCATTTGTATCTGTAGTGTACTTGATGTACTGCAAAGTTTCAATTGTAAGACCATTCAAAACCTTCGTGCATAACATGAATCGACTGACCTAGAATGATAACATTTGCCTTAATTGGAAATACATTCATCTTCACATCAGATGGAATGTCCGGGAAAGTATTTGGTCTATGATAGTCATGCTTCAGGCCTACTCCGAGAAGTTCTGAGCTCCCTCTTGAAGGAAGTGACTGAGCTTGACCCGTCGAACAACATCGTTATGGTCGTGGAGGCCGAACTGGCGGTGACGACGCCCACAACAAGATTCAAGTGAATTAACCGCATACAATATAGTCGTCATACTTCAAGAAGGGGGATCAGCTTTCGAATCCAAGGGGTACATTCGTTTCAAGTGGCGGTACTTCCGCAGTGAATATAATGCTAGTGTTTCTACGAAATTCCAAGTGAGTACGTGGGAGATAGGTAGCGCATACAAGCAACTCACCATTACGAATATACTCTCCAAGCTTGATAGCTTTCTCGATCTCAGCTGGGTCTGTCAGGTTCTTATTCTCTACGAACGCAAGGTCGTGCGCATATCATTGAGCGTGAGGACAGAGGTGCTTAGACGAAGAACATATACTCTCGAATAAGCCGCGTAGCTTTCCATGGAAGTTATACCTAACCGAACGAATTCAGAAAACCCCGAAACCTCATCCTGCACTTCCCGTACAGAGTCTAAACTGAACGGAAATGCGAACGTACGTAGGATCAGGGTAATCACGACCTAACCGATGAAGCTCCTTGTACAGAGCTAGGACTCGGTGACGAGTCGCTTGGCTTGCTTGCGGTGTTGGCATATTGGGTATTAAAGACGTAATACAGCCCTACGAGAAAGGTATTGAAGGTGGTCTTGCGACCTGCGCTAGCGGTGGTGGGTGTTCATGCACATGGAGTGAGGGCAAGGTGCTTGGCCGGCAAATGTGATTCGGAGGTCGGGCCGGGCGGATTGTAGGCTCTTGTGGATGGTACTTCGACCCCTCACGGTCTACTTCAACTTGGAGTCGGAGACTCCAGCGATTCACTTCACGACGTTGTCTTTTTCATTTATTCGAAGGTGCTGGCGAAGAGTAACGATGGGAATGATTAGGACCTTGAGACTGAGTTAAAACTACGTCTAGTACGCTGCATGCTCTGGTCTCGCCCAGCTTTCCAGTATACTGGAAGTACACCATGAATGTCAATCCTAGACAAACATGGGCACGTTGAACGTTGATCCCTGAAGCTTGAGAGTCAAGACTAACTTCTCTGCGCACATCGTGATGGACAGCGCCTGCTGTGCTGAACTATTATTTGTAAGCTTTGATCCTCATACTACGAATCCACCTTCAACGAATCTTCTTACTCAGCAGAATGATATCGCAAGAAGCTCGAATGTCCCCACTTCGATCACCGACGCGAAATTCGCTGACCAAGCTAAATGCAATGCGTTCTAACGTCTAATGAACACAGCATTCACGTCTAGCATTACCATGTACTGTGACACAAAGTCGCAAGTTTTCCACTACCTTCAGCTCATTAGCAATGACTTTGTCAGCCTACTATGACTTGAGTGGCATCAGACGCTAGCATCTGTCATATAAACATGTTCAAGTCTGCCTTCATACTGTACCAAACAAACGATACTCAAGTTTCTTTCCCTAAATAATGTCTAGCATCCCATCCAAACACCTGGCCATTGGGTTCACATCCCCCAACTCCGGCGTTGTCTCATTTGATCAACCTACACCCGAACCTAGTCATGACGAAATTCTCGTGCGCGTGCTCTACGCCTCTGTCTCCCAGTTCGAACTCTGGCAAGTCGACTTCGGACTGATCGTGACCGACTACCCACATGTCTTGGGTATCAATCTGCTTGGAGAGGTTGTGAAGGCGGGCGAAGACGTCGATGTGAAAGTCGGCGAGAAAGTTCTATCTTTTAGCTTTGCGCCTACAGCGGGGAAAGCCCTACAAGAGTATGCTGTACTCAGCAAATGGAAGGTCGGGAGGGTAAGTGAAGCTTTTGTGATAGATTATTGAGATGGCTCACTCGATTGTTACAGCTCCCCTCAAACGTTTCACCTCAGGAAGCCGTCTCTGTACCAGATAAGTATGCATTCTTGCTTTACTACCTCTTTTTTCATGGTAACTAATCCCAGTCCCGCAGCTTCGTGACAGCATACTGGTCTCTGTTTGGGAACATCAAGCTTCCAGTTCCTTCAGAACTTCCCTCGAACTTATCTCCAGCTGAGGCCACCACGCCAATCCTCGTCTGGGGCGCTGGAGGAAGCACCGGTCAATATGCTCTCCAGGTCCTGCGACTTGCGGGCTATACCAACGTTATCGCAGTTGCATCTTCTCGTCATCACGAGTTCCTCCGCTCTCTTGGCGCAGCTATCACTCTCGACTACAAATCCAAGGATATCATCGAACAGGTTCTGAAGGCCGCTGGTGGGCCAGTCAAATACGTCTTTGACACGATCGCCGATGAAGAGCATAGTCTCTCGCACATTGCCAAATTTGTTGCGGAGGGAAGCCAGGTCGCCTACCTCATCCCTGTTCGAGTCGGAGGCCAAGGAGCGGTACAAAGAGTGAAGCCTCAGACTGACACCTCATTCCCCTCCGGTGTTGAACTACTCCCAGTTAGAACTGCTTATTATCAATCGGTAAGTTTCATTATATTTTTTATAGCCCATGGTAAAGATTCTAACCTGATTTTAGAACGAGAAGTTCAAGGACGAGCTTCAGCCAAAGATTTTGCCCGAGCTTCTGGCTTCTGGCTTGATCACGCCTAATCGCATCCGTGAGATTCAAGGTGCCACGTTACTAGATCGAGTAAAGGAAGCCTTGGATATTCTTAGAAAGGGCGAAGTTAGCGGTGAGAGGCTTGTCGTTCGCGTTTCTGCATGAAGTATTTGCAATTTGGATAGTAATGTAAGAGGTAGTTCATTGACCGAGGATAGATGAAGAGGCATACCTCACATCACTTTCCCTCAGGCTCCTGAGATGCCGTCTCTTCGATTACTACCGAGGTATATCATGTTTCGGTTATGAGTCTTTTGGTAAGGATTGCTTTATGATGGGTATAAATAATAAATGTGAAACTTATACTTAAATGAATTGGAGGCCTGTAGGAAAGTGAGGCTTTTGGAAAGAGGACAATGCTTCGCCATGGCGGAATTGGTGAACGGACTACGCCAATCGGAGCTGGCACCGATAATATGCTGTACATGCATCGATTGCTAAAATTTACCTAGCTTCATATACTGCAGCATTTCCGAGATGCAAATTCTTTGTATATAATGAGGGTACAACGAAGGAATTGATTCTCCACACGATTCGATTCACCTCGGAAAGACTTGAGATTACTCTTAGGGTTTGGCCTGTTCTTCTCATAAGAGGCGTCTCTTTCGTCTCACCTCGGTACCGTTAGCTAGCCTCGAATGAGGAGAAGTCTACTTACAGTACTGCAGGCATGCATCGGGTGTGACATAAGCTGACAGTGTGTTATGCCCTGAAGCTCATAACTCAGGCAAGTTATGTCGTGCTCCTCATTGTTGGAATATAGGATGAAGCGGCGAGCGTCGCTGTGTGCAAGGAACGAGAGGAGCGGGACGGAGTCCCGCGTGCTTGGCAATTCTTCGTATAAAAGTAGTTACTTACTTTGTATGTACCCCATCCGTTTGCCTCAGAGCTCTACGAGGTCAAACGTTACGACTCGCTTTCCTCCCGCGCGACGTGTATTTCAATACTCATACCTGTCCATTAGTTTTTGTCATAATACTTCTATAGGCAGATACGGAGAATGTGTCTACAGAAATAGGAACATTCTGGCTGCTCTGCAAAGCGAGCGTGCAGCGAAGAAGCCGTTTGCCTCCCTGACTGGAGCAAACCTGCCCGATTAGGCAGGTCGATGTCCCAATATGGCAGTCTCTCCGTCTGCAAGAAGGCATTGTAATCGAGACTGTTGAACGAAATTCAACAGCAACCTCACGTGCATCAGAACATACACGACGTGCCGACGACATATAAAAGGCGGTCAATTTCGTGTTGAAAACCTCCGCCCTCCACCCCACCAGCAAATCCTCCAGTACTCACAGTCATGTTGTTCTTCAACCTCCTCCTCATGGGGTTCGTCACTCTGATTGGAGTGATGGACGTCTTTTTCGATCTTTCTCTTGTTGTTTACTCGAAAGCGGCATTTGATCTTGTTTTCGACATCCCCATCATCGCCTACTTCGTTGTTCAAGGATCTCCATCGTTCACCGAGCCACTCGACGCCGCCCTGCAATCCCCCTTTGACGTCTGCTCATGGGGTATTCCCGGTCTGCTGTCTCTCCGTCCTATAACTCTCCCGCCGTCGACGATCAACACCTCTCGCGAGCTTCAAGTCTACGACTCCGCTCAGTTCGCTTTGACCATGACTGCCCCGACCGAATGTTTGTCCGCAAATCCACAAGATGGTCAAGTGGGGGACGCCCCGCTTCACCTCTCTTCGGACTTCGGACCCGTTACCTCGGAACGTCGGCGTGCTAGAGCCAATAGCGGATTTTATAGTAGAGGCGGAATGTCCTACGTCATCGCCGCCGTGTTGTTGCAATCCGTTGTCCTCTCACTTATGGTACGAGCGATCTTAGGTCCGAGTGTGTACGTTCAGGAGACCACGTGCACAGTGAGTAGTTTGTCTCCGATCTGGCATGTATCATGTCTGATTTACTTTTGACAGGCTCAGCATGTAGCACTGGATCCTGAACACTTGGACTCGAGTGGTACCGTCACGGATACGCCTCAGAACATTCCATCTTCAGTATCCCCACGACTTACCGCTATTGCGCCAAACTTGTCCACTATGCATTCGCCTCCCACGCCGCCATTTGTGCAGGCACAACATGCGGCGGAGGCAGGTGCTGGAGTTTCGTCGATGGATGTAGAGCCTAAGAAAAAGAAGAAGCTTACCCGCCGCGGAGGACAATGGAGAAGAATACAACGCGCGGAGGGACATAGGAAGATAAGAGAAGCAGCAGAAGCAGCAGTTGCAAATGCAACTAACAACCAGACTCCGGTATGTGTGTTCATTCACTTTGAGTGAATATGCAACTC